>JAIFKI010000023.1:16772290-17444790 GCA_025389145.1 Misgurnus mizolepis
TTTTTCATCAATGCTGCTGTCGGCTGCATGCGTCTGTTTTAGTGCAGCATGGTAGGTTAGTTTCTTTTTTGGTATCTTTATAGGGACTTTATATAGGGGATGCAATGCTCTGGATTCCTATTTTGTGCATCTCTAGTGTACACCAAATGATGCAGGTTGCTGCATAGTTGCCACTTTTATCTTGACTGAATACATGCATACAAATCATGAGATCATGGTTATTTTATTTTAGATGACTGTAAAAGCACAAATCGATATTGATGTTAGTTTTGCACAAAACTTTGCATTACATCTATTTTCTTTTAGACAATTTTGACTTTTTTCACAATTTGACCTCAGTTCCCTTCATTCATGTATTTTGATCCCATGACCTACTACCTCCCGCACGACCCTCTGTTCTGGAGGAACCTTTGATTGTGAATAATCTATGATCGGTGACATGCTATAGCGCTGCATTGGTAAAGCTGACCCGCTTAAGCTTACCCGAAGGCCCAGACATAATTGATCGTTTAATCTGGGTTGTCAAGGCACCAGCCAGAGTCGAACACGTCTCCTGTGTCCTTAGACGCAGTGGTGCAGAAGTGTTTGATTGGCCGGCGGCCCCTCATGCAGTGTTTTATCTGTTCTTTATAACACAAAAGAGACGACATCAAAACTTAAGAGCTAAACTAAAGTTTTGCGTTTTTCTTATCAGAATTGAATTTATACAGTGCTTAACAAATTTATTAGACCTCGTCAGTACTAGTTATTACCAAAACCATGCTTTATTTAATGTTAATCCAGCAGTATGTCAGCTTTTAAGTATAATTATTGTTATTCATGAATTTTCTAATGTACTGTTTTACAAGAAAGGCAGAAATAAAGTTAAGCACTCTTTTATTCCTCTTAAAGGGATAGTTCACCCAAAAATTAAAAATCATCATTGTATACACAAAAGAAGATATTTTTGATAAATGATGGTACAGTAAGTGCACAGTTGAAGGTGCCCATTGACTTCCATAGTATTTGTTTTTTTTCTACTATAGAAGTTATAAGGTACAGTCGACTGAAATCATCAAAATATCTTCTGTGTTCAACAGAATAAAGAAATTCATACAGGTTTAGAACAACATGAGGGTGAGTAAATGATGACCAAATTTACATTTTGGGGTGAACTATCCCTTTAATAGAACAGGAAACATTTTATTTTTACCATTTTGGAATCCATTCAGCTGATCTCCGGGTCTGGCGGTACCACTTTTAGCATAGCTTAGCATAATCCATTGAATCTGATTAGACCATTAGCATCGCGCTAAAAATAACCAGAGAGTTTCAATATTTTTTCTATTTAAAACTTGACTCTTCTGTAGTTACATCATGTACTGACGGAAAATTAAAAGTTGTGATTTTCTAGGAGATATGGCTAGGAACTATACTCTCATTCTGGCGTAATAATCAAGGACTTTGCTGCTGTAACATGGCTGCAGCAGGAGGAGTGATATTACGCACTGCCCGAAAATAGTCCCTTTGGTTACTTTCAATAGCAGGAGACTATTTTCAGGTGCTGCGTAATATCACTACGCCTGCGGCAGCCATGTTACAGCGGCAAAGTCCTTGATTATTACGCCAGAATGAGAGTATAGTTCATAGCCATATCGCCTAGAAAATCGCAACTTTAAATTTTCCGTTGGTCTTAGTAGACAATGTAACTACAGAAGAGTCAAGTTTTAAATAGGAAAAATATATATTGTTATTTTTGAGCGCAATGCTAATGGTCTAATCAGATTCAATGGATTATGCTAAGCTATGCTAAAAGTGGTACCGCCAGACCCGGAGATCGGCTGAATGTATTCCAAAACAGTAAAAATCAAATATTTAACTCTAGGGGGGCTGGAAAATTATCATATGTTGTTTTTTTAAAGTGCAGTGTACCTTTAAAACAAACTCATTTACAACATAAAATCATTTATTTCTGAGGAAACGTTTGACACAGAAAATCACATATGTCATAACTTCAGCTGTACTCCTGTATGGTTGTAATGCTGTTTAACACCAACCTACCTTTTTTCTTTTTGCTATAGCGGTATCCAGCCTAGATGAGGAAAGCAAGTGGTCGGTGCACTACACAGCACCCTGGCATCAACAGGAGAACGTCTTCCTGCCAGGAAGCAGACCAACCTGTGTAGATGACCTTCATCAGCAGGCCAAAGTCAACCTGAAAACAGTCCTCAGAGGTCAGAGAAACAGTGCAAATACTTATACAGTGCAAAAATAACATTTCTTTTTGTGTCCGGATTCATCCTAGTTTTGTATGCCTGTATTTTGGTTCACGTTACCTCCACAAAATTATTTGACATTGGGGGAATAGCAGTTTTTTTATACCTGAGAATAGCATCACAAAAATTTACTTTGTTAAGGTTCCTCAGTTTGTGACTCATTTGACCTTGCTTTTCCTAAATATTTATTCCTCGGAGATGCTAGGAATACTGATGTGCTGTGAGCTGTCTTGGCCTCAGCAGGTGTAGCAGGTGGTCCACCACGTCTGTTTCATCTGCCAGGGTCATGCCAGTTCTCTGTGTTAGTTATAGCCATGAATTATATTAACTTTTAATCTAATTCAAATTAATTCTTTGGTTGGACATGTCATGTTTCAAACCATTTCATTCTGACATTCATCAAACAGAAGAAATGGTTTGGAACAACATAAGGACTAAAACAGGATGATGGAGCTTTCATTTTTGAGGTACTTATTTGTTTAAAGCTTTCTGACATGGTTTGACAGGTTGTGTGTGTGCGTGTGTATACAGTTTATTAAGAAATGTTATAATCCATTCCATATGCATTATTAATTGCCTTCTCTCTCATTTATGTGTTATATTGAAGTCCTATCTATTTAGAGTCTAAAGTAACTGCCATAGGTTTTTTTATTGCATAACAAAGTGATGCTTTGTGTTAATCGGTTTACTGAATATCCAGAACAAATCAATTCTCATTACCAGTTCTCTCCTTACAAAGCCCTATACAGTATATAAAGTAACAGATTATAAGATGGTAACCAGCTGAGATGTTGTGTTTTAATATTTGCATACAGTGTATTGTAAGTTACGCTTCAGGTGCAATGTCTTCATGAACTACTGCATTGAAGATTAAGTGAATAAATTGAACTCTTATAAAAGACAGCATTGAGAGAGAGAGAGAAAGAGGGAGAGAGAGATTGAGTGTTGGTCATAGTGTTTCCCAGAAGGCATACACAATGATAGCTGCCAGAAAAGGTTATGAGATAAAATAAATAGATATGTCAGTGGCAGTAGGTGGAGACTTACAGCCATCCATAACCCAACATTTAGACCTGACATATTGAAGATAAATTCTGTCTATAAATATTGGTCTTTAAGTCATTTTTCTCATATTTTGAAGATTTTCTGCTAATAATCTATGTATAGTCGATACATTCGTTGAATATTTCTGATATTGTAGTGTAGTATAAGCTCTGCTGTAAAGCATATGCTCTCTACATCTGTCAGTCTGAACTGTGCCCCTCCCTCCACTGAGGGCAAATGGGACATTCAGACTCTGCAGTGATTCAGTATAATGCTGAGTGTGGTATAAAAGTCACCAGGCTTAATGTGAGTCTTAAAGGCGGGGTGCACGATTTTTTAAAAACACTTTGGAAAAGGTAGTCGGGCCGAGAACCAAAACACACTTGTAGCCAAAAATAAAAAAGAATAAAAAAAAACCCCAAAGAGTTTTGATATTTTTCCTATTTAAAACTTGACTCTTCTGTAGTTACATCGTGTGCTAAGACCAACGGAAAATTAAAAGTTGTGATTTTCTAGGCAGATATGGCTAGGAACTATACTCTCATTCTGGCGTAATAATCAAGGACTTTGCTACCGTAACATGGCTGCAGGAGGCGTAGTGATATTAAACATTGCCCGAAAATAGTCCCCTGCCATTGAAAGTTACTAAGGGGACTATTTTCGGTGCTGCGTGATATTTTCCGTGATATTTTACACGATGTAACTACAGAAGAGTCAAGTTTTCAAAAAAAGTGGAGTGTTTCAAACAAAGCACATAGAGAAATTGCAATAGTACCATGAAATGTACATTAGCATCAAACACAATTAAACATTCAATAAAAGTTGAAATGGAGATAGTAGGACTTTAATAATAAAAGCTATGATTACCTTGAGCTACACTAAAAGCTGTTTTACTGCAGTGTGGTAGCCATATGTTTTGTCTTATTATTATTGCATGCAATAGATTGTCTTTACACACTCATATCATTACTCATCATAATTAAATGAAATGGCTATTCTTGCCTCTCCAGAGTGTGACAAGCTCAGGAAAGATGGCTTCCGCAGCTCCCAGTACTACTCGCAAAGCCCTGCCTTCTCTTCAAGCAGCCTTTGTGAAAATGTGCACCTGGAGGAGGAGAAGATGGAGAAGAACGACAAAGTAAACAACCTTAAAAGCATACATTTGACCACAATCCTTCACTTTGGATTCACTTGTGTGTTTTTAGATTTAAAGGTTTTTAGCTGTGCAGATGGAATGCCTTACATCATAAGATTCAACATAAATAACCTTATATCCAAAACCTTTAGGTAGAAGTGGTTATTTTATAGCACAATTTACATGCAATTTAAGTATTCAGACTATTCCGGCTTTGTGAGTCTGGATTGATGTATGAACAAGAAATAGGTGGGTGTTCCTGTAGCTCAATTGGTGGGGCAGCCAGTAGCAGTGCAAAAGATCAAGGGTTTATTCCCAGGAAACAAACACATATAAACTGTATACCTTGTAATGCACTGTACATTGATTTGGATTCAATCGTCTGGCAAATGCATTAATGTAAATGAAATTCCAAATGTTAAACAAGAACTGTTTATTTTAAAGAACTCATAAATATATATACTTATTACATGATTCGTTGGAATGCTTGATTCTGATTTGCCAGGCGCAACATTTGCAGGTTTGTTATTTTCAGTTATACCACAGGGCTGTTGAATGCTTGATTCTGATTGGCTAAGAAATGTTGCATGGGTGTTGATTATTTTGCAATAACGGCACACCTAACCTTTAAAATGTCTTAAAAATAGGCACCAGAGCAATATTTTTGGTAATCGTGGTATAAACGGAATAATTGACTCGGTAATTCGGTAATAGTTGAATGATATTTCAACTGCCCGTCGTTAATTATTCCTTAAATAACAACCGCTTAAAACTAATAATACGCGGTAACACGGATGCTGCAGATAATTTTATAAGCTACAGTTTAATATTACACAAAAAGACAATATAAATGTCTTTTAACTCTTTCCCTGCCATTGACAAGATATCTCGGCAATTAAAAGACAACATTTCCCTGCCAATGACGCTTTCCTGACGAGTTTTTACGGTAATCTGTAATATCCGATCTTAGTGACGATCTTACCCAATTTATAAAAAACTGAAGCAAAAACTAATTTAATTCATTTTAAACTTTAATTATGTTTTGATAATCAGTCGGAATCTGATATCTAACAAAAATCTTTTACAAAAATGCAATTATTTCAGCTTTTTGCTCAAAATTTTGTAGTTTTGAAGAAACCTACCCATAGTGTATTAAAAGAGGAAAATGAAGATGGGATAAAAAAGTTTTTTCCCCCCCGTTTTGTTGTTTTGTTTGTTTGAAAGCAGAGGGTCTGTTATTTCATTTGATATATTTGTTTGTTAATATATATTTATAGTAGAAAATTTTTCTAAAAGGCATTTTTTTTTACTTTTGGGAAAATCACAAAAAACGCTTGAGGGAAACTTTTAAAAAAAAGGCTGTCAGGAAATGGGTCAATAACACACTCTAAAAAAATTGCACTAAAAGCTCGTAATCATAGGGGAACCATTTTTAGTGCTACACCAGATATGGTTCTATATAGCACAATATGGTTCTACACAGGTACTACATATATGACACTTAAAATGGTTCCCCTATGATTACAAGCCAGTGAACCACTTTTAGTGCTATTTAGCACCGTTTGTTTTTATAGTGATATTATATTTACAAATGATTAAACCAAATAATGTGTTTGTCACATTCAAACGTCTTATTTTAAAGCCAAAATTAAACAAGGGTTTTCTCACCAAAGGTCTGCATTTGTTAAAAATAAGCAAATAAAATATTTTAAATCAATATTTAATGTTCCTTACCTTACTTATGAGGTAATAGCCGTGTAATACGCTGGATATTGTACAGGCAGCAGGTTGTTATCATAAAATAATCCCATTCTTTGTGATATAAACCCTCTGCTAGATATTATTCTTTTTTATTTTGTTGGTACTTGATAATAAAAGCTAATATGATCATATGCATGCTAAAAAGGCCTGGTATTCAGACATACTTGAATCTCTTGTTTGGCACTGCCCCCTAGTGGCTTTTTAAATGCCCATCAAATCACCATCAATAAGTCAAACTAAGAAAAACATTTTACACATTCTTAAGCAAAGGTAATATCTCAGTTAATTTCACATTTTCTTTCTCTTCATCAAGCGGTCTAAAGTCCTAGACTGCCTATCACAGTCTTGCCTCTCTCTCTGCTGTCATTTACGACCTTGGAGAAGAAAGGTACAACACTCGCTGCAGAAGTAGAAGTGTGTAGAATACTTAAAATCCCATCAAATCCTCGTAGCTCCTTTATATCCAACCAACTAGCGCTAGTCACCTGCTACAAGTGTGTTTCCCCTCAACAGCTTTGGAGACATTGACTGCAGTAGATTACACACATTACACAATTCGATTGTGTGTTTGTCTTAGTCTAAATATTGCTTTTCATCTTTGTGCAAAGTAGAATAAACCGTTGATGTATTGTGTTTAGCTCTAAAGAGTATCAAGACAGGTTATGGTTGTATAGACCGACTGTAACAGTGATCTCAAATTAACATGAATAATTTAGAGAGTAGCTCTCCTCCATTCAGTGCACCCCTGGGCTTATTGCTCACAGGAAAATGCACTCCAAGTCTTTTGGGAGAGCACTTTATTGAATGATCTGTTAAAATGACCAAGTATCAGACAATACCCATCGCTAGACATTGGGTTGGCTCTCATTCGCAGAATCCTGACCTTATCAAATCGATCTGTTCGTGTTGTGTTCAGGGTTCAGAGTCGCCTACCGAAGAAGAGAAGCTGGTATACTCGATGCCACCTCAGACACCTCTGCTGGAACATGGCTTTGACTTGAACATCCAGAGGAGCTGGACCAGCTGTTCACCGTTACCCACACCAGAGGAGAAGATGAGGCTACAGGCCCAGACGGTTCTTACTGATATTATTCCCATCAACATCACAGGTATCCTCATGGGTGTGTGATAAAAAATATCACTGGTAGACTAAATACTGTATCTTGCAACACAGTGTGAAATTCTTGTGTAAACACATACAGGACAATATTTTTTTTGCACTTTTTTCAGGTGAGAATTTTGACCGGCAGGCCAGCTTCCGTCGCTCCATTTCAAACACTGATACCCTAATACGAAGGTCCAAGAGGGTGCAAAGACGAAAGACAATAACGGGCGTTCCTGACAACATCCAGACAGAACTAGGTACAAGTCTTGTATTTTGCAAGTGAATTTCCAGTTGATCCTTGACGTTTTGGTTCATTGTTTGATAAAAAGTACAGAATTTCAATTACTAAGAAAATTTAACAAGACTTTTACAAGATGCAAAATAAACCTTTTGGTGTCCCCAGGGTAGGTATTTGAAGTTTTAGCTCAAAATATCATATAGATAATTTATTATAGCATGTTAAAATTGCACTTTGTAGGTGTGAGCAAAAATGTGCCATTTTGGGTGTGTCCTTTAAAATGCAAATGAGCTGATCTCTGGGGCGGTATTATCCCCTTCTGACATCACAGGGGAGCCAAATTTCAATGACCTATTTTTTTCACATGCTTGCACACAATGGTTTACCAAAACTAAGTCACTGGGTTGTTGTTTTTCACATTTTCTAGGTTAATAGAAGTACTGGGGACACATTTATAGCACTTAAACATGGAAAAAGTCAGATTTTCATAATATGTCACCTTTACAATGCTTTTTTGATAGGGATGTTCCGATACGCAAATTTGTGGTATTTGATATTCTTACATGGTTTAAAATTCAAAAACACAAATTCTGTAATGCACCCTCATGTTATTATAAACCTGTATGACTTTTTATTCCAGAACTTGAGAAGAAATTTGAAAGAATTTAAAGCTTTTTATCTGATATTTTTTAGTATAGTGGGTGTCATTCAATAAGCATGCGTACGCACAAATTTGTGCATGAAATGTGCGTGCATACGTTTTCACAAACAAATCGTGATTCAACAAAAACTTTCGTACCAAAAATACGTACCAAAAATGCATGTGCATGGTTTCTAGAGAGAGAAATCGCAGATAATACACAAATCCATGAAGTGCACGATTGCAAATACAATGCACGTCACATGTCTTTACAGGATCTTTAAACACAAATGTGTGTAGATGTACGCACAAAATACGGAAGATTATCTGTTATCTGTGTGTGAAAAGGGCTATTAAGAAAAACAATCAAGTCTACAAACGCAATATTAGGCATAATATATCTAAACTTCCCATATCTATTTTGTTGCAGCAGACAAAGAACAAGATGACTCCAGACTTCAGTCCATGGGTATGGCAGATCAGCACTTAACCCTCTGTCGAGCCGGAAGCGTTAACTCCACTCTGAGACGGATGGATACCCGTGACTCCAGTTGCCAAACAGAAGAGTTAAAGATTGTTCCTCCCTCAGTACGCAGAATCAGAGCACAAAAAGGCCATGGAATTGCAGCCCAAATGGCCAATGCATCTCCCTCCTCAAGCACCATTTCTACCATGAGTGACTGTAACAGCATTAGCTACACTCAACTTAATGGGAGTGATCAGAGCTTTTACAGTTTGCCTCGCATTTCACATCAGCCTTGTGAACCTAAGTACAGCAGCTCCCCCTACAGGATGAATTCTGGCTCTACAAGCTCCTTACCTTACCAGTTTGATTTGCAGCATGGTTCCTCAGCATCGCTGCCGAACTCGAAAAGCAGCCCCAAATCTGGTGAATTTCAGAATGAGCATCTTATTGCAAACTACCATGGCTGTGACCAAAATAACAGCTTGGCCTTATTCAGTCTCAGTGATGCTCTACAGAACTCTTTTGCTGGACGAAACACAACAGAGGATGACTCTATGCAGTCACCTCATTCCTCAGCACAGTTGGTTAGTTCTACCGATGCCTCATTGTCTGGTACATCCTCCTGTTACGAATCAACCACCTCACTGTGTACAGGGATCCATACAGAGACCGAGTCCCAGTGCAGCACGCTTGACGGCAGAAAGCGTAGTTGTAACTGCGTTCGTAGGGGTTCTGACTTCTCAGAGAGCAGCAATCAAAGCTGTAGCACCCTAACCAATGACCAGTGGACATTTGAGATTCCTCCTAAGGACCAGCTTACTTCAAGTTGCTCCTCACCTGTCAGTCACATATACAACAGTCAAGAACATTCTCCGAGCAAGACGGACACCAACTCATTGTTCTCTGCGGACAACGATGGGTACTATACCTCCACGCGTCTAGAGTCCGTTATGAAGTCACACAGTCATGGCCGCATCCATGAAGAGGCAAACACAAGGCACAGTTTGTACGAGTGCAAGGACCACCACAGTCAGAGTGATTGTGCAAGTCTGCACAGCAACCGCTCCCTGACTCGCAGCATTTCCCTTCGGAAAGCCAAGAAGCCCCCTCTCCCTCCCGCGAGAACCGACTCCTTACGACGCAAACCTCAGAGGAAATCTCACCACAGTGGATCGGTCCTTAGTGAGCAGCTGATCTCCAGCCTTCAACAGTCCTTAGAACTTAACCTGCAAACGCAAAATGCATCCTTTCCTGGACACGCAGCCAATGGCTTTGAAGATCCTTGGGTACTCCGACCCCGAAGCAAGAGCACTGTTAGCGCAACAAGCAGTGGTATGTCGGCACCAGCTGCCGTGTGTCCGATCACACCTACACACAGTGACAGCAGCAGTCAGCCCTCAGACTATGCCGAGTCATGGGACTTTTACATGGATTACCCAGGTCCACGATCAGACCAAGGTGTCCCTTTTCAAATTACAAGACATGGAGGTTCTGAGGAAAATCCAGGGGTCGTGATCAATGGATCTTACAACAATGGTTTCCCATCAGCACACTGCAATGGGATTAAGTCGAAACTGGTGTCATCACCTGAAAAGGTCCATCGCCTGACTTCGCCATCCAGCGGGTATTCAAGCCAGTCCAACACACCAACTGCAGGCACTCCGGTTACTTCTTTACTACGAGTAAAGTGTCCTACAGGAAGGGCAAAACCAAAAGTGCCAGAGAGAAAGTCCTCCCTGCTGTCTTCTGTGTCCTCTTCTTCTACATCTCTTTCCTCCAACACCTCAGATTCCATTAAGAACATTCCTCCACCTCCACCTTTACCTGACATAACTACTGCTCAATGTGTAACACCCAGCCCAATTTCCAGCTGCTTGACAGCAACTACGATAGACTCAGCCCCACCTCCTCTTTCTCAACATGATGTATCTTCTGCCCTACAACAGAATTCACCTTCAAATGTACCCACACCTGAAAAGTGTGAAAGGCTCTTCGATGGCTTTCTTGATTTTGTCCCACACTCACCAAAGGTTTTGGAATCTCTGTCATTGAATGAAGGTACAATTAGCCCTCCACCTCCTCCACTTCTTCCTCCTCCCGAACCCTCATCATTCATTCAATCTCCTCCTCCCCCTCTACCTCCTCCTCCACCATTACCTGAGATAAGTCTTCACACTGCAGCCATTTTTACAAAAGAGAGTTCTCTTACATCTACAGAGTCTGTGGAAAGTGAAAAGGGACTAAACCTTAATCGCTTTGAAGAGCCGGAGAAGAGACCAAAAATTACTGCTGATGCTCTGAAGATGGTGCATCTACGACCCGTCAAGCTCAGGCAAATTGAAAGTATTTTTACAGCAGTCAGTGTTAAACATTTTGAGGACCAGGCACAATATTCTCGAAACTGCTCAGGGAGAACACTACAAAGTGAACCTGCAGAGAAAACACTCACTGCCAGTTGTGTTGGTGAGACAGAAAATGGAATGGAAACATATGAATCTTCAGATAACAAAGGAAACCCCCTTAAAGCATCGTATCCTTATCTACCCCCTGGCCCAGATGACCATGTCACCAATACTAAAACTGGGCAGAATGGTCCCATGCAAACTTCTGAGCCTCTTAGTATCCCAAATGATTTACCTTCTCACGAGATTGCACAGTGCACAGACTCCAACCCACAAAATTCCCCTTCGAAACAAAAGCCTCCTATATCTCCTAAGAAGCCAAATCTAGCCCTTAATATTCCACCAAACAATCAGGTTTCTAATGGGCTTCAACAGGTTCAGGAAACAACCATCACTCCTGATCCAGAGCCAGTAAATGACACAGACTCAACAGACGTACATGTAGGTCATCTGCAAGAGATTCCATCAGGCCTTGAGGCAGAAGAAGAAACTGATTCGGGTTCCTCGACCCCTGTGGTCAAAGGCAGACTGTCTTTCAGTAGTGATTTGTCATCAAGCAGTCTGCAAGACCTTCAACTTTCTGATCCCATTCTTCATGAGCACGATGAAGACCTGGAGCTCAGTGATGATAAAAATACATCAGATGATGGTTTAAGCAGCAGCTCAGGATCCATCAGCTTTAAAGAAGATGAAAGTGAGGAAAATGGTAAGGACTTCATTTATTAGTAAAAAAAAAACTAAGGCCTGGTTTCACAGACAATGCTTAGCTTAAGCCTGGAATAGGCCTTCGTTAAATAAAGGCACATTTGAAGATCTGTCAGTTATTTTCAGTTGAGACACCTGTTTGGATCCTAAGGAATGAATGGGGCTAGGCTAAATGCTAAAACATTCACAACACGCTGAATAAAGATTAAGTGGACGCATTAAAAAAATATAGATATGTATTAATTCATCTAAGTTGAGGTAAGAACATAGTAAAATATTGAAAACTGTGGTGTTTTCCTTTAAGCCTTGTCTATGAAACCAGGGGTAAGTTTTTGTATATAGGGGATACTCTAGTGTGCCAAATGGTTGTGTGTAAGAATCAGGACAAGGCAGCATAATCATTGCCAAAAAGCAGTTTACTTAAAGGGATAGTTCACCCAAAAATGAAAATTATGACATAATTTTCTCACCCTCAAATTGTTTCAAACCTGTGTTAATCTCTTTGCTGAATGCAAAGGGAGATATTTTAAAGAATGTTAATAACCAAGCAGATCTGGGGCACCATTCACTTCCATAGTAAGATAAACTAATACAATAGATGTGAATGGTGCCCCAGATCTGTTTGGTTTGGAACAACTTGAAGGTGAGTAAATGATGACAGAATTTTATTTTAAAGTAAGTATAATCCATAAAGGGACAGTAGATTGACATGCACCATCACTATCCAACATGCACCACTACCTAATATAAAGCAAGCAAAGAAGATTTCTGCACACTGATTTGCAGAACTTTAAATCACTGCATTTTACTTTTCTTTGGTATTTATTAAAAGATCAAATTCCCTTTACGGTGTTGCATGAATCAGCAAACACTCTATATTCTGTTGACAAGCCATAGCCTTTCCATCTTCCGGCAACTGATAAGTTTAAGTAAATTAGTTTGATATAGTTTGCTATAACGCACTCCCAAGCACACAAAAATTAAAAGCATAATGTATGCATGTTCATTACCACCCCCAAAGTTCTTGGTCATGACTATAACTCTCTAACTCCCTGTCTTTATGATTTCATATCTGTTACGTAATTAGATCCGCCGTGAAGTAAGCAGAACGATAGCCCTGGAGTGTGTGATGGGTAGCGGGTTCAGACTGTAATATTCACAAGCCTCTGCAGTGCCCGCCAAAGTGCAGTTATTGCATATCGGCAGGTCTACCAAAGCACTGTGAATAATTTAAAGAGTTGAAAATGTCTGTTGCAGCTTATGGCTTCCTGCTTTTGAATCAGCGTCAGCTCAGTTGTTTCTCCTCACTTTGAGATTGTGATGCGCATTGTTTGTGTGTAGGATGCACTGTAGGTGCTACGTTTGAATCGAGCACGGAAAGCTCATCGGGCGAGAACGTTAACGGAAAGGTTGTGGGGGAGATGGTGACGCCCGTTCGTCCCCGCACTACAGAGGACCTCTTTGCTGCCATTCATAGGTATGTGTTTATAATTTTAATTAGCAAAATCCATATTATAGAACACATCAAAACAGAACTGAGAATACTTTTATTGTCATTGCACAGCTGTAACACAAAACCAGTCTTAAGTTGCATGGGTATATTTATAGCAATAGGCCAACAATATATTGTATGGTTCAAAATGATTGATTTTTCTTTTATGGCAAAAAAACATTACGATAATAAATTAAAGATTATGTCTCATGAAGATATTTTGTACATTTCCTACTGTAAATATATAATGATATATTAACTTTATTTTTATGAATGGAAGCACTTGCTAAGGACTTCATCTGGAAAAAGATTTTTTACACCCTCAGATTCCAGATTTTGAAGTAGTTGTATCTCGGCCAAATATTGTCCTATCCTAACAAACCATACATCCATCATGGAAAGCTTATTTAAATCTCAATCTCAATAAAAAAGACCCTTACTGGTTTTATGTTCCAGGGACACATATGTACTTGTGTGTGTGTGTGTGTGTGTGTGTGTGTGTGTGTGTGTGTGTGTGTGTGTGTGTGTGTGTGTGTGTGTGTGTGTAGGTATAAATATGACATATGTAAACAAATATGTACATAGATAGGGCATACAGAGTATTAAAAAATCATTAATAAATGTATTAATAATTATTAAGAATAATTATTAAGAATACATATAATATTTATATATAATAATATATAATAGTTGGTAAAAAGCCAAATATTATTGCACAAACCATGCAGCTTATAAAAAGTTATTTTTAGATAAACACATTAAATATGTGCATGGAAATGCCTGAAGGGTCTCTTTAACTAGATTGTAATATTATGGAGTGCTACAGTAGATACAATTGATTCACGGTGCATTAAACGTATATTATTACTACATTAATGCTCCTTTTACAGTACTCAATGATGTAAGTTGAGTTGATCACTCACCACTGCACCTGACAATCAAAATAGATTTTTTTTGCAAAAAATATATCGACATGCAACATGAATGTGTTCTTGCCTGTATAAATACCTGACATTTTATGGTTAAGTAATCTGTGTTTTTATTGGATAACAAAATTAATCACAAAGTACAAAACTATACATTCTTTCATCTGAATTAAAACTAATAAAGGTGTCCTTTAAAGGAACACACAACTTTTTGGGACTTTAGCTTATTCACCGTATCCCCCAGAATCAGATACGTCCATACATACCCTTTTCATCTCTGTGCGTCCCGTAACGCACCCACCGTTAGCCTAGCTTAGCACAAAGACTGGAAGTAAATGGCTCCAGCTAGCATACTGCTCCCAATAAGTGACAAAATAACGCCAACATTTTCCTATTTATATGTTGTGATTTGTATAGTCACAGCATGTACAAATAACAAGGTCATATGAGACTCAGCCCTCTTTTAACAGAAGCACTGCTACTTGGGTGGAGTGATTAGCAAATCACTCAGCCCAAGTAGCAGTGCTTCACCGTCTGAGAATATAGTTCCCAGTATGTATACGATAAGATGGCAGTGTCTAATATGACCTTGTTATTTGTACATGGTGTGACTATACAAATCACAACACATAAATAGGAAAATGTTTGCGTTATTATGTCACTTATTGGGAGCAGTATGCTAGCCGGAGCCATTAACTTTCAGTCCTTGTGCTAAGCTAGGCTAGCGGGGGTGCGTTAGACAGCGTTACGGGACGCACAGAGATGAAAAAGGTATGTATGGAATTATCTAACTCTGGGGGATACGGTGAATACGTCCCAAAAAGTCGCCGTGTTCCTTTACCAATTATTCTTGTAATTATAAATTTTTATATATTAAGGAATACATTAATATCTGTTGTTTCAGTTTTTATGTCAAAGATGATTTAAAACATGTTATACTGACTTTCATAAGAAGCTCTGCTAATCTAATCATTTATCTTTATTGTGCTAATGTATTTTTGTTGACTTGTTTGTCTGAACACAGCAGTCTACGTAGGCAGAATATGAACATCCACTTACAGGTGTGGATTGGATTGGCAAGTAACCAAGTCATTGGCTGGTGTTGTGTCCCTGTAGTTTGTCTAGGATCAGATTACACCCATAATCCAGTAGCTGCCTTAAAAGATTAATGATGCTCTTTATATGCCCTCGCTAGTCCTTAAAATACATAGAGGTCTGCTGCTTCAACGGTGTATTCATCCCATCTTTTGTAGTTAGTAGTTTTGTAGTGAAACGGCAATTTATTTAAATCTAAAATCAAGTAAAAAAAAGAGAACGTTGATATTGCCGTCCCAGATCTTCAGGACTGAACTAAAGAGCACATGCTGCGATTTTATTTTTAGCAGTCTAGCAAGCACAGACATTAAAATGTTCCTGGCAAAGAGTTATGAGGAACTTGATGGCCTGAGCACTTTTGGGAGTATGGTAGCAGTAGATGTGAAATAATTTAAACGTAGAGTTATTTAGAATATTTAAAAGAAAAGTAACATCTTGTACAAGACCTTAAAACGAATAGTAATTCATTTTAATCTTTGAGCTAATGCCAGCCACAGTATTTTTACAGCTTTGGACGTTCATCTGCTTAATCCCAGCTTTAAGTAATTCAGAAATACAGATTTGTTGGCAGAACCCCTTAAGAGTCAGATTAAAAATGCTCACTTACAAGAAAACATGTCAGACACACTTCAACTCTTTATATGTTACCTATAAACATAGCCTGATATTCATTGCACTGCTGCTTCAGCAACTAATTGTTATCTTTCTAGACACATAAACCAGTTGCCTCAGAAATTCCTACAGCAAATCACAGTCCTTCATTGATTTATAGATAGAAAATGCCACATGTGCAAAATACAGTAAAAGTGCCAAAGTCTCATCTGAAAACATGTCTCACAATCCACAGGTCAAAGAGGAAGGTCCTGGGCCGTTGCGACTCTGAAGAGGAACGCTGCCGTAGCGTCCCCCCTTCCCCGCCTATCACCCCAACAGGCTCCTGTCCCAGTTTGTCGTCCTTGCCTCGACAGTCTAGCTCCATTCAGCGCAACCTACGTCGGTCGTCCACAAGCAACGACAGCTTCAAAGCTCTTCTCCTCAAAAAGGGCAGTCGCTCCGAGTCCGGCTTCCGCATGTCAGCCGCAGAGATACTCAAATGCACAGACCCCCGTTTCCAAAAGACCATCTCTGAGTCGCCTCAATCGGACGGACTATGCACCTCTCCGACGGGCAACAGGAGGGTATCCGAAGAATGGGCACGTACCGAGGGTGCCCTGCCCCGGCTATCTGCCGGACTAACAACTTTAAAATACGGGCGCTCTCGCACGCCGCCCTCAGCGGCCAGCAGTCGGTACAACAGCCGCAGTCGCAATGCTAGCGGGCCAATGACCGCTATTTGTGAAAGAGAGGGCGAGATGGCAGAGTCGCAGGACGGCTCCTTCACGCTGCCCCTGACGTCCAGCGGCACGGTCTGCTCTCAAGGCAGCACTTAATGCTTTAGCAGGATTTTTCATCCCCTGACAGCTTGTAAGAGCCGGTCACCTGTCTAATACCAAGACCAAGAGGTCTAAACTTTGGCTGGAAGGCCATGCTTGTGCTGGCCCTTGGTGGCATCTGAGGAATAAGGATTTAATGGGAAGAGAACTTTCTGTAATTGTGTAACTTTTGGTTTTATCATTTGAATAAGACATTAGCACTCTTGAAAATGTGATATTAACAAAGGGTTACTTGTTGTATTTGCAGGTTAGAACTACAAGGAAATGTACTTTTCCTTTTTTTGGTGGTAAGTTGAGGGTAAAATAGTATGGAACTGGAATGTCATTGAGGGATTTTGTGATGAATCGTCCATGCTGACGTGTTTCCGAGTACGGCAATGGAAAGTACCCAACTGAAGTGAGCACTTGAACCCAAAAAAGTGCTTTATTGAGCACAGTGAATCATAATGTATGAACTGTAATGTCACCAAATCTAATATTCATCCCTAATAACGTCCTTGTCTTTTCTGAAGTCACATGGTTGAACCTCTTCTTTCAAGGGACGTTCCACTTTTTTGAAAATATGCTCATTTTCCAGCTCCCCTAGAGTTAAACATTTGGTTTTTAACGTTTTGGAATCCATTCAGCTGATCTCTGGGTCTGACGAAAAATTTAAAGTTGCGATTAGGAACTATAGCAAAGTCCTTGATTATTACGCCGGAATGAGAGTATAGTTCCTAGCCATATCTGCCTAGTAATTCACAACTTTTAATTTTCCGTCTGTCTTAGTACACGATGTAACTTCAGAGTCAAGTTTTAAATAGGAAAAATATTGAAACTATTTGGTTATTTTTTTAGTGGGATGCTAATGGTCTAATCAGATTCAATGGATTGTGCTAAGCTATGCTAAAAGTGGTAGCACCAGACCCCAAGAACAGCTGAATGGATTTCAAAATGGTAAGAATCAAAATGTCTAACTCTAGGGGAGCTGGAAAATGAGCATATTTCCAAAAAAAGTGGAATGTCCCTTTAAAGTACCAGATCACGAAGGTTGCTGGTGTTGAATACAAGTATTTGATGTTGTCAAACATGAGAGCAGAGGGGCAGATGGCTGTATGGATAGAGCGAAGTGAATAAAAAGAGTGTGGAGATGTTAGCAAAGAGGAGATTTTTAAGAGAGCGACTAATAACTGATGTTTTTAATGCACCTTTAGATGCTTCATTTCTGTTTTGTGTCCAACAATTTCCAGTTTTTAAAAAAATGGGCATCACATTTATGACCAAGATGAAAGTATATTTGAATAGAAAGTTAATGCAAGCCAATTTCTTTATTATATTCATGTAAATAAATGTTTTGCTTTTTATGTTTAGACAATATTAATAATAATAGTTATCCATACTCTACCGGTGTAAATACTTTCAACCTTTTCAAAAGCCAAGAATCAGTTTTATACCAACCATTCTGTTTCATATAGAAACTTCCATATAGGCCTCTTTATTCTTGAAAAGTCCTATAAATTACCTGTCTCGCACCTGCCCTTAATAAGAATTTGTACATTTTTGTTTCGTTTTTTTTAAAGAGGGAAGTAACACCGTTGTATTTACTGTACTAGGTGCACCAGGGTGGTTTTCTTTAGAGAGATGGTGAAGCCCCTGGGTCAAGGCCATGAGAGAGACAAGGGTTTCAATAAAATAAATAAAACATGGCATTAATCAAACCAATCCCTTGCTGTCTGTTGTTTTGCAAAAAATGCAGCATAATAATTACTCACGCACCATATCAGAGAGTTTATTTGTTTCAAACATTGACCACAGAAGTTATAATACTCTGCTTACTAAGCCTCACCTTCGACGTCACAAAGTTAATCACCAAGTCTGATGTGATTTACAGTATAAAGTCTAATCGAGGTCAAGTTCTGAGTTGGCCAAATAAAGGACTTAGTGGTCAAACTGTTTAATGCTGTAAAACAAACAAAGTGTAAGGTTTTTGCTATGGTGTACTTTATATTAATTAATTATAAAAAGGAATACAATGGAATATTTACAGATACCTTAAAAAAATGGGTCCGACTTTGAGTTCTTTAACAGACATGGGACATACGACAGTAAATCTATTTTTGACTAATTTTTTAGTACTAATAGTATTCGAATTGGGATGCAGGGACAGTATTCATAAAACAGGCAAAGAGTACCCAGATGACCTACTACTTCTGGCAAAATTGTGATGGACACTTTAATATCCCGTAAGCTTCCCAAAGAAGCAGAGGTGTTGTCTTATTAAAAAATGTCAGAAAGCTGTAACGTGGCATAAGGAAAACAGCTGTTCATTGTGGTTCAATTGCGCATGTTTTACAGCATCCACGTTAATGGCTCACACGTTGTTATGACGTTGTCATGATGTATCAACATTGCGAATGTAGTACGTCTGAATTTCATTCACACTACCCATATTCATACTATATAGAACGTACTGTTTTAACGTCAATGAATAGGTAATTCATTAAATTCAGTACGTACTGTCACAGTATGCGATTTGGGACACAGATAAAGTCTGTGTTTGTTTTGTGGATCCTATTACTGTTTTGTTACATCATGATCTGGTACTCATGCAGATGGTGTACATCCAAACGTCAGTACTTGCAGGCTGTGGGCCAGTGATTCAAATAGGCCCTAGACATGTGACCGCTTATGCAATTAAATCTACCTATAGATTCAGCACTCAGGTACTAGAGCGATCATTTATGTTGATAGATGAGGCGCAATTGAAATACTTTTGGTAGCAAGGCCATTTGCTACCATAACTAAAGCCCACAATTACACGGCAATTGTGTCTACATTTCCAAATCCGAGCTGTTCACCTGAAAGGATTCTACTAAAAAGGTAAGTTAGACCTTTGAGCATCTTGGCAATATTGGGTTAGCTACAGTGGATGTTTGTCCATTAATATACAACATATGAATGTTCAGTGCCATTACAGACAGTAAAGAGATTAAGGTCAAAATAGGTTAACGAATGTCCTAAATCCATTTCTTGTATTTTAACAGATGAGAGTGAGCTTAAACACTTAAAAAAAAAAATTTATTTAAAAATTAAAATACTTTATAAAGTTACCTTCTATCAAAATTCTCATTGCAAAGTATAAATTGAATGTATACATTCATTGTAGGCCTAAGTTGATAACACCACTTGAAAATATTAAGCATAACTAGTATAGGCTTTTAATGTTTTTATAAGCCAGTAAACCACTAGCATAAATACAAACTTTGTAAGTACATTTTTTATAAGATATATAATAAATAATTTATTGTTGTTTGTTAATTTTTTAGGACAACTGAAATAAACAAATGGAAATTCTCACAAGGCTTTTTCCATACACCAAGACGGTCGCAGGACTGAAGGCTGCTGTAACTCAGTTTTTGAGATTTAAGGAGGTATCGGCGGATGCTGGAAGAAAAGCGGCTCATATCCCATCTGTTAATTTCCAGCGCAAGATCCAAGCATTGCACGTGCAGCATCGCCCTGCCTTCATCTGGAGCGCGCTGACGCACAGACACAACTCGCGCGCTCTTTTCACCTTACAGCTGGCGGAAATGATGTGTCAATTAATGTCATTATCAATTGCAGAAGAAAATGGTTTTGTGAGTACAGAACAGGGTAATGAAAGGACGGAGATATTTGTCTGAAAATGTCGATATTTACATTTTTCGTACGTAACTATAGGGTAACGAAGGTCTCTCAAAGCTACCACGTGGTGTCAGTATTCAGTGTATCTCTCAAGGATATGTTTTTATTCAGAATGTTTACTTTTTCTTTTCCTAAAGGAGCTAAACTTAAATAAAATAAAAAATAAGACAAAATAAAATAAAATGTTTGTAGCATTTCATGTTTCTTGCGTTGTTTGACCGACCTGCAAAAAGTTTTCTGTTGTTCTTAAAGGGGACATATCATGAAAATCTGACTTTTTTCATGTTTAAGTGCTATAATTGGTTCTCCAGTGCTTTTATCAACCTAGAAAATGTGAATAAGAACAACCCGGTAACTTTAAAGGGACACTTCACCCATTTGCATTAAGCTTTGTATAGTTAGAACCCCAGTCATGTTTTTGAATGGTCGTGCATCATTTCCGAAGTTGGCGCTGAAACAGGAGAAATACAGATTTCAGTGTTGCACTTCCTTCTTTCAATGATGTAAAAATCATCATTTTGCATCATTGAAAGAAGGAAGTCCAATATCTTTGTTGAGGGAGTGAGACTACAAACACCCCTTTTCTCAGTCAAATAGGCACCGAATTCTAAATCCATGTTACATTTCGACAACAAATAGGACACACTTTCAATAAAGATTAATGTTTCTATGTGTGAAATGCTCCTTTAACCCAGTAACTAACCATTTTCTGCAAGCATGTTAAAATATAGGTCATTGAAATTTGGATCCCCTAGTGATGTCAGAAGGGGATAATACCGCCCCTTAATCTGCACTATCCAACCACGCCCTGCCATTTGGTACAGAGATCAGCTCATTTGCATGTTAAATGACACATCCAAAACGAAAATTGAAAATTTTAGCTTAACTTTGATAAATGATCTATATGATAGTTTGAGCTAAAACTTATACACATATGTACATACCTGTAAAAACTGAAGTTTTTCCTGGGAGTCTTCCATATTTCACACCTAGATCCCACGCCCTCCCGTTTTATTATTTCTCCCGGAAAACTCCCGTAATTTAACGGCCCTATCTCGTATATTAACAATCACATCGACATATTATTCCAAGGTTGTCCAGTTGCTAGATCTAGTATAAAACGTATCATACTCACACAATAGACACATCATACAATTTTGAACCCATTTTTGACCGCAACCTGGCAACCTATAACTCGGTTGCGCTGTTGATTTCTGCGCAGGTAGACGGGGGAAGTTGAATAACTAGACCGCGCGTTTGCTCCTGGACTGTGGGTCAACAGCGCTGCCATATTAGTTGTGGCAACTTTTCCATTAATATCATAGCAACTGGAAGTAAATGCCTCCATGGCTCCGTCGTGTGCAGTTTGGAGGTGTACAAAGTAAGACTTACCAGTTGTTTCTGGTTGTGTTAGATCATTTTATTACACGGCTCTCTGGAATGCTTGATTCTGATTGGTCAGTTGAGACATTTGCAGGTTCGTTCTTTTCGAATAATAACCGCTCCAAAATAATAACGCATAGCCGGTACTACTTTTACGAGTAAGATCGCTCCGCGCCAATAAAGATTACTGTTTGTTTGGCGCCATCTTGTGACAAACACTGGACAACCACGACAAGACACAGAGAGCTTACTGAGACTGAACTTGACAAAATAGAGCATATGCTACGAAGCCATCACACACAAAAATACAGAATGGGCATTAAAACTTCTCAAAGACTGGTTAAAGAGAAAAAAATGGAGACAGACAAGTATGAAGCAGAGGATCTTAATAAGGTATTACGATCATTTTATGCATCTGTGCAAAGTTTCGCGGAAGGATAAAAATGTTAATTTAAAACAAATATGCCAATAAAATGTTTCAAATTCATATTCATGTCCAGTTTTTTTTCTTATGTGGCAAGTAGCCGTGTAATAAGCGGGATAATGTAGAGTCAGCCGGTAGTTATCGGGAAATAAGCCCCTTCAGTGTGATACAAGATCCTCCGCTTCGCGTCGGGTCCTGATCACACTGTCGGGGCTTATTTCCCGATAACTACCGGCTGCCTCTACATTATCCCTTACGTAACATTATTTTAAAAGAAAGTTGGCTACTGGAGGCAGACTATTAATAGCTATCAATCAATATCGCTATGAATGTTCAGTGTTGGGGAAAGTTATTTTTTAAAGTAATGCATAACAATATGAAGTTTCTCACAAAAAAGTAACTAATTGCGTTACTAATGCTTACGTTATTTTAAAGTTACATTTGTGTTACTTTTTCTTATTTGGCTATGCCTTAATTTCTTTTAGGCCTTGCAGGTGTTTTTATGACTTTTATGAGAAGTTCTGCATTCAATAAATTGTATATTTCAATTGCAAAAATGTCAAGTTGCCATTTGGCCTGCCATCTCCGTTTTTGACTCAAACTGTTCCCGCTCGGAAGCATAAAGTGCATAATTCTACGTAAATACTTTTAGTGTAATTCTGTACTTTATTTTTTAAATCGAATTAATTAAACTGAAAAGTAACTTGTCTTGTCTTTTTAAAAAACGTAACTTAATATTAATGTGTACATTTATAAAGTAATGCGTCACTTTACTTGTTACTTCAGAAAAGTAATATTATTGCATAAGGCACATTACTTTAATGCGTTACCCCAACACTGTGAATGTTGATACTTATTGAGAGTTTACAAATGTTTACACAATATGATTTAAGTGCTATAAAAACGAATGCAGTCACTGCAACCCATTCCGGGTGACCCCCCCACGGAAATCTCCCAGAATTTGTAATCTAAATGTTGACAGGTAACGTTATGTCTCTGGGGACACCAAATATTTATTTGACATCTAAAAAAAGTCTTGTGAAATGTCCTCTTTAAACAGTTTACATGGTTACATGTACTTGTTTTCTTGTTAGGAAACTTGCTGGATCAGTGAATGACGTCCTGACTTGCAGTATATGGCATTAAACACTAACAATGGCCTATTCTTCCTTTATATAATACTACTATAGTGCAAGAAAATTTCTTTGAATGCTTAATGATTAAACATTATAAGAACTGTGTACAAGTAAGATCAACCTCTGTACTTGTACATGGAAGTACAATGTAAAAAAAAGGTATAAAAGCTGTCACTGGGGCAGTATTCTTTTCAAAAAGTATACACCTTTCCTGGCTAAAGGGTTATAGTAACCTCAGTTGGTGCCTCAAAAGAAGGCTATATTTGTACATAAATGGTAATAGAACCATTTTAAATGGCATCCCGGTGACAGATTTTGTATCTTTATCTGACCATGTAGAAAATATTATATATTACAAACTTTAAAAATGCTTTTAGTGTTGTTTGAGCACTTTTGTCATTGAGCAGCACTGCAGCAGCAACAAGCTCAAATGTATTACTGGATGTCCTGTTACTATATTTATATTTGATCAAATTACATTTTTTACAAATGACATTTAAATAAAGCATATACTTGCCATTGGTTAAAGAAAAGGATCACAATCTGAGCATTAAAACAACTAGGTTAAGCTTAAGGTTTCCATTGAAAGAAATGTGTGACACAAAAAGCGACTTAATGGCAACAGTGAAATGTAATAAATATGTTATTGGATGCAGTACATGGTAACTGTCAGAGTAAATCATATTCAAAATGAGTAAAACAGGAAAATGACATTGCAAAAATTAAAATATATAGACTCCCATACAAAAACTGGCAATGTACATTGTGTGGTGCAACCAACAGGAACAAATGCTATTTAAACATAACTAATATGTGAATAAACATTTTAAATATTTTTTTATTAAAATGATGATGCTTAGGTTTTGGGATTGTACATATGTAGACATTTTTTGTGTTATATTGCAATGCAATATTTATATTTAAATGAAATACTAGTTTTCTTATATTTTTCAGAGATTGTAACTAGGCTCAAGTGCAACCTTAGCTATTGCTACTGTACAGACTGCGTCGCCCCATTGGTGGCGACTTCTTCTAACCAAAGGGAAAGTACAAACCCATAACAATGTTATAACGTAATCATAATAACTTACCGAGACTGCACAGAAAACATCTTCAGACGTCTCGTGCCTGCTGGCAGGGACATTTCCACGCTGCAGATGCTAAATCTAAGATCCTTATTCAGGGATATAATTCCTCTCCACGGAGTGAAGAGTTTTACCAGCTGGCGAAATGAAGGCGCGCGGCGCTTCTTGTTTGTTTACCGGTCCGCTACAAATCCACGTTTATTTAATTCTTGGTTTGCAGATTTTCTTCATAGCCTTTACATTTTTCGTCGACGTGTTTACATTACACGTGAAGTTTTGCGACGAGGAGAGCAATTTAAATCATACAGAGGAGGACAGTAATATTTCCACTATCATAAACCGGACGGACAATCTCAACTACCTCGCGAGTGTGAGTATTATATGCGTGCACGTGATAACGTCTGTATTAGGCTACATATTTAAAGCATATTTAGATTATTATATCGGTTACATTGTTCGGTTTCTGTTTTGCGACAGGGTCCCTCGTGTCACAATTATTACTTTCCACATGGACAGGCAACATACATGACAGGATTGCTTATCGGATCGTTATTCGGTGGCGCTTTATCTGACAAGTGGGTATTTTCCGCATTATCATTTGTGAAATTAACTAAACATTAAGTGTTATAATGTGTGTATTTTCACTTAGATATGGAAAGAAATGTCTCCTCATATGCTGCTCAGCTGTCCACGCGGCTGCTACCGTCATCGTCGCATTTCTGCCGTATGCACGCGTGTACCTGACCGCGCGCTGTGTCAGTGGAGCAGCCAGTAGTGTCATTTACATTTGCACCTACAGTTTAGGTAAAGTTAAACTTACATTTTTTTTGTCATTGTCATTTTGTATTAACAGTCCAAAACTATAACCAAAGTTATTTTCTCTCCATAATTGATCACTTTTACAATATTAATATTAAACGTGTCAGTTAAAAGTCCCCATGAAATCAGATTTGAAGTGGGATCGTAAAGTATGAATATGTTAACATTAAGGATATTTCTAAACTAGTGTACAGTCTCTTAATTCTGCCAGTATGGATTAATGACTTTAATGTACTTCAATTTCTCATCAGATTCCAGGCTGTGAGTTTAACAGAACACTATTGGCTATTTCAAAAGGGGGTCCCGCCCAAATTTCCTACTTGAACACATCAAACAAGGCACATTTATGCGATTAGATTTAGCAGGTGCATTTATCCAAAGCGCCTAACAGACCTGGTTTCACAGACAAAACTTAGCTAAAGTCAGGACTAGGCCTGAGGTAAATTTATTTTTATATCTGTCAGTGCAGGTTATTTTCAGATGAGACGGCTCAAACATGTGTTGTCGGACTTTTCTGTGAAACTGGGGGATAGTTTATTCAAGCAGCAGGCCTTTCCTGAAAAGTTTTGCTTAACCAGGAGGTAAAAGTAACACCATCAGCCAACTGTAGGTACTTCTGGCTATGATATTCATGTATGAGACCTGATACAGGTGGCTATCTGGTTTCTCAGGGGTCGAATGGAGCCTGCCGAAGTATCGTATATGGCCACCTACCCTGTTTTCTTTCATCTTCAGTCTGGGAATGATGGGAATGGCTGGCATTGCTTTTTTGACCAGTGGCTGGATGCAGTTTCATCTGGCTCTGGGCATTCCTCAGATTGTCTTTCTACCTCTTTATTTGTTAGTAGAACTAACACACATCTTGAATACATTATAAAATGTGTTAATTAAACACTGACTTTGTTGCAATTATCAGCTTTCTTCCAGAATCTCCTCGATGGCTGCTACTCAATAAGAGACTGGAAACACTGGAGGACTATCGAAATAAAAGTCCTGAGGACAAACACTACCTGGGTCTGGTAAGACACAAAGTATAACTGCTAAATTAAGGAAAGCATAGGGACATGGCCATACCATTCCAGCATGTGCTAACATAAATTTCATTGACAGCTTTTGAACTCAATGGACAGTGAGGATCAAAAATCACACCCACAGAAGACCTACACTAGAACAGAGACGAATTTGACCAACTTTACATCACTTATACTGCTGCGCCTGTTTATCATGAGTTACATTGGGTAGGTATGTTTGTTTGAGTTTGTGTGCTTATTCTTTCTTCCATGCTATTTTCATTATATGAATTGGTAACGCTTTCATTAGTTAACATTAGTTAATGCATTAGATAACATTTATTAAAGGATTAGTCCATTTAAAAAAAAAAATCCAGATAATTTACTCACCACCATGTCATCCAAAATGTTGATGTTTTTTTTTTGTCAGTCGAGAAGAAATTGTGTTTTTTGAGGAAAAAATTCTAGGATTTTTCTCATTTTAATGGACTTTAATGCAGTTTAAAATTGCAGTTTCAAAGGACGATCCCACACGAGGCATAAGGGTCTTATCTAGCGAAACGATTGTCATTTTTGGCAATAAAAATAAAAATATGCACTTTTAAACCACAACTTCTCATCTTCCTCCATTTGTGTGATGTGCCAGCGCGACCTCACGTAATAGACCTTTCTCACAACTTCCGTATTTATGACCGGAAATACGCAATCGTCGCGGAAATTTACTTCCTCCGCAGTCAAGGCAATGTAAAAAGCCGTATCTGTTCCATCAATTCCCTGTTGATGGTGAAGTTAGACAGAAGTGGATTCAGGCTATCCGGCGAGACTTAAAATGTGTCGTTTAAGTTAACAGTTCAGTAACAGTTAGACTCGCTCTCTACTTACCTAGAAATTTATGGACAAATTCTTCATGGAAAAAGTTTTCCTCCATTAGTCGTGTCACATCAGCAAATGTAATATTTGGCAAATCGGTTAACGAAGTTGTGTAGACTCTTTGATCCATTTTAAACTTGCCCGGGTTTATGTTTTTCTAGTGTGTTGACGCTTGACAGGAACTCCGCTTACACGACGATTACTTTTTTCCGGTTACTGTGAGAAAGGTCTATACGTCGTCATGTCAAGAGGTCACGGATGATGTATGCGAAACTACACCCAAGTGTTTACAAGTGTGGAGAAAGAGGACCGTTTTGACGTATGTCGAATGATAATAATTAACGTCTTTGTGTCCGTTTATTGTTTAAAATGGTCAGCAAATGTGCGTTTCATATATGTAACACGTGACCTTTCGACGTCATTACGTAATTAGGTCGAGGTCGCGTTGGAAAATATGTGGTTTAAAAGTGCATATTTTTATTTTTCTTACCAAAAATGACAATCGTTTCCCTAGATAAGACCCTTATGCCTAGTTTGGGATCATTTAGAGTCCGTTGAAACTGCGATTTTTAACTGCATGTAATCTGTTAAGTGTTGGGGTCCATTAAAGTCCATTAAAATGAGAAAAATCCTGGAATGTTTTCTTCAAAAAACATAATTTCTTCTCGACTGAACAAAGAAAGACATCAACAGTTTGGATGACACGGTGGTGAGTAAATTATCTGGATTTTTTTTAAAGAAAATGGACTAATCCTTTAATCTTAGTTTATGGAAGTGTTGTAGTACTTGAGTCATAAATACGTAATGTCTTTATTCCTAACAATCATTAGTTGTTGTGTAAACCTACCTACCTACCTAAAAATCACTGTTATTCTCCTCAGTTTTGTTTCTGCTCTTACCTACTATGGAATATGCTTCAGCATTGGAAGTTTCGGAGTAAATATCTATTTGGCACAGTTTTTCTCCGGACTTTCGGAGTCTCCTTCCTTACTTCTTCCATTTTTGTTGAAGCGATGTGGCCGTAGACCCTTCAGCATGGCCTCTCTTTTCCTCAGTGGCATTTCCTGTATGCTCTCCCTCCTCGTCTCCAATTTCTGTGGTGAGGAACTTAACATTTAATACTAAGAACAGTCTGGATGATAATGAAGTGTATAACGTCATGATTTGGTATTAATAGTTAGTGCTTGGTTTATGTAGTAGATACTTTTACACAGGAAAAATGGTAAAAAAAAATGGTCCCAAGCTGTCAGTGGGACTGTACCCTTTGAAAAGGGCCTAACATGTACCATTGAGGTACAGATATGTGTACATTTGGTACTGCTATGTACCTTTTAAGGACTAATATGAACTGAAAGGTTCATATTTGAAAGGCTACCGCCCCAGTTGCAGCTAGGGACAGTGTAAAAACCCTTTACAAATATCAAACTTTACCTCTTTCTCTCTCTTTGATCAGACATGCCGGGTCTTGTTATGACGCTGGCTTTAATGGGAAAGCTTTGTATGCAGTCTACCACCTGTGTCTCCATGCTTTATGGAATTGAGCTATTCCCAACTGTCATTAGGTACACCGATTATATCCAAGACATATGACATACTTTGCATATTATTGTGTATTGTATTATAAGTGTATGTTTGGCTGGCCTTGCTTAAAAACAAAATATTGATGTACGTGCTGATCTATGAGAGTATATTATCAAATGTACAGATATTGGCACATACCCGCACAGTATGTGATCATTCCTGCATCCTCAGAGTACTAAACATGCTGAATCACGACAGACTATATAACAAGTTTTCCCACAGTTACATAATACTTGATTTGGTGTCAGTAGTGCACGTGTAATCGAACAACGCTGCCTACTGTGCGATAAAAACAAGATAGTGTAAGCACATTTCTCACTTCTGCTAGGTTGCTACAGCATATTACGAAAGGATTAACAGCATGTAGAGCTCTGCTATGTCAATGATTGATTGGGTTTATGTAACATTGAATTGAAGGAGGTTTAATTAATAAACAATTAGTTAGGGATGATAACAGATCTGAGCTACATAATGTACAAATCCTGCTACGTTTAAATGTGACCATGGTGTCCTTAGGAAGTTATAAGCCGACACAATCTCATGGCAATTTTTGCGTATTTTATACATTTGCGTGATCAACTTTGTACATTTGTACAATTTGCTTTCGCCCCTTCAAGTTGGGTATGGGGTGGGGTATCATTATTGTTTTTATCTAATAAATGTATGTTTTTGTATGAAAATACGTATAAATTCTCATGAGATCAGGTTGGATAATCAAGTACATGGAATCAAAGTCTGTTCTGCATGGACCGTGCATTAAAGTCTTTCTTTTTGTTTGTAAGGTACCACCCGTTGGCAGAGTCCAGCCAGCCGTTTTTTTACATTTTTAAACTTTTTTTACACTGAAAAAATATTCATTCATTCTTCCTCAATTTTTTTATTTAAGCTACATTTAAACAAAAGTTTTTTTGTTTTGTTTTGTTTTTCAAATTTTTTTGTTTACATGTAGCTTAAATAAATTGATTGAAATCACTTACCTTAAAAAATTGAGGAAGCTGAATGAATAATTTTTTCAGTGTAAAAAATAGTTTGAAAATGTAAAAAAAAATGGCTAACCTTAAAAAAAATTGAGTAAATTAAATGAATTATTTTTTTTCATTGTATGTGTGCCCCCAATCACAAATCAACTGCATTAGGGTCAATGACGTGATATTAATTATTTTGTGTCTGTATGGTTCAATTAAATTTAAAAGGGTTCAAATGTCAAAAAAAAAAAATGCAGATTACTTGCATACATTCTTTTCTTTTAAAGGACCAAGCCTAAAATTTCCCTTGTATTGAAAGAATATTTGGGGGATAATAAAAACAATTGTCAATGTGGTGTAACCGGTCTGTATCAAATGGTGTAACAATTATTTTTTTAAATGAAAAAATATATATATTCATAAAAAATGTGGAATAAAATATAATCATCTAGTTTAGTGTAATATGATTTTTTACATACATTTTTTTTTACAGATTATTTAGAAAACAGAGCTGTTTTCAGCATATGTCAGGACAAGTATTACAAAACACATAAAAAATGTACATTTAGAAATAACTAATAAAATGACATTTTAAAATTGTTTTTTATGATTACACTTACATGCCATCAAGGCTGAAAAAATATTTAATATTTCTCATTCTTTACCACAATTGGCAGTTACACCATTTGACATTTTCGGGTCCATTCAGTCTTAACTTTCATTAAAATGGTGCAAATGTAATTTTTTTAAGTAAAGCCCAGACAATAATCAGGGGTTATGGTCAATACCATAAGGTATTTTATACGGCCCCACATGATATAACTATATAACAACTTAAAGCAGAGGAATGACCAGGGGTTATGGCTAACACTATGAAAGTCCAATATAGTGAATTGGATTGCATAACAACTTAGTTAAAGGTAAACAATTAGTATGTACTTAAACCTGGTCACTCATAGTTTGTATGCACTTTAAGTTGTTTTGGACATAAAGGTCTGCTAAATGCATGCCGTACATTGTTGTTTCTCACCTTCGAAAACCATTGTCCCCTATACAGGCAGAAGTGCATTGGCCTGGTTAGCCTTTGTTACCGAGTGGCTTGTATTATAAATGCAGTGGTGCCCCCTGAAGGTGGAGTCCCTTTGCCAGCTATGATCTGTTATAGCAGTGGACCAATCATCGGCGCAGTCCTCTGTCTGCTTCTTCCAGAGACCAGCGGCATCCCTTTACCTGACACAGTAGAGGACTGTGAGAAACAGCCCAGATTGAAGCTCTCATGCTGTGGACGGTGAGACCAATACATTTCTAAACAAGTTGTGTGGAAAACCAAATAAAAGGCACTGATATAGTAGATGATATCGCCATGGAGGGCTTCAGGTTTTTGTAGGTTTAACCTTAAAAGTTACAGTTTAATGGATAGATGCTGTTCAGACAAGCCCACATACAGTTCTGTGGATGCCAAAGAATGTGTTGTATGCTTTGTGTTAGGGAACCATTTAGCCAAAAGTGGTTCTTCTGTGGCATTATGAAGCACCTTTATTTTTAAAGAGAGTGTTTAGCATGTTATTGGAGGTCTATTGACTTGATGTCTTTAAAATTAGCTTCTTTTAAGCACTTTATGTCATGTGACACGTGAAACATTTATTAACATCTGTAACCTTTGATTCCTGCATGTATTGATTTAGTTTTGTGTGTTAAGATGTACTTGTGGATCAAATCAATTTAATGATTCTGTTTTGATGTCAGATGGCCGTTCAAGTCGACACAAGAACCAGAAGACTTGAAGGACATGAATTGCAAGCTAGAAAGTTGTCCTCTCTCAGCACAGTTAGCAAACTGCTAACATTTGTTCCCAGGATATTAACTTTTCAGTTTTATATTTTTATAAAAGTTAAGGTCTAAGCTGGGTATATCAGCTTTTAAACAATATTAAAGGACATTACAATACAGTAGTGTTACTGTATAGGATATTTGAACTATATCAACTGTGTGGATGATATTCAGCTTTTGTCAAAATGTCATGTTTTACTGGAGCCATGTAATGTTGCTGTTGGTAAATGTATAAAATGTCTTGAAAATTTTTATATGGGGTTTTCCTTTAAGATGTACTTTATTTTGTGAAGTTTTTATTTGACAAATGCATACTGTAGTATCGATTTGCTAGTTTTGCTAAGCTCAGATTTCTTAGTTATATTTTACCTTCACAAAAACACTTGGGGCAAAGTCTTGTGTAATTCTTTACACAAGTCTTACAATGAAACGTACAACATGCAGGTTCAATCAGTTTTGTTTTGATCTGCTTTAATGGATCTCATCCAAAATTTATGTGTATGTGTCTCGATTGTCACGTCATGTGTGGGAGACATTCACTTATCTGTAATGCTTTATTGTAATAACATGTTTAAATTTTTAGAAGACACAGCCAATTGTACAGCCTAGATTGTTTACACAGAAGTGCAATGTAGGGCAAAGTTAATGAACTGTTGTCACGCCTTAAATATATCAGAAATTAAACTGGTATAGTTGCTATGTTCCAGTTTTTATATTATATTATTATTGTTTTCTATTCTGTTGTGTTCTCTCTCTCTCACCAAGATCCAAGTACATCACATATTTACAGTATGTTAAGAAAATATGTTGACGGTCAAGGGTTAACTGTCCGTTTAAAAATAAACAGCTGAATGAAGTAACAATTAAATTTCTGGGCAAGCATTCAGACAGATGTGTTTTTTATATATAAATCATTTTATATAAAAAGCAGATAAAAGGTAATTGATAATTGACAATGTAAATCCTGATATTCTAACAGAATTTAATTACAGAATTGAAGTGTCCTGGATTTAAAAATAACTTTCAGGAATGTCAGCTATTCTCTTTGATTGCTTAGGACGAGATATTTACCTTATAAAGAGAGATCTTAGAATAAATTATAGACACTTTCGTTTAGGTCACAGAATGGTCCCTAGATATTACTGGGGCGGTACCCTTTCAACAAGCATACCACTATTCAATGCATATTAGTACCTTGGGATGTGCACATATCGGTACCAAAGAGTGCATATTAGTACCTCGGAAGGTGCACATATCAATACCAAAGAGGTCCTATTAGCACCCCGTGAGGTGCATATTGCTACCAAAGGGTGCATATTAGTACCTTGGAGGTGCATATATCGGTGCCAAAGAGTGAATATTAGTACCTCAGGAGGTGCACATATCCGTACCAAAGAGTGCATATTAGTACCTTGGAGGTGCATATATTGGTGCCAAAGAGTGCATATTAGTACCTCGGGAGGTGCACATATCAGTGGCAAAGAGTGCATATTAGTACCTCGGGAGGTGCACATATCGGTACCAAAGAGTGCATATTAGTACCTCAGGAGGTGCACATATCGGTGACAAAGGGTGCATATTAGTTCCTTGGAGGTGCATATATTGGTGCCAAAGAGTGCATATTAGTACCTCTGGAGGTGCACATATCAGTACCAAAGAGTGCATATTAGTATCTCGGGAGGTGCACATATCGGTGCCAAAGGGTGCATATTAGTACCTCACGAGGTGCACATATCTGTGCAAAAGAGTGCATATTAGTACCTGGGGAGGTTCACATATCCCTACCAAAGGGTGCATATTAGTACCTCTGGAGGTACACATATCGGTGCCAAAGAGTGCATATAAGTACCTCGGGAGATGCACATATCGGTGCCAAAGAGTGCATATTAGTACCATGGGAGGTGCACATATCGGTACCAAAGAGGTCATATTAGTACCCCGGGAGGTGCATATCGCTACCAAAGGGTGCATATTAGTACCTTGGAGGTGCATATATCGGTGCCAAAGAGTGCATATTAGTACGCCAAGAGTGCATATTAGTACCTCGGAAGGTGCACATATAGGTACCAAAAGAGGTCATTTAGTACCCCGGGAGGTGCATATCGCCACCAAAGGGTGCATATTAGTACCTCTTGTGGTGCACATATCGGTACCAAAGAGTGCATATTAGTACCTCTGGAGGTGCACATATCAGTATCAAAGAGTGCATAGGTGCACATATCGGTGCCAAAGGGTGCATATTAGTACCTCAGGAGGTGCACATATCGGTGCCAAAGAGTGCATATTAGTACCTCGGGAGGTGCACATATCCCTACCAAAGAGTGCATATAAGTACCTCTGGAGGTACACATATCGGTGCCAAAGAGTGCATATTAGTACCTCGGGAGATGCACATATCGGTGCCAAAGAGTGCATTTTAGTACCACGGGAGGTGCACATATCGGTACCAAAGAGGTCATTTAGTACCCCGGGAGGTGCATATCGCTACCAAAGGGTGCATATTAGTACCTCTTGTGGTGCACATATCGGTACCAAAGAGAGCATATTAGTACATCAGGAGGTGCACATATCGGTACCAAAGAGTGCATATTAGTACCTCGGGAGGTGCACATATCGGTATAAAAAACGTCCTATTAGTAACCCGAAAGGTGCATATCCCTACCAAAGGGTGCATATTAGTACCTTGGAGGTGCATATCGGTACCAAGGAGTGCATATTAGTACCTCAGAGGTGCATATCGGTACCAAAGGGTGCATATTAGTACATCAAAAGTACATATTGGTTCCAAATGTATATGTCTGTAACTAAATGGTTCATAATAGGACATTTTTAAAGGGTACTGCCTTAGTGATAGCTGAAGGCAAAACTATTTAACCACTATATTCTGACAGTGTATGACAGGTTACATCAAACCTTTCATACAAAGTTTAAACAAATCAGGACTCCAACATTACGAAAAACCAAAGATTTTCTTTATTTGAACAGTTTTACATAAATTAGACACTTGCTAAAACAGTACAAAATACAATCAACTGCTTGATTAACATCTGTGCAAATATCAGTAAATAACCTTAAAAATGTCATTATTTAAGAGGATAGACCATTTACAACAAAATGGATGCACCTATAAAACTGCTTCTTTTGTACAAAAAAAAGTGCATTACACAAAAAACAGCACAGGCAGTAAAGCAGTTTTGTGCCCGTTCCTGCATTCACCAATAGCAATACATTGTGGACTTACGCTTCAAATACCATACCTCTCATTTCAATGCGTTTCAATCATAATTACTATGTCTGGATAAAATGAACCTACAACTGTGTTATAATATGATTCCCACCTGTAGCAAAACAAAAAATATACTCTTTATAGACAAAGAAATAAATTAACTAGTGGGTAACATACGCTCCAAGTCAAGTTTAACAAAGGTGAACCCATAAACCAGTAACTGCCAACATGAACAAGTTAAAAACCACATTTTGAGTTTATATTTATATTCTTAGAAACACATTTCAGTGTTTCTATAAATATACATCTTCATTCAATACTTCATTTCACGCTGTGAAGAACAAAATGAGCCTTCAACACCAGACATCCACCTGCCGTTTTAAGCACTCTCAGCTTAAGGACACAAAATTGGCTGGAAAGATCCCCACCTTTCCTCTCAGTTCACCCTCCCACCAGTCATACTGAGAGTCAGTTTGGGTAATAACAGTGATGCGATCGCCTACAGCAAAGCTTAGGTCTCCGGGCTGCTGACCTGTAAACGGGTGCACGGCTGTTGCCATTAGAGCGCCACCGGATGCTTGACCTGAAAGAAACAGAGCAAAGATGTTATTACCAAATTTATAACACTAGAGGGTGCCATGTGTTCTCCTAAAAATATTTTGCCTCTCTCTCTCTCTCCATATCACAAACTTTCCAGCACTTACTCTCTTACTCTTTAGCTGTTTGTGCACCCTCTTAACATTTGCAGATATTATCTGTCAGTCAGGGGCAAAACCCCTTTTTGTATCCGTCTATCCAAAAAAAAAACAACTGCACAAGCTCCTGACTCACATCTGCAAAAATGTTTTTTAACTCTTTTTTTCTTGACCCTACAATGAATGTTTATTGAGTCCAATGTTATTTTTAAAATGTTCAAACCTCTTGACTGTCATTGTATGGACAAAAACAGAAACATTTTCCTTTGCAAAAGAAAATTGTACAGTTTTAAAGGAAAACACCACCGTTTTTCAATATTTTACTATGTTCTTACCTCAACTTAGACAAATTAATACATCTCTATCTTTTTTCAATCGTGCACTTAATCTTTGTACAGCGCGTTGTGAATGTGTAAGCATTTAGCCTAGCCCCATTCATTCCTTAGGATCCAAACAGGGATGAATTTAGGAGCCACCAAACACTTCCATGTTTTTCCTATTGAAAGACTGTTACATGAGTAAGTACGGTGGCACAAAATAAAATGTGGCGATTTTTTAAGTGGATAAAAATGAGAACTATATTGTATGTGGAAGAGCACTTAGTTTGCAGCACTTTGACCTCAGCGTGCAGTAACATTATTTTTTTTCGCCTAAAAAAAATCGCCACATTTTATTTTGTGCCACCATACTTACTTGTGTAACTACTCATGTAACACTCTTTAAATAGAGAAAACATGGAAATGTTTGGTGGCTTCTAAATTCATCCCTGTTTGGATCCTAAGGAATGAATGGGGCTAGGCTAAATGCTAACACATTCACGACGCGCTATACAAAGATTAAGTGCACGCATTGAAAAAAGATAGGGATGTATTAATTTGTCTAAGTTGAGGTAAGAACATAGTAAAATATTGAAAAACGGTGGCGTTTTCCTTTAAAACAACACTCTTCAGGAAAGCAATGCAAGTATGTGCAGTACACGTATTTCATGCTGAGTGATGCTTGGTTATTACAGTACATGTGGTGTGGTTTACTGTACGGGTTTACTGTAAATTCAGAGCTCAGATGCAAATCCCTCTAAGTGCGTCTGGCCTTTTTTTATCTTGTTGGCAGAATTCATTAAGAGTCTGATAAAAAATGCTTTTATACATGCCAAAATTTTGAATGACCTGAGGCCGGGATTAAGCGGATTTGAAGCGAAAGTATTTGATGAACGTATTATACGTGCCAAAAGAATTTGGTTAATATCATTATCTCATTTTTGATGGAGTTGTCGTTTATTGTGGCCTTTGCATCAAATATAAGTGAACATCACTGGTTAAACAGCTGTTTACACTGACCACCACAGAAGGATGTAAACTGGAGTGAGACCAGTTTTGGATTGTGTGACAAATAAAGAGATGTGCGATCAGAATCAGACAGCGGTGGAATGTGGTTCCACACTGTTGGCACCTGCTCCGATATCTTCTTACTCCCAAAAAACCTCGGGCGTTGCCAAAAGCTCCAGTCGAGCCGTTTTGCACACTAAATGCTTTTGACTTGTATCCCAAAATAACTGGATCCATTCGACATAACGTTCATTCCCGCTACCACGTTGCAAGACATGACAAGCCGGCTGTTAGACAGCAATACAATCCAGAGGGTTTCTTCAGGGCTGTAAGGACTGTGTATTTTGGCAACGGGGTGACATTTGAGTTGTGCGGTTTTCTACTTGTACACGCAATATCTAAAGAAAGTGACAGCTCATGACAGGAAGATGGCATCACTACACATCTCTGATTGAAGTATTAACGTTTAAGTTTTGTAAAGTATATTAAGATTAAATTACGATTAATGTTTACCTTGAATGCAACTGAAAATTGCATAAATTTCACAATGTAGAAAAAAGGAAAAACAGGAATGTTGGGAGAAACCTGTATGGTATGTGTCTAAAAAACAGACACGATGTGTGCGGTAAAGACATTACGCTCAACAAATCAAAATCTCAGAGCGGCTTTCTCCTTTATAGACGAAACTGCTTTTGGAAATGGGGGTGGCTCTCTAACCACCTTTTCCAAAGGCCAGGGATCCATCTAGTGACTGTATTATTTATGGCAATAATGATCATCAACATAAGATTGTTAATGAAACAAATGAAGAATGAGTTTTCCAGAACTCATTTTTCACAAAGAAGTCTGTGGCTAAAATAACACGCAATTCAAACACACACCCAGGGATTTTTATCAAGCATGTAGCGATACAGAAGATAAGCATCTTTGGACTCATCTCTCAAAGACTGCAGTCAACATATTATTGCCTCTTTCTTGTAAAACACCTGCAATCTATTAAAAAGGGAACATGACACATATCCAAAAACCGCTATTCTCAAGTTTGTAATATTTTCAGCAACCAAGTAGCACAGACTTCGAGTTTGGTTCACATTGGCCACATGGTGGCTACGTCTGGGTCTAAAGTTGCACTGATACACCACGGCGGGCAAGTAGCATCCATTCTTTAACACTTAATATTGGTGATACACATGTTCATTTGGTTTTCCTATGCAAGCCCCTTCTCTGGCCAAATGCCTGCTATTGGCTGGTATTTTGGCACGGTTGGCACACCTAAGACAACGTTATGCATAAAAATACTGGTTGTCCTTGTGAAGTTGTCAGTCGAAACTGTACCTGTCATTTAGGTTGTCAGACATCAGATGATTTAGAACCACTTTTATTACCGGGTACAATATTAACGTATAATTTGACAAAATCCAGTAATTAAGCTTCACAGAGGGACTTTTATTTCCAGCCCAAAAAGAATTGAACAATGAAACTTTGTCTACCGCCGTCTAGAAGTGTCTGGATCATGCTGAGGCACGTGCACATTTCAATCAATTGCTTTCATTTATGTATCTGAATCAACAGGGATAAAAATAACTGAACACATGCACCACAATAACTCCTACTTTAATTTAGGGTGTAAATAGAGGAAATGAGTGATTTATTAGCTGATTGTGCTAATAATTCACGATCATAAACTCATCTAATTTAATAAATTTAATAAGAGTGACTTGCTCTTCTAAAAAGTAAGTAAAACTGCTTTTAATTGGTATGAAAATGAGTAGCTTTAATTCACATATTTAGTGTTTATCAGACATTTTAAAGCATTCGTTATGTTTTGTATCTGTTCACGCCTTTGCATCAGCAGTAAATCTCACATTGTTTTTGTGTCTGTCTTTCGTTTACATAAGCCCTGGCACGCTTGATCTCCCTCTCTCTTAGCATCATTCACTCATAATGAATGAAATGCAACTGTGCAAGACATGTAGATCAGAAGCCAGCAAGACCCCACATTATGCAATTTTGCTACATTTTTCAGTAACACTCCTGTTTTTCCTGTCATAAAGAGAGAACCTGGAAAGTTATTGCGATCACAAGCTGATATGTTTTCATTTTAATTTTTGTGATGACTAGTTTTTAATCCACATACATACACGCCATCTATTAGCAAGTGGCTTTTGACATGTGATGAAATCTTGGGCCACGAGATCACACAGTATTAAAATGTCACGAATTGAGGTGAAAAACTCAGGGTACCCACATCTTAGTTTACTTCAAATTCAAGGACCTTTCAAGGACTTTCCAGGTCTAATACCCTCAAATTCAAGGACTAAATGTGGGGACACATTTCAAGTGAGAGCAAGGTTACATCGTGTTACCTTTTAAGATAAATTTTTGGAACTCGTGCTGCATCACTGTGGTGACACTTTTGGGGATGTCTCCAGGGGTAAGTGCGTCTGAATGTGTATATCAAATTTAACCAATGGTGAGGCTTAACGACAAAGACAGGGTGACGCGGGAGCCAGGAAGTATATCGCTATCTGAAATATTGCTAAAGACGCGTTACAGGGACGCAGGAAGTGTGGCAAGGGTGACGCAGCGTCTCATTCCCTTCTCAGGGAACAACAGTTACATACGTAACCAGAGACGTTTTGATGTGTCAAACACAACTATGCAAAAAAGCATTTTGGTATGAATCAACATTTGCATACAGAAGATATAAGCATTTAAAGCGAACAGTTTAGCACGTGTGCTTAAAAAGTCTAGAATTTTTATGATATTATTCTATACTACACAGGGAATAATATGGATTTTCTATAATTTTTTCAAAAACTTCTTGCATAAACAGATTCAAGCACTTTCAATGACCTGTATCTATGTATGTATATTTTCAAAAACTTCCCAGGGCCTTGAATTATTTCCCCCAGATTCACAAACTTTCAAGGATTTTAAGGATCCGTGGGAACACTGATTTCAGATCACCGCAATGATTGCATATTTCTCTAAAAAAACACAAGGGGGAGCTGCAGTGCCTGTATAAATGAGACAGTATCTAATGGCACTCCTTGACTAAAAGTGTAACGTGTTACATTGCAAAACCATTTAATACAGTGGAAAATCAGTATTTAAAGAAATTCTGCAAAACTCTGATAAGCATTATGAATAGCCAGGTAAAACCTACATTTCCAAAACAATTCCAAATTTAGGGAAGTGAAGGATGCTATTCTTAAGGATCTGTAACCGTGGGTTTACACCAGCCGCGTTTGAGGCATCAAATTCGCGTTTACCGTGTCTAGTTTGCCACTTGAACATTTTGAGTTCAATCCAGAATATTCGCTTTATTCTAACGTGAAATTTAAGCAGAAATTTGTGTCATGAGGGGCTTCTGCGACTCTGCTCGCATCCTGTAATCATGTCACTACTAGAGCAAGCTCCTGATTGGTTAACGCGGCACATTTTTCCGCCAAAGTTCACATTTTTCAACTCCAGCATTTGCCACGGCAATGCTCAATCCGTGCCATTCACGCGAACTAGACACAAAAATGAGGCGGAACCGCATCTACCGCGCTGCGCTAAACGCTTAATTGCCGTCACGAGACCTCCAGAATTTTCAGTTTTTGAAAGAAATATTCATTGCTTTTAAATAGCTTTTGTGTGTATTAATATTTACTGCCAGGAAAACCTTGCAAAAGATTTATTTTAAATAATCACAACAATGTGTGAAAATTTTTTCATGAACAAACCAAAAATCTATGAGAATGAAACGTCAAAGCCCTAAAACCGCCAATTAATCGTCATAATCGGCAAAGCCTTGAAACATGCAATTTATTGTCATAATTGTCACAATTTATTAGACAATTAACCGTCAGCCACATTTTATAGTCGTGACAGCCCTAGTTTAACAGATGCTCCTTCCCAAGCCGTCAAGCAGATGTCATCAAAGTAGGGTGGCCACAAAAGAGCGGAAGTACATTTTCAGATTTTATGAGGGCAAAATAATGACCCACACAGATAAATTGTTCATAGTGAACACTGCAATATTAAAAAAAGTCAGTTTTGATTTCAAAAAGTATAAAAAGTACTAAAATTGTATCTCTTGTCTCGTGGGGTGTCTCTTCACACCCCTAATGATAATGTTATCATTCTATGAAAAAGAATGTGTTTGACGCCCAGCTAAATACTCTTAATAAGCTGGCAAAGAGCACACAGGCCTTTCAAGGCATCTTCCCATCCAGTCTGAATGACTTTGTCCAAACGCAGGCGAATTTGCTCTACAGGCCCGTTTTTGGTCTAACCCCCATAATTCAACTTTAAACGCGGGCCTTTGGGAGCCAAATGAAAATAAATGTTACTGTTAGCGGAGTTGAATTGAGGAGAACACAAATCAGCCTCCAGACGCTGAGCTGCTCAATGAAAAGATCTCACACAGCATTGGGTGTTTCTTCTCGTGCATTTCTGCGAGTAAATTAACCGTCGCTAATCTACTGTAGCAGTTTTAATACACTTTATAATTTATCAATGTCAACTGATATGCGTGGCTACATTGTCAACGTTACTCTCAGAGGTATTTTATGTTTTTTTAAAAACGTGTGTGATTAACCTTATCATGTGAAACAAGAAATAATTCCTTTTGTGGAGATATTTCGCTCGGTGTTATGCTTGAACGAGCGTGGTGCCGCACAAAACACACAGTCAAATCCTTTTCTATCATCTTATAAAAGTTTGTCACAGGTGTAAAGCGTCTTTATTCACAGTACAAACAATACTGTTTTAGTATGAAAGGTATACTTACGCAAAAATGTATGATATCATAGTTTTAATAGCTGTGTGAATTTTTTGTTAATTAAGTATAAAAAAACTTTTCCACTTATTCATATGTTAAGCCTCTCATGGAAAACATCATTTAAAGTTGTCACGCTGGAGTCACTCACCTGAGCTTTGGGTATCCCAGCTGTCCCAGCTGTTCAAACTGGGGTAAAGAGTAGGTTTAACTGCCGAAGAAGCTGTGAAAATTGGGCTTTATTAACATATTAATCATAAATGAGACGCTTGAAAAGGCATTTAATATAGAATTGTGTTTCAAAAATGAGAGCCGATGATAAGCCAATAGTTTTTTACCATATGCCACTGTTAAAGGTGTAGCATAAATTGTTTATAAATATATTTCAAGATATTAACTCAAAGAAACATACAGTATTGTGCAAAAGTCTTAGGTCACCACCATCTTGTTGTTTTTAGCAGTTTTAATGACCATCGATTTATTTGTGTACTCTTCATAATAGGGCGTACACACCAGAAACCAATTTAGCTATTTGCGCATATAGATTACATTCCAAGTCAATGCAAAGACACCAATAGATGCGAAGTCGTGTGGACGATGCAAATGACGTGAATTAGGTGGCGTGACTGCCTCGAACACGCGATATTCGCTTTAAACACGTCTTCCGCGCAAGTTGAAAATATTCAACTCAAGCCGAAAATTTGCATAAAACAAAGTTAATTTCCACGAGTAATCTATAGCAAGGAACGCGATGCTTTGTGTTTGGCGTGTACGTAGCATAATGCATTCAAAAATATTTTCAACTAGCAAAGATGCTAAAGTGGAAAAGCTTGTGTTTTCGTGGCAATCGCGCCGCCCAATTTGCTTTATTCAGGGTTCCCACACCTTAGTTAACTTCAAATTCAAGGACCTTTCAAGGACTTTCCAGGTCCAATACCCTCAAATTCAAGGACTAAATGTGGGGACACATTTCAAGTGAGAGCAAGGTAACATTGTGTTACCTTTTAAGATACATTGTTACAGTTCCCTTTCGAGGGAACTCGCGCTGTGTCACTGTGGTGACACTTTGGGGACGCCTCCAGGGGTAAGTGTGCCTGAATGTTTATATCAAATTCAACCAATGGTGAGGCTTAATTACAAAGACAGGGTGACGCGGGAGCCAGGAAGTATATCGCTATCTGAAATAAGACGGTGTTACAGGGACGCAGGGGTTGTTTGGCAAGGGATACGCAGCGTCTCATTCCCTTCTCAGGGAACAACAGAATTTCGTTGCAAAACCAGATAACTCCGTGTTTTTTTTCAGAAATCTCATTTTTTGGTTGTGCATTCCAATTAATATCAATTCAACTGCAGATGGTTTGTTTTGATTTAAACCTTCATAACTTAAAAAATACAGCTAAGTAGCACCATAAAACAAAATAATAACATGATAACATAATAACATAATAATAAACATGTTTTGACAAAAATGTTAAAAACGGAGTTATCTCGTTTTGCAACGAAACTCTACGTAACCAGAGACGTTTTCATGTGTCAAACATAACTATGCAAAAAAGCATTTTGGTATGAATCAACATTCGCATACAAAATATATAAGCATTTAAAGCAAACAGTTAAGCACGTGTGCTAAAAAAAAGTCTAGAATATTTATGATATTATCCTACACTACACAGGGAATAATATGGATTCTTTTCCAGAAAACTTCTTGCATAAAAGAGATTCAAGCACTTTCAATGCTCTGCATCTATGTATGTATATTTTCAAAAACTTCCCAAGGCCTTGAATTTTTTCCCCAGATTCACAACTTTCAAGGATTTCAAGGACCCGTGGGAACCTTGTCTATTCTCATCGCCCCACGCGAGGTTGCGTTTATTTGCATCTTTACATTGACTTTGTATGTAATCTACTAATGCAAATCATTGAATTCGCATTTAGTGTGTATGCCCCATAAGACTTTAGCACAGTATTGTTTATTATTTGTCTTGCTAAAAAAAAAACCTTAACAATAAAAAAGTGACCATATGTTTACTATGAAAGATTTGCAGTGTGTAGATAAGAATGATCATTGACTCTCTTACTCTCTTGTTTTGGTGTGTAAGGGCGGGCAGGTTTCTGTGTAGGGGGTCTTGGTCTAGATGGTGCTGAATTCATCTGTGAAAACAAAAACACCCAAAAATATATCAACAGGCTTGTCTCTCGCCCAGTGAGGTAGATGAACAGAGACTGGTACTAAAGCTATAAAAATCCACTTGTTCCTGTGACTAAAAGAAAAATGAAATAGTTTCTGCTGAACTTTTGCTCCTGTTACTCGTATAAATATTTAGCTTGAATAAAAAGGGTTTTGAATTGAAGCTGCATTTTCATTTATACAGTAATATTCTCACAGTAACAGACCTTATAGACTTGGAAATAAGCTTTCCATTCATAATGCTTCCTTTAAAATAATAATGTGAGGGATTCAATTACATACTGTACATCTCCTTACAAAGGCAGGCCCTCTCATGGGTTACCAAAACTTTTTTATGTTTATTTTACCACAACTTTATTATTGGAAGGCATTTATTACTGTCATCTGCGGTGTTTTATGGTAGTATGATTTATAGTAGCCATCAAACAAAGCTCTCAATCCCAATCTAAGGTGTCAAAAGACTATGTCAGTGAATTACACCACTAGGTTTCATTCATTCACATCTTAATTCCAAACCCACAACAGATTTGCTGCCTACATCACAATTTTTCACTAGGGAGTTTCCTGTGCTTTGTGTATGGCAAAATTCCCAAAATGCGTAAAATGACTGTCAGTAAATATAATAATACTTTCTATTGTTAAGTAATGCAGGGGAGTCTTTGAAATAAATGTTGAGTGATGTTGTCAGTCAAATGAATTAGTTTTAAACAGAGCGCAAAGACAAAATAACACGCACAATATAAGCAGAAAGTAACTGCGTGGTTTAAGCATAACTGTTTAGTTGGATAATGAAAATAAGCTTCATTCCTGTGAGACTGCTCATTAGTGTACCATTCAGGATTTTTGACAGATGCCGTAGTTATAGATGTATGCCATATACAGCCGTCCAGTTTTAAAATGGTACCGATCATTAAACCCAAGATCTTATTTATGGAGTTTTACCTAAACCCTATTGACTTCGGGACGATGAAATCAGAAGTGCTAAACTGCTAACTCGCTTTAAGAAAAGCAGTTTTGTAAGTATTAGGAGCCTGGTAGTAGCTTATAGATAGTAACCTGCTTGTCTACGATGGGGCGCATAAATTTGCCCTGCCAGTCGGAGGCGTATTTCTCTCTGTAGTCCTCCAAAACGGTATACAGGTCGTATGCCTCGGGTGGAGGTTCCACATCTCCGTTGAGAATCGCAGAAGCACGAATCTCCTGCCCATAAAACCTCAAATAGCAAGTGAAGCACACGTTAAAATATTGAAAATAAACTGAAATCACAAACACAATGAAAAGTAGGTCAATGCATGAAGTGACATCGGTGCCTAAGGGCTTGAATGCGAGATTTAAACTTTACGAGTAATGACATTGCGATGTACTTACTTTCGGTTGGCATCTTTGCGTTCGATGAGGTAAGAACCGACGAGAGACACGCCGGCGTAAAGGCCGCGAGATTTGCAGTAGGAGTAAACAGCCGCTGTGCTGCGAACCGCCACATCTGCTTCCAAATTCCTGCTCAGACAAAAGACAAAACAACCAAAAAACCAAACAAAAATAAAAGAGTTGAAGTTTCTTCTTCCTCTTTTTCTCAACATTAAATTACAGTACTACAAAAATGAATATTTTTGACCCTGGACCACAAAACAAGTCATAAGGGCAATTTATTTTAATACAGAATCTAAAAGCTGAATAAATAAATAATGTATGATTTTTATGATAGGACAATATTTCCCCAATATAAACTATTTAAAAATCTCTAATCTGTGAGTGCAAAAAAATATATAAATATTGAGCAAATCGGCTATAAAGTTGCCCAACTGAAGTCCATAGCAACACATACTACTAATGATAAAAAAAGTTTTAATATTTTTATTATGGTAGGAAATGTACAAACTCTTCATGGAACATGAAATGAAAAAAATCTACAATTTTGACCCATACAATGTATTCTTGGCTATTGCTACTAATATACCCATGCACCTTATGACTGGTTTGTGGTCCGGGGGTCCCATTAGTATCAAGTCAACGTTAATCTACAAATTGACTTCACAAAATAAAAACTGGACAATCTTGCATCGTGAGTAGACATTTAACTTGATCTCTTGAGTGAAGAAATGTGCATTTCTTACGCAACGTACATACAAAACTATATTTTTTCAATTTTGTTAATAATGCGAACACATTGTAAAATAACAAATAATAAAAACATAGGTAAACAGCCATAACCTGCTTTTATTCAAGTCACTACAACCGAGTCCACTGCCCCCTGTCAACAGCCTGAGGTATTGCACTGTGACGTCAGCTCACCTACCTGCCAACAGGGCCAACAGCAACAGTGAAATTTCCACCCAGTGTGAGATTTCCCCCTTTACTGAAAGCATCCACAGCTCTCCTCTCATTCAAGATAATGACAAAATCTGATGCCTGGTTGTGAAAAGGAGGAACAAATGTTGTTTTAACTTTAATAAAAACTTACAGTTTTAATGATAAATGAATTATGACTTTCAGAATTTCTTAATACTTGGTCTCTCTCCCTTTTACAAGGTGTGGACATAAATGTGTGTTTGGACATTGGCAGTGTGTGAACATAAAACTTTTTGAATCCCCATTAAACCAAAGTAGTCTCATTAGACATGCTGTTTTGATTCTCTTGTTAATGTGATGTCACACAAAGTCCCGCCCACTGCCACTGACTAACTGGTTAATTGCACCCAAATGTTTTTCTAAAAAGCACTCACTGTCTGTTGGTTAAAGGGACACTTATTTTCCAGCTCCCCTAGAATAAAACATTTTATTTTTACCATTTTGGAATCCATTCAGCCGATCTCTGGGTCTGGTGGTACCACTTTTAGCATTTAGCATCACGCTCAAAAATGACCAAAAAGTTTCAATATTTTTCCTATTTAAAACTTGACTCTTCTGTAGTTACATCGTGTACTAAGAACTGAGGAAAACTAAAAGTTGTGATTTTCTAAGCAGATATGGCTAAGACTATACTCCCATTCCGGCATAATAATCAAGGACTTTGCTGCTGTAACACGGCGGCAGCTGGGGTAATGATATTACGCAGTGCCCGAAAATAGTCACCTGGTATTGAAAGTTACCAAGGGGCCTATTTTCGGATTCTGCATAATATTATTGCATCATTTGGTAATTTTTGAGTGCGATGCTAATGGTCTAATCAGATTCAATGGATTATGCTAAGCTATGCTAAAAGTGGTACCGCCAGAACCAGAGATCGGCTGATTGGATTCCAAAATGGTAAAAATGAAACGTTTCACTCTAGGGGAGATAGAAAATGAGCCTATTTTCAAAAAAAGTGGAGTGTCCCTTCAAGGGAACTGGGTCATTTGCATTTAAAGGTACACACATGAAAACACCGCAAAATGGGCATAATTTGTACCCTTTAAGACAGCATGCGTTCCAACGGGATTTCACATATGTATATGGAACCTGAGGATCTCTGTTATTCCAGTGTTTGAGGATGTTACAAAGTGCATATTTTATGCTTTAATGGAAGAAAAACATCTGTCCTTTCATCCAAACAAGTAAACACTGGACCATTTTACAAAATGTCCTTATTTGGTCAGTAACATGTTGAGTAAACTATTCCTTTAAATGATATTATGAATCCTGGAACCTTAAAGGAATAGTCTACTCATTTTCAATATTAAACTATGTTATTACCTTCAAGGAGTAGTCCACTTTAAAGATGGGGTCCATTGACTTTTTATAGTAGGAAAAAAATACTATGGAAAGTCAATGGGCCCCAACTATAAAGTGGACTACTCCTTTAACTAAGAAGAGTTGATACATCCCTCTATCATCTTAGTGCGTGCACGTAAGCGCTGGGGCGCGCTGCGACACTTCGATAGCATTTAGCTTAGCCCCATTCATTCAATGGTATCAAACAGAGATAAAGTTAGAAGTGACCAAACACATCAACGTTTTTCCATATTTAAGACGAGTAGTTATACGAGCAAGTTTGGTGGTACAAAATAAAACGTAGCGCTTTTCTAAGCGGATTTAAAAGAGGAACTATATTGTATGGCGGAACAGCACTTTTGGGAGTACTTCGACACAGAAGTTATTGTGGTATCTCTTTGGCTATTGTGAAACTATGACATACTGTAATCATCCCTATTTAACTCTTTCACCGCCAGCGTTTTTAAAAAAAGTTGCCAGCCAGCGCCAGCGTTTTTCATGATTTTCACAAATGTTTAATGCCTTCCAGAAAATGTTCTTCTTTAAATATATAAACATACAATATACCAAATGAAAGAACAGACCCTCTGCTTTCAAAAAACACAAAAACCGTTTCATCCTACCTTCAGTAGTTCTTTTGTAATCAGCTTTTGAATATGGGTAGGTTTCTGCAAAAACACCACATTTTGAGCAAAAAGCAGAGATAATTCCATTTTTGTGACGGACTTTTCATAGAGATCCCATTCAGAGCGATCTTTAAAACAGACACGGACATGCAGCAGCTTGCCATAGGGCAATACTTCCGGTTTTAAAAAGTTGCGGAAGGGCGCCACCTGGTGGATAATAGCGGTATTGCGGAAAGACGGAAAATCTCGTCATTGGCGGGGAAGCGTTTTCTCTTAATTGACGAGATATCTCGTCAATGGCGGGGAAAGAGTTAAAATCCCGAATATCAAAATTTTTTAATATGATCCCAAATGACTTGAAAGCAGATTGGGAGGTCTAAGATTTGATCTTAAAACGTTATACATTATACATCGAAACTGATCGAGGTCCTGGACCCAACCTTCTCTACGATTTTTGTAAGGGTAAAATCAGGCAAAAAATCTTTAATTACTACATACTGATCAGAGGTTTAGACTGTAAAGTACATACATCAATTATATAAAAACATTAACAATTTAAAAAAATCTTACCTCCAACCCAATCTCAAATCCTCCACCAAGTCCGGCAATCCCAATGGCTGAAGGAGCAGACCACCCTGCAGCAAGAACAGCAAAACAAAGTTATCAAACTGACTAAATATATTTTTTTTAATTACATAAGATATTAAACTGTATACAGAAAAAAACTTTACTTAGGACCTATTGGACACTTGGGACAGATCTTTTTATCTCTCCTCGCTTAGTTCTGCTTTCATTTTACTTTACAGTACTTTCATTTCTTGCATTTTATATTCTTATTATTTTATTTTTCTGTATTTCCTTACATACGCATGTAATGTTTACATAAACGCATGCAAATATATACTTCTTAAATTGTTATTCGGTGCTTTATGAAAAATATTATTTACTAAAACACTTTCCAAAACTAAAAGCCACAATATGTAAGATTTGAGTAATATAAAAGTTCCCAAAGAATCGTAAATCCAGAGAAATTCCTATTTTAACTCTTTCGCCGCCATTGACGAGATATCTCGTCAATCAAGAGAAAACGCTTCCGCAACTTTTTAAACCCGGAGGTATTGCCCTATGGCAAGCAGCTGCATGTCCGTGTCTGTTTTAAAGATCGCTCTGAATGGGATCTCTATGAAAAGTCCGTCACAAAAATGGAATTATCTCTGCTTTTTGCTCAAAATGTGGTGTTTTTGCAGAAACCTACCCATATTCAAAAGCTGATTACAAAAGAACTACTGAAGGTAGGATGAAACGGTTTTTGTTTTTTTTTAAAGCAGAGGGTCTGTTCTTTCATTTGGTATATTGTATGTTTATATATTTAAAGAAGAACATTTTCTGGAAGGCATTAAACATTTGTGAAAATCATGAAAAACGCTGGCGCTGGCTGGCAACTTTTTTTAAAAACCCTGGCGGCGAAAGAGTTAAATAACGGCTCATCCCTTGTCATTGCCGCCAATCAATGAAGCAATGCTATCCTCGGTTTCCAGTTGTAGAAACTGGCAACAAATTTGGGCAGGACTCCCTGAAAGAAGAGATTTTATCTCTCAAATGGACTATCCTGGTTAAACAAATAAAAAAAAAAAATGTGAACAAATGCGGAAGTGGTAATTATAAAGCATCTAGTACGCAGCTGTTGTGCGTTGCCACTAATTCATTACAATTGCATAAAATAATGTGATCAGACGTAAAGGCAATAAAAAGTTAATTAATTATCTTATTTGTGAACATGATTAGCCAATTCCATAGATATATCGATGGAGAATATGACATCTCCCATTGTTTTATACTCCTTCATAACGTAATTTACCTTCGCCTTTGTTATCGTTTTGAAATCCCAAATATTGTATACTATTGTAGCTGTATTTAAGCTTTAATTTAGACAAATTTTGGTTCCCCAAAAGCCTCAGAACTTATATGCTTTAAATAATGTAATAACATGGTAAAACCCTGAAATATAAGACTCGCCGGCTTTGCATGGCCATAAGGAGTGTTTTGTTTGTTCAGCTTTGAATGTTGCTAAGGCAGCTGCCACACATACATAATTTCTTAAACTTATCTAATTGCTCTAATTGGTCTATTTACTTTTAATAGTTTTGGCTTAGACAGGAAGAAAAAATAAAATGCAATATTTACACAAAACCAAAAAATGCTTATGACCTAAGCAAGCAAATCTATTTTACACAGAGTAAACGTCAATACATTAAAGACAGAAAGTAGGAAAAATCCACTTACTCCCGTCAGCGAGTCGACAGATGACTATTCCACTGCCGCCCCTCGCGGTGATCATGAAACCCGCTTTAAAAACAGACAAGATGGCCAGACCCTGAGCCTTGGCAATGACATGGGCTGGTTCAGGTTGGGGAAAAGATAAAAGTAAACATATGAGACAGACATTACAATTGTACAGACAAAACTGCTCTCAAATCCAACAAGAGTTGATATATAATCTGGAAATGCAAGATGAAACAGGTTGCCGGAGTTGACTGGTGCTTTGTGCTTTTGCACTGGCTGCACAGATATGATGATGTCACTGTGTGAGGGCATTCATGTCACTTGTTGAAGACGTGCATGAACAGATATTTGGCAATGGATTGATAGAAAGTCAAACACTACAAGTCATATACATACAGTAGATGATATCAGTCTACAGTTTTGCCAAATTTGAGTAGTAACTGTACATGTGTGATATCAGCACAGTTATGCTAACATCTGTATTAGACAATACAATTAAGCCTGGAAGTACAGGTCCCAGTTCTTTCCCATTCCGACATTCAGTTTGAAGTTCAAGCGATTGTTTTGACCAGGACCACACCCCTAAATGTATCAAAGCAACTGCCATGTGATTGGTTGATTAGATAATTGCTTCAATGAGAAATTGAACAGGTGTTCCTAATAATCCTTTAGGTGAGTATCTCAACGGACAGCTCCTGACTCTACTGCCAGTAATTTTCTTAAGTTAAAAAAAGGTTAAGGCACAACTGTCACTACACTCAATTTGATTATTATCTTTTCATTGCTTACTGTTTGGTTTCAGAGGGCAGAAACTAAAAGTTACCTGGGATAAGTTTGTCAGGTCCCATCCTGCTGGATATTTCAGTGAACTCTCTGAGAATCTTAGCAGCCTTCTTGGCCTCAGACTTGAGGTTTGCAGGTATTGGATTATTCACTAAAAATAAACATCAGGGAAATACGTTTTAGATATTTGTTTTGATATATAGATCAAAAGAATGTATTACTATACGACATCACATTGTAACAACCTGAAACGTCATGAGGCTGACGACTTGCGTCTTCCTGAATTCTTTAAATTCTACTATGCTAAATCATTTTGTTGTGACAATAACCATGCTAAATCTTTCAAACCTCAAAATTAATTACAAAAAAATGTAGGCTATTTTAGGCTACGTGCAAGGTGAGACACGAGAAAGTTATCACCACAATTATTTACTCCTTTATTTAGAAGGGCTCTTGCCATCTGTGACAATTTGTTAACTTTGTCAGTAACACATCAAATGTCAGCATAAACAAACAGGTTAGTTTGTTCATGTCACTATAGATAATGCACTTATCATAAAAGACATAGTTGTAAACTTTTGGGAGGAGTGTGCTTATTCATTCACCCCTCACCTTAATTTTCTACTAACTCCACCTTAATTTGGTTATTAAATTTAGGCAAAGTCCAGAGGAAATTCCCCTAATGCAAATAAACAGTTTAACCCTTGTGCCTTGTTCCAATTCACTATCCTTTCGTGTTGTTAGCGGCCAAAAATGGCCACTAAATTAAACGGCTGTAAAAATGTATCAGATTAATATTTTTTGCATAAATCTGTTAACTCTTTAATTGCCAAGCTCATAAGTGATGCCACTGATTTGAGAAAAAAATTGTGTTTATTTTCCAAATCAGTGACACCACTTATAAACTTAGCAATGAAAGAGTTAAAATCATGGGATTTTTGAACACTTTTGGTACTTTTGATCAGTACTGAGGTTGATTAACAGATTTATGCAAAAAAAATTGGAAAAATAATTCATCTGATACATTTTTAGAGCAGTTTAATTTAGTGGCCATTTTTGGCCGCTAACAACACGTAAGGGTAGTAAATTTGCCCACGGTATATTGTTAAGTTTTTGAAAAATTTCAAAGCATTTTCTTAAAATATGTGTAAATATATGATTTGTCACCAAAAATCATTCCATTTGCTGAAACACAGAGAAAATTGTGGCCAAATTAAGACTAAAAAATAACAAAAATGGCCCCAACAACACATAAGGGTTAAAAAATTTTTGCTTTATTGATTACCTTTGGAAAAACATGGTTTGACTTCAAAAACTATGGTTTAACAATGTTTTTTGTGGCAAAATAATGATTTAACTAACTATGTTTTTGTTTTTAACTCTAGTAAAACTAATTATCGAAAGGGTTCCAAATAATAATCCCTGGGTCAAAAAGGGACAAGCCAGGCTGGCGGGTTGAATTAACCCAGACAAATTTTCATATTTGACCCAACAATGAGATAAAACAAGCCAGGAATATTTAAATATTCAAATATATAAAGGTTTTTATTTTTTTGTAACTGTGTATTTTTTGACCTGTGTGTACTAGCAAGGAAGGGTACCCTTTAAAAAGTAAAAGTTCTTCAATTTAAAAAAATCATGTATTTTTTGTGTAAAAAAAAATATTTGATTGTCACTTAAATTTTTTTAAGTACACAAAGTCATAGGTGTTTGACAGTAAATTATGGTACGAGTATTATAAATTCAATAAACAATACTCATACCGGTTGAATTACTTCAGATTTACATCATAATATTTGCATTTCTCATTTTGATGCACCTCTGCCGTTCTGTTTGTAAGAAAAATGCCAAACTGCCCAACCTAACCTACATACTATTTATGAGCTATTTTTATTAGTATTTTCAATAAAAGCAATCGAGTAAGTTAATGCACAAAATATTAGTCACACATATTTTGATCTTTTGACAGACTACACAAAAAGAAAATGCACATTGCTCAAATATATACAAACAAAAGTCAAAACAAAAGGTATACTAAAAAGTATTTTTAAAAACTACCACACCCTTATTTTGCAAAATAAATTAACACCTAACTCTCTATGAATTTAATTTTGTGGGATGAATTGAATAACTTTTGTCATGAGCTCCCTTTCTGTGGTTTATTTTGGGAGGTGCTTGTAAACGTCAGTTTCAACAATGTCGTTCCAATTGAAGAATTCTTGCAAAACCAGCCACATCAACAGGACAATTCACTTGTGTGCCAAGGAAAAACTTGCTTCAAATCTTTATAACAAGCAACCACCAATTAAGATATTACATCCTGCTGTAAAGTCCCTAAGTCTATGCACTTTACCCTACTTCTATGATTAAAGTCACTGAAACAATGTACAGTAGGAAAAAGTAGACGGAAAGTAACCAAATCACAAAGGGTTTGTAACTTGGCATTCTTAAGAAGATAAAGGGATAGTGCTTGGGTACAATTACAATGTAAATGAATCACTCAAGTATTTTTTGTAATAACTGCACACCTGTTTAGCTACATTTCGATAACAAGTCGACACTTTAATTTTTTACTATGTATTTCATTTTTAAAATGTATGTAGGATAATAAAACGTTAGAAAACGTGAGTGCCTGTACAACATTCACACGCATTCACGATGTTAATGGTTTATTCTTAGCAAGTTTGCCTCCGTAAGCAACACTTATTTTTTCTATCAGACCATGTATTCTTAGATTTAATATCCCCAGGTTCATCACATGAACAAGCAGATGACTAACAAAGAACTCGTTCACTGTTGCTTCAAATCACTTCCAAAAAAAGAAAGACAGAGGTCATGTTCTGGTTTTGCTCATGCACAACACTTTCAAACCTTATTTGTTCTGAGGTGCATGTAAACATTGTTTCATTAATAACAGAGTGTTGAGAGAACAGCCGGCGGCATTTCTATTTGAAAAAATAAGACCCAAGGCATGTGAAAGTACATGGGAATGGTCTAAGAATTCCACTCTTAAAGGGATAATTTACACAAAAATTTCGCGCACGTATGTTCCAAACCTATTACATTTCTTTGTTTTGCTGAACACAAAGAAAAATATTTTTAATCAAGCAAAAAATAGAAGCACCCTTGACTTTCATAGTAGGAAAAATATTATGGTTCTCATGGTTTGGTTACAAAATTGCTCGTTATCTTAGCAGAACAAAGAAATGTATACAAGTTTGAAATAACTTGAGGTGAGAAAATGATGAAAGAATTACTATTTTAAACTATCCCTTGCAAAGCAACCATACACCTAACGCTACACCAGTGTTTCTAAAAGTGTGGGGCGGAACCCCACTGGTGGGAATAGGAACATTACAAACTGGAAGAAATTTGGTCATTTTTGTGCCCATCTCTATTCATTCCTTTATTTATTGACCGTACACTCAAAATGACACATTTAAAGATAGTTCTAACTTAAAACAACATCAGACTGTGAAGAAAATGGCACGCAGAACCATAGCCTACAAGAATGAATTAACGTCAGAATGTTAATTGAAGCGAAACAAAAACTTTAATGTGGAGAGGCGGTTTAGGTGGTAGCAGGTACCAAGCCAACAGTGGACCTAATCAACCAAAAAGCAGCCAAAAAGAAAGTATGATGACATTTGTGAGACACAAAATTCAAACACAGTTATTACTTATTTATTTTAAGTGATAATATATTTTTGCTTGTTTATTTTCTCTATTGAAAGTGTTTAATGCTAATATGATGTGATTAAATAATTTTCAACTGTTAAAGCCTAATTGATTACCATTTTGTTGGGGCAACTGGGTGACAAGTGGGACGATTGGGGACAGGTGGGGCACGGAACGCTTCCCTACTTCCAAAGTGGGGAATGGCAGAAAAAGTTTGAGAAACACTGCGCTACACTAACTTTTATTTGTGCTACTTACATTCATTTTCGGGCTGGCAAAAATTGGGGTAAAAAAGGGTATCAGGGATTTTGAAATTTTGCTAACCCTGCACAGGGTGAATATTTGGTCGGTCCTGTACCTTGCAAATGTGGTGCGGTCCAACAGCGCAGCGATCGTTTCTGCATCAAGTTTATTTTTGCAGTACTGCATGCGCTGAATTAAAGTGATAGTGCATGTTTAGTGGTCAAAATGAAAAGAGATCGACACAAAAATGCAGTAATTTTACCATAAATGCATATAAATAAAGTTTACTACTAGTTTTTCTGTCATCCTATTTGTTTAATTCCTGGATGAAGCAATAAAAGCAAAACATTTACCAGGAGTTGAAAAAATAATTAATCTGGTCAAAATGATATGTAGTAAATGTGTTAAATATTTTACATATCTATTTTTAAAAACGTACGTTTCAATTTATCATCAAAAAATTGAGAAATTACTTGTCCTTTGTTGGATGAACACACAGATCGCTAGCGCACTGCAAATGTAGCATATGTAAAAGCACAATGGCACAAGACGGATCTGTAAAGCATACATATTGCTCTACGCAACGCATATGTAACGCATACGCAACGCATACGCAACGCATACACATATGTGTGAAACAGGCGTAACCGACCACTTTATGTAGTTTGGTAATAATAATTTCTGATTCGCATATATACATTGTAGCAAGTATCACATGCCGTAGATTCTCCTTGCATTTGTCATACGGCTCTTGATGCACTGCATAACCTCGTCTTCTGAGTGCAGATCACATAAATAAAACTCTACGTAAGCAACTTATGTCAAATGACATCTCACCCATCAGATATTTTACCAAATCGCTTCACAAAAGAATGTCTGGCTGAGTCATCGCATGAAGTCCAACCTGATCTCATCAGTCATGACGTAGTTTTAAAGTCTGTTAGTAAACACTAAGCAATGTCTCTTTAATAGATCAGGCGTGTTAGTTAAAACAAAAACACAAACAAGAGGTGTAGTGATCTCATGTGACAGACTGCATAATTTACAACTTGAAAAACACATGTTGACGCGCTGAGCGTATCCCACAAATCCCTATAAAACAAACACATTGACACATGGTTTAATCTATGTAGTTTATCTATGTAGTGCATGCGGTAAGTAAGACTTCTGTCTTATGTTGAAAATAGGCACATGCATATTATATAAATGACACTAACATGTAGTAAATCATAAGTTAAACAGTGTTCTATAGTGTTGCATGACTCGTACTCGCTCCTCCCGCGGTAGTAACTCCTCCTTCTTTATTTTTCGTACGTTATCGGAAAGATTCGGTAAAGCTGATCTTTCTTTTATAAATCTAATTAAACTAAAGAATCTTAGAAGATATAAAGGATCATGTAATACTTCTCTATACAGGTAGGTACTCCAGATTAACATCAGAAATGCAGAAACAGTGTGTGTTATAGGGAGCTTTAAGATATAAATCACACAATATCACACCCCTTTAATCTGCAATGAAAACAACCACAAAACATCTATACTGTTTCACTATAAAGTAAATAAGTATACTTATACGACATATTGTCATAATCATAATCAGTTTATAGGATTGCAATTAACCTCTATACTTGTATAATTTTAAGTAATCTACCGCCAAATCTGACAAGAAAGCTTTTAGAGCTAAGTAGGGCTTATTTCTGTCCCCAGGTAACAGTGGTTGAAAACCTGTGCTGTCATACAGAAGAGTTAAACTAATAAATGCAGCTGTCATATCCAGCGTAACAATGAGAATACAATTTTTGTGATTACTACTGTACAAATAATTACTGCTTACGCAGATCTACAGGATATATTAGCTTGTAATTAGTCAATAACTGATTAAGATTAGCAAAATAAAGCATAGGAAATGCAAATACTTGGGACAGCGCAATTATATCTTAATTTGTAGTTGAAGATAATGGAAAATTACTGATGCAGTGTTGATACGGTGGGATAGCACAAACATCTGCTGTGATGAGGGCCAAATTAAATTTTGACACAGGATTAATTTGAGCTGACATTTACAGTGGGCGACGTTTTAATAGTTTAGATAAACAACTTCGTCATGTTCAACAATTTATTCACAAAAACATCTTCATTTTTTAAATAAATGGATAATAAGTAGATTCAAGTGGTCAAGAGATGCAAATAATCCGATTTTGAAATGGATTTTTATATTTATGTGACCGTTTCCGTGAAATCCACTCTGAATTTTATAATCTCAGATTAGGAGCATCAGAGTTTGATTTTGGTCATTTATTTTACAATCTTTAAAGGGATAGTTCGGGCAAAAATGATATTAAACCCATGATTTACTCACCCCCAAGCTGTCCGAGTTGCATATGTCCATCGTTTTTCAGACAAACAAATTTTCGGATATTTTAGAAAATGTTTAGATCTTTCAGTTGATTAAATGTAATGTTACGGGGTCCACACATAGTCCACGACCTTCAAGTCCAAAAAAAGTGCGTCCATCCTTCACAAATTAAATCCAAACGGCTCCAGGATGAAAAACAAAGGTCTTCTGAGGGTAATCCGTGCGGTGTTGTTGTAGAAATATCCATATTTAAAACTTTATTAACGAAAATAAATACCTTCCGGTAGCGCCGCCATCTTAGACTCCTCTGTATTCAGGAGAGAGTATTAGCGTAGTGTACGCACTTTTCTTAGTGACGTATGACAAATTCGGAGGGCGGGGGCACAGAGCAGCAGCAAAGTAGCCTCCGTAGGCTGCGTAAGCTCTCATCCTGAATGCGGACGCGACTAAGATGGCGGGGCTACCAGAAGGTATTTATTTTCGTTAATAAAGTTTTAAATATGGATATTTCTACAACACCACCGCGCGGATTACCCTCAGAAGACCTTTGTTTATCATCCTGGAGCCGTTTGGATTTAATTTGTGAAGGATGGACGCACTTTTTTTGGACTTGAAGGTTGTGGACTATGGGTGGACCCCGTAACATTACATTTACTCAACTCAAAGATCTAAAACATTTTCTAAAATATCCAAAAATCTGTTTGTCTGAAAATCGATGGACATATGCAACTCGGACAGCTTGGGGTTGAGTAAATCATGGGTTTAATATAATTTTTGGCCGAACGATCCCTTTAACATGGATGCAGTATTAAAGATAGCAAGGGTATATTTTCACAGCATGTCCTTTACATTATATAGAATGATTGTATGTAGAAAACATTAAATCACACAAAACATTACTTTACCTGAGATTTATAAATATGTTATAATGGACACAAATGCTGTCAATCATTCCCTGACTTGTTTTTCATGCAAGACACAAATCTAAGGAATGTAGAGGAACACTCCATATCATGACAAGCTTTGAAAACAGCTTCTGCTTCAAGGTAAGGTGGAGATATTATATCTCAACCACAGAAGGCTAAATTAATTGCTTTTGTGAAGCAATGCCGAAGGCAGTCTATATTGTCACGTGTGGGCTGTAGTGTGGTAGAGAAAAAGTGCACGTCATCACAAAGGTGGTATTTACATCACCTACTGTCACACGCCTTAATGCGAGTACAAAACCAAAAACAAACGCCCTTGCCAAGCACTTAAAGTGTCTGAACAGAACTTCCTGCAAAGCTTGTTTGAAGGAGATCGCATATTGGTTCATTACAGATGTCTAAAATCGAATAGGTACCATATAAAAACGCCTAATTTAAAAAATCCTTCATTAATTATAAGTGTTTCAGAAATCTTCGAGACCAAAACAGAAACACTTAACGTTACAAGACAGATGACATGTCTCGTGCTGTAACGAGAGCTAACGGAATTAAAATAAAACCCAATTGTCTATACATGCTGTGCTAATCTTAAAAAACAACATTATCAGAAAATGGACTTATAAATGACTTAAACTATACGTATATAAAACAACAACATCACCACCACACGTTTAAATGTTTCCGCCCACTACAGGAAAATGAATCGATTAGTTTACGCGTCCGATTGACGATTTAAAAGAGAAATGCTACTTATCTACTTACTTTTGGGCAGAAGTGCTCTTTATTCGCCCCAGTCGGAGACTTCTCGAAGTTTCAAGTCGACTTTTAGGCACTCTCACCTAGCGCAGGTAAGTGAAGTTAAAAGTGAACACTTCCGATACACCTGCCAAACCTGTTCACTCGACACTTAAAGGACCCGTGGGGTAAAACAACAAAACGAATCAAAATATTAAACATTTACGTCTCAGTAATTTAAGTAGTCCCGTGAACAGAGCAAGACACTGTACAAATGTGCGCGCTTATTTAAAGCTATTCACATTTTAAACTTTATTGTGCCCATATTTTATTCAGGCAACAACGGGACACAGCAGGAGAATATGACGTTTGACAGGACCCCTAGGCGCGCACTCGCACACATTTGTCACGTGCAGAGCGAATAGCACCAAACAGGCAGGTCTGCTTTGTAAAGCTATCATTTTATAATTAATATGTCTATATACTTTTATATTTGATTATTTTAAAGAGATGTAAAAGAAGAATTTTATATTTGTGGACACGTTATTCAAAATACTTTTAATGGAAGCCATACCTGTGAATAAGATAATTAATAGGATTATAAAATAGTAAATATAATATGAAATAGTATTAAAGGTTTTATGCCACATTTGCCACAAATTTAGGTTTTACCCACACTCTTTGCACTTACACATACATTATTACATCATTATTGTAATCTATAAACAGGGCCTGTTTTCTTTTGGCACATTCCTTTTCATTATGTGCCAAGGCAGGGAATTGCTTAGAAGTTCGTGTTGTTTTAAAGAACTTACCGTACCATGAAAATCTCAACTTTACCTTGCAGGCTGTTTCTTCTTGTTTGTTTTTTACTATGTATTTTTACACATTGTCATCAGGTCTCTCTTGTCATTTATCACAATAGAGATTTTGATATATTTATAAATGTATAGCCCCTTAAAGAGCTCCCTTGTGTTCTTAATGATTAATTTGTGCTGTAAACCTGTCAGTTTACTGTAAACCCTACAGTAATCCCAAGCAACAGAGCACAAGAGTCCAGTATAAAAATATGTTTATAAACTTTGTCATGCTTCTGAAGCTGGCTTGTCATGTGCAGGCTGACAGGCAATGATCAAACAATCTAACAATACAAACATACGTACAGATGCAGACAGACAGCCAGACAGACATGATGGTTTACTACCAAACAAGATATTTTTTCAGTTCTGAGAGAAACCCTTTGCCCGAAGTCACTCACAAAGCTGCTATGACTTTTAAAAATTAGCGGCAAAATAATTGTCTCTTTGGAATAGAAGTGATAGACGTGCTCGCCACTGCTCACATCTGGGCTTATTACAACCGCCCCCTTGGTTGTCAGTCATCCACACCCAGCAATGTAAGAAATGTAATGTTTGTCATATACGTTCTGCCATTTAAAACAAACACATGGCTTCAACATAAACACATTAATGTATAAGAACTAAACTGAACAGCAAAACCTATTAAACGTACTGCCAAATAGTCATGGGTTCTTTAGTCAGCACAGCTTTACATGAAAAACAATTTAGCACTGTTGAGGCATATTGCATATAAAGGTCAAATAATAATTTTTTTGTAATTATTTCAGCCTGACATATTTTACGAGTTGGCTAATTCGTATAAATTCATACGAAGTTAATCGTGCAAAAATGTACAATTCTCATGAAAAAAAAAAAAAATAAAACGAAACCCAACCCCTAACCCTGCACCTAACCCCAACATCACAGGGTTCAAGGCAAATCATACAAAAATTTACGAATGTGGTCTTATGAATAAATACAAATAAGCCAGCTTGTAAAATATGTATGAATTTTCGTGAGATAGCGTTAATTATTTAAAGAGATAGTTTACCCAAAAATGAAAATTCTGTCATCATTTTCTCATCCTCATGTTGTTCCAAATCTGTATAAATGTATTTTTCCTGATTGACACAAAACATATATTTTGAGAAATGATGGTAAGCACACAGCTGATTGTAACCACTGACTTCCATAGTAGGAAAAACAAATACAATGGAATTCAATGAGTACTGTTAACTATGTGCTTAGCGTCTTCTTCATCATTTGTCACAATACTTCCATAATATTTGTTTTCCTACTATGGAAGTCAATGGTTACAATCAGCTTGCATTCCATACGCGATACGTTTTATTTTGTACCACCAAACTTGCTCGTATAACTACTTGTCTTAAATAGGAAAAACGTTGATGTGTTTGGTCACTCCTAACTTTATCTCTGAGTGGTACCATTGAATTAATGGGGCTAAGTTAAATGCTATCAAAGTGTCGCAGCGCGCCCCAGCGCTTACGTGCACGCACTAACATGATAGAGGGATGTATCAACTCTTCTTAGTTAGGGTAATAACATATTTTAATATTGAAAATGAGTAGACTATTCCTTTAATTAGTCAAAATAATTAAAGTCAATTAGATTTACATTAATATCTGCCAACACACACATGGTAAAAAATGCAATATGAAGTTAAAACAACTTGGTTTTGCAAGGTAATCCAACCTACTATTTTAAGTTTTGACCTGTGATAAGTTGACTTATAAAAACAAGTTGAAATTGTTTAACTTAATATGTTAAGAGTAAAGACTTTAACATTGTGGGGACATTTGGGTGCCACAATGTACAAAAACTTGAACACAGAGAGAGAGAGATTGGTATGAATTTATTGGTTGACATTTTTGTACAGTGTTTGGTCTGGATTAAAAAAAAAAGAAATTGTAATGGAAATGTAATTATTGGCACTATAAAATCGGTGATGTCATGTCCCTAATTGTATATTTTATACATCTTCAACATCTATTTTATAGACCTGTTTTATGCTCTAAGAGTTTTCATTGGCTAATGCAATGTTACTTTGAACATTCTCCGATCATGTGCTCGGCAAAGGTCTAGTCCAGTAATCAGCTTATGGAGTTCTTTGAATGCTTCATGTCACTTTTTCGTGAGCTTTTCCATGTTGCCAATTGGAGTGGGAAAGGGCATTTAGTCTGCAATGGCCTTATGTAGAAAAGCTTATTTTGACAACTTCAAATTGGGTCCCTCAGTAACATTTTTGACTTCTGTTAGAGGTTTATTTACATTCATGTTATTCTGGATTCAACTTTTTTAATGGCAATGGACTTTGTAATGAAAATTATTTAATCAAAATCCCTTATGGAAAACTTTAATGCAAAACATTTTGCAAATGTTTATAAACAATGGTGTCAAAAATATGAAAAAATAAATTTTGTATTCATATAGAATGCTGCGCTGTTACTAGTAAGTTGCTATTGTCACAAATCATTACATGTGGTTAAGCCTGAGTTGAGTCACCAGATTTAGAACGGTTCATTACCATTCATCAGATCAGATTTGACCATTTTGATTTAAACCGCTACTTCATGTCCACGTGTATCACATTATGCGATATGTGATGTACATTGTGATCTACATTACATGACAAAATCAAAAATAAACAGTGACCTGGATGTAAATTAACAAAAGTTACAAGTTAAAAGTTTTACAAATTGGCCTGTTATTATATCTCTTTATGGCCAGTTGTCAATCATTGTAATTTTAGCATTTGCTCTACACTTTTACTCTGACTTGGCTTTTACCCAAAATAATAGTCAGACCAGCTAAACCACAGTGTTGGCACCAGGTACCTAGTGGGAGTTCCCTCACTTGCATTACTTTAGTAGAAGACTCTAGCAGAAGACTTTTTAAGAATTCTCAGCTGTATAATTATGGGCTTTCTAATATCAAGCAACATTTTTTTACATTTCTGTCATTTCAGTGAATTCAAAGATGAAGCGTTTGAGGATTTTCCTCTTGGTTACCTGATCTTTGCTCCCATGCCCTGATTTAACACATTATCTGCTTGTCTGGTTTAGCTCTCTGAGATAATCTTTCCTTAACTTTCCATTTTTGATTCATTGTTTTATTTATTTTCATCCATAAGTAAAGTTGTGCTGTCAGATTTTACTTGTATTAAAACGATCTGCTTGTGATTGTTTGTTTATAAGCATTTGTACTCAGACTGTCTTAAAGTTAAGCACAAGTGCTGGTGTGGGCTTTGGAAGTTAAAGGAATATTCCATTTTCTTAAAAGAAAAATCCAGATAATTTACTCACCACCATGTCATCCAAAATGTTGATGTCTTTCTTTGTTCAGTCGAGAAGAAATTATGTTTTTTGAGGAAAACTTGCAGGGTTTTTCTCATTTTATTGAACGTTAATGGACACCAACAATTAACACTTAACTCAACACTTAACAGTTTTTTTTCAACGGAGTTTCAAAGGACTATAAACAATCCCAAACGAGGCATATGGGTCTTATCTAGCAAAAAGATTGTCATTTTTGACAATAAAAATAACAAATATACACTTTTAAAGCACAATTTCTCGTCTAGATCCGGTCCAGAGCGACCTAACGTAAATGCGTAGTGACGTAAGGAGGTCAGGTGTTACATATATAAAACGCACATTTGCGGACCATTGTAAACAATAAACTGACACAAAGACATTAATTGGTATCATTCCACATACAACAACGTAGGAACGGTCCTCTTTCTCCACACTTGTAAACACTGGGGCGGAGTTTCGCGTTCGTCCTCTGTGACCTCTTGACGTCATGACGTATTGCATGGGGTCACGTTGGCGCATCACGACCGGATCTAGACAAGAAGGTGTGCTTTAAAAGTGTATATTTGTTATTTTTATTGTCAAAAATGACAATCGTTTCGCTAGATAAGACCCATATGCCTCGTTTGGGATTGTTTATAGTCCTTTGAAACTCCGTTGAAAAAAAACTGTTAAGTGTTGAGTTAAGTGTTAATTGTTGGTGTCCATTAACGTTCAATAAAATGAGAAAAACCCTGCAAGTTTTCCTCAAAAAACATAATTTCTTCTCGACTGAACAAAGAAAGACATCAACATTTTGGATGACATGGTGGTGAGTAAATTATCTGGATTTTTCTTTTAAGAAAATGGAATATTCCTTTAAGATTGTAATGTTTGCCGATAAACAAAAATCACCTTTCCATCGCCAAGTAATGTTAATGTATAGTCAACATTTGAAGTGAATCAAAACCTTTCCTAAAAGTCCCATTCTTGTCTTAGGATAACTTTGATGAACGTTTTTGATCCACTTCAAATGTTGACTAGTATATTTTATTTTTATACTGAGCTGAAGGCTATGTAAAAAAAATGTTGGTAAAAGTCAAGGTTATTAGCTGAGAGAAGTATATTGTTTTCCCACACCCTGTACTATATCTCATTCCTTTCAAATATGGTTTTAAAGCCAAAATGGAGATTGAAACTATTATAAGCAACAATAACATTTATTTAAAATAAATATCTTTACAAGCAATCTTTATCTAAAATATCAACACCCTTTAAACATTATATAACAAATATATGTTTATTTAAAGATGTCTTTTATATATATATTTCTATTTACAATATTTACACATTGAACTTGATCTTAAATGTTTATACATTTGACAACAGCGATAGTCAATAGCTTGAATGTATAAATAATATAGGACATTCAATATTTGGAAAATTGTATACATTTCTCTCACATTAATAAACTGCAACCAGTACTATTCATCACTGTAAGCATGTCTTGTTAAGACAAAAAAGGCAAGGAAATATCATGCAATTTGTAATTCAATCAAAGGATTTAGCTTCTGGTTATTTGGAATGTGACTGAGTTTGAGGAATATTGGACCAAAGGCTTCATGTAGCCGGTAAACACAAGCATCTACAAAAATATTCTTCAACCAAAACCTATTTAAACACAACATGTGAAGGCAACTTATAATGTCGCTTATGCAGTTAAATGCGACACTCGTTGTTTGTCAGCAGTACATTTTTTATTTAAACGTATTTAGTAAAACATTGATTTCTTCATTTTCACCATATGATAATTATCAGTAAACTCGGTTCCAACATCAGTTGTGTCAGCAGACAAGCTGTGCGAGAAGTTAAAGTTCAAAAGAAGCAGTTCCATTTCATTGCAAAAATAGCTTTGTTCACGTGATAAATATAATTGTTCATTTCATTTCCCTGTTTTTCTCCAAGGCACTTTTCTTGGTCTTTCTTCCGGTCTGATGCATTCTGCAAAAGAAAACAAAAATTAGCATCTGGCAACTCTGTGCTTGACCCTCCCTCCAAAAAAGTGCTGTTGTCGATATTTTGCATTTTTAGTCATTATTGTTATTGGTGCTCTTAGATATTTCTTGTTTAATGACCACACTAAATCAGTTTTAATGTTTAAGTTGCTGGTCAAATGATAAGTGTGCACAAATAAATCATACAAAATATGCAAGTTAAATGGTCACAGACAGTAAAGAAGGACTTGAAGGTTTAATGTTACAATGAGAACTAAAGCAGTGTTATTAGAAAAGGGCTATTGTCCATAAGTGTGGCTCTTGCCTTTCAATGGTTAACATGCCATTTACAGTCTATTGAGAAGGTAATCCTTGATTATATTCATGTACTTTCTTTGACAGAGGTACTGGTGCCACAGTTTATTTGAGCTTGAGCTGTTTTATTCAGTTTTTGTTTTTAGTTTAAGGAGGAGTGTTTAGTACTAAATTTGAATTGTTTACACCCTGTTAACCAGTGGAATCTCCCACACATGAGAAAACCCTGAGAAATCTCATCACGCAAGAAAACCCTGTCAGTCAAAACCGATGCCAAACAACTAATCTGGGTGATCCCGTAATATTAGAAAGGTCATAAAACAGTTTGGTGTAATATTTCTCTTGATAATGTATGCTTAAGTATGCTTTTTAGATTATATGTGCATGCAACAAGAGACGTCTACTGCTTAAAGTTCTTTTTTTAGAAGCAACGATTGACAAAAGAGACAAGACATCTGATAACTTTCTGTGTTCTGAGCAAATATTTCAAGACTGACACAGGTTAACAAGTTTATGCGTTGTGTTAACTAGTCACCTGTGATGTAGCCTATCCCTCTGAGCACCGCTGGCTGCCTGCTAATCTTGTGAGAAGCCGGGCACATCTTTTATAATCTTGAAAAAACAAAACAGAATTAAGAAAAACAAAAGTAACGTAATCGTAAATAAAACAGTGTCATATGTAATATTTGGATGTAAAGACTATTATTTATATAATATGCATAACTTCTACCTAGTCTATACTGTATAATGCATTTAAAATGTGTACATGGCAATAATTACAAATGTTAAGTTTTAAAAATAAAAGAAAGTTAGATTCCCAATGCATATTTTGAAGTAGTGTGTCATGGTATGCAGTGAGGTGGCACTTACAGGCGGGTATTGTGCAGTCCCTGGTATGATGATATAGTTTATAAAAATGTTTACTGCACTTGGGGCTAAAATATAGTGGCCCTGTAAACATACAGAAAGATTCATTTCAAAATGCCACTTTTTATAAGCATGAAAATGCCTTAGTTCATACATAGAGATAATAACACAAGCTCACCTGTTAAATGTTTTATAAACTTCTCCTTCTGTTGAAGATCTCTGGGAAAGACCTCTGGTAAGAGGAGGAGAAAATTTAACAGGTTGGGCATTAACATTTTACTGTTAGTTACAGCACGTGGTGCCACATAACAGATCAAGTTACTACCCTTAATTCTTACAATTATTGACCAATTCTCTTTATACTGTAAGCATTAATCCATCCAAAAACAAATGATCTGTCAATGCTTACCCAGAATTTTTTCATCTCCATCTGTCTTAGTAACTTTATTAACGTCTTTTGTTTCCACAGAATGCTCGATGATTTTGGGAGGATGATGTATATTCCCATCACTACGACGCTCTTGTGTAAGCCTCGCTCTATCCATTAGAAGCTCCAACAGACTTGAGTCGTCTCTGTCTCTTCGTTTGCAGTAACCGGCGGTGAGGATCAGCAGTAAGAGCCCGATGAAGACAAGCGTGCGCAGTGCGCTCATGCTGAAAGGTGGGCACAGAGAACCCCCCTGCCTGTGTCCAGTCTTAGAGCCCTGTAAACACATCAGCACGTAAATTCCCTGACTTTTATATCTTAACTGTATATACGTTATATTTTGGCTAAATAAAAGCTTTAGAGGAAAATGGCATTTACTGTATATTACACTTACAGTACAGTAAATTTATAACATGTAAATGTAGCTTCAGGCACGGTCTGATGTCTCTGATATGCTTTTACAATAGGTCTACGAACACACATCAAAACGCAACATCACAGCATCAATGCTCCATAAAGCATCTAACTTTACAGTGCTTTTACGCACGGAGCGGGTTGCGTAAAAGCGCGTTGGAAGTAATTGTTCGTCTGGGGAAAGTATTAAATTACCTGATTTCAGCAATTGCAGATGTGTATACTTCTTTGAAGAGCTTCCTGATTATGTATCGATTATCAATGAGATGCACACCTTATAGACTCCACTTGCGTTGCCTTTCCAAAGGTAGCTACTTCCTCAGGCACTAGTGCAACATGACATGAAGACAGGGAGTCTCTTTTATATATTTAAAAGACAGCCGTGGTCATCTGTTGACTGTCTTGCCTCAAAGTGGGTGGAAAGTGATGAAAGTCCGCAGTTCTCTAACGTTTTATTTCTCCCGTCCGGTGGTGAAGTTCGCTTCAGCTCATCCGGCATGGGTCCCGTCACTTTTTATTGTCGGTTGCAGACGTAAGAAGGTGTCCCATGTGGATTACCCCGGCATGTCTTTAATTAGAAACGCGTTAAGAACACTCCTTGAAAAATGCATTTTATCTTTTTTGTTGTTGCTGGATCACCGTCTCATAACGCGCACACGCTACTGACCACGTTTTTCCGGAGGACCAATTTGGCACAAACGCGCACAGATTCTTACCAGAAACTTTTTCTTTGTCCTTTAGGATCTTCTTGGGAAGTTAGATTACATGTACGCTGGTTGTTTATATCCTTAAATCTCCCGCAGATGATGATGAAGTCAGTTCATGCCCATTTTATCAGCGCAATCACAGGAAAGGTACAGTAAATATAATTAGAAATTGCGGTAGGTATGCGCATGTGTCTGTGGAGAGCTGGAGTCACCTCAGCGTCAATGAGAAGACTGAGCAGAGATTAGGCCTTCTCCAATATTGGTTTCGTTCTCAATCTCGACTTTACACCACTCCCTTTGAGTATATAAAAAAATAAGTCATATTTCATTCTCCTCCTCTTTGGATTTCATGAGTGAAAAACTGTTCAAATAAGGGCGCATACAGCATTCCATGCGTGGCCTTGTCCATATCTGATGATAATCAGGATTATTTACCCAGGGAACTATTATTAATCTTATTGCGCGGACTTATCTGGGATAACCTGATGCCGCACTCAGAACAGCTCAACAGTGCCACACAGTGAATTGTTGTTTGAATGATAAATATTATGATGAAATGATCAAAATGTGACTATCCAGTCTGTTACGCAATTCTGAAAGATGCCTTAACTTAATAGTAAAAACAGATTATATATAACATACCATCGTGTCTGAAGCCATGCATCACATTAAGTCAAAGCAGAATTGTGCATTTTACAGTTCACCTGTATATAAAAGTACATTATTAACTCATTCCGGTGCCCTCCCAACACAAAATTTTTTATTTATTTAATTTACACAACTCAATTTTTTAAGGTAAGTGGTTGCAATTTATTTATTTAAGCTTATTTTATTTTACTTTTTTTAAATGTAGCTTAAATAAATTAATTGCAACTACTTACCTTAAAAAATTGAGTAAATTAAATGAATAATTTATAGTATATGGCAACCTTTTCTTACTTAAACACAAATAATTTTTTATGAAAATGCTACTTATAATGGAGCCAACATGGCGCAGCTCCAAAAAGCCCATAGGCCTACATCCGTCTTTATTAAATGTCTTCAGGAGCAAAAAAATGTATATTCTGAGCTGTTGTTAATTGTTTTCTCTCAAAACATATTGTTTTGCATCAAAAGACATATTAGCCCATTGGAGTCATTTGGATTACTTTTATGATGGATGTACAGTATATGCTTTTGGGAGCTTTTGTTGACTTCCATATAAGATGAAATTATACATTTATAATAAAATGACAGCATTTTAATATAAAATTATTTGTCTTTAACTTATAAAAGGAAGTCATATCCGAGATGTCATTAGGGTAAATTATCAGATTTTATATAGATTTATATTTGAGCAAATTAGCAAACCCCTTTTGTGCAGTGTAAATTGTTTGTTGTTGTTTTGTAATGACTATAGGCATATTTCTATATTTTCTCACCTGCACTTGTTGTTCTTCTACCCGACCTTCCTTATTTTTTACCTTGACAAAAAATTAGCCATTCATTTGAATGAAATCTTCCTGCCTTCCTTATTTATCACGGGTGTTTAAAGGGGATAGTGGTTTAAAGAACAAAGATACCCAAGGTCATCTTTTATTTTTTTAAAGATTATGTAATTGCTTATTGTTAAAGCAACACTATGTAGTTTTTTTACCCTTAAATAAATTCTCTAAAATTATTTCAGTGATAGAACAACTTTTAACTGAACAAATTGTACTGTTGCTGCAAGCTGAGCAGCCTCCTAGCTGCTACAAGCACACTCTGAAAGTGGTTGTGGAGGGTAGAGCACACAGCCCCGCCCCTCCCCCTGCCTGCAGAAGAGTGTCTGATACCAGGCACTGTTGCACTTTTCAACCACATGGGGGAGCTGTAAATCATTTTTATATGGAAACTACATAGTTGCTTTAAAAGGAATAGTTCAGACTTATGGCTGGAATATGGTTAGGATTCTGAATATGAATTATAGTACTGTACTTGACAGAAGAATTGTTGTTGCCAGTAATTATTGTTGATCATTTTCAATAGTAAATAAATGGTGAACATTAACATTTGTGTCATCATATTACTGTCGCAGAAAGTCCAGTTCTTGTTACTTTTTTGTCTTACTTGAATAGAGCTCAAATTAAAAAAATATTAGATTATTAGATAGTACAGTATGTGTTTGACAGAGACACTAAGCCTCACACATGGCCTTTATCTCTTTTTGGTCTCCCTTCCTATACAGTATATGAATCTAACATTCTTTTCTGCTCCCATCCACTTTAACCGTGTGAATCTTTTACATAAGCTTATTGATATTAGTTGTATTTATGCCATAATTTAATGTTGTGATGTTCATGGCACGCACCATTTTAACATACGGTCAAAAACGTTCAGCTGTAGACGCTGATCCTAAAATCCATTCATGTTCTTATAGTTATTACCTCATTAATCTTAGCTCGAGCTAGTTCCCTTTTCACAACCTTAATCCCAGCTGACCTCTTTATATTGTTGACAGCTTTGACAGTGGTATGGATAAGTTCATCTATGGATAAGTTCATCTTCAGGTTGCAAGCAGCCATAACCACACCTCAAGAATGCAGTTTGGGACTCTTTTAGAGCCATTTTGTACAGTCAATAAGGTTGGATAAATACAGGTATAATAATTGCTATAATAAGTACCATGTGCATCCTTTAGATGTAAAATGTTTTGGGCTGATGAATTTGGATAAGGTCATTGGTTTTCAAGATGTTTTGAAACAAGATGCATTGTGTAAAGGAAAAAGTGGTTTAGTGTTGATTTATGGTCAGGGGAATGTAGTTCTCTGTCGAATTTGAATTGTTGTGCACAATGTCAGAAAAGAGGGTCCTAGTACCTCAGAGGTACATAATGGTTCCAAATGTATACAAAGTTTGTTCCAAAATGAAGTAACTCGTGCTACTTAGATGTAGCTGTATTTTTTTAGTAATGAAAGCTTAAATCAAAACAAACCAACTGCAGTTTGATTTATATTAATTGGAATGCACAGCCCCAAAAAAAGAGAGATTTTGGAGTTTATTCCTGAGTTACCATGTACCATGGTACATATTATGATTTTTTTTCTGACAGTGTAGTTAATGTCCTAGTTATAACTTATGATATGTGAGCAGGGTAATGTCTAAATATTTTTTTTATGGAGTGATGTCACAGTAAATGACATCATTAGCGATGACGTTAGTAAATATAACATCACCTTTCACCTGAAAGTGTGGCAGTTCACCTACAGAGACATTAGTCATACAAATGGCATGTAAAAGTTATTTAGTACTGTACAACCTGATAGGATCTTTGTACCATGTTAATTCTTATAAAACGCAATCTTTTTAGGGTTGTGTGCTATTCACATGCATCCATAAATAGCATGTGTGCACAGTCAAATAACAATAATGTGTTGTAGCACATGTTCTTGTTAGTTAGCATCAATAAGATATCCTGAATAGAAAAGTAGCAGGGGTCTTTTCAACATCACTGTGCTTCATGTAAAGCACGATTAACTTCATTAAAAGTATCATGGTTTCTTGTTGTTGTTGTTGTTGTTGTTGTTACTTTTCCCAATATAAATTCAATTAGGAATTAAATATCCCCTTCTAAAAATGGTCTCTACCTGTCACTGGGGCAGTACCCTTTCAGTACCTTAAGGGTATTGGTACCAAATCTATCTGATACAGTACCTACATAAGTGCCTTTTTAAGAGTTCTGCCGTAGAGCCAGCTAGTGGCTATTTTAGTCATATTTTAGTTTAAAGTCAATATTTTTGAAGCTGTGACTTTAAGATATGTACTGTATGCAAATACCATCTTTGCATGTGAAATAAGATGCAGCACTTTCGCTCTTATTTGCAAGCTGCAGGTTTGCTGCCCCTGAAAGGTTTGTTATATTATTTTGGGGATATTGGGCCAACATCGGCCATGATCTTGGCAAATGTGAACAGGTCTCATATAAGCAACAAAACTATTATCACATCTTTGGATATGTGTATCTACTTTGTTTTCGGTAACCTTAGTGACCATGCAAGCAGAGGCAATTCTGACATGACTCATTCAGGCTCAGAATGCATGGAAGTGGATTTATTCTTAAAGGAGACGTTCACCCAAAAAATGATGATAACAATTATTTACTTATCCTTGTGTTGTTGCATTCCTGCATGTTGTTGCCATTATGAATTATAAGATACAAGAAATTTTGCAATATCAGACCATGTCTCAAAAATTCTTATAGAAATCTTGACCAGAAAAAAATGGGACTAAATGAAAATTGTGACTAAAAAACTGTTAACTAAATGGTTAAACACTGGAGGCTAACTTTCCTACATTGTATATGCAACCCATTCTCATGAAGTGCATATAAATAGCATGCAGTGTGAAAAGTCGTGCAATATATATGCCAAATTTCAATTTTGCATGCATATGATATGCCAGTCCTTACCGTTCACTTATTACGACATATGTTTTAATGTTGTCTAATGTATTGATTTCTCCGTTTTTAAACCAGTTGCTTAGGTTAATTAGACCATTAGCATCACGCTAAAAAATGACCAAAGATATTTAAAACCTATTCCTATTTAAAACTTGACTCTTCTGTAGTAGCATTGTGTACTAAGAACGACGAAAATTTTAAAGTCACAATTTTCTAGGCCGATATGGCTATGAACTATACTCTCATTCTGGCGTAATAATCAAAGACTTTGCTGCCGTAACATGGGTGCAGCAGGTGCAATGATATTACGCTGCGCCTGAAAATAGTCCCCTTGGTAACTTTCAATAGCTAGGGACTATTTTCAGGCACTGCGTAATATCAATGTATCTCAACTTTTAATTTTCCATCAGTCTTAGTACACGATGTAACTACAGAAGAGTCAAGTTTTAAATAGGAAAAATATCAAAACTCTTTGGTCATTTTTGAGCGCGATGCTAATGGTCTAATCAGATTCAATGAATTATGCTAAGCTATGCTAAAAGTGGTACCGCCAGACCCAGAGATCAGCTGAATGGATTCCAAAACGGTAAAACTCAATTGTTTAACTTTAGGGGAGCTGGAAAATAAGTATTTTTTTAAGTGGAGTGTCCCTTTAAGTGCAATAAAGAGTTTTACAGTGTATGAAAAAGTTTTTTCTACGATAACGTTTAAGCCCCTTTACCTTTCAAAACCACTGCGTGAAGTTTAGATTTTTTTGCAGTTGTACTTCTGAATCCCACATTGGTACTTTGTCATGTGTTAATATTTCTCTTTGATAATAAAGTTTGCTGACCTAAATGAGGGAGGGAATTCCTTTAGATGATTTATTAATACTGTAATGGTGCATCTCAAGAGAAAGCAACCACGCTCCAGTCTGATATTACCAACAGAAACTATTAAAACATTCTACAATTGTATACTTAGCAGATGAAACAACAAAATCAGTTGTCTCTTACCTTCATCAAACTATTATTTTCTATTTATTAGCTATAAAAATATTTGTGTCACGTATCCTGCTCTGTAAGAGCTGGAACACATCCAAGGATATCATAGACAGGGAAACACCCCAAAAAGGTGCAGTCCGTCATATACAAATTGCATAAAAAAAACCACTTGAAAGCTTACAAGGATTTTGAAAGCTTTACATTGGCATTAAAGCGCATTAGTGTCATTACTGTTTGCATTGCCAGAATCTGAAATGATAACACTTATGTGTGTCTGTTATTATTTTGAGCTCAAATTACTGATCCAACATAAACTTGTGGATATCAAATCCCTGATGGAAAAACAAAAAATGCACGTACTTGCATATTTGGAGCCAAAATCAATATATTTTGATGGCAGCTGTCTGGAGCAAACCTCTGATGAGTTCTTTAGATTCTATCTGTTTCACTGCTGAGATAACACATTATCACGTCTTTGTTGCCCAACACAGTGTGATGAAAACTAATGTAAAGGACTGAGCCAACATGTAACACGATGTGCTGAATGAAACGAAATTGTAGAGTTATAGAAATGTGTACATGATTGCAATTTTACTGAATATTATTTCTTTTTTTTATTTTGTTACACACACCAGATCGCATAACTATACTGCTCACCAAACCACGATTTGAATTATTTTTTCAATTTTTAAACAAAAACTTTTTAAACAAAAACATTCGCTATATCATTTTTTAATGAGTAACTTTGTTATTTAGAAATGACTAAATCACAGAATATGACTTAATGGATGTTCTGGAAAATCTCAGGAATGTGAAATGTAATAGAAATTGTTTAAAAGGAATCACTTTTCCAGGTAATATTGGGTTATGCAGAACATACATGACCCTTTCAGTAGATTTTGAATTACTGTATATTAAATAGAGATAACTTTAGGGATAACCGTGACTTTATTATATGTCAACTGTAAATAAAATCGCTAAAGAGTTTCCTCCCAGCTGAAATGGGAGTAAACCTGTTAATAATTGCCTGTTAATAAAGAGTCAGATGGATTGCTTTGCAAAGAGGTAAGATTGTAAGGAACATCTAAACCCCAAACTAAGGGAACGTTTACAACAGTTTCAACCAAAAACGGGAACATTTTCATAGTATGTGTTTCGGTATTGGGGATCTTGGAAACGCAAACTTTTGACAATGCTTTCAAAGTGAAAAAAAATTAAGCTATTGATTACGTGTAACAACAAAAATGCAAATGGGTGAAAACAGTGCTGCATGCTCATTGTCCATCCAAACAAAATTGCTTGATGTTTAATTTTTTTGGTATTTATTGCATTGTAGACAGATGCGCACAGATAGTGTTTCTTTACAAAGTAACAGCGTCTTAAAGGAGACATATCATGCTAAATCCACTTTCTTAGCTCTTAAATGCATTTTGTTGTATATTTGTAGTGTTTATAAGTACATAAAAGTTTAAATTAGTCTCTTCAGGTGCTTTGTTGATATCTTTATATTCTTTTTTGGTCATATTTTCCAACCTGTTCTGATTTTTCTATTATCTATTACACTTTTTGAACAATTACGTCACAGTATTTGCTGCTGAACTGCCAAATAAGGACATCGACTCCCAGCCCAACACTTCGAGCAATCCGCCATTTTTTATTTCTCGCTGCGATATTGTAGTCCAAGCTCAAGGATGCAGAAGTTACGAGAGCGTAAGAAATGTACCCACATTTGTGGGTAAAGTCATTTTTGTGTGCCCGATTGTGTGATGATGGTGTTTCCATTAACAAATGTTATGCGACGAAAAGGTAATTTTGTTGTCTCGCGATAAGTCATAACAAAAACCATGGCGACGGGTGCGTTTGACTTCATACGGCTCCGTGCAGACCGACATGCAGATGGCATTAAAATACTGCAAAAGCGACTTGAAAGCATATCGACTCCCGCAAATCTCTCTCTCTCTGTATTTTGATCTCGTGCTTGTCGGGTTCATGTGACACCATGTGAAGTCAAACAAACCTCATCGTTCTTGTCCCTAAATCAAACATACTGTGCCATATTTTAAAAATTATTATGGGTTGGTTTCCCAGACATGGATTAGCTTAACTTTTTGCATTTTCTTAGCATTTTAATCACTATTTCATTATGTGCAATTTGAAGGGACCTAATGTGACATAAGCGTGGCATAAAATTTAGTCATTCTACTGTATAGTGTATAAATAGACACCCAGTTACAGTACTTTCCTTTAAATATTTAGGGGGCTTGTGCTGTAACACTCTTTAAAAATGCTCTTTGTGATTTAGGTGTTACGTATGTGGAGTCCTTGTTGCAATTACACCTCACATCTCAGAAGTCCCCATTCCTCAAAAGCATCAGTCAGCTTTGAAGGACCATGGGGGAATCCCTCTTGCTCTGATCAAAGCTAAGAAGACAAGAGACACAAGGCAAATCAGACTGGGAAATCCTCAGTCTTTCACTATTCGTTTACGTCACCAGAGGAAAGGGGAAGGGATTTTCACTCTGGTTAATTTATTTACTTTATATTGTTTTACCAGTTGGAAGAGAGTGAATGAATTTAGAAGTATCTTTACCACAAATAGGAAAATCAATGGAAAGAAAGAGGAACATTAGAATAGATTAGAAACGATAAGATTAGAAATCGATGGGGCAGTTTCCTGGACAGGGCTAAATCGAGTCCAAGACTAAAATGCTTGTTTGAGTTTTCCTAACTGAAATCATCTTGCACTGACATATCTTAAAATATTTCAGTGTTATTGTTTTGTCTCAAGAGGCACACCAGTAATTTTGGTAAAAACTACTTAAATGTCCTATGACTATAGTGCTGGATTTATTTAAACCCTGTCCGGGAAACCGCCCCTAAAAGTTTGAGATATCTTTAATTGATTATAAGCTTTCCAAAAGATACACATCTTACGATGTTTGCAAATATCTTGTAAATTTATACACATGTTTCACAAGGATTCAGATTTCTTGATAAACAGAGAACCTGCTCAGTGATGTTGACTAGTGTTATGAAATCTGGTAATTTTTATAATCCAGATTTGGTAATTTATTTTATTAATGTTCATTGCCTCATTATTTTTATACTACTCATATAGGTTTTCCAAATAAATATTGAAGATTTTGCAAGACTTCTCATTCTTGATTGTCAGTTTTGCTCGTCTCTGTGATGTCAGAAAATAACCTGGCAAGAAACATTCAATATTTTACCTTTGAGAACAACCAGGTGAAAAATATTATTACTTTATTGTTCAGTTTTACATATATTTGCGACTACACTTAAAAAAAAGGTACACAATGCCATAGAAGAACCATTTTTGGCTGTGTGGTTCCATAAGTAAGGGATAATGTTCATGCTCAACAGTGTGATCAGGACCCAACGCGAATGATCCCATTAATTACACGGCTATTAACCTCATAAGTAAAAGGTAAGGAACATAAAATATTGATTAATTTAATTAACAATTTTTAACAAATGCAGGCCTTCTGCGAGGAAAGTAAACCTGTTTTCCTTCGGTTTTAAGATAAGATGTTCAGATGTCACGAACACAATATTTGGTTTAATCATTTGTAAATATAATATCATGTATTTTATTAAAATACATATTTATATTTAATTTTGTGTAATATTTAATTGTACCTGACAAAATAATTTGCAGCATCTGAGTTATCGTGTGTTATTAGTTTTGAGCGGTTGTTATCTTGGAATAACATATCTTGGAATGTCGTGACTGGGCTGGCCAATCAGAATCAAGCATTTTAGAGCGCAGTCATGTGTAACATAGCGTTCACACCAGACGCGGAAGAGGCGGCAAGAGTGAGTGTTTACATGTTAAGTCAAAACAAAACACGGATAGGCATCCTGTGGCAAGGTACGGGCAAAAGGTGCAAAAAACCACTCCGTGCGAATTGAGCGTTGGCGCAGGAAATGCGCTAGTTTAAAATTTTTTGCCAGATATTCGCGCCACGTTAACCAATCAGGAGCTTGCTCTAGTACACTGTAAAACCTAACAGTTAACTTAACTCAAACCATTTAAGTAAACCGGTTGCATTAGACCATTTAAGTTTTAAAACACATAAATTTAAGTACTCTGAACTTGAGTCATGTGCATTATGCACTTATATTTAAGTAGTGTAAACTTAAATATAAGTGCATAACTGCATATGTCTCAATTTGTTTAAGTTCACAGTACCCAAATGTATGTGTTTTAAAACTAATGCAACCGGTTTACTTAAATGGTTTGAGTTGAGTTTATTTTTAGGTTTTACAGTGTAGTGACGTGATTACAGAAAGCAGGCAGAGTCGCAGAAGCCCCTCCCATGACACAAATTTCCACGTGAAGGTCTCGAATGACAAGAATTTCACGCACGAATGGAGTAAACTCAAAATGTTCAAGCATCCAATTACGCGCAAATAGCGTGGTTTTGCCGCCTCTACCACGTCTGGTGTGAACGCACAGTCATATAATATCTGAATAATATCTTTAATATACACAAAAAGTTATTTAGTTAAACTTTAATTAAACTTTTTTAGTTTAATTAATTTGAAACTAGACTTCATTTCAACTTTCCTGACTGTTAAGGAGTTGCTTTATATTATTAAAAAATAAGTCGAATTAGCTTAATGCTACTTACACACCAAACGCGTAGCATCGCGTTTCTCGCTCTAGATTACTCGCAGGACTAAACTTTGTATCATGCACATTTTTCGCTTGAGTTGAATATATTCAAATTGCGCAAAGGCGCATTTGAGGCGAATACTGCATGTTTTCGCGGCAATTGCACCGCCCAATTCGCGTCATTAGCATCGTCATTAGCAAGGAAATGTCTGATCACGTCTTTGCATTGACTTTGTATGTAATCTACTTGTGCAAATCATTGAACTTGCAATTTGGTGTGTATACCCCATAAGTTATATTTAAACTTTATTTTTACGTTACAGCAACTCAAAAAAATAAAAAATAAGTTGAAATGACTTGTAAATTCAATTAATTAAACTTACAAATTTAAGTGCAACATAGAATTTAACCACTGACTGAAAGGTTCTTTGGGAACCAAAAATAGTATGGCACTGCAGTGAAGAACCTTTTGTAGCAGCTTTATTTTTAAGAGTGTAAAGCCGCCTTTCCACTGCACACGACATACGGAAACGACAGTCGGAGTTCTTCCCCTAGTGGCTGTCGTAATGAAGTTTCAGTTTAATCGTATATGGGAGGGAAGCTCATTCCAGCGCAAGAGGCTTCATTCTAATATTTTTACCATGGTGGAATAAATAAATGAATGCAAATGAATGAAACAATAAACAGCTATGCATATATCACAAAGATTGCCAATATTTTTTTGAGAGAACATATAAAGACAAGATTAAAATAATTACATACACAAATTAAATTAATAATGTATTTAATAGTGTTTTTTTAAGGATTCAAGTGTAACTAATAAAGTTAAACCAAAAGGATTAATCATTTTCACCTCACACACAGTTTGTGATATACAATGGAATACAATGAAAAACATAACTTCCGGTCGGCATATCGCATGCGGTTTAGTCGCACAAGTTAAAATTTTTTAACGCATCCAACCGTCAAAACGGATCCGATATTTACGCATCCGCAGATGGTCGGCACCTCACGCATCCGCTTTGCGACTCTCCATAGGAAATGAATGACTTCCGGCTTATCGGCCGTCGTTTGTCGTGTGCAGTGGAAAGGCGGCTTAACTCCTAAACGTAAAAGAAAAGACTGAAATGAGAAATTCAAATAGAATTTGATGAAAATACAGTATTTGAGTTCGTATTAAGTGTCTGATTTCTAATCTTACAAATCTGAAAGTACACAGCAACAATGTCTATATGACCCATAATTTATTTGCTATTGCAGGTGCTGCTCACAACCCCATATCATCACTCACCAGCCACATGGATGGCAGGCTAAAACAAAGCCCAGGTTTTGACTCGTGTGTATTTGTATTTATCCAGCCCTCTCGAGTCTTATCTCTCCATTGGATGTTTCTTCAACAGACCAATGTTACATATTTATCTAAGCAGCTGAGCGTGTAGGGTGCTGGCACTTTACTTACTCTGGTACTATCCAGTAACCCTTTGCTTTATGCTTTATTTTGCATTTCCCTCATCTAACTAAAAATGCCATTTTAGTTCAGAGGATGTACTGCAACTTGTGTTACATACTGTTTGAAGCTCTCCATGTAATACCAAAATGAAACCTTAAAGGAACAGTATGTAGGATTGTGGCCAAAACTGGTATTGCAATCACAAAACGTGTGGCTAAAACTGGTACTGCAATCGCACAGCTGGTGGCCAATATACCAAACGACAACATAAACATCAGTTGAGGGCTGCAACTCCACTTTTTAAATGACAATATCCTGGCTGGAACGCTGTTGTCAGTGATATAAGTATTTGAAATGAAAATGATTTCTTAATGTCTAGTGACATAGCAGGACCATTTAATGATTAATTGATATAAATTTCTTACATACTGTTCCTTTAACTGAGGGAGAAAGAGCAACGTCAAAGGTAACAAAATGTTCCTCTGGGATAAGAACAAGTATGTGCAGCTTTCACTTTGTGAGATGAAATCTGAGGACAAATCTTCTGTGGGTCTAATGTGAATGAACTAATCAAACCGACAAGCCACAAAGTGAGGTCATGCTGAATCTGTGATCTCAAGACCTTTATGCAATGAGTGACGGCTGAATTCCCGTGACTGCGCTCAAGTCAACTGGTAGGTGGCGTCCACAAGGTGACTCGAGGCTAATCCGCTGTAAGACGCTGGAAAGTGTTTGATGTTTCAAAGTGGCTATACGCGAATCTTCCTTAGCCACCCATGCTGAGATACGAGAGGAACACTTGTCTTAACAGATCCTGTGGTAGTATAGCACTTAAAACACTCAGGCAGGATTTCCTGAGGAGATTAAATGCCATGTAAACAAATATGAAGAATTTAGTCATTGCTGCTGCTTTGATTCCAAGCAAACAAATGCGTAACTGTACGAAGAAAACCTTTTTGGTTAAGTGTTGAATCCTTATCAGATCTCCGGCAACTCTCTACACATTAGGCAATAATGCATACCTGTATGCTGGTGCTGAATATGAGAAATGAACAAATATCTCACAGTTCACTGAGCATCATCTAACATTCCTAAAATCTTACGCATGCAGTTTATATTATTGAAGCGAACGAATGAAGTAGCTGTGCTGTAAAATACAAAGTGTTAAAAACAGCCTTTGTAGTAGGGAAACCCTTTAAAAGGGTTATCAATGTATAGGTCATATATAAAGACGTTATGGTCATACCATAATCCTAATTCATCTTGAAAACCTCCAGGCTGCTGGAGCAAAATTGGCTAAGACCCAAAAACTGAGGTAAAATTGAGTTGGTGTTGATAGCCATGGTCTTGATTGGTAGCGGTATAGCAAAATGTCAGTGGGAGAGCATATCAGTGGGCAGAAGATGATACCCCTTCACTGTGATTAATGAGATGCCTGAACCTGTGACTCATCCAGCCAGAACTGAGACCTTCATACCGGAGGTTTCTGCACCATCGACTCCTACCTCAATCAATAGGCCAAAATCGTTTTATCTTGTGTGCTAAATTAAAAACAGGTCTCAGACCAGGAGTCTCTGTTATCATGCTAGTCCTCCCGCAAACAGCCTGGTGGAAAAAATTCAGTAGATATAAACAGCATTTTTATGCATGTAAAACATGTGCTCTCCAAACGTATTTACCTTCATTCATTTTTATCTAATAGGCTTTATACCCAGCTGCACCTCTTCCTGAACTTCAGCAGCTCCTTGTTTCCTGTCTGCCATTATTGGACAAACTGATTAATCCAGTTGTGCCTGACCTCAGTAGTCACAACAACAATAATCAGACACACCTGGATTAATCAGTTTGTCCAATAATGACAGACAGGAAACAAGGAGCTGTCTGAAGTTCAGGAAGTAGTGCAGCTGGGCATAAAGCCTATTCTACTTATAAGTAAGGGTTAACATACAGCCAGCCGGTTGTTATGGCAAAATAAATCGCAACAGGGTGATTCAGAGATTTATTTGCAATAACAACTGGCTGATTTTAAAAAGTAAAAGTTGGATCAACTTAAAAAATTACTTACATTTGGTAACACCTTTTTTTTACTTACATTTTCTCACTTTAAGTGAAAAATTTAAGTTGAACATGTTTGAATATCGTCGCTGTCCTTAAGAAAGGTTTATGTCCAAATTCACTCTTTTTAAGAAACAGAATAAACACTGTATTTTTTATTGATAACACACTGTGTTGTCTAAGTTGACAAGCACTTTTAATACTTTTTATTGATGTAATATTTGCAAAACCCAGTGACAAACATAAAGAGTGACCAATAATAATGAGTTGTTACAAAAAATGCACTAAATATGGAGATACAAGGTTTCGGAAGGAAAGCGGTGATATTTAAGTTGTCACCAATTGAAGAAATTTCAATTGAAGATTTTAAAGCGAGAATATTTAAGTTGTTAAATAATTAAATAAACTACTTAAGTAGTAGTGTTCACTTTTTACAGTGTATGTTATCCCATTTTTTTTTACAGAGCTATTTGTCACATGAGTAAATATATTGTATGTTCATTAAATTGTGATTTGATATGTTATTAGCTTATTTGCAAACCTGATTCCTAGTTGCTTTAGGTTCACTGCAAAAAAAAAAAACTTTTAAGTTAAATCAACTTGAAGTTACAATTATTTTTTTACTTTCTTTACTAGTAAATAGTTGCTATTCATAAATGAGTTGAATTAGCTTATTAGTTATTCCAACTTTCATTTGATAATTTATAGGAACTTCCCACAAGTCAAGAAAGTTGAAATTATTTGTAATTTCAAATTGATTAAACTAAAAAATTTAGGTGTAAATAAAATGTTATTAATTATGCATATTAATATTTTGCGAATTTATTTCAAAGTATAAAAATGCTATTCGCTGTACCCCGATAAGGCTGTTATTGTTTTCAGTTGTTATCTTAAAGAGCAACTATGGTCCAATTCACAATTTTACATTTCCTTTGGTCTGTAAGTGTGTATTAGTACATGTTAATAATATGCAGAAGGTACAAACCCCAAAGTAAACGATGATGCGAGTTATCGTCTCCAACATAAATCTCTTTTCTTGGACTACAACAAACACACGGATTGTAGGCAACAGTTTACTTCCTGTGATTGGTGATATAGACAAGACCGACATTATCATAATTCATCCCGCTTCCGACTCACAGCCTGTTAGTTAACTCATGTTAGCATTGCATTGTGACCGAATCTTTTAAACATGGTAAGGAGCGTCACATTTCCGGCTGAAGTCAGAGATATTCAGGCCAATCACAACGTACAGATTAGCTGGCCAATCACAATTTTTCAGATCGATGAGTTTTGTACAAAATCAATGCGTTTAAGGAAACCAGTATCTACAAAAATGTACGGTATGTGGAAAATAAAGTTTTTTAACCATAAACCACGCAAACACATTGTATTATACCAAATAAACAAAATAACGTTGGTTTTTTAGCAATGAAATATGTGCACTTTAATAAACCTTGAATGTCACCACTGGCCAATCAAAATTAAAGGTGACATAGAATGATTGAATGGGGTATTTATCCTTGTTCTGTGATGTGACATGTAGACAAAAGTTTTTTTGTTTGGGTCTGTAATGCCTTAGAAGCTTCCTAAAAACCTCTCTCAGATAGCTCTATTTGGGTGGGGGATTTTAAACAAGTAGATATCCACCTATTTGGCTCCCATACTGGCTTAAAGCAACACTATGTAGTTTCCATGTAAAAATGACTTAAAGCTCCCCCATGTGGTTGAAAAGCGCAACAGTGCCTGGTATCAGACACTCTTCTGCAGGCAGGGGGAGGGGCGGGGCTGTGTTTCCTACCCTCCACCGCCACTTTCAGAGTGTGCTTGTAGCAGCTAGGAGGCTGCTCAGGTTGCAGCAACAGTACAATTTGTCCAGTTAAAAGTTGTTCTATCACTGAAATAATTTTAGAGACATTATTTAAAGGTAAAAAAACTACATAGTGTTGCTTTAACTTGCAATCTCATTACTGATTGCCTGACTTTGCTGCCACTCAAAAAATGTAGCCAATTATTTTAATGTGGAGGGACAGTGAGATGCCTGTGATGTCATAAGCATCAGTTTTTCAGATTGGGACGTTTTCTGGCTGACATTTCTAAAAGAGGAATTTCTATGAGACTGAGATGTTTAGCACGTCTAGCACTTTTTGTATGTTCGCGAATGCGGGTAGACTACCATTTTTCAACAAAGACAAGGTAAAAATGGTTTTTCATTCTCTGTCCCCTTTAAACATTTAAGTGCATTGTATAATAAGCAGTATTATTTCTCCCACGCAGTCCATGCAGAAGGATACAGTAGCCTACATCCAATTTTTTTAGTTATTTTGTTATTTACCTCTTATCCAAAATAGGTTCTCTCATGCTCTTCTGTCTCAACCCTTACCAAATAGTTCAATTTGAGACAACAGAAGCTGTAAATATCATAACAACTGGTTATGCTTATATTGGCCTTCTGTTCACCAGGCCTAATCCTCCATTAAGCCTTTGCTGTAATGCTTCTTTTTTTCTACTTGTAGGTCAGTTATTGTTATTGAAATGGAGTTGGCCTGTCTGTGATAAATTGGGACGTTATGCAACACACTCTGTGTCAATGTCTTGGGAAGATTTCTTCTTTTTAATTTGCACTCTTTTTAATTTTTTTTGAATATTTATTGACAGAAGCAGATTATTTAGATAGTCACTGGACCCTACAGTATGTCTTGAAGTTAATGCGTCTATAAACCAACAAAAGGCCATGTTGAACCCTGGAATAATTGCGGCCTCCTATCTCTCATAACTTCTTAGATGTGTTTTTATCAGAGAGCATGCTCATCATAGACCAAAGGACTTTGGGTTTTAGCTCTAAAAAAAACCTTGCCTCATTTTTTTCAAAGACACAAATTGACAGTAATTCAGGAAAGATATGGGGAGCTGGAGTTAAATATTACACTTATCAGACATGATATAAACTGTGCTATCGGCTAATTAAATTCAGTTTTTGGGAGGTCCAATAAATAATAATGAAATGATAGAACAATATGCAGTTTACTGGCAGGCTTTCTTAAAATACAAAAACTTGAAATTAATTCCTTTTTAACATTGACATTTAATGTTAGCAAAGAATTTTGATGAAATCATTTCGACTAAGTGTATTTTTATTATTATCAAAGTGCGTGTCATTGTGAATCGTCAACAAGAACATACAAATTACATTTGATATTCTCTTAAATTTTTGTTTTATTGTGCTTTAAGAATTTTTGTGCCATCGCTTTGAAGAACCTTTTTTATAGCATCTTTTTTTTTCAAAACTAGCATAAAAACATATATCATATATCATGTTCCATCATATAAGTGTAGAGAGCCAGCTGAACACACCCGTGAACCCATTAATCTCCTTTGGTCCACAGACCACATTTCAGCCATGCTTTCCTACTCAACACCCTCTGATAAATAAAAATGGCAGTTTTATTCTCAAACATTCTTATCTTGGTAACAGCTGCTTTCTTATGGAGATACCCCATTATCATGGCTAAATGTTGACATGTTTCTCTTAAACAACAGTGATGTTAAAATCTGAACAGATGACTGAAACTTAAAGCAACACCAAAGAGTTTTTTTTTACCTTAAAATAACGTTTCCAAAAAAGTTTCAGCGGTTCATCCACTCAAAACAGGGTGAATGGCACTTTCACATTCGCTTTGCAGCCCTCTACCGGCCAAAACCGAACTACAAAAACTTGCTTTACGGCAGACCTACAATCCAATCAGAGCCAGCTATGCTGCAGTATTTACGACAGTGCTAATGAACAATTACGCTTCTAACCTGTAGGGGGAGCAAAGAGCAATAACTCTTTAGTGTTGCTTTAAAGGGTACATTTCTAAAGACTTTTTTAAGATGTAAAATACATTTTTGGTGTCCCCAAAGTATGTGAAGTTTTAGCTCAAAATATCCCATAATTTATTATAACATGTTAAAATTGCCACTTTGTAGGTGTAAGCAATAATGTGCTATTTTGGGTGTGTCCTATTAAATGCAAATGAGTTGATCTCTGTACTAAATGGCAGTGCAGTGGTTGGATAGTGCAGATTTAGGGGCGGTATTATCCCCCTCTGACATCACACGGGGAGCCAAATTTCAATGACCTATTTTGCTATATGCTTGCAGAGAATGGTTTATCAAAACTAAGTTACTGGGTTGATCTTTTTCACATTTTCTAGGTTGATAGAAACACTGGGGACCCAATTATAGCGCTTAAACATGGAAAAAGTCATGATATATACCTGGTGGGTGTCCTGAGATAGATTTATGTTCCAGTAAATTTAGTTCATATATGCTTATGATGACCATATTGGCCATTTATCACACTTGTTCCATCACTGCTAGATATGTGGCCTGAAACATAAAGCAATGAGGTGTGTTGTGTAAGAGGTAAACAACACACAAATCTTAGATAATGATGAAATGACTGGAAATTAACCTGGAGGAGTGAAATCCCTGACATGGTGATGTGGATTAAGTTAATAAATTAATCAAATGTAGCAACCAAGAAGACATCAAACACTGCAGTAAGATCTCTATGCTCATCCATCTCTGTAAAATGTTTTTACTTATCTTTGAGTGGGAGACTGGCATGCCAGTAGCCTACAATATGGTTTGCATAACTTGCATAAATAGCATTGGATTCTATGATTTAGACCAGTGGCTCTCAAACTGGGGGCCCCTGAGATGGTGCCAGGGGGCCCCAGTTTAATCACATTTTATAAAATACATTAATTTATCATAAATTCTGTGTAAAAAAAAACCTCAGAAACATAAGGCTACTAACAAACAACACAACATTGTTTTGTTTAATTTAAAGTTTAAGTTTTGGAATGTTTATGTCCTACATTTTTTTTTTGGAAAGGGACGCACCGTACATAAGGGGGGGGCGCATGCCGAAAACGTTTGAGAACCACTGATTTAGACCATAAAATTCTTAGTAACGTTAGACAATTTAATATTGCTTTTCATTTCAAAAAAGTATTTTTCATAAATTATTTATTTATTTTGGCAGGATCTTATTGATTAAAAAACTCAAGCACAGAAGAATTTCACTTCATGTACTACAGCATGGTACAATGGACATTTTATTAATAGACTATTTCAGATAACTTGTGGGTTTGAAAAGCCATAATAAATGATATTCTAAATAAACTGCTTATTAAACAAAGATCCAAAATTAAACATAAAGAGATTGCACCCACAAAAATGTATTTCTATTTGATGTAAATGCAAAAGCTAGCACAACAAACCCTTCATGGTCACATGGGATTTATAGGATAAGGATTTCTTAAGGTTTTACATGATTTTGAGAGAAATGTTTGCCAGTAGTATTTTATTGCCCTGCACAATATTGCCACCTTGTGGTGGACAAGGCAAAGTTAATTTCAGGGTTTAAATAATATTTACAAGCATTTCAAATTAATTGAATTCAGCACATTTGTTACATTAGTACAATGATGTAAACATTTAAGTAGTTTAATAGCAATATTTTCCAATTCAGAAAGTATAAATATACTAAAATATGCATACAACATGTTTATAAAGAATTGGATAATCCTTAGGAAACAGTAGGACTCATCAGTTTTTCTCATCAACATTACATTTCAATCTCTGTACATTTCATGTCTGCCTTCTTAAAACAAGAAAAAGACACTCTTTTTGTTTTAACACAAACAGTGCAACAATTCTACTTCCTTTACCCGTTATACCACAGATCATCTTTACTCAACTTTCCTGGTAAACATGTTGGCCTAACGCTGATGGATCTCATCAGTGCAAGACTAATACAATTTCTCACAATCTCTTAAATTAGCTTTTTAATTTACCGTGCATGCGCACTGTGCACAGTTCATACTGTAGATTAGGTCAGAAATTTACAATAAGGGATTGGTAAACAAAATACATTGAAATTATTGATGTTAGGTGTCCTCCTTTTCATTTGATAAGAGTACCCATAAAAATACACCCATCATTGCACTTTTGAATCTGAGTTTACTTTAACATCAGATGTTGTCCTCTCTATTAGACATAATGAGCTCTAGCTCTGTAGATTTCAGGGACAACTGCACTCACTGGCATTGAATAGCCCATGCTGATATCCTGCAGTCCAACCACCAGACACTTCCACGTGTAGCGAAGAGCTTTTCCCACATTCTGCAAATAAAGCACATACAAACTGAATGACAACAACAACATCCTATATAAGTTACTTTAGATAAATTCACAATGAAATGTTGACACTTTAGGTTGATAAACTGTATTTTTGTATACTTATGAAAAGTTATTAATAAATTATGTGGATTTTCAAAAATAGGGTCTACAATGGGTCACACTTTATTTTACAGTGTCCGTGTTACAGTATATAATTAAATACTAATATAAAGCAACAGCATGTACCTAGGGTTAGGATCATGTAATTTGGTTTAGGGTTAGTTTCATGTAATTATGCATAATTAAACGATATAACTATAGTAAGTACATGTAACTTGTGTACCAAAGACACTGTAAAATAATGTGTTACCCTACAATGCTGTTGACTAGTCTAAATACACACTGTATTTACATAAACGTTCATTTGCATTTGACTACACTACACAATTCCTCAAACAACTCTTTAACAGTCATATATTGTCAAGTATTTTACAGTTTTATATTAAAGCATTTCTTACTAAAGCAGTATTTTACTTCCTACTATTGTAATCACTACGGCGTTACTTAAGCAAAGCGTAATGTTGTTATTATACAATCATAAATAATGCCAAACAAACACCTGGCAAAACTTACTTTTCTAAATTTTTTATATTTGTCTTGTTTTTTCTTTTCTTCTCGAGCTTTGTCATCAGTTTCATCCTCCACCAGTGGCTCGTATTTAGCTGGAAGAAAAGCGATGTGAACTTGTTTCGCAGTTTTCTGCTTCGTTTTCACGCACTTCTGTACAGGTATGTCCAACAGGTGCGTCGGGTCAGGGGTCTTTATTTCCGTATTTTGTTGACCGTCGATGTCGACAGTTTTTGACTTGTCTTTCTTCTTATTTTTTGATATCCGACTAAATTTAACGCGCTTTCGAGTCATGTTTTTAATACTTTTGCTTCCAAACTGAACGCGTCAAGGGCAAAGTTCAAAAACTTTGTCAGGAATTTGTCAGCGCATGCGCAGTTCGGCGCGGGAGCATACGTACAGTAGGTATATTTTGTAGAGGAAAATCCTGGCTTTAGTTTAAATTAGCAAACATAACAAAGCATGCTTACAGCACTGATAAAGTAACATACCTTCCTTGACACTATATAATCTAATAATATGACAATTTTCAAGATTACTTAAATATTTTTGTTCAGTTTTACATGTGTGTATGTCTACAGAAAGCATCCTTGAATGTGTTTCTAAAATTTACGTGGTAACGCGATTTCTATAAATCTGCTTTAGTTTATAAGGTTACAAACTTACTATTATGTCGACAAGCACCGTACAATTTAGCTGTGATTCTCCCTGAGGCAATGTCTCGTTCCCGCTTTCCTTTTATGGAGACATGACGATATAAAACCCAAATGTGCCTAATAATGCATTTTTGTTAATTTACATTTTAAATAAATAGATTTTAGTTCATTCAGACTTAAACATTAAGATCTTTAGATATAAATTTAGCAGTTTTAAAAAAGGAAAAAATAATATTGCATTGCCAAGATAATTGTGATTATTAAATTATCTTAGTAGACTAGTAGACCTATATGGCAGTTACTTCAGAAATTAAAGTAGCTAAATTTGACCAGAATTGGGTCAGTAATAAAAGTCCTGAGTTTCCTATATACTGTACAGCTTCAGGTCTAAATTGCATCAAAATAATACATTTTGTGTGATTATGCTCCATAACTTTTCTGCAAAATGTGATATAGAAATTATATAGTAATTAATTAACTTATTATACATTTATCTTTTTTATTGATACCAATAACATAACTTTCCATTAATTTATATATTTTTTTTCATATCGTGATTCACAATATTTATTTACACTTTTGTTAATTTTAAATAAATAGATGTTAGTTAATTCAAACTTAAACATTTAGATCTTTATATATACATTAAGCAGTTTTAAAAAAGAAAAAATATATTGCATTGCCAAGATAATTGTCATTATTCAATTCTATTAGTAGACTAGTTGACCTATATGGCAGTTACCTCAGAAATTAAAGTAGCTAAATTTGACCAGAATTAGGTCAGTAATAAAAAAAATAAAGTCCTGAGTTTCCTATATACAGCTTCAGGTCTAAATTGCATCAAAATAAAACATTTTGTGTGATTATGCTCCATAACTTTTCTGCAAAATGTGATATGAAATTATATAGTAATTAATTAACTTATTATACATTTATCTTTTTATTGATACCAATAACATAACTTTCCATTTATAGTTTTTTTTCATATCGTGATTCACAATATTTATTTACACTTTTGTTAATTTTAAATAAATAGATGTTAGTTAATTCAAACTTAAACATTTAGATCTTTATATATACATTAAGATGTATATATATATTGCATTGCCAAGATAATTGTCATTATTCAATTCTCTTAGTAGACTAGTAGACCTATATGGCAGTTACTGTATGTGTTTAAGATATAAGCTTGGACTCCGATACTATGTATACTTTAAATAGCATATTGATTATATCTGTTCATTAGGTGTTACATCATCCTAGCCTTTAAAGTAGGACACTGGGTTAATACATTACAGTAAGAAAATAGGTTTACTCATGGCTGGTGAAATAAGAAGGGGTGAAGATTAGGAAATGAGATCAAAAACAGTATGCAATAGTGTGATTTACAGTACAAAATGACAAAAATCAGGACCAAAAGAGGAAAGGACATCAGTTCTGTTAACCCAGTCATGGCTTGTGGTTATAAATATGGAAATGTTCATAATAATAATATCATTTACACTATATTTGTTACTGAGTCTACTATGTGATTGTTTAAAATCAAACTGGACATCAGAAATCTGCTCAAAAAGTTTTTTTTCTCATATTGTTTTTGATTTCTCATTTTAAAAAAGTTTGCTGGACATTTTTGTAAAAAAAAAAAAAACACGCCAGAGTTGTAATTTTGCTGTCTTGTGTCTGATTGGATGAAACTTTGGTTGGAGGCTTGGGATGGGGGCGTGCTATAAATGCTCTGCATGAGGTATCAGAGATATTTTAAAGTTAGTCAAAAAACTGGAAGTAGTTTTTTTCGGTGTCCATTAAGATGGACACCAAGCTGTGTCTGTTTCTATTCCTTGGCGCATGTATTTTTGCTGGTAAGTTTTTGTATCAGTTTTTTTTATCTTTCTTCATTCAAATGTTTCTCTTATATTTACTATTAAACATTGTTATTGGTGGTATTTATTTAGCTACATACTAGGAACTAAATTCATTCATTTTAGTATTTGGTTTTTTTAAATTAAGTTTTAGCTGTCCTCTAACTGGAGATTAGTTACAAAGGCAAATATGAAATGTATTTATATGTTTAACGTTTCTTCAATACCCCTGTAGAAGCAATCGCTGAGGTTATAGATGAAGACAACAGAGATAAACAACCATCCATATGCCCATGTAAGTGACCAACAGATATGTTGAATCATTTTGGGATTGCAGTCAGGTTATAGCTGTGTTATGTATCTGCAACCAGGATTTTTTATTTAATTTTTTTTTGGACTGCTTTGATCCATTACTATGGAAGATAGTAGGTCTGGACCCTGGTACTTGTTGTGTATGTGTCAGGAGTATTGAATTAGAGAGGGGCCGCTCTGTCAACAAAAGGTCCAAAGGTTCCCAGTTCATCTGATTAGATAGAAATAACTGTGAAATGTTTTAAAAGCAATTCATGAATACCCTAAACCTTTATGCAATGTCATTGGGGGGCTGCAGTGGGTAGCACTGTTGCCTCACAGCAAGAAGGTTCCTGGTTTGAGGCCTGTATAGGTCAGGTGCCTTTCTGAGTTTGCATGTTCTCCCTGGGTCAGCGTGGGTTAAGGTACTCTGGTTTCCTCCCACAAGCCAAAAACAGGCAAGTTATTTGAAAAGAAAATGGCAAATTGTCCCTTCCCCAACCTGTTATTCCCCAAATGAATTACCTTGTGTGGATCAGTTTGTGCATGTATTAACCAGTTCTCGGCATGGATATAGCCATAGATGCTATAACGGCGTGAAGAATAAAGAAAGAAATGCAAGTCATTGGAACATCGATTTTGTTGTTTTTAACTTTTTAACTTTTTTCAATCTCCAGTGGCTGCAAGGTTCAAAAACTTAAGAAAATATGTTTATCAGTATACTGCAGAGAGCAAAAATGGGGTAGCAGGTACAGCTAACCTCAGGAATGGGCCAAAGATCACCTGTAAGGTACAAGAGAAAAGTTTAAATAAAGTCCTTGCATGTACTGTATAACAAATACATGAAGGATTAGCAGAATATGTGTACTGTTTGTCTTCTCTCCATCATCAGGTTGAGCTGGAAGTCCCACAGACGTGTAACTTTGTCCTTCACACCACAGAATGTGCCTTGAGTGAGGTCTCTGTCATCGATGCACAGGGTCAACCTGTTTACAGGCAGGCTGCTGGAGCTGAGGCCTTCCAGGTTGCAATGGAAAAGTATGTCGAAAAAATGATCCCCTTATACACACTGATGTAAAACAAAATACTGATAAAGAAAACAGTTTTTGCAGTTTCTAATATGATGATTTTCTATCTAAAAATGGCTTGGTTATTTTTGACCCATGTTGGGTAATATTGGACAGAACCCACCGCTGGGTTAAAATTGACCCAATGCTGGGTTGTTTTAACCCAATTGCTGGGTTATTATATCCCATGGTTGCATAACAACAACCCAACATTGGGTCATTTTTTAAACCAACATGTGTTTTGTCCAATATGGGTAAAAAAAAAACTCAAGACATTTTTAGAGTGTTGTTCTAATATCACAAATTGAAAGCCTCATAATAATAAAAGTAGCTCAGTTTGAACAGAATTGGTTTAATAATAAAGAAAAAATAAGTTCTGAGTTACAGCTTCAGGTCAAATTGCATCAAAATAATTCATTTTGTGCAATTTTGCTCCATAATTGTTCTGCAAAATGTGATATAGAAATTATTGCAATTATTGCAATTAATGTTATCATTATAAATTTATCTTTTATTGATACCAATAACATACATTTCCATTAATTTAATACCTTTTATATGTAACATTTTCATGCTTATTTCATGAAAAACTGACCGAATTGTTTCTGAGGAAAATATCACAAGGTAGACCAGTGGTTCTCAAACTGGGGGCCCCCTGGGAGCCGCTAGATGGTGCCAGGGGGCCCCCAGTTTTATGACATTTTATAAAATACATTAATTTATTAGAAATTCTGTGTAATTCAACCTAAAAAAAGGGCTACTAACCAACAGCACTACTTTGTATACTTTAATATGTTTTGTTTAATTAAAATGTTACGTTTTAGAACAAATTTGTCATATATTTTCTTTGGGGGGGGGGCGTGAAGGAATGCAACGTACATAAGGGGGGCAGCACACTGAAAAAGTTTGAGAACCACTGCATTAGACAATTACACTTTCACAAGCCACTAAATATAACTATGATGCGTAAATCTGGCCAAGATCAATATACTCTGCAATAAAATACCATTAAATTACAGTTAGGTAAAAATCTTTAGGTTCAAAACAAAGATAAATGTATAAACTTTCATATGGCACCATTTTCATTGTTCTACTACCGTATACTTTGTTGAGGAGGCATCATGATCATCTGACACCCCTGTCCCTTATAGGCAAATATGCTCACCTGTTTATAGATGATTATAAATCTTCATCGTGAAATACAGGTGTCTTGAAAACTGTAGCCAACCAGCATCTTTATCACCTGTTTTCTTATTCAACTAATCAAAATATGTAAAAATTAATAATCTCGGCGGTAGATAATTTCCCAAAATTTGTCGATTAGTGTAATTTATGTTCTTTGATATTGTCTTTCCAGGAACCCTCTGAGTTTTGTTGTAGAGCAGGTAACCAAGGTCTCCATTTATCCAAAGAAAGATGAACCAGAAAACATTTTGAACATCAAAAAAGGAATCATCTCTGCTCTTCTCGTGCCAGTCCCAGAGGAACAGCACAATGAAAAAATGGTGTGTTTAATACAGAATACAAATACAACTTAAAACATATAATAATTTATTGATATAATCTATTTTTCTTTTATTTGCCATTTACTGCATGAAACCGTTTCAAACCCTTTTATCCAAAGTGACTTCAAGCTTTACATTGTATGTGAAGTGTAAGTGATGTAATGGCTAATGTATGGTAATCTAATTACAGTAGGTATGGATATACTCATTTGGTACCTGTACCTTTGAGGTACTAATATGCATTCTCAAAATGTACCTCTGAGGAAGTAATGTGAACGCTTTAGGTGCAAAGGTGTACTTCTTGAAAGTGTTCTGCCCCAGTGACAGCTATTTTGACCATCTTATGAGATAACATGATCAATGAGAAAGATTTGCTTACATGATGCCAAACAGAACTGTTTATTTGCTTTTATTTATGTTGCTTGTCTTTTCATTCCTTTAGACTACAATCCATGGTGTATGCAAGACTGACTTAACAGTCAACGCAAGAAAAGACATCGACACGGACATCACGGTGGTTAGAGACCTGTCAGCCTGCAGCCATTTCTCACCTCACAGTCTCCCAACCAGCCCCCTTTCCCTCTTACCTGGCCTGGTGAGATACCCAATCAATTATCTACAGTATTCTTCCACACTTATCTCTGTTGTAAGACCACTAAAGCAACTTCTGTAATTTTGCAGAATGGGCTTATTTCCAAGCTTATCAGAAGCACTCAGACATGCAACTATCAGTTTGACAACAGGAGAAGTCACATGACTGAGGCGGAGTGTACAGAGAAGCATCTCTTTATCCCTTTCTCTCACAAGTGCGTAATCTTTATTTAAAAATCTTTATTTGAAGTTATTTAAAAATTAGACAAGCATGAATTTTATTATTTGCGGTCGTAGTGAGGGTTTAACATATTTGGGTGATTCTCACGAAATCCAGATTTAGAAGGTGTCCAGCATCAGAATTTTTAAAAAGCCCTTGAAGCCAATTTTTTTGCACATATAAGACTAAGGTCTGAACTTACAATAAGCATTATTTTTAGAGGATTTAAAAAATATTTCCTATAGAATTATTTACATTTTGTATTAGATTATTGTTATCAAAAATTATCATTACCGCAACATGATATTACATTACATATATGCATTTACAAACTCATGTTTCTGTAATGAGAACTAAAAAGTTGTCTAGGTATTATGACAAACCAAATTTCAACTTTTATCTGGAGAGAAACAAATAAGAACTGCTTAAACAATGATTGAAAATTGTTGCGGAGGATGAGAAAATTGGTCTTGGACACATTTATATTCTTTATTATTATATCTGTACATTTACCAATGATCACCAAATACCACATGTTTCTTTACTGTAAATGTTTATTGTATAACATGCACTGAAGCTTTTTTTTATTTTTTATTAATTATAAATATTTCCATATCAAAGAACCAATATCCAGCCATGGACACGTTGCGGTAATGAAAATTTTCCCCTTAACTGTGGAAAAAACAACACAATTGGTTTGTATGATGTCATTTGACATCATGTGCAAAATAGTACATGAAGGGATGTTTGTAACGGTATGCTTCTTATTTTGATACTCTTACTTTGCATTTATTTTTTTATCAAAATGTTTCACGACACCTCATAAGTCTAATTAATTTCGTGAGAATCACCCATTTATGAAAGTTAATTTTGGTTGCTGGGTTTTAATTCCCAGGGAATTTTACTGATGAAATGAACACCTTGTAATGCACTGCAAGTTGCTTAAAAGTGTCTGCCCATGCATAAAATGAAAATGTATAATTAATTTCTCCTACAGGGGGCAGTATGGAATCTCATCAGAAGTAAAACAGACTCTCTCTCTGCAAGATTCAGTAAAAATCAACAACAGATATTTCAACAAAGATGGTAGGCGGCTGCAGGTTTTTCAAGGGTGTAACATTTTTAGTTTAACTATTAATTCATTTATTTTTTACACCTCTATAATTTGTAAGTCTTAAAGGTGTAGTTAAATTATGTCATTTACTCGCCCTCAAATTGATTCAAACCTGTATACATTTCTTGGTTTTGCTCAACACATGAAAATATTTTGAAATATATTAATAACCACACAGATCTGGGGCACCATTAACCTCCATTGTATTATTTTTGCCTATTGAAGTCAATGGTGCCCCAGATCTGTTACGAAAATTCTTTAAAATATCTTCCTTTGTATCATCAGAAAAAAGAAACTTATACAAATTTTAAGTAAATTATGACATATTTTGCATATTTTGGTGAACTATAAGCGTTGAGACATAAAGGGAGAATATTATGCCAATTTTTACAAGATTTAAGTCTCATGTGTGCCTAGAATGTGTCTACAGTATGAACTTTCAAGTCAAAATACCTCACAGGTGTCCTGTTTGGGCCAGAGCAAAAAAGTGTTGCTTTCATCTGTGTACCTTTAAATGCAAATAAGTTATGGCTTTTAAGTTCAAAATACATCTGAATTCTGTAAATACAGTCTGGGACAATTGTATCTTTAGCCACATTAGTGCTACAACGTGCTAACAAACACATTTAGAAAAGCTTTTGGGTAAAATTAACCAGTCAGTCAATGGCTGTGGGCGGGGTTTGTTTTTGTGACATCACATTAACAAGAAAATCAAAACAGCATGTCTAATGAGACTTCTCTGGTTAAACAGGGATTTAAAAAGGAGGAGTAAGTGAATTTTTTTCATTGTAGGGTTGTTGTGTTCATACACTGCCAACACACAGTTATGTCCAAACACCTTTTAAAAGTGGTATAGAAGTATGAAGATGTAATATAATATAAATATAAAATAAATTAATAACATCCTCTTCAATCAGACACTCTTCAGAGAAAGCTCTTTTTGGAGAAAGTGGAGGACAAGCTTCCCATCCAATCAAAAGACGACATGCTTGCCACAATGAACGAGTTAAATGCGCTGTCCAGCTCAGGAAAGAGTCAACAGAGGGCCAGCCTCTTCCATAAGCTGGTGTCTGAAGTCCGCGGCTTAAAAAACGAGACGCTGTCTGGAGCGGCCGATGAGATGATGAAGGTCTCACAGTGGCTCACGTGGCAGACGCTCTTTCAGTGTGGAACCGACGAATGCACCAGTGCCATCTTGCAGATCCTCAGAACTTTTGATGAAACCGCCTTAGAGGTGGATGCCATGGTCTACGCTTTGGGATTGCTACCGCAGGCAAGCCCTCAGCGGGTGAGAGATATGTTGAGCATGGCGCAGAACAAACCAAGCAAGGCCATCATGTATGCTCTTGCCAACACAGTGAAGCAGTAAGTGTCATGATTAATATCCATTGTGTGTTGTCATTTAGCATACAATATATGGCCCTTCTTGTGTCACATGGGTATATTTGTAGTAATAGTCAACAATACATTGTATGGGTCAAAATTATAGATTTAAAAAAATTAAATAAATGTAAAGATTATGTTCCATGCAGATTTTTTGTAAATTTCCTATCGTAAATATATCAAAAAATACTTTTTGTGAGTGGATTATGCAGTTGCTAAATACTTTATTTGGACAACCTTAACAGCAGGGTGCATGATTTTTGAGAAACACTTTTGAAAAGGGAGTCGGGCAGACTACCAAAACACACTTGTAGCCAATCAGCAGTAAGGGGCGTGTCTACTAAACAACATCATTGCCTGGGTTGCGTATGTGTATCAAAAGAAGGTCCAGAATCTATTGGGGTAGGGGCGTGTTTGTTAAGGTGATTTCAAATATCAACATTGGCTTTCAGAGATCATGCCTTTATTTCGATTTTTTGAAACCCTCAGATTCCAGATTTTCTAATAGTTGTATTCTCAGCCAAATATTGTCATATCCTAACAAACCATACATTAATAGAAAGCTTGTTTATTCAATATGTCAGATGATGTATAAATGTAATTTTTTTTAAATCGACCATTTTGGTTTTGTGGTCCAAGGTCACATATTATGATTGTTCATCATTTCAAGCTGAATTCAATTAAAACCAATTGTATATCTTGATCCAGACTTCCGCAAGACCAAGCAACATCAACACCTGAGGTAAAGGAGGTAGCTGAGTTCATGGAGTTCATGTTAGGTGATTGCTCAGGAGATGAAGATAGTACTTTTCTCACCCTAAGGGTAAATATCAATCTCACAAGAGTTTGTTTTACATATTTTCTACAGTCTTTTGTATGAATACTTAAATATTTGTATGTGTCCAACAGGTTATTGGTGTCATGGGCAAGTACATGGAGGGATTTCCATCTCTAAAGACCTCTCTTCTGAATTGCATAAGCAAGACATACGCCCCACTTCCAGTACAAAAAGCAGCTATCCAAGCTTTCAGACTCATGGAATTGGACTCAGATGTAAATCAAATCTTGTTATTATTATTTCTTGTCTCACAAGTAGTTACTTAGTTATAAGTGACCCAAATGCCCAACATTTGCTCTTTTAAAGTCACCATGAAATTGAAATTTAAAACTTTTATTTTTTGGAGGTATTGGGGTATTTTTACAAATGACTTATCTGTGAGCTTCATTATTTTAAAAAAAAATTCATGTGCCCTCATAATCTTAAATCATTTCCACTCGAAAACTATCTATCTTTACTTCTGGTCACGAGGAATGGTGGAAGGGTTGGCGCCCATGAGAAGCTAGCAGCTATCCAATCCAATCAGTTCTCACTGGATGAATAATCAAATGCATTTTGTATTTTGATTTGTTTTGTTACAAGGTGAGACGTGTCCTGATACAACAATATGAGAATCAAGGGGCACCTGTCCAAAAACGCATTGCTGCATATCTCATGCTAATGAGGAACCCTGATGTAGCAAACAGAGTTCTGAGGACGCTTAAGACTGAGCCAAATGAGCAAGTTAAGAGCTTTGTCTCCTCCCATATCACCAACATACTGGAGTCAGAAGATCCAAATTTAAGCACGTATGTACATCAGTATTTCAAATACACAATTCAGTTTCCAAGTGTGTTATTTATTATTAATCAATCTATTTCACATTGATTTTTGGATGTTTTTGCTAAAAGCATCACATTTTTGACAAAAAAAATGATTTATGCAATCAAGATTTTTTTTCAAGCTTTTATTCAGTTTTTTATGTTTTGTTGAATGTTAGAGCCAAAGATTACATCCTTAAAGCCTTGAGAGGGGACACAAACTTCAACCCTTTGGACTCCACAAAGTTCTCATCACGGAATTACAAAATCGATCTCGCGAGAGCTGGCTCGATAGAAAGCAACATGATTTTCGACTCTGCAAATTACCTGCCAAGAGAAGTCATGTTAGCCACCACCCTTGACAGTTTCGATACGGAAATATTCGAGGTACTACATTAGTGTTTGGGTGATTCTCACGAAATCCAGACTTAAAAGGTGTCCAGCATCAGATTTTTTTAAAAAGCCATTGCAGCCAATTTTTTTGCACGTATAAGATTAAGGTCTGAACTTACTATAACCATTATTTTATGGGGATTTAAAAAATATTTCCTATAGAGTTATTTACATTTTTTAGATTATCATTATAAAAAATGTTCATTACCGCAACATGATATTACATTAAATATATGCATTTACAAACCCATGTTTCGGTTATGAGAACTAAAATGTTGTCTAGGTACTATGACAAACAAAATTTTAACTTTTATCTTGAGAGAAAAAATAAGAACTGCTTACCTGGTAGCCATCTTGAGTGTCACAGTCAATTATGTCCCTTCCAACATTTTTTTTTTCAAATGTTAGTTCCTTGAGGGCTTAAACAATGATTGAAAATTGTTGCGGAGGATGAGAAAATTGGTCTTGGACACATTTATATTCCTTATTACATTTACCAATGATCACCAAATACCACATGTTTCTTTACTGTAAATGTTTATAATATAACATGCAGTGAAGCTTTTTATTTTTTAGATTTTTTAATTATAAATATTTCCATGTCAAAGAACCCAAATCCAGCCATGGACACGTTGCGGTAATGAAAATGTTCCCCTTAAATGTGGAAAAAACAACAAAATTGGTTTGTATGATGTCATTTAAAATCATGTGCTAAATAGTACATGAATAGATGTTTGTAACTGTATGCTTTTTATTTTGATACTCTTACTTTGCATTTACTTTTTTATCTAAAGTTTTCATGACACCTCATAAGTCTAATTTCACGAGAATCACCCATTTGTGTAAAGGTGACATTTTAAAGTCTGTGTAAAGTCTGACATTATATGAGTTTTGATTTAAAAATGGCAAGTTAATAAAATAAATCTTGGAAAAAAGGCAGGATTCTCTGCACTCAAACTCTGGGGGGGTGTCAACTTTTGTCGCTGAAACCACACCCACTCGCCGGAAAGCTGCCGTCTCTCTCAACTTTCAAATACCGCTACAACCTAAATGGATGCTCGCGATTGTGTTAGGGGCGGGGCCATGCTCTGTGGCTCCAGTGTGTCATCGAGCCACCGTTTTAGTCCCGCCCAAATAATCCTGAACACAGAAATGTGGAAAAACTCCACAATTTAGTACTACATAGTGTAACATGTTTCAGAAAAACATTCCTAACATTTATAATGTGTTTAGAAACAATTCTATGTAATGACTTTACATGGACTTTAAATATCCTATTATATTTTTTCCTTCCTTTATTTTATTTTCATAATTATGAATCCATGTAATTACTGTTTTCCTCAGATTGGTCTTGAGGGCGAAGGCTTTGAGCCGGCCATTGATGCTCTCTTTGGTGACAATGGTTTCTTTCCTGATACCATCTCAAAAGCAATGTACTGGGTCAACCAAAAGATTTCACATCCAGTCAATCAGGTTTTGGATAAATGGGTTTCACCCCTAAGAGGACAAAGAATGAAAAGACAGGTACATAAGGAAAATCTAGTATTTTTTAAGTGGTTAATGAAAATCTGATTAAATGATAAATAATACTTCTGTTCCCCTAGGTTCCTCAGAATATCATGAAGGATATTGAAGAATACTTTTCTGAGTTTAAAAAAAGCCTTGAAGAGATTGAAAATGCACCTACAGCCATGGCCTACCTTCGGTTCATGGGAAAAGAATTGGGATACTTAAAATCCAATGAGCTTAGTCGCTTGGTTCAAAATATTAACTTGTACGAGGAAACATTCAAGTCGGTACTTATGAATGTACGTGTCTTTCAAAGATTTAAAACCATGGTAACTACGCGACTCAGAAATGTCTGTATATAACTATGATTTTTTTCTTATCATTGCAGTTAATGAAAAAGTTGACATCCAGCACAGACAATGAAATTTTTGTCCACTACATGTTCTTGGACAAAGCATTCACGCTACCCACAAGTGCTGGATTTCCATTAAAGTTTTCTCTGTCTGGTGTTCTGGCACCTGGAGCCAAAGGAGGTCTGACCATTGATCGCAAGATGGTAATCCATTTCACTAGTGTTTATTTGCATGCAACAGTTACTTTGTAATTTGTTGATGTTTTTTGTCATTATTCACAGCATCAGCTATCATTCATGCCATCTGTGGGGGTGGAGTTCATCACTCAAATGGGCGTTTATATCCCAGAGTTTGTACTAGCGGGTATTGAGACACACACAAGCATGTACCACGAAAGTGTTTTGAATGCCAAGGTCACCATGAGTGACAATCAGATCAAGCTTTCCATCCCTGCACCAGAGGGAAACATCCAGCTCTTCAGCGTCAGGTACAATGCCCTACAAACAACTTAATTGATAATATTTTGGATAAAGGTTCCCCAACCTGTTGTGAACCTAACCTGTTGGGTTGTAATTTAACTTATATTGGGTTGTTTCAACCCAAAATGCTGGGTTGTTTTTAACCATTGTTGGGTCAAATATAAACGTTTTCTGGGTAAATTTAACCCAACAGCTGGGTTTGTCCCTTTTTGACCCAATGCTGGTTGAAAACAACCCTTTTTAGAGTGAAATCAATTTGGTACAATTATATTAGAGGACATTTTTAAAAATGTCAATGCAACTACACTCTAAAAATGCTGTGGTGATTTTAAAGGGACATTCCACTTTTTGAAAATATGCTCATTTTCCAGCTCCCCTAGAGTTAAACATTTGATTCTTACCGTTTTGGAATCCATTCAGCTGATCTCCGGGTCTGGTGGTACCACTTTTAGCATAGCTTAGCACAATCCATTGAATCCTATTAGACCATTAGCATTGCGCTCAAAAATAACCAGTGTGTTACAATATTTTTCCTATTTAAAACTTGACTCTTCTGTAGTTACATTGTGTACTAAGACCGATGGAAAATTAAAAGTTGCGCTTTCTAGGCCGATATGTCTAGGAACTATACTCTCATTCTGGCGAAATAATCAAGGACTTTGCTGCCGTACCATGGTTGCAGCAGGCACAGTGATATTACGCACCACCTGAAAGTAGTCCCCTTGGCAACTTTTAAAAGCAGCGGACTATTTTCGGGAGCCATGGTAAAAATATTGAAACTCTTTGGTTATTTTTGAGCACGATGCTAATGGTCTAATCAGATTCAATGGATTATGCTAAGCTATGCTAAAAGTGGTACAGCCATGGAGATCGGCTGAATGGATTAACTCTAGGGGAGCTGGAAAGTGGAGTGTCCCTTTCAACCTTTATTTCTGACAAAAATAACCCTTTGATTTTGTTTTAAAAAATTATATTGATTACTTTTACATAGTCATAAAAAGTTTTAATACAATAATTACTTTTTTACTCTAAAATTATAAAATCTTATAATGCAATTTTATTATTAAACAATGAAAGTAAATGCAGTTTACACACAAACAGCCCTAAAATGTATCAAAAACATGACCCAGTCTTTGAAACCCAGCTAAAGTCGTTTTTTTGTGATGGACTGTTTTTTTTTACATAAAATCATCCTACATAAAGTAAAGAACATTCTGTGAAAAAATAACCTTGGTATCTTTAATATTTACTGAGTAATATTAAAGCCCATGCCATACAGATGCGTAAAAGATGGTAAAAAACTTAAGAGTGAAGTGAAATTCAAAGTATCTTTAGTTGAAGAAACTCCTGTATACTCTTGCATATTGATATTAATGTTAATATGGTGCAGTGAAACTTAAAAAAGTGTTTCTCTTCTACAACAGCAACAAGTTGCTCTCAGTGACGTCCACTCAGACTAAGATTGTCCCGTCTATGGTGGAGGACAGGACGGACTCTACAGAGTGTAATCCTATCTTCCCTGGGTTAAACTTTTGCACCATTTTGCGCTATTCAAATGCCAGTTCCAATAATAATGCCCCATACTATCCTCTCACAGGAGAAACAAGGTAAGAAGCTGACCAAAACATGTTTATCTTTCTTACGTGCATTTTTGTGTGTCATTTAGATTTTGGCGCTCAGGACACTGTCCCTTTTATGAGATATGTTCTTGTCTATTAACTTTATTTTAAAGGGGACATATCATGAAAATCTGACTTTTTCCATGTTTAAGTGCTATAATTGGGTCCCCAGTGTTTTTATCAACCTAGAAAATGTGTAAAAGAAAAACCCAGTAACTTAGTTTTGGTAAACCATTCTCTAAAAGCATGTAAAAAAATAGGTCATTGAAATTTGGCTCCCCTTGTGATGTCAGAAGGGGATAGTCCCGCCCCTTAATATGCACTATCCAACCACGGCACTGCCATTTAGTACAGAGTTCAGCTCATTTGCATTTTAAAGGACACACCTAAAAGCGGCACATTTTGTGCAATTTTATAAATTATCTATATGGTATTTTGAGCTAAAACTTCACATACGTACTCTGGGGACACCAAAAATTGATTTGACATCTTGATAAAGTCTTGTGAAATGTACCCTTTAAATTAAAAATAAAAATACACAATTTATTTAAAATTAACACACAATTTTGTTCCAGGCTTGCTTTTGAACTTCAACCTACGGGAGACGTAACTGAGTATACAGCGACCGTTTCCTATGCATTGTTGAGGGAGGGCAAAGAGGGCCGACATAAAGTTGACTCTGTGAAAATCGTTTTGAGGGCTGAAGGTAAGTCCTGAGAACATTTCGTATTATGTTTATATCTGTAATTTAGGATGTTTTCTCATCAGAGATGTATTTTTCAAGGTGAGGAGCCGACTGAAGCCACAGCAGTTGTGAAATACAACCGCAATAAGAATACCGTCAACACTGAGCTTCAGATCCCAGATTTTGACATTGAAGCAGGCATGAAGTTTGCGGTTACAGATAGCACTGGGAAAGGAAAAAAGATGCATGGCATTTCAATTGATGTAACTAACCGAAACATCCCACAACTTTCAATAGTTGGACATGCCAGGTACAGTATAGATATTTTTAAATATTATGAAAAGAAGAAATATAAACAGGAACAATTAAAATTCTGGACACAATTGACTAAATAGTTTATGAATTTATTAATAAAAGGATGCATTGAGGGGTAAAATGAGATTTGTAGACAGATAAATGCTGATTATTAGTTAAGGAGTTTCTAAAGACTTTTATTTTGACATGACATGAGGTAGCAACGACACTTTAATGTGCTTGTGAGTAGGTTGGAGTCTATGAAGGATGGTTTGCTTGAGATTCACATGACAGTACCTGCACTTCAGATGGACACCTCTGCTACAGCAACCCTAAAAAACACCAACGGTCTCGTCTTACAGCTTGAAACAGCTTTTAACATGCCAGAGATCACTTCTGTGCAGAAAGCTATTCTCAGATACGGTAATGAAGCGCTAAATGTTAATAAAACTCTTTTAATTTCTTGTCAGTGAATAATGTTTTATGAATGATTTTGCAGATGATAACAAGGTTGAACTTGAGATGAAATCAGATATAAACTCTGAAGTTGAGAAACTATTCCCAAATTTGGAGGATTATCGTAAGCAGCTGCAGGCGAGTATTGATGATGTGCTTGACCGAAAAGTCACCAAGACTGATATGAAGCTTCGTCACATTGTTTCAAAAGGGATAGAGGTGAGTAAATGAAAGTAAAAGCTTTATCTATATTGTATTTCACCTTAAAGGGATAGGTCACCCAAAAATGAAAATAATGTCATTAATGACTCACCCTCATGTCGTTCTAAACTCGTAAGACCTCAGTTCATCTTCGGCGCACAGTTTAAGATGTTTTATATTTAGTCCGAGAGCTTTCTGGCCCTCGATTGAAAATTTAGTAACAGTATACTGTCCATGTCCAGAAAGGTAATAAAAACATCATCAAAGTAGTCCATGTGACATCAGTGGGTCAGTTAGAATGTGTTGAAGCATTGAAAAATACAGTTTGGTCCAAAAATAACAAAAATTACAACTTTATTCAGCATTGTCTTCTCTTCCATGTCTGTTGTGAAGCGCATGCACGAAACTAAAGTCACGTGACTGCAGTGACGCAGATGACGTATGACGCGGCTAACGTGTTATCTGGTGCGCCCCAGCTGTTTTTTTGTTGTTTTTTTATGTGCCCAGGCTTCGTTTACAGTCTGAAGGAGACGCACGCTGTAAGTTTGAAAAAAAAAACTTTGCAAACATGTCTGAGGATAACATGTCATCCACGTCACTGCAGTCACGTGACTTTAGTCTCACGCATGCCCTTTGAAAAATTATTTTTGTACCAAAATTTATTTTTGATGCTTCAACACATTCTAACTGACCCACTGATGTCACATGGACTACTTTGATAATTTTTTTATTACCTTTCTGGACATGGACAGTAAACCATACGTAGATTTTCAATGAAGGGTCAACAAGCTCTCAGACTTAATATAAAACATCTTAAACTGTGTTCTGAAGATGAACGGAGGTTTACAATTTGGAACGACATGAGGGTGAGTGAAGTTTTGTTGGGTGAATTGTAATATTAAATGAATGGTAAAAAGTCAGTCTAAATAAAAAAGTTAGAATTTACAAAGAGTAGGCAATGGATCTTAATTGTGCTTACCTATATTATTGATGGATACAGTAGTAACCCTATTGGTTTTCGTTTAGTTATAATTTATTACATTAATTCTAATGCTTGAAAAGCTTGGCTTAAAGTGATTCTGCCTTTTTTCAAAGGCAGTACATATTTGGCTGGATAAATTATCATCGGGTAGTTCATTCGTGGATATTAAGAGAAGCAGGAGAAGCATTCCAGAACTCACCCTGCCATCTTTACCTGAAAAATTATACTTGACATTGTAAGTAACAATTTAAGGACTTCATGTTGGTTTCATATTTATATACAGTAGAAGAGACCAAGACTATCTGTATATGCTTTTGCATTCATCTCTTCCATTTTTGTTATATTTAGCGATACGTTGATGAGATACCAATTCAACAAAGGCAGAATCTCCATTTCTTTTCCTCTTCTCCTGGGAGGAAAGTCCTCTGCTGAACTCAACATCCCTACTACCATCACACTCCCACGGATTCGGATTCCCCACATTGGACTGGAGATTCCTCCGAAAAATTATGAAATTCCATCATTCACAATTCCCCGCAGTTTGGACTTCACCTTACCTAAGATAGGGCTAGCAGAAGTGTCTGCTAAGATGAATAGCAACATTTATGAATGGGAGGGCTCCATCACTGGTGGCAACAACACTCTTGACATTCCTAGTTACATTGCTGCTTATAAAATGATGGCCAGCTGTCCTGTGAAATGCCTCTCGTACAGCGTTGAAGGTATTTTGAGTTTAGGTGTTAAACTAAATTTCTGTGTCCAAATTCATTGTCATGTTTTACAAATAAAGCTTAAAGCAGGAGTGGGGAACCCTGGGTCCTGGAAGGGCCACTGTCCTGCAGAGTTTAGTTCCAACCCTCATCAAACACACCTGAATTTAATTTCCAAATAATCCTGCTGACTTTAATTAGATTTTTTAGGTGTGTTTAATTAGGGTTGAAACTAAACTCTGCAGGACAGTGGCCCTCCAAGACCAGGGTTCCCCACCCCTGGCTTAAAGAGTCAAAATGCAAACTAACCTGCAAACTTAAAATAATTAAATATTAAATTATCTTTTACTCTTTACACAGGTATGGGCATGATCACTGGTTCTGTCGACGATACTATAAAGTACCTTGTAAATGGCTCCATCAGTCATTGTTTGCTTAAAGCCAGCATGAGTGTCTTTGAAACTATGAGCATGGCTGATAAGATCAGTGGTAGAACCAGCTACAGAATCGAAGCATCTAGCCCACTTGGTCTGAAAACCTCACTCTTTTATTCAGCTCAGTCAGCTACCACAAGTAATGAAGTGAATGGAGATGGGAATCTTGATGGGTTCATCAAGATAGGATATCTGTATGCCAACACCACACTTAGCCAAACCTATACCTACAATATACCTAAAAGAGAAGGAAAGGGAGAGTCTAATATGAAGTTTGATTCCTCAATTTTCCAGGGTCAGAATATATTTAAGGGATCGTATGTCAATGGAGAGCTCTTACTTTTGTCTACAACAAACTTGCAAAATGATCTCCTGAAGCATTTGGTGGAATTGAAGCACAAGAACGGCCAGCTCTCTGTGAAGTCAGATGGAAGTGTAATGGCTCTTGGTAAAGTTCTCCGCTGTAAAGGTGAACTTGGTGTCACCAAAAGTGAAAAAGCAGCCAGTCTGAATGTTGAATGCCAGGCAGATCGTGCGTACTCGCTACTTACTGGATCCCTAAATGGTAACGGCCTTAAAATGAACATTGAGGGTTCGCTTAATTTTGAAAATGGCCGTGGTGCACACAAAGGTACACTTACTTTTGGGAAAAAAGGCCTGACTACCAGTTGCACAACAACAGTTCATGGAGGTTCTTTGACTTTTGAGAATATCTTCAATGGTGATGCCGACTGCAGAGGAGCATCTATGTCTCTTGTATCAAAGGGATCAGCTAAAGATAACACATTTGAGGTCAGTACGGAGGGCAAGATTTCACCCAAAGAGGTCTATCTGACCACTGTTTTCAAAGGGAAGGCCTTTGATGGAACTGCAAGAAATGCTTTTAACCTTGGTATTAATAGGCAAGGCCTAAGTCTTTCAAACACCATGTTGGGTACTTTTCAGAAGATGAGATCTGAGTGTACCAATACCCTTAATATAACTTTATGGACCTTGGCTTTTCGCTCCAAAGCTAAGAAATTCATCTGTAATGGAGGGTCCTACAACCACGACATTAAAATTAATTTGAGACCTTTTGTCACTTCAATAAGTGCAAATAATGACCTTGAGATGTTCGATGTTGGATTACGTAGTGCTGGCCAACTTAGGATGGAGCCGTTTAAGATAGACGCAAGTGGAAGCCTCAATGGAAAGTACAGGGAAGAGGATAAGTTGAAGCACAGCTGTGAATTGACTTATGCAGATCTGGCTGGCACTATTAAATGTGCTACAACTGCAAAAGTATTTGAGTCACAGATCAGTAACAACTTTGACTTGGATTTTGCTGGATTGTCCTCATTTATGAACATCAAGACACAAGTCAACTCTGAGCCTTTACATCTTGAAAATACCCTTCGCACAATGGCCTTGCCATTTAGCCTCACAATTGATTCCATTTTAAACAGCGATGGCACAGTGAAGTTTCATGGCAAGCACACTGGTCAACTTTATAGCAAGTTTCTCTTAAAGGCTGAGCCTTTAGCTATTGCCAAGTCCCATGACTGGAGAGCTTCCACTGTACATGTGTTGCCAAATGGGGAGTCCACCGAAACGCATATTGAAAACAAGTGCGAATGCTTGCTAATACCCAATGAACAATCGGTGGCATGGAAGTTCAAATCTAAACTAAATAACCATGCATACAACCAAGACGTCAGTATTTACAACAAAGAAAGTGAAATGGGGGTCCAGCTGTCTGGTGTACTTCAGACAAATCTTTTTAATACAGAACCAAAATCTAGTTATATCCCATTGGACAATCAAAAGTTTAGTGCATCTGGGTTTATCAAATATGATAAGAACAATGACTGTCACATAATCTACTTTCCATTCTTTGAGAACCTTCCTGTTGCCTTTGACAGTATGAAAAACGCTATTCTTTTTCAGTTTGAGTCCCTTCAAAACTACTTCAACAGTCTTGATATCAATGGTTTGATTGGTCAGTTTAGGGCGAATTTAGATAAGATTCCTCAAAAAGTAAATGACATCATTGCGGACATGGACCTAGAGAACAAAGTAAACAATGTCAAGAACAAGCTGATTTCCCTGATACATGACTATACAATAACGATAGAGGATCTTGAAGCATATGCTGAGAAATGGAAGGAGGATTTTGGAAACAAAATTATTGATTTAGCAACCAAAATAAGGGATCTTATGATTCAAATCAAAGATGGCATTGAGAGTGGATCATGGGCAAACTCTGTCTCAAACTTTTTGACAAAGATTGGAGATGAACTTAAAGCTGTTGATGACAACTACGAAATAACCAAAACAATCATCAGATTCATTGATGCTATTGAAGATATAATTGGACAAATCGATTTACAAAAGCTGGAGGACAGTGCTGCTTGGTTAAAACAACTGGAGGCAAAATTTATGATTAGAACCAAACTTCTGGAGATACTAGTGGAACTGAGGAATCGTGTTGAGTCATTTGACATCAAGATGTTTCTTCAGGACTTGAAAGACTATATAACCTCAATTGATTTGACTCAATATGTGCAACAGCTGTCTGATCAAATCCCATATGAAGACATTGAGAAAGTGCTAGATTCAATGAAAGATGTAATTGTGAATTGGATAGATGAATACGAAATTCCAGAAAAAATCAACAGCATTTACTTAAATGCACAGGAGCTGTTTTTAAGGTATGAAATTGACAAGAAAATTGAAGTTGTCGTGGACCAGGCAATTGTATTAGTCAAACAGTACAAAGTCAAAGAGCTGGTACAGGCTGTGGTAGACACTTTAAAATCAATCCCATTTGAGTATATCTCAGACAAGGTTGGGTATCTCTTGGATAACATTGTCAGTCTGTTAAAGTATATGGATTTCAAGGAGATTATTGATTACACAAATGAGTACATTCTCTGGATTGTAAAGACCATGAGAACGTTTGATTACAACGGCTTTGTTGATAAAGTAAATGTATGGAACAATAAAATGATAAGTTATATTAACATGCAGATAAATGAAGTTTATGAAATCCCACAAAAAATAGAGGCTTCCAGGGAGTTTCTAAAAGAGATGCAAGCAACCGTTGTTGATTACTTGGAGAAACTTAAAAATACTAGGATAGCTGAGGTTTGCAGAAACATTTTGGATGTAATCGACACTACTGCATACAAAGACATAAAACTGAAAGTCCAGGACATTCTTGAGGATGTGAGAGAGAGAATCAGTGACATGGATATAGAAGACGAAATATCGGTTTACCTGGAAAGGGCAAGTGGTTTGTATGTCAATGTAATTGAATACATCTTATTACAGTTCACAAATTTAATTGAGGAAATTAAAAACATGAATGAAGATAAGGAATTCTTTAACCAAATTACCCAAGCTGTGAAGGGAGTACTTGATGCACTAAAGACCGCAGAATTGGAAATACCATCTTTTACTCTTCCATTCACGACTCTTGAGGTTCCTGCCTTTAAGATCAAAATGGCAAGGATACAAGACATTACAATTCCATCAGTGATAACAATACCAGCATTTACAGTTCTGGATTTATTTAGTATTCCTTCGATTACAGTTGACTTTGAGAAAATCAAGCAGAACATTGTCGACTTAGTTGACAAAATTCGCCAGATAGACATTCCAGAAGTTAATCCTGATGCCATCTTCGGGGACTTACGAGCTCTTTATCTTTCTGACTTACCCAACTTCACATTTTCAGACATTACTCTTAAAGAGATTAAAATCCCAGATATTATTGTGCCAAAACTTAATCTAGAGAGTTTTGAGATCACAATGTTGCCCATCCCTGAAGTCAAGCTCCCTCAAATTTCACTCGAACCATGTTTACCAGCTTTTGGCAAGCTTTACGGAGAACTCAAATTAAATTCTCCACACTATATATTGATGACTTCGGCGGCTCTTGAGAATAAAACAAAAGCACTTAAATATCCACAGCTTAAAGCTACCTTAAACTCAGAGGGAAAGTCAAGCTTTGAATACCTCAATTATGGTTTGGATGCAATGGTTCAAATTGAAGCTCCAAAATTGAAGAAAATGGTTATTAGTGAGACAGTGAAACTCAGTCACATGGCATTTAATATCGACCATGAAGGTTCTGTCATTTTTAGTGGTTCTTCAGCAGAAGCCACAGCCAAGACATCTGCCAAAGCCACCACTCCTATATACACAGCTGACTTGATTAATAATATAGGTATTGCTCTAAAGAATGGAATTACTGGAAATATGGACACAACCTATAATCATAATCTGAACATCCCCAACATAGATTTCTCAAGTCAGGCTATAATAACCAAAAAGGAAGAGTTTCGCATTGAATCTGGAACCATTTTGTGGACTTGTGGAACAGTGGGAAGTGGAAAGTGGAGTTTATCAAGTCCCTCACGGATCACCAGGTCAATCGATGACTTTTCAGATGAAATTACACACAAGAGTAATCTAGAGTTCATTATCAGCCTTGGCACTGCAAAGCTTACTTTTAATGGAGATACAAACAGCAGAACACTCAAATTAAAGCAGTTAGTTAATGCAGAGTCTGTCATCCTGAGTCACATCACTGTTGATGCCACGTCCGAGATAGAGTCGCCCTTTATCAAGAGCAGCATTTTGACACTGAAAGGAAAAGCTCGACTGGAGGATCTCCGAACAGAAATAAAAATTTCGCATAATGCCGAGCTCACCGGAAAAGTGAGTGGGAGCATATCCAACTCTTGTGAGTTCTTGGCTCAGCCATTTGAAGCAACATTTGACTGCAAAAATAAAGCGAACTCCAAAGTTCATTTGCCACTAAAACTAACCGGAAAGATTGATTTCCAAGATGACTTTGGGTTTATTTTAAACTCTGATAGACAACATGCTTTTTGGTTCAGTCTGGCTCGCTTTAACCAGTACAAGTACAAACACAACATCACTGTAGCTAACAGCAACAACGAAGCTGGTTTTTATGTTTTAATGGGTGGTGAAGCCAATCTTGACTTCTTGACTGTTCCACTCAGTGTTCCTGAGATGACAGTACCATTCTTGGATGTAAAAACACCTCAAATCAAAGACGTTTCACTTTGGGAAGATTATGGCCTGAAAGATCTTTTGACTACTCCTCAACAATCAATTGACATCGATTTCAAGCTCTTGTATCAGAAAAACCCTGAAAAGCACACATTTTATCTACACCTTGAACCTATTTATGAAGCCATTGTTAAAAATGCCGAGCTTCTGAGACTACAGTTTGAACAAGGAAGAGACCACATTTTTAATGCCCTCACAGATTCCTACAACAGCGCCAGACCCAAGTTTAGAAAGCACAAAATTGACACATCAAACCAACCACCACTATTTTTCAGAGTTCCTGGATATACCATACCCCTACTCAACATTAAGGTTTCAGCCTTCAGAGCCGAATTGCCCGTATTCAGTTATTTCATACCTAAAGAAGTCAGCACACCAAGTTTTAAAGTTCCTCTGATAGGTTTCTCCATGCCATCATACACTCTCGTGCTTCCATCTTTGGAGCTGCCAGTGTTGAATGTACCTGACACACTTTTTGAATTGACCCTACCCACACTGACATTACCGCTCAATAAAAATAACATCAAGATACCAGCACTTGGAAATATAACATATGATTTCACAATCAAATCTCCAGTAATAACTTTCAGTGCCAATGGTGGCCTGTACAGTCAACCTGATATTGTGGCCAAGTTTGATGTCTTGTCAACATCTGTATTTAATGTCCTAAACCTCAAACTTGATGGCAGTACCACTATCATTACAAGGAGATGTCTGAAGATGGCCACAGCCCTGTCCTTGGAACATACGAATGCAAAATGTAGTCATGAGAGTACAGTCAGCTTCATGAAGAATATAGAGGCTTCCTTAACAAACCTGGCTACAGTTAACCTTCCAGTTGTTACAATGGATCTGAATCAAGTGCTCCATGGGAATATTAAGTCGAAACCAAATTTGGTCTCTAAAATCAAACTTAGCTACACTTACGAGTTACCCCTAATTGAGTTACAAGGCACTGGAAAAATAGACCACAGTGTTGCTCTTGAAGCATTGTCTTCCTATTTGTCTTTGGAGAGTGCTTGGAAAAGTTCAACAGATGCAAAAGTCATGGAGAGTGTACATTTTGCTGGATCTTTGGACAATGAAGCAATGTTTTATCTGAATGCCAACGGTCTTCGTACGACATCGAAAACCGATATAACCTCTAAGGTTGACCATCAAGAGACAATTGTCTGGAATGCAGATGTTACTCAGAACATTGCTCTTGAGAGTTCACTGCGTCGTGTTTATGTCACGTTGCTTCATACAAGTAGTAATGGAGCTAATCTTGCATCTTTTTCAACCACAGGAAAGCAAATTGTAAGGGCAACACTTGAATTTGTTCCACTGACCACATTGTCAGCTAATCTTGATATTGACATATCACAGCCAAGTAACCTTGGCCATGCAGGCATAATGCATAATGCCGATCTTTCTATCACTTCAGACAAGCAAAAATTACATTGGAGTGGCAAAGAACAATTGGCAACCTTAATCCATTCTTGGGATCTAACACTGTCAAATGATCAATCTGAAATACGCATGGAAATCTCAAAATCCCTCGAGGGACATATTGCTTTCTTAAAATCCATTAAATTGCCGGTCTACCAAAAGAATCTATGGGACATTTTGAAATTTGGAGAGGTCACCAGCATTGACCAATTACAGTTCCTCAACGCCTCAACTGCACTGATATACAGTAAGAGCATGGATGGAACGCTGTTTGCTCTACCTGCAGAAGTTTTTAGCGACAGTGCAACTTTTAATTTTCCACAAATGACACTCAGCGTTCCGGACTGGTTTAAAGGGATTCCACAAATGATAAGAGAGGTGGATATGCGGTTTGAAGAAGCTGATCTGCCTGACGTTATCACTATTCCACCAATCATAACTGTTCCTGAGTTTACTTTGCCTTTCACAACTCTCCATGTTCCTTCCTTTGTCATTGATCTGCAGAATCTAAAAATCCCTAATGAGATCACCACAACTGCCTTTGTAATCACGCTGCCTGGTTTGCCAGAGGTGGAGGTCCCAAGCATTAATGCTAAAACTAAGTATCTGAAAGAGAAAATGGCTCACCTGTTTGTGAATTTGCCACAGTATGAAATCAACATCGGAGAGTATACAATAAATTTGGAATACATCACAAACATATTATGTTCTTATGAAATGCCAACCATTACTATCCCTGAACAAAAAATTGAAGTCCCAGAAATATCACTTCATCTTCCAGCGGGTGTGTTCATTCCAAACTTTGGTGCCCTGTCAGGAACTGTGAAAGTGTCCTCCCCAATTTATAACAATACATGGACCGGAACTATGGAAAACAAGGAGTCGGAATTTGTTTGCACGTTGAAGTCCACTTGCAAATCCACCATGGTTTTTCTGGAGTATGACTTGGATGGTAAGCCATACACTCTAAAAAAGCACATTGGGTGGTAATTTAATTTATGCTGGGTTGTTTCACCCCAAAATGCTGGGTTGTTTTAACCTATTGTTTGGTAAAATAGAAACATTTTGGATTTATGGGTTTGTCCCTTCTTTACCCAACATTGGGTTTAAAATAACCCAGAATTTTTTGGAGTGTACCTTTTTCAACATTTTACCAAATAAAGAAAGATCATACGTTATATAATGCTAAACAAATCATGCATGAAAATGCATTAAAATAATTATAAATATAACTTTTAATATATTCTTAAAAATAAATATATTCTGAAGGGCTGTTCACATTGTAACAATAACTAGAACTAAAAAATATATAAAAAATATATCTGCAATATTTGCGCGAGTACTGCGCCTCACAAATGAATTAGCATAAAGTCATCATTATTGTTGGGGGGTGTGGACTCTAATAAAATTATTGTTCTAGTTAACTTTATCGTTAAAGTGTGAACGGACCTTTAGATTTTAATGAATGTTTTTTTACAATCCATTTCAGCAACTGCCACCATACTTTTTGAGAATGGAGCTATAGGCCTTGATGCAAAGTCTGCCTTTAGCCATAGTGATATGAGTATTAAATGGAAGCATGATCTACGTCAGAATCTAAGGTCAGACCAATAAAACCAGACAAACCTATACATTTGTAATATCACCATGTTTTGTCAAAGTCATAATGCTTATTGTTATTTCCACAGAATGAAACGTGATGCGTCCTCCAGGTAATCCTAAATCTTTACCCTTTCTGTGTCAGATTTATCTGACTGTACTGTACATTGCTGTACTTTCCTGTGTGCGTTTTATGGTTTTTCGTAATTATAATACAGATGTTTTTATACTACAGTGCTTCGAGACATACGCTGGATATTGATGTTACAAGCCAGACCTTTGCTGATGCAAGCTTTCGCTATGCATTACAAAATAATGGTATAACATCCTCAATATCCTCACCAGCAGCTGGCTTTATCGGGTTCCAGTTTACAAAGAGGTCCCCGTCTCAGTTTTCTGGGAAACTGTTCAGCAGATATTTGGTAAGAGAGTAATAAAAAAATGTGTGGTCAAGCTTTCCTATATGTTATTTAAACAAAAATCCTCTATTGCAGTCAACTCCTGACAAGGACACAGACATGATGAGTTTCAAGGTGACCTTGAAAAACTCGGAAAGGCTAAACATTCAGGTTGGCTATATGAACGGACTCTCGGACGTTCTCAATGGACTCAAAGAAAGGCTTCCTTCCATCACGGCAGCATTTCACAAGTTTATCAACAAGTATCACGTTGACCACTTCGGCATGGACCTGAACCGTGCTGCCGTAAAGTTTAAGAACGCGCTCTCCAATGGTATCGACAGAGTTTTTCAAGAGATCTCTCGCGTATTTGATGCTCTACAGAGCTCGGGCGAACAGCTCAGACAGCAGGGTAAAGAGATGTTGAAGATCTTTCCCCAGATTGATCTCCAGGACTTGAGCAGTAGGTTCTCCAGTAGCGTTAATGAAAACCTGCAGAACCTTGAGGCAAACACACGAGTTCTCATGGATGCTGTCATGACGTTCTTGAGTAACACCAAATTTCATCTGCCAGGGCTGGAGGAGAAGCTTACTGGGCAAGAATTATACAATAGGATGAAGAAGTCTATTACAAAGGCAATTAACAGAGCTACTACAAGGTTTACAAGTCTTATGGAAACCATTGCTGACTCACTTTCAGGTGTCATGAATAAAATAGACTTTACTCTTCCTGGTACTACTAGAATTATTCGAGGCAAGGACGTTATGAAGGAGCTGAAGTCAGCCATGAAATCTGCACAGGATTTTGTTATGCAGTTGGTTAAACGATGGGAACATTTCAAGTTGGATAAAGCGATCCAAGACCTATTAAACTCTCTGAAGTCTTACGCCCAGAGGGCAGAAGACTTCCTGAAGTCTCTGACTGAAAAACTGGACGAACTTTCCTCTCGCATTGATGGCATCTACAAAGAGGCAGGGAACCTACCAGTGATGCAGACGATTCGTGAATGGATGCGAGATGCCAAGAAAGGTTTGTCTAAAGCGAAAGACTTCAGCAAAAGTAAAATCCAGGAGCTGTATAACGGAATAAGTATGGAGAACCTCAACTCGCATCTCAGTAACCTTCTCATGGCGTTCGAATCTTACACCAGTAGTCTTTATAAGAACTGCCTTGAATTTATAAAGTCTTTGTCATCAAAAGCAGAACCATACTTAAAGGTGTCCAACAAAAAGATGGACGTAGATGTTCCTCTTCCTTTCTATTGGAAATCTTTTGGGGAATGGCCCAACATGGCATAAATGTGTCTAATCTGAAAATGTTGTCTATTCTTGTAGTTTCTTTAATTATTGTGCTTCTAAAAGAATGGTTTGTGTATTTTGTATGTCATTTTTAGAATTGAACTTGTTAATTCATGTATAATGAAATGTTGAAAAGTAAATAAAATAATATTTCTTTGCATTAAACTGTACAATTAAATACTCTGTATAGCAGAAATGCTCCAAATAAAATTAATGTGTCAATGTAATTCAATTTAATCTGATGCAGTTAGATAAAACTACACTGTAAAATATTTTTTGCTGCCTTAAATTTTTAGGACTTAAATACTTTTGAGACTTGTATTAACCCCTTGGAACCATGTGGATTACTTCTGTGAAGGATGAATGCACTTTTTGGGCTTCAAAATCAGAAGTTTTTCCCTGATCCCCGTTTTTTTACCATTATAAGCTTGGAAGAGCAAGAATTTTTACTAAAATAACTCCAAATGTGTTTGTCTTAAAGATGATGGACGTGTATCTCGGATGGGGGTGAGTAAATCATAGGGTAATTTTGATATTTGGCTGGAGTATCGCTTATTTTGACAAGTTCAAGTAATGAAAAACCATTTAAAAACGAGCCAATTTGACTGTACATCCAAATTTATGTCAAAAATATTTTACTGTGTAGCACTAAAGCAAGCGTTTACAGCTTTCAACCAAAAGAGGGCAGCATCATTATAAGAACAGACATCTGCTCGAGCTACAATTTCACTTGGGCTCATCATAAGATCTTAAATGGTTAACATGCCATGCTGTTTCTCTCCACTCCTGATCTAATATAGTAGCTTACATTCCCACCATATACTGCCCCTGGTTACCTGGTGGGGAACAGTTCCCTCCTGCCGTTATTTCATATAACCTCATCAAAAGACCTCCAAAACAAATGTTGCTAAGCAGAGAGACTGCCACCTGTTAGGAATCCGGGGCTGTGATGTGTTCAAGTGAATGCTAGTTTTCCCACCGCAGTCTTTTCTGTGGAGGTCAGAGGTCATCAGTATCAGAATTTGGGAGGGGTGAGTTTAGGCCTGGTTTTGTTGGAAGTACAGGTAGTTATTTTATTTCATTGGGGTGTGAACGTCTTGTGACACAGGGATTCGGAGAGGATTGGGAGTCCGAGGAGTGTTGTTACAGCTTTTGTTACATTTGTAACTCTGTGTTTGGGTGCTTTTGTCCCAAATATTTAAGGCATATGTTAGCAGAAAAAAAGTTTAATTACCTCATGATTTACTTAGCATCAAACCACCCAAGATGCAAATGTCCATCATCTTATAGACAAATTTAATTTGAGTTATTTTAGTAAATGTCTATCTTTATAATGGTAGAAAACAGGGTCCATGACTTTGAAGCCCCAAAAAGCCCTACTGAAAAATCCAGCTAAGACCACCATAAGCTGTTGAGCTGGTTTTAGCTGGTCTCCCAGCTTGGTTTTAGCTGGTATTGCTGCTGTAGAAAGCTGGTCTAGCTGTGTTTTGGTCACTTTTCAAGCTGGTCTAGCTGGCCTTAGCTGGTCAGGCTGGAAGACCAGCTGCCCCACCAGCTTGGCCAGGCTGGTAGGACCAGCCTAGACCAGCTACTGCCACCTTAAACCAGCTACCAGCTTATGCTGGTCTTTGCTGGATTTTTCAGTTGGGTTGTGCATCCATCTTTCACAGAAGTAATTCACACGGCTCAAACATTAACCATGTTTTTGTGGTAAAAGTGTAGTAACCATGGTTTGTTGGTGAATTAGCAAAACCATGGTTTTACTCAACATGATCTCACAGAAAGTCTCGTTATATGTCATGCAAATTTTGATTAATTTATTTGTGTCCATAGCAAGAAATTCAGCTTTTTTTCTTTCCTTGAGCATGAATATATTTTTCGTGACACTTGCACAAATTTCTATAAATAGTTTCTTGTGTCCGTGGCATGACTTTCTTTTTTGTGTCATTTTATGTAATGTTTTCTCTTTTTTCCTGTCACGAAAAAAATTTATAAAATAAATTTGTGTCCATGACACGAAAAAGCTAAATTTCGTGCCATGGACACAAATAAATTAATAAAATTTTATGTGACTATAACACTTTCATAAGATCAATCTGGTTTTACTACACTAACCATTGTTTAACTATGGTTTTTATTACAGTAACAATGTTTTTGTTTTAACTGTAGTAAAACCATGGTTAATTTTCGTAAAGGGCAGGGGGTTAATAAAGGCCTTCTGGGTAATCGAGGGTAATTGCAATTTTGTAAAGTATCCACACTTGAAACTATATATATACTATAGACGGTTTCAGCAGTAACAACATAAACGTGAAGCGGCTTTCGTGGTCAACACGTAACTTTCTGTAAACTCCGCTAAAAATAAATAACAACAAAGTCCTTTTAAAGTAGTTTATTTATATAACAAGCAAAATAAACAACACATAGATTACCCAGGAAACCAAAACATTTGTTATTTCCGATGAGGTATTTGTTCAAGAGTTCAGTTAGCAACTAGTCAGACAATTAAAAAAACTAAAATCGGAAGTAAAGTTCCGACCAGGCGCGTAATCGCGTCACCACATGTGCGTCAAATGAAACCGTCTATAATAACTAGCTTCGGTTAGCGGACAATGCACATTTATCAGAGAGTTTCAGCGTAGACGTAGCATCAATGACGAACGTGAATGCACAGTGGCGAGACCAAAATAACGGAAGTCACGAATAAGAAGTTGTCTAAACCAAGGATTTTAAAGAAAATGGTTGAGGATTTTGATATAAGACAAGAGGATATTGAGTTATCTGTAGCTAAAAACAACTCACAGTGCATGATTAGACTTACCGGATCTGGATACAATTTATTTATAAATAAAGTTTTAAATATTTTTTCCGTAATCCCAGGAGGATGATGGTCTCATGATAGTGATTTAACCCCTATAGATATATGCTTATAGTTTATATATTGCATCAAACACTCCACAGCCTCCCCTACATCATGTGTTCTGTATCATCTACTGTGCTGTTGTATTCTTTTCTCATATTTTGAGTGTCAAAAGTCAGGCCTCACTCAGAATGAAGCATCGCCTGAATTCATTGTGATGTTTAGACACTTTAATGTCTCAATGCTCGTCATACATCAACATCTGTGTTGTTTCCTAGGAACTATACAGTCAATACTGCCAAATAGCCTGTAGTGCATTCTGTGTCATTGGATGATGTGTATCCTTGCCCCAGATATATGCAAACATCACTTTCTCAATCTAAGTCACATGCAACAGATGGTTAACATATCTGCTTTTGATCAATCTTGCAAAAATTCCCTTCTGCTGCTCTTTCTCTCTTTCGCCCTTTCTCTTATTTGCCTGCCATTAATGTTAAAAGACATAAAATGTGTTGACTTGCTGTAATTAAAGCAAATTAATTGTTTATGTATTAACATATCACATTTCCATAGATCAAACTGCTCACTGCACTTGCCCTTTCTCTTGGCGTTCATTCATTCACTTGTCAGAGATTTAACCTAACACACTCCAAAGCATACGCCAGTTATTATTTATCCATGGATACTTGGCAAAACAACGTAAATGATGTTTTATAGGTAGCTAAGTGCAAAAGAGTAGCTGTCTGTCATTTCCAAAGTATTTTAAAATGTGCTTTTTGTAGTAAGCAGGTGGTACATAGATTTCTATTTTATGTCATTTTTGTTATTTTATTTTTCTGTTTTCCCGAACACAATTATGCTTTTAAAAATACATTTAAAAACTTATAGGCAGAAATAAATGTATTTAAAAAATTAAATGTTGGCCAATACTATGAATCCCATTGAGAGTTGACAAATGCATCTGTTTTTAAATGTTTTTTTAAAATGCTACCTCACAAATTTATTGTATATGATGACTGATCACCTGTGGATATGGCGAGATGAGAAACATTTTTAATTAATGCTTAAAAAAAACGCTGTCCAAGTGCTGAAATGTGCGGAGAGACGTTTGTAAATTCTTTATCTCCTGTTTGTTACAAATAAAGTATTTTTAGAGTACAAACCTTTTCTTACATACTTGTAAATAATTTTTGTGATGATATTGGATAGCCATACATTTAAAGCAATAAAAAGCCTGCTTTTTTACTTCCATGACTAAAAGAAAACGGGTTTTAAAGGTTTTAATAAAAAAAAAGCAACACAATGAGTGAAAAGCAACACAATTATTTAACATTAATCTTAAACTGGGGATCTTTTCCCCCGCTTAGTTTTTCAGTTTACAAAGTCTGTCATCTAAATAGGGATTAGACATAGCACCAGCGCAACTGGCTTTTAAAGGGGATGAGAGCTGAGATCTTTTATTCTTGGGTAAGCATTTTTTTTACCCCACTGGAAAATATATATTGTTCTTGTTTTAAACACAATTCAAAAAATATGTGGTTTGTTTGTAAAACGTCAATGGGATATCTAAAACACAAAGATTTCAAGATATATTGTCTGTTTCGTCATCTTACACAGATTTGTTTCTCTGTGGTGTTTTGCTTTGAGGATGTTTTTATTATTTCCAAGTAAACTTGAACGGTGACAGATATGTAAAGTTATTAGACTGAATAAAGCAAGAGATTTGTGGAGTGGCTTCAAGTGCAGATGTTACTGTAACAAGTCATGTACCATAACAACATCTCTGACTGTCAGATAGCCCTGAACTTATGCCAGCGCCAAGTTATCTCATTTCTACCGAGGAGTAACAAGACTACAAGTGAAAACAACATGTCAGTGATTTAAAAGGCAATAAAACACTTGCTGCTATTCACTCCTCCCACCTCACCCGACCATCCAGGCCTGCCGCAGCTGGCAACACACTGATAAATATCACATGGGCGGATGATTTCATGCTCCTTATTTTTTCTGCTTCTCACTTGACCTTCTTCCAGATCAAATGCTGACTGACTCTGCTGGTCTCTGGCATTTGGGTATCATCAGCACCTCACACCAGAATCACATTAATAGAAAGGTCACCTGCTTTCTCTGCCCCTCAGCGAACTTTACATCCAAAGTGACACAGTTCATACCATTGACCGCATGCTTGAATGTAAATAGATTATGCCAACAGGTGAGAGACCAAAGGCGATCAGTTGGCTTAAAAGTTTTTTTTATACATTTTTCAGTTGCAATGCCTTGCAAGTCCACTAGAGATTTTAAAGGGACACTCCACTTTTTTTTGAAATTATGCTCATTTTCCAGCTCCCCTAGAGGTAAACATACCGTTTTGGAATCCATTCAGCTGATCTCTGGGTCTGGCGCTAGCACTTTTAGCATAGCTTAGCACAATCTATTGAATCGGATTAGACCATTAGCATCACGCAAAAAAATAACCAAAGAGTTTCAATATTTTTCCTATTTAAAACTTGACTCTTCTGTAGTTAGACCGACGGAAATTAAAAGATGCGAATTTCTAGGCATATTCTAGCGTAATCAAGATTTCAAAGATCTCCTTTAACTAGCTATCTCACTTTTAGAGAACTAAAAATAGTGTTTTTGTATTTGAGCAGATTTAGTGAACTATATGCAACATTCTTGCATATGAACCAGGGCAGAAAAAATGTCTTTTGAAATATCATGCATACTAAACTAACACATTTTTGACTGCATTAGGCTGTTAACAAAACTCTATAGACGTGACCCAACTGACACAACAGTGTACTTCCCTGGTGTCTGCATTGCATGGATTTTAATGTTTTTTAATGTTTTAATGATTTTATAATGTTTTTAAATGCATATTAAATTACAGCACAGTTAAAGAGTCCAGACATGATATATTTTCACTAATTAAACCAATAATTTTACAAAGCATTAAGGCTCCCAACCTTCAAACTTTTATAGAAAGTTTTTATATATAATTTTTTTAATGTAAAAAAAAGTTTTTAAATGTAAGTGTGTAAGATGTTGTATACAGTTCACTTTTAGAAAAAATGTTGTCACTGGGCCTGTAACCTTCAAAAACACACCTTTGCACCCAAAGAATTTATACATTAGAGGTACATATCTTTACCAAAGAGTGCATATAAGTACATATACCTTAAAAAGTAATACCTACGTATTACATAATACCTTAAAAGTACATACTGTTACTAAATGTATGCATTTATGCACATACATTGTACATATTGTATGCCTTCACAGCAGCCCCAGTGAAGGCAGACATTTTTTGACCATTTTTTTAAAGTGTTCAAGAAAACTTTGATTTTTAACATTTTTAAGCCAATGATTTCTTGGTAAATAGTAAGACTAAGCAGCATCTTTTGTATTTTATTTTTGCATTTCATTACATAACACTCTTTAGATAAATGCAGACGTTGGAAGGCTCATGCTGGCACTTGTGACAGTCTCTCATCCGTCTCGCAGCTGTGTGTTTAATTAATGGCTGCTGAATGTGACCCTAAACCAGCTCACCCAGACACCCTCATAAAAGAGACCTGATGCTGGGCAGCCCATGCCAGACAATGACTGTTGCCAATGGTTTCTATCTGAAATGTCTACGGTAATGAAATCTGAGTGGATGATTTTGTGATAGGTGACATAAAGGCAGGAAATGGTATAATTGCTGCCATTACAAACAATACAGATAAAAGTGTTGTATGCACAACAATGACCTATAGGGCAGATAATACTGTGGTTATAATGAATCGATGAACCAAAGTTCAAAGTTGTCTTTTCATAGATCATTATCTTTATCTTGTATAGCAATGGTGCTCATTCACACAAATACAAAAATGAAAATAATGTTATTATTGTTTTTAAACAACACAAGGGAGACATAAAGCAACTGGGTAAAAGTTAATGGTACAATTATCATTTATCAACAAATATGTGACCTTGGACCACAAAACCAGTCATATAGCATGTGTATATTTGTAGCAATAGCCAACAATACATTTTATGGGTCAAAATTGTCGATTTTTTAATGCCAAAAATCCTTAGGATATTAAGTAAAGATCATGTTCCATGAAGATATTTTGTAAATTTCTTACTGAAAATATATACAAAAAAAGTATTTTTCATTAGTGATATGTGTTGCTAAGGACTTTATTTGGAAAAGTAAATTTTTTTGCACCCTCAAATTCCAGATTTTCAAATAGTTTTAACTCGGCCAAATATTGTCCTATCCTAATAAGTCATGTCAATGGAAAGCTTACAAAGTTTTTTTTCCAAACTTACAGATGTGTCTCCCTCAGACTGTAAACGAAGCCCGGGCTCACAAAAGTTTGAAAAAGTAAAAAAAATGTGCAAACATGTCTGAGGATAACACGTCATCCGCGTCACTGCAGTCACGTGACTTTAGTCTCGCGCATGCACTTCACAACAGAAGCGGAAGAGAAGACAATGCTGAATAAAGTCGTAATTTTTGTTATTTTTGGACCAAAATGTATTTTCGATGCTTCAACACATTCTAACTGACCCACTGATGTCACAAGGACTACTTTGATGATGTTTTATTACCTTTCTGGACATGGACAGTATACCGTACATAGATTTTCAATGAAGGGTCAACAAGCTTTCAGACTAAATCTAAAACATCTTAAACTGTGTTTCCGAAAAGATGAACGGAGGTCTTACGAGTTTGGAACGACGTGAGGGTGAGTCATTAATGACATTATTTTCATTTTTGGATGAACTATCCCTTTAAGTGTTTAAGAAAAATGTTCAAGATTTTTGCTTACACCATTAGCAGATTTTTTTGCTTGTTTTTTTGCACAAATTCACTTAAATTTGATATTTTTTGTCCAAAAACTAGACTCATTTTCTTAGGTAATTGTACGCATTAAGAAAATGCATCTTGATTTTAAAAAATTTAGATATTTGTACTAAAAACTGGTAATTCACACTGAAAATAATTTGACTTTCTTACTTAGTATTTTTGTCTTGTTTTCAGTACAAATATCTAAAAATTCTTAAAATATGATTCATTTTCTTAAGTCAAGTTTTTATTCAAAAACATAACATTTAAGTGAATCTCATAACAAGCAAAAAAGAAATCTGCCAATGGGGTAAGAATCCCCTTATTTTCTTACACTGCAAAAAATTATTTTCAAGATAAAAATTGTCTTAGTATTTTTGTCTTGTTTTCAGTAAAATATTTAAAAATTTTTAATTAAGATGCTTTTTCTTGATGCGTGAAATGACCAAAGAAAATAAGTCTAGTTTTTAGACCAAAAATATCAATTTAAGTGATTTTGTTCATGAAACAAGCAAAGAAATCTGCCAATGGAGTAAGCAAAAAATCTTGAACGTTTTTTTCTTAAACACTAAATTCAAGAAACATTCAAGAAAAATGTGCTTACCCCATTGGCAGATTTTTTTGCTTGTTTTATGCACAAAATTACTTAAATTTGATATTTTTGGCCTAAAAACTAGACTTATTTTCTTGGGTCATTTTGCTCATCAAGAAAAAGCATCTTAATTTAAGAATTTTTTGATATTTTTACTGAAAACAAGACAAAAATACTAAGAATTTTTTTCTTGAAAATCATTTTGTGCAGTATCTTTTACTTTCAAAAACCATATATTTCACATTATTTTCAATAAAATGAAATGTAAGGTCTTGTTAAATGTTAACTGTGTTCATGTAAAAGTTTTTTACTGTACATTTTTTACATAATTTTGACAGTGTGTGTCATTTGTTATGTTGAAATTTTTCTATTCTACTGCAAAATGCAGAGACAGCAATTTCAGGGCTGGTTTATGTGATAAAGTGTACATTTTTGGTACAATTGCAACTTTGCCATGTTCCAAGCAACACTCTGGAACAGACAATGGCAAGAGTTATGGGATGAACTGTGTGTTTTCTGACCATTGTCATGCCATAAATTAAGAAACAGTCCCTATTGGTGATGCTATTAAGTAGATTTTTATCATAAACAATAATAAACACATTTAAGTCTGATTGAAAGCTTGGTTACTATCAATCAGGCACAACAACATTAAACAAATCTATAAAACATTTTAACCTAAATATCAGCTATTATTGTTTGTTTTACAACTATATAATTATATAATAAAAAATGCATGATGATGTTTTAGAATTTAACATTTAGCACTGAAAATGTGTTAATATTAACAGAGATTAAAACCATACGTGTTAAACTCTTAGTAGAACAGATGCACATGTGGTGGAATGGGAAATGTTTTTTTCCTCAAATGTATGAAAAAGATTTAAAGCATGTAGTGCTGGAACTTGTTTGATAAATGTCTTTAAGAAAACGGAAAAAAGAGAATTGATGTGATCAGATAGGATGGGCCAGGTGCTGTACCGAACACCAGGCAACCCCTTCTTCCTTCTAACCTCTACATGTATAAATCACAATACACACATACACAAACACACAGTGTACAGACCTAAGAGCCCCACAGGAGCAAAACACTAATGTGGACTTTAAACCACACAGGGCACTTCGAATGCATCTGTTTCTAACCAGTTTGGCCAAGGGAGGGGGGGTTGCGTAGTGATTCTAATGGACAGCATCCTCCTCCTCTTGAGAGTCAAGATAATGTATCTCAACCTGTTAGGTCTATAGTGCATGTAAATCACTGTAGCAGGTTTCAAAGTCTCTCTTTATAACTTGTGATGATTTATGATAAAACCGGAGCATAAAACAACAGCTGGTCAAAGACTGAGCAACAGATTACAGACATGGCACACTTATGACAGCTGAGTGAAACTTTCCTGTGAGGGAAAACTCCTCATAGTTTGCAGTTTGGAATTTTGAAACATTTCCAGGAGCTCGTGTGCGTCACACATGTGGAAGTTGTGTTGGAACAGGGCAATAGGTTTCGGATTTTGTTCTAGTAAATTTGATGTAATTTGATTCAGTTCACTTCACTTTTCAGATTCAGATTTATTTAAGTAGTTCAGATTTATTTAAAGCCCCCCTGTGGTGGAATTCAAGTTTTTATTGTTGTTTATGTGTCTATGTGGTGTTTTTAATCTGTTTTAAGACAAACCAATGTGCAAATTCATAATTCAACACCATTGCTGAGTATTTTCTCTGTACAATTGGAGTTTTTCAAAGACAACTTGTCTGAACCTTTCTCTTTACTGTTTGAGGCATGCATAGACTTTTAAGACATTTAATTAAAAGTGTCCTGAAGGCAAACAAAAGGGTGCGGTGGAAAACAAACTAAAATATAACCCACACTGCAAAAAATGATTTTCAAGAAAAAAAAATCTTAGTATTTTTGTCTTGTTTTCACTAAAAATTCTTAAATTAAGATGCTTTTTCTTGATGAGCAAAACGACCCAAGAAAATAAGTCTAGTTTTTAAACCAAAAATATCAAATTTAAGTGATTTTTTTGCATAAAACAAGCAAACAAATCTGCAAACGGGGTAAGCAAATTTTTCTTGAATGTTTCTTGAATTGAGTGTTTAAGAAAAATGTTCAAGATTTTTTTGCTTACCCCACTGGCAATTTTTTTTGCTTGTTTTATGCACAAAATTACTTAAATGTGATGTTTTTGGTCTAAAAACCAATTTATTCTTTAAAAACTAATTTAAGAATTTTTAGATATTTTTACTGAAAACAAGACAAAAATACTAAGACATTTTTTTCCTGAAAATAATTTTTTTGCGGTGCATTATTTGATGAAATCTTGACCTGTGCCCCTTTTTCAGTGCACATTATCTGTGTCACACCAAGAGAGTAGATCAGTAAATTTCTTCAGGACACTTAAAATATATGACACAAGTTGAGTAGATTTATGTAAAAAAAAACAAATTGTGGATCCTTTTGAAAGGGATTTTTCTGGTTACAATGAGTGGATGGGGCAGCTTTGGTCACCATCCACTTAGTAACCAGAAAACCAAAAACAACACTTTATCCGTATGAGAAGTCTTACATATGAAACTCATTCAGGACATTGTGCCATTATAACTGTCAGTGAACAAAAACCTCTGCAAAAGCTTTTGATCTTTTTTTTGTAAAAAAGTGGAACACACCAAAAGAAACAGCTGTGAATTTGTAAAGGAATGTGAGAAATCCATCACATCATCATACATCATGATATGTTTGGGAAATATTTAGCATTTTAATCTCTCTCTTTTAACAACACTTACAGACAGTCTTTTAAACAATATTTTGATACTGTGTTTTTGCAGGTGTGCTAAGTATTCCCCATTGTCCTTGAACGGCTTGTTAAAAATGCGTTAGACTGCGTGTGGTTAAATGTTACATGTGTTTCCAGTAAAATAACATTATTATTGATTAGACTAATATGTGGGAATGTCAGATCAGAAACATGGAATTTGTGAAATTCACGACACAGTATTCATAAAAGCAATGCCCTACCCTAGGGCCATACGTATGCACGGACAGGGCCAAATACAATAGATGAAAGTAGGTCTCACGTCTCTAAAACATAGAAACAACTCTTCTAACATTTTAATTACATTTTAATTTATTTTTTAAAACATATATGTTTTGAAATGATAATTTATTCATTCAAGAATTTATGGAATCCAAAGATACAGCTCTCAGAGAATGAGTATATTGATACTTGCGGAAAGCTGGAACAATTGTCCGCCATAATAGCCAATCCAAATAGTTTTCCAATTTACGCTTGGCCCGCTCCACGGAAAAAGTAAATTGTATAACTTTGGACAAGTGTTTAGCTTATTATTTTCAGCTATTACACTGACCTACATCACGTCACATTATATAAGAGCAAGCCAAAATAGCTACATTAGAAACAAATTGTTTTCAGTTTGTTACCACTCTGTGTTTATATCTGCAAGCATTTTTGCTGTCACATTTATCATGAATAACAATTATGTTAAACATTAATATCCCGAAACAGACATTGGCAATCTCAAAACTTATCTTTTCGACACAGTATAAGATTATTAAAGTATGATATGACTTAAACTTTTCATATTCTCCTTTCATAAATGAAATTCCTTGGAGATAAACATGTGCTCATGCTGTTTTTAACAGAATGTATTTATTTATACACTGTAAAAGATTCTTTGCTTCCTTAAATTGTTTTGTTTAATCAACTTGGATTTACAAATCATTTTAACTTACTATTATTTATCTTGACCAGAGATGACTTGTTATAATTTAAGTCAACTTCATTTTTTAAATTGTAGAAACGCATCTCTTGTCAAGATAAATAATAGTTTAAATAGATAAATTAAGGTTGCAATTTTTTTGGCATATTGTATTTTATTGATATATGGGCAGGGGCGAAAATCTCATCTAAATGTTGGGGGGGACAATAAACATAAAATTTTTCAAGAACAATTTTTGAAGGGGACACCAATAATACAGGCAAAATTGTACTTGCAAGGAAATGGGTACAGATAGAAAACGTTTCTCTTTCTCTATGAACGGACGCAAATTTAATTTTAATACATATGAATGCAGAGGTGAAAAGAGTAATACAATTTTCTACTTAAGTAATAGTAAAGTTACTTTAATAATATTTTACTTAAGTAAAAGTAAAGTTACTGGTCTAAAAATCTACTCAAGTAAAAAGTCATTTTAATTTTAAGAGTTACTTTTTTACAGCGGGGAGAGGTTTCTAGTATAGTTCACAAAGGAAGGATATATACATCTCAAACTATGTTTTTAATTGTAAACATCTCTACAATTAAAGTGCAATAACAAATGTTAATAAAATAAAAAGCTTTTTATAACTAAGAAACATTTATGGAATTATTTAATGATTTTTACAGGTGAGTTATGCACTTTTGAAGCAAAAATAATATGAGGTCAGCAGCTAGTAAATACAATCATTATATGAAGGTTGTAATTGATGTATTGCTGGTAACATACATTGTTATTAAACTATATACATAAATGAACATATAATGAGATGAGTGCCATGGCTATACACTATACATCCTTTACACGTTTATTAGCTCCCAGACCTGTGTACCTGATGTCTTTCAATCTATCTCTCTCGCGCTCTCTCTCTCTCTGCAATGTCTAATGATCTGCGCATTCTCGAGGACGTTCTCAAGTTGTTTGACTTGACGCGAAGCTGCTAGACCTCGGAAGATAATGCGCATGTATTAAAAATGCATCGTGCAAATTAGCGGTTAAACACGGTCGGCAATTCTCAAACTCCGTACTCAAGAGCATGAACCCTACCTGAATGAAACAATCGCTTTGCGTCAATGGCCAGGGGTTTCTTTCGTAAGAATTGAATTGAGGGTCTGCATTAGCCTGCGCCTGTCTCGTCCCTCTCCATGGTTCTTTTTGCGCGTTCCCCCGCCCATCAATCAATCATCCGACCGTGGCGCGTCTTTATCACCTTACTTTTTTATTTATTTTTACTCAGTAACGGATATGATTTAACATGTAGCGAAGTAACCAACAATACTTTAAACATACTTAAGTAAAAGTAAAGTACAGATTTTAAAAACTACTCAAAGTAAAAGTACACAAAAAACTCAGTTACAGCAAGGTGAGTAAATGTAATTTGTTACTTTCAGCTCTGCCTCACCTCTGCATGAATGCATAAAAATGTTTTCTTGATCGTTTATCTGCTTCTGTTCTCAGAAAACGAAATATGTTCATGTTTATATGTCAAAATAGTCCAGTTTTAAAACATATGAGGATAAACTGATAAGTGATGGGAAACGTTGTATTGTATATAGCTTATTAACGCGTCGGCTCCGTACACTTCTCTACCACCGGAATGTGTGGTGGTGAGGTAAAAGGGGCGTGGGCAGTGGACCAAACCACTGTGAGGCAAGGGAGGGGGAATCCAAATATTTAAAACGTTTTTTTGTTGTTGCTCCGTTTGCATTTGTATTGTTTCACTTCTTACACAACTAGTTTAAGTATTATAAATCATTAAATTATTTTCAATACACATATTCTAATGATAATTTAGGGGGGACAACCCTCAGATAGGGGGGGTCCTGTCCCCCCCGACCCCCCCGGGATTTCCGCCCATGTATATGGGTAAACTTTCAATCAGATCACCCCTGATTCTTATGAGAAATCTTTATGTGACCATATCATTGTCAGAATCCCACCCTGGACCACCTCCTATGAACTTTTGTGTTCCCCCACCCCCCCTCCCTTGTTTATTATTTTTATTGTCTCACCCCAACCCCACTGTTGTTATTGCCTGTTTGCCCTTGTTAGTTAGTCTTTGTTTTGTTTTCATGGATCATGTCTTGTATGCAGTCTGTCTTGTCCCATGTTTAGTGTTCCCCCTCGAAGGCGTCTAGTAGCCGCCTTTTGGAGGGGGGCGTACTGTCAGAATCCTGCCGGATCATGTTGGTATTTAGATCTAGTTTAGCATGGCAGGGTTCTGACAGTACATATGTTCTATGTGGGAAATGTGTGGTTGTAGTATTGGTTTATTCCGACCACGCATTTCCCGGGTCTCGTCACTTTTTCCCCGATCCCTTACTCGTGATTATTTTCAGGTGTATGTAATTTACTTTCTCCCTATTTAAGAGTCCTTGTGTTTGTTGTCCAGTGCACGTTCGTCTTGTCCCATGCTTGTTTTATGCCCTGTCGGTTCCTGTAAGTTTTTGTATCATATCTAGTCTCGATCTGTTTATTGTGTTTGAAAGTTTTTTGTTAGCTTGTTAAGTTTAGTGTTAGTTTAGCGTCGTGTTTTCCCTTGTCTTGTTTTGCCCCCTCGTGGGTTTTGTTTTTCTGTTATCCCTGTGTGTTAAATAAATCCCTTTATTTTACGTCCGCATCTGGGTTCGTGTTCTGTATTTCCCCGATTCCTGACAATCATTATACAGGTGCTGGTCATATAATTAGAATATCATCAAAAAGTTGATTTATTTCACTAATTCCATTCAAAAAGTTTAACTTGATGCTAAATTTGGGATTTTCCTCAGTTGTCAGTTATAATCATCAAAATTAAAATAAATAAACATTTGAAATATATTAGTCTATGTGTAATGAATGAATATAATATTATTATATTTCAAATGTTTATTTATTTTAATTTTGATGATTATAACTGACAACTGAGGAAAATCCCAAATTTAGTATCTCAGAAAATTAGAATATTGTAAAGGTTCAATATTGAAGACACCAGCTAATTAATTCAAAACACCCTGCAAATGGTATCTCACTCTAGTTCTGTAGGCTACACAATCATGGGGAAGACTGCTGACTTGACAGTTGCCCAAAAGACAGTTGCCCAAAAGACGACCATTGCCACCTTGCACAAGGAGGGCAAGACACAAAAGGTCATTGCAAAAGAGGCTGGCTGTTCACAGAGGTCTGTGTCCAAGCTAATTAATAGAGAGGCGAAGGGAAGGAAAAGATGTGGTAGAAAAAAGTGTACAAGCAATAGGGATAACCGCACCCTGGAGAGGATTGTGAAATAAAACTCATTCAAAAATGTGTGGGAGATTCACAAAGAGTGGATTCCAGCTGGAGTCAGTGCTTCAAGAACCACTACACACAGATGTATGCAAGACATGGGTTTTAGCTGTCGCATTCCTTGTGTCAAGCCACTCTTGAACAACAGACCGCGGCAGATGCGTCTCGCCTGGGCTAAAGACAAAAAGGACTGGACTGCTGTTGAGCGGTTCAAAGTTATGTTCTCTGACGAAAGTAAATTTTGCATTTCCTTTGGAAATCAGGGTCCCAGAGTCTGGAGGAAGAGATGAGAGGTACCCAATCCACGTTACTTGAGGTCCAGTGTAAAGTTTCCACAGTTAGTGATGGTTTGGGGTGCCATGTCATCTGCTGGTGTTTGTCCTCTTGTTTTCTGAGGTCCAAGGTCAACGCAGCCGTATACCAGGAAGTTTTAGAGCACTTCATGCTTCCTGCTGCTGACCAACTTTATGGAGATGCAGATTTCATTTTCCAATAGGACTTGGCACCTGCACACAGTGCCAAAGCTACCAGTACCTGATTTAAGGACTTTGGTATCCCTGTTCTTAATTGGCCAGCAAACTCACCTGACCTTAACCTCATAGAAAATCAATGGAGTATTGTAAAGAGGAAGATGGGATATGCCAGACCCAACAATGCAGAAGAGCTGAAGGCCACTGTCAGAGCAATGGGCTCTCATAACACCTGAGCAGTGCCACAGACTGATCGACTCCATGCCACGCCGCATTGCAGTAATTCAGGCAAAAGGAGCCCCAACTTAGTATTGAGTGCTGTACATGCTCATACTTTTCAAGTCTATACTTTTCAGTTTGCCCAGATTTCTAAAAATCATTTCTTTGTTTTGGTCTTAAGTAATATTCAAAGTTTCTGAGATACTGAACTGTATTTGGGATTTTCCTTAGTTGGCAGTTATAATCATAAAAAGTAAAAGAAATAAACATTTGAAATATTTCAGTCTGTGTGTAATGAATAAATATAATATACAAGTTTCACTTTTTGAATGGAATTAGTGAAATAAATAAACTTTTTAATGATATTCTAATTATATGACCAGCACCTGTATCTGGGACGAAACACAGATATCATGCAGTGTAATGTAAGATAGCAGGCTTTTTTCTTTTTCATCTAATCGAAAGATGACTAATGCACATTTTTATACCAATTTGATCAGTTTGTTTTCTTTTAATGATTGACTCAAAAATGTGTTTTGAAAGAATACTGAGATTACTGCCTAAGCCAGTGTTGGAGCCTTTTGTGCTTTGCTTGGATTTAGTGCTGACATTTTACTGGCTGTTACAGCAACAGCAGAAAATCACATTTAACATATTTCTGTACAAGAGCTGACGGCATCCAGATATTCGTGAAGGTTGAAAATATCACGGATAGTTTCGGAAAAGCGCAATTGAGAACGGAAACTTTTGGGAAACCAATGGGTTTGTTACTAACAACATCTGTCTTAATAAAAACTCACAGCATGTGACTAGATGGCATTTAAAATCCAAAGGTAACACTGCTGTTATAGCACAGTTATGCAGGTGTGGGCCGAAACCTGTCACAGGTTAGGGCAGTGGTTTTCAAACTGGGGGCCGGGGCCCCCAGGGGGGCCTCGAGATGGAGCCAGGGGGGCCCCAGTTTTATGACATTTTACGAAATACATTAATTCATCATGAATTCTGTGTAATTAAACCTAAAAAAAATAAGACTACTAACCAAAAGCAATACTTTTTTGTATAATATAATGTTTTTTTATTAAAATGTTGAGTTTTAGAACAGTTTTTTGTCACAAATTTTCTTTGGGGGGCCACGAAGGAATGCACCGTACACAAGGGGGGCCACACGCTGAAAAAGTTTGGGAACCACTGGGTTAGGGCAAACCCTGTCACACCAGATTGGCAGTCTGCTGAAGTGGATCAGCTCTGGAGATTCCCACAGGTCAAAACAAGGTTGCATGTGATGTGCAGACAGTTCAGAAATGCACATTGCTTTTTGCAAACACAGCTCATTCCCTGACACACAACCGAAACCATTCAACTATTAGACCAATGAGTTGTGAGTTCACATACAAATTATCAAGAGTTCGTGCTCCTGTATACAGAACCTCAGGGGTAGCATTGTGTTGGCACCGCAAAACGTCATGAGTTCGAATAAACACACATGCAATAAAAATGTCACTTTGGAGAACCTAGATCTCCGGTGTGGATCTGCCCCAGAGTCTATTGGTATCTGGGAAGTGTCTGCCAAATGCATAAATGTAGTTTAAATGTCTTAGCTAAATGATCGGGCCTACTTTTGTCTCTTCTATAATAAATGTCTTTAGTATTAGCAGTGTGCCATTATCTCTGTAAAGGTCTTATGTTTTGTTTTCCTTTGGCCCCTACGTTTTTTTGTTTTAAGCCCCTGCACCCCTCACCCAAATAAAACATACAGTACATACATAAAATGACCTAATATGGTGATAAGTTACTATCTAACATATTAGGATCAATGATGTAATTGGAATTTGCAAAGTGGATCAGACAGCACAATATGTTTTATCAACACATGGAACTATGCAATATCACACATGAACTAAATGACTGAAAATAAAAGGATTTACAACAGGACACAGTGCTACATGCCATAGGACAAAACATAGGACTGACCAATAAATAAAGAAATAATATTAAATAAACTTAGGCTAAGTTAAATAAAAGTACTAAGATATAAATATTGACACAAGACAATATAGTAAATGCATGCAAACATGTTTAAATGATGTACACAACATATGGCAAAGGACAAGACACAGTAATGGGAGATATCATAAATGTGCAATGTGCAAGTTTGATTTAGTACAGTAGCCTATGTGTTTCCATGTGTGTGAGTAGTTTGCTGTCAGCTCAGTCACAGGGTAAGCTTGAATCTGGTGGTTTGGGGGGTGAAAATGTCACAAAGTCTGACCAATTACTAAATTCTACTCATATTTAATATGGTACAAAGAGCATACACATTTTTAAATACATTAGTTAGTTATGTAGCACGTGTAGAGTATTTGAGTAACCTACAGTATTCACTGGCAAATGAATGTAGTGTGGTTGAATGGTTTTGCATACAGTGCAGTAGGGGGCGATATAGAGTTTCGTTTGTTCGCAGTATAGGAACACTTGAGGAGAGAAGAAGAGACAGTAGGAAGTGTTTGCTCTTTTGTACCTGCTGTCAGAAGATTACAGTAAATGTCATTACATCTCTTTTTGCGAACTTTATTCGCTCACAAAAGCCCAAAAGAAAAACGTCTGTTGGTAAGAAAGCAACGAAGTCTTTTAAATCTCTCAAAGGTTTTACAGCTATATCTTTGTATGTGAAGCTGTAGCTTACATTAACTGAATGAATGGGCATTGTGAGATTTTAAAGTAATGATTTTTCTGAAATCTTAAATTGTCTAATTAAACTATTGTTACTAAAAAATGAAGTAGTTTGCCAGTTTGCATTATTTTAGGTTGTCAGTGATATCTGAATTTAATTCCCAATACTAGTGTCTATTCTATTCTATTCTATTCTATTCTATTCTATTCTATTCTATTCTATTCTATTCTATTCTATTCTATTCTAATCTATTCTATTATTTATTTATCTATTGTTTTGGTTATTTTGTAATCTGTTTAATTCTATTCCATTCCTTTCCATCTTACTGCTTTATTTGAGATACTGAAAGTCTTATATGTGACCCTGTACCACAAAACCAATCATAAGGGTCATTTATTTTTTCTTGAGGTTTATACACCACCTGAAAGCTGAATAAATAAGCTTTCTATTGATATCTGTTGTAATGATAGAACAATATTTGGCCAAGATACAACTATTAGAAATTCGGGAATCAGAGGGTTAAAAAAATTGAAATATTGAGAAAATCACCTTTAAAGGTGTCCTAGTAACACATATGACTAATGCTAAATATTTTTTTTATATATTTACCGTAGGAAATTAGAACACAGAACATCTTTACCTAATATGACACATCTTTACCTAACCTTGACTCATGGCTTTTGCTACAAATATACACATGCTACTTATGACTGGTTCTGTGGTCCAGGGTCACATATAGATTAGTTGGCATGAAGAAACATACAGAATAAGATAACTAAATCTAAATTCCAGTGTGCTATGTGTTGCAATTTGTCATTCAAAGTCAAAGGTTAAGGTTTAACAAAGCGCTTGGCTTCTCCTGTCTGTGACTTTTGTTCCAACTACTTCTTATTGTGCTGATTATTACAGACATGTCTCGCTGATAATACAGTATAGAGTTCAAAAGTAGAAATTAAAGACAGATGACTATGTTTCAATTTGAAAATTAAATCTATATATATATATATATATTTAAATAAATGTCTTTGAAGAAAGACAACATGGCAGAACTTAATATAATAACATAATTATTATGGTAATAATTTGTGTTTGTTGCGTCATGTGAACCATGTGCATCACGCGTTTTGTCAAAATAAGTGCCTGCTGCACATGTGGCAAAACCGTTTATGATAAAAGTGATGCTCATGTTTACAAAATACACGCAAGACACTCCCTTAACAGTAAACTTTTTACGATTACGCATGAGATTATGCGAGTATCTAGCAAACGCGAGTGCCTCTTTTATCATAAATCCTTTAGACGCGTCTGCAGCAGGCACTTATTTTGACAAGACACGTGATGCACATAGGATCACTCAACACGCAGAACACATATTTTGAATTTACGAACCACATGCATGATGGGCTACATACATGTTGTGACGAACTTCGCATCGTGCACCCTCAAAAAAAGAAGTCACTGGCCGCCACTGATATATATTTATTAGGGCTGTCAAAAGATTAATATAAGATAAGATTTTATATATATACACACACACACATATATAAATTTTTTCCTAAAAAAATGTATGTGGGTAGTTATATATACAAATTAATTACACACAATAAACACACAAATATATTATCCAAATACAAACTTTTTGTATGCAATTAATCTTTTGACAGCCCTATTATTTATGTATATTTATTTGAAGATCTTACATGCAAAAGCCACTAAATGGAAACGTTATAGCCCTTGGTTGGCAAAATCAATTAAACGCCACAATAAGTGCACAGAATTGGATGATTTTTTTATTCAGAAAGGAAAGTAAAGAGGGACTGACTCGTAAAGATTTTGCACACTTAGATGGTTTTGCAGTTTGTTAAATAACAATGAAATGACTAAAGAGACATTTGTGAAATTAAGGCATTTCTATAACTGACCACAATCCACAATCATGAGTTTTCTCATTTCACTAATCTATGTGTCTCTTGTATGTTGCCATTTTTGGGGGTGGGGGGTCCTTGATTGTCATTTGTCTTATACTGTGATTACTTCTCTCTCCCGCATTTGATTTAAATCTCTTATTGGTCAGTTTGTCTGTATTCTGGTACAGCCATGTGTCATCTGTGAAGTATTAAGTCACGTGTCTGTTTTCTTTACTGGGTCCAGGAGTGCTCAAGACTGATCCGGTTAATGTGATGTGCAGCCCAGGATCTGAGGGACACGGAGAGGATCCGTCTGTGGAGAACATCTACTGCAGAGGTGCAGTCACTGAAGTGCTCAAGTATGGTCCAACAGACCTGCACGCTGCCAGGAAAGGCCCAAACCCTCCCAAAATGCTCATTCTCATCATTCCAGGTAAGATAGATCGAGTCTCTGCATGGGAAAAAGTCTGTTTTGGTGACACAATTAAATAAGAGATCAGCATATGGGATAGTTCACCCAAAAATGTCTGTCATTATTTTCTCATCCTCATGTTGTTCTAAATCTGTATGAATATTTTTATAAACACAAAAGAAGATATTTTGATGAATGATGGTGAGCACACAGCTGATTGTAACCATTCACTTCCATAGTAGGAAAAACAAAATAATTGAATTCAATGGGTACTGTCAACTTTGTGCAAAATATTTTCTTCATCATTTATCACAATACTTTAAATTATATTTGTTTAATAAAATGTCAACTTTTTTGGTTTTTTAATCAGCTTCCAATAATTAAAGGAGTAGTCCACTTTAAAGATGGGGTCCATTGACTTTTTATAGTAGGAAAAAAATACGATGGTAAGTCAATGGGCCCCATCTATAAAGTGGACTACTCCTTTAAAGTAATGACTGCTCTTTCATAATTAAGATCTCCCAAATACACTTCATTTTCTAAGTCCAAGCTTTGTTGATAAGGAATAGGCATACAAAACTAATACCCGCAGACAGCATGGGCTGGTCCACAGGTGAGTCAGGGTTATACTGTAGACATATATTAGATGTGATACACTAAACACAAAACAGTCAAACAGATAAAGGGAACATACAGTACTGTAAAGAAAAGTTTAGTGTGGAATCAGGCCTCTACAGTACCTTGTTATACTTGACCTCGGGTTAAGAAGAAATCCCCAGTGGAAAATGATTTTATATGTCCCTGACAGGAGCATCTTGCTCACGACCTTATGGAAAAGTTTTATATCAGAAGCAGATGTCAAACATTAAAAATGCTTTTTGGATTATCATCACATTTTAATGTCTATTAAAGGTGCATTGTGTAACTTTTAGAAGGATTTCTTGACAGAAATACAATATAATATACATAACTATATTATCAGTGGCGTATAAAGACCTTACAAAATGAACTGTATTGTTTTCATTACCTTAGAAATTAGTTTTTATCTACATACACCGGAAGTTGCCCTCATGTTCTTACAGCTGCCCTAAATGGACAAAATGTCCAATAAAGCGTGTTTTGTTATTACATTGGGTATTAGCCGATTAGTCCTAAATGGCACACTCCGGACTTAAGGACTTCCTCAGAGTCCACACTTTTTTTTCAACAAAATTACCTAAAAAAATAAATCTAGTTTTTAGAAGAAAAAAAACATAAAATTAAAGTATTTTTTTTTGCTTAAAACAACTTTTTTTTAACACTTAATTCAAGAAAAATGTTTTAAGCACAAATTCACCTAAACCCACACTTAAAACTACAGAAAACGCATCTTGATTTAAGATTTTTTGAAATTTGTACTAAAAACAAGACAAACATACTAAGAAAGTCATTTTTTGCAGTGTACATATTTGTCAAAAACATCAACAAGTACTCAACAAGTGTCCAAAAACATCATGTCAGGGGTTTCTGTAGCTCAGGATCTCTTAAGATCCCGCCTCCAAAATCTCCAAAAACAGAAAAGTCATTTACTTGTCCAAAGCAGTCACTTTAATCTCATAACTTAAACAAAGTACATTAAGAACTTGTTGTGCTAACGTGAACTATGGGGGAATTAAGGGAGCCCCAGCCACAGATGTTCAGAAAAGAGAGCGTGGTCAAGCTGATGACCTTCTAGACGCTTACTCTTAGTGGTCTCTATTCACCAGGCTCTGAATGTCACTGAGCATTGTGCTCAATAGACTCTTTATGGGAGTCCATACGCCGGCGCTGTTATTGTAGAGCCTGTGCCCTTTTCTCTAGAGATAACGGCAATAATCTCTACAGTCTCGCCAGAGACTCCCTTGGCTCTCATATCCGCCAGGTCTACCACAGGTGCTTCTGTTTTAATGGACTTTTTTGTATGCATGAGGAATGGTGTCGTATTGTCAAGACAAGCTAAGCATAGAACGATATAAACCAAAGCAATATTTCTTTCAGCAGTGGTGGATATTGACAACACCTTGAAGTCATACAGGTCTGGTGTTATCACTCAAAATGCCAGTTGTGTCTTGCATGTTTCCTTCATGTTTTAAGGAGATTTCTTTCTATGCCCCAACATCAGGTTATATATCGATACTTTGATATTCATCTCTGATACCATAAATGTCAAATCACCATAGTTGACAAAAGAATACTACCTGTGATAACTGACTGAACCACTGGATGGCAGCAGGTTTGTTGTGTTATAGTTGGTTTTAAATGTACCCGGCTGGGCACAAAGATCAAAGACTTTACCATCGAAAACTGACCTAGTGAGCTTGCTATAGGTCAGAACTGAATGATCAATGATTATTGTTGAATATTGAATAATTTGTTGCTTGTTCTTTCAAACAAAGGGTTCTAGTTAAAGTTTATCTTCTAAATATTGTAAAGAAACTATACAATATACTGTATTCGGAAATGAGCAGTTTTTGAAAAAGTCCTCAAGCTGTTTATAGTTTAAAGGTAAAACACATAAGTTATGATCACTCATACAGTATTTAAAGCTGTGAGATGTTCAGTGGGTCAGGGCTGGAGCTCCAGATGGTTCTGATTTATAGGAACCTGCTGTGCAAAGCACTCCGCTTGTCCCGGCAGCTGCATCCAATAGCCCACAGTATCACGTTGTTTGATAATTCATAATAGTCTTACAAAGATTTCTTTTTCCTTTGCCATCTTCAGACAGTATAACCGAGCTGTTTTCCTCTTTTCTTTCTATATGTGGAAAGTTGAAAAGTTGAGGCAGGTGAGTTTAACTCTTAAATTATGTTTCTAATAAGAAAGTATCTCTGGTCTTTTCTATTCCCTTTAAAAAATCCAAGGGGTATTTTTCAGGGGGAAACTAATATTTGTGTCAGTTTAATGGTTCATGTAAGTAACAGCCTTACTCCACCCAACTTACTGACTGTTATTCAAATACAGTATATAAATTTGTAAAGTTTTACCATAATGATTCTCTTGCTAGTATTTGAATAGCAGGTGGATCAGGGTCGGGATTGGCCTGCCAAGGGAAGTTATTATTTTTCATGCATTGCTGAGATTTGGGGCATAATGTTTTTTGGAATGTTACATGGAGGTTGCATGCGATTGCCGGTCCACCCTGAGCTTTTACTTCCCGTCAACTGCAGGACAAAGTGAATAAATTATTGTTAGATGGAGAGAAGGACGAGATGCTAGCTAAAAATTTTCATTCACATTTACGCATTTGGCAGATGCTTTTATTTAAAGCAACTAACACTGCAAAAATGACTTTCTTACTTAGTGTTTTTGATTTGTTTTCAGTTAAAATATCAAAAAAATTCTTAAATTAAGATGTATTTTCTTGATGAGCAAAATTACCTAGGAAAATAAGTCTAGTTTTTAGACAAAAAATATAAAATGTAAGCCAATTTGTGCTTAAAACAAGCAAAAAAATCTGCCATTGGAATAAGATCAAATTTCTTGAATTAAGTGTTTATGAAAAAGTCAACTTATTTCAAGAAAATTTTTCTTATTCCTATGACTTAAAGGTGCAGTGTGTAATTTTTTGAAGGATCTCTTGACAGAAATGCAAAATAATATACAAAGCTATATTAACAGTGGTGTATAAAGACCTTTCATAATGAAACATTATGTGTTTATTACCTTAGAATGAGACGTTTTTATCTACATACACAGAGGGTTCCCTTACATGGAAGTTGCCATTTTGTGCCGCCATGTTTCTACAGAAGCCCTTAACGGACAAACTTTTTTTACTAAATGTCTCCGGCGATGATATGTTTGTCTGGTGGTGGCTACCGTAGCTTCTCTACGTGTTTCAAAAGTGAGGGGTGAGCAGTGGACTGGGCCGTTGGTTGCAATTCGCAACCTCACCACTAGATGCCGCTAAAATTTACACACTGTACCTTTAAAGTAAATTTTTTGTAGTGTTTTTTGCAGTGTACAATTTATACATTTTAGCATTATGTGTGTTCCCCTGGATTATGTTTTCCCCTGGATCGAACCCACAAACGCAACGTTATACCACTCTTTTAGACCATTTCTAGTTGGTATAATGTAGCCAAAGATCAATAAATGGTTAATCAATAAATTTGGTGCATCGAAGTTCTAGTTCAAAATATTATATAGATAATTTATTATAACATGTTAAAATTGTTATAAAATTGTAAAATTGTTATACACTTAGGTGTGAGCAAAAATGTGCCGTTTTGGGTGTGTCCTTTTAAATGCAAATGAGCTGATCTCTGTACTAAATGGCAGTGCTGTGGTTGGATAATGCAGATTAATTTCATAATATGTCCACTTTATAGAATTTAACCTTGTTTTTCTGAGTTATGTCATCTTATCACAAGTCAAAACTTAAAAAAGTAGGTTGAATTGACTTATAATTAAGTTGTTTAAACGTCACACTACATTTTTTACAGTGTGTGTATTACCTGGCATTTGATCCCTTGACATTGCGATATTGCCATGCTGGATCAGTTGAACCATGGAAGCACTGAAATGTTACCAAAGTTAGATTTTCACTAAAAGTGAATCTGTTAAATACATATTGTCCAACTATTTTTTCCAAATCCTTTTTTTGGGGGGGGACTGTATGAATAGTAATTTAATCTTCAACAGTATGGTAAGGTATATTGACCTGGCCATTTGAGCTTAAACTGACTTTTATATTAAAAATACCTGTTCTCTATTGCTTTGTAAATTGTTCCTCAGTCACCCAGGCTCTTCCAGCTCCTTCGGTAGATGACTCCCCTACTACCTTTTATCAGGGATTACAATACCTCTCGAATAGATTGAAGTAATCCTGAGAGAGTCATCTGTCAGGTGATCTGGCAATAGTCAACAATCTGTCTGCAGGTTTGCCAGAGTCAATAAGCATTTTCACTTCTGCAGACTGGATCCGCATGATGGCATGTTAAGAGCTAATAAGTTAAAGACAACTTCACACAATGTCTGCATGAACAAATTGCAGCAGATGATGCTAATGCATTCCTTAAGGCTGGGGTTGATGCCAATTTGATCATTTTTGATTGTCCTGTAAGATGGATAATACGTTTAAATTACACGGTGCCTTGTTAAGCTAAATGAATTTAGTTTCATATTTTTCACATATTACCCAAGAGAATTTGAGGCTAATATTTCTACATCCACTTTTAAGTTATCACTGCTTACTATGGAAAACATGTCAATGGGGTTGAGATTTCAAGAACTTCCCATAGACGGTTTCATCGTGGTGACGCGATTATGCGTCTGTTCCGAACTTTACCTCCGGTTTTTGTTTGTTAATGGACTGACTAGTTGCTGAAACTGAACTCTTACCGAGGGTTCACACCAGTCGCGTTTGAGGCGTCAAAATCGCGCCACCGCATCTAGTTTGCCGCTTGAACATTTTGAGTTTACTCTCTTCATTCGCCCGTGAAAGCCATGAGTGAAATTCTTGTCATCGAGACATTTACGCGGAAATTTGCGTTATGGGAGGGCCTTCCATAGGCTTCTGCGACTCCGCTCGCTTCCTGTAATCATGTCACTACTAGAGCAAGCTCCTGATTGGTTAACGCGGCGCGTTTTTCTGCCAAAGTTCACATTTTTCAACTAGCGCGTTTGCCACGGCAACGCTCAATTCGCGCGAACTAGAAACGCGAATGAGGCGGAATCGCGTCTACCGCGCCGCGTTAAACGCCTCATTTGCGCCGCAAAACCTCCAGACGCGGGTCAACGCATCTTCACATTGACTTAACATTGAAATCACTCGCGCTTGATGCCTTTACCGTGGCTGGTGTAAATGCAGTATTAAACAAATACCTAGTCGAAATAACAAATGTTTTGGTTTCCTAGGTAGTCTACGTGTTGTTTATTTTGCTTGTTATATAAATAAACTACTTTAAACGGATTTTGTTGTTATTTATTCTTAGCTAAGTTTACTGGAAGTTACGTGTTGACCATGAAAGCCGCTTGTTTATGTTGTTACTGCTTAAACCATCTATACCGATTAACATAATAATAATAATAATAATTATTATTATTATTATTTATTGATTAAATAATTTATTGATTAAAAAGTGAAAATGCTTATTAACAAACAAAGACTTGCCCTTGATGTTACTAAATGATAATTATGGCATTATGGTAAAGGTTTTCAAAGTTTATTATTTTAAAAGAAGAATAAAATAGTAACAGTGTTGATGCATAATTTTTAAACAAAACTCCAAACTTAAAGGGATAGTTCACCAAAAAATAAATTCAGTCGTCATTTACGCACTCATGTTCTTACAAACCTGTATAAATTTCTTTGTTCTGTTGAACACAAAGGAAGATATTTTGAGGAATGTTCAGAAGCCCCAAGATGGGTGGTTAAATGGCGTGTTCACAGACTATAAACTAGGTTTAACCATAAAGTGCAGAACTGCTATCAAAAGCGATTCTTTATTCATCTGCCAGTGTTGACTACATATTTCATCCTGTGAAATCCACATCATGGCTGGTGTTTATCAATTGATTTAGTGGCTTTCCTCGTACGTTTGTGAGTCAGGGATAGGTGGTGAGCAGTGTATGTATGTGCGTAACTATAACAAAGAGAGAATGTCCTGCACCTGCAGGGCTACGTCAGTGGTGTGGTAGTCCAGGCAGTCTTGGGGTCAGAGACGGCAGGCAGGGTATCTGTTTAATGTCCCATTGAGCAGCGCTGAATTTATGAACTTAGGGAGAGGGGGAAATGATAATGTGTGGGAGAGGAGCAGATAGCTCATGCCTCTGTCCTCTTACTCTGGCAGGAATGCCTCCTTTGCATTCTTTCTCCATGCATGGGGGCAAACGCTTTTACTTCTGAATTACTATTATGTCGGTGATGTGCGTACTGTATGTGACCCTGCGTGTGAAATCCAGGGTGAAGGCATAATCTAATTATGAGATTAGGAATGTAAATGTTTGTTTTCCGTCAGTGATGTCACACAAAACAACATTTGGTTATTTGGCGGCCACGGCTGTCAAATTAGCTCTGATTTTATTGCTTTGCTGAACATTTTCACCTTCAAGTGGCCGGACAGATTGCATTCACTGTTGTCAAAACTGCTATTAGATCATAGGAGCGCAGCAGCGTTCAAGCTGTTGAACACTTGTCGCCTCTTCCACCTTTCTAGCCCCTGCAGAGGAGATCTGTCTGGGTCCATGTGTGACAGTGAAATCTTTGATTTCATCTCTGCGTTTAGTGCAAGACAGCCGGTGGCTTTATTGTGGCGGCTGGTTGGGAAAAACCTGCCATTACCAATAATAGTGGCTCAAAGCAGTACGGAATTTGAGCATGTCAAGTCCCATCTGAAAGAGATTTGGAAACTCGCAGCATGAATGAATGAAAACATACAAATGGATTTAATCAGTCTGAAGAGGGCTGCAGTTGGCCCTCGACTATAGTTGCCTGCCCTGTGCAGGCCTATCAGTGCTGGATATTTCGGCGTACGCTGCCCCAGCTGTGAGAACTGGCATAAGATGCTTTGCTGCTGGATGCGTTATTCCTGGTTTATTTGTATTGCAAGGTGTATGGGTGTCTGAACTAAATTATAACTATTTTACAAGGTGGCTAATTCATATGAATTCGAGCAGTGTGGATTATACAAAAACATAAAATTATTAGGAAAAAGCAATTATGTAGCCATGCTACTAAACGTAACATCACTGAGGCAAAAGCAGATTGTAAAAAATGAGATGTAATGAATTCAGATTGATGTGAGATTGTGTTGAAAGTTGCATATTAGTCACGTTGAGGTGAAAATGAGTTGGTAACACTTTACTTGAATGGGTGTTCATAAGACTGACATGACACCTTTATAATCATGACATAAGACGTGTCATGAACATGAAGGAGATTTTATGCACATTTATGACAACTGTTATTAAGTGTCATTTGTTTAATTATGTCATTTTTAATCCACAGATGACATTGTTTGAATTGTCTTTGTTATGACAACCAATACATTATAACTTGTAATAAATCTTTCATAAACATGACATAGCAGAATAATTATCAAACTTAAACTACCTAGCTTTATGGGTTAACATTACATTAAACTGTTATTACATTTAAAGGCGCTCTAAGCGAATAATGTGCGATGTCACTTCCTGTTGATGTTTGAACTGTTTTCAAACAGACAGAGCGTAGCTAACTCCTCCCCTCCCCCTCCCTTCCATGCTTTCATGAACGCGCCCAACCCCCACCCCCAAATCCTTCTTGTCGTTTATTGGCTGGAATACTTTGTTTAGTTTTGTGATGCTAGGTTTGGCCATTTGTTGATATTGCCGTTTGTGAAGCCTGGGCTGTCTACAGAGATCGCGTTTTTTTACAGTTTGATCAGCGGACAGGCAGCAAGCAGATAGTGAGGAGATGTTTCCGGTATGTAACAAAAAATGTTTTATAGTCTAAAACGCTTCAATTCGCTTAGAGCACCTTTAAATGTCATTAAGTGTTAATACTATGTCAAACAGTTTTATATACCTTAACAAAATGCAACAGATACGTCAAAATATTATACCTTACTTACCAACTTTTATGTATGTGCACAATAGGGCTGGGTATCGATTTAGATTTTTTCAGATCGATTCAATTTTGATTCACAAGCTGTCAAATCGATTTGATTTCGATTCTCGATTCAATTTTCGATTCCGGTTCTCGGGGCGGTTTTTATTCTCGATTCAACTCAATAAATATAGATTAAATACAAATACTATACTAATAAAAAGAACAGTGAACAGCAGGTTACAAGTGGGTAATTATTAAAATCGATGAAGCACCTGAAACCTTTTAAAAAACGATTAATCGAAAAATCTATTTTTTTTGCCCGGCCCTAGTGCACAATACATAAAAAAACTGACAACTAACAAAACTTTTTCTTCCTCACACAGAGGGTTCTGAATTTTTTTCAAAACATTTAATCAATTTAATTTAATGTAATTAACTTTGCAGCAATATGGACCCAATGCTGCATGGCTTAACCCATTATTGTACTGTTTTTATTTAGTTTTAGGTGAATTGGTCTCCAAATGCAATAAAACATTTTTATATCAATTTTAATTATTATTATTATTAAATGATTGATTTCATTTGTTAAACACATGGTGAAAACTTCAAAAAAACATTATGAACTGAAGAATATTCATGATATTGTTATAAAACTATTTGACAGAGTATTAACACTTAATGACATTTTAATGACAAATTATATTTTTACGTCTGTAGTTGAGGTCAAGAAAAATATTCATGACAGAGTTATCAAACTATATGACAGAGTATTTACACTTAATGACATTTTAATGACAAATTATATTTTTACGTCTGTAGTTGAGGTCAAGAAAAATATTCATGACGCTGTTATCAAACTATATGACAGAGTATTAACACTTAATGACATTTTAATGACAAATTATATTTTTACGACTGTAGTTGAGGTCAAGAAATATATTCATGACGTTGTTATAAAACTATATGACGGAGTATTAACACTTAATGACATTTTAATGACAAATTATATTTTTACGTCTGTAGTTGAAGTCAATAAAAATATTCATGACGCTGTTAAAAAACTATATGACAGAGTATTAACACTTAATGACATTTTAATGACAAGTTATATTTTTATGATTGTAGTTGAGGTCAAGAAAAATATTCATGACGCTGTTATCAAACTATATGACAGAGTATTAACACTTAATGACATTTTAATGACAAATGATATTTGTACGTCTGTAGTTGAGGTCAAGAAAAATATTCATGACGCTGTTATCAAACTATTTGACAGAGTATTAACACTTAATGACATTTTAATGACAAATTATATTTATACCACTGTATTAAGGGAAAGAAAAATATTCATGACACTGTTTTAAAACTATATGACCGATTATTAACACTTAATGACATTTTAATGACAAATTCAGTTTAAAATCACTGGTAAAAAGTGGCCAGTTGTTGTCTTGGTAATGTCAAGTTGTCATGACAAGTCATGATGTATTGGTTAATGTCAAGTTGTCATAACAAAGACATCTCGAACAACGTCATCTTTGCATTAAAAATGAAATAATTCAACAAATGACACAATAATGACAGTTGTCATAAACGTGCATAAAATCTCTTTCATGTTCATAGCACATGACATGATTATGAAGGTGTCATGTCAGTCTTATGAACACCCCTTCAAGTAAACCAATTCGTTAAAGTCTATAAAGAAATCTTTATTCACAATGGGAATCTTAATAATGATTCATAAGCTGAGCTTTCGGGTACGGTTTTGCCGAAAATGTTAGTTTGATGTTATTTGACTTCAACCCACGTGCGTATGTTTAAATGAATCTCCATTTTTATGTTTCAAACAGAGATCGCAATAGAGAGGCAAGTTGTGAATGGCTGCTTTAATGATCAAATAAACATCTTGCCTCTGTGGAAATCATTTATTACTACACACATGCCCAGCCCCACCCCATGCATGTTTGCTTGTTTAATGTTCTGGCTAGTTCAATAATGTTTTTCGCTACTAATAAACAAGGGAAGTGTTGATAGTTTCGCACTTGCAATGTTCACACTCCCAATGCTTTAGTTAATGACGATTAATGACGATTTGATTAATAAGCCTGATTTTGTTTATGATTAGCTTTAGGCAAAAAGTTAGCATTAGAACAGTTTACTTTCTGTACATCTGTACAAACCTGTTTTGTACTGCTTTGGACTTTCAGTCACATAACATCCAACATAATTCTGCCTTCGATTAATCTCTGTAAAACAACATTCATAAAAGCACTATGCTATATACCGCATCATGGTAAATGTATCACCATGTAAAGCTGTTGCATGTCGATACTCTCTTGAAGCGAGAGGGTAAGTTGGTTTTGACCACACAGTGTGTCCATTGTTCTGCTATGGAGGCAGCTGGGTATCAGAGATGCCATTTATCTCCTTATCTCCCCTCACTTGCAGTTAACCTCATCTGTGAAGAGCAACTGAGCTACGTCAATAGGCGTGGAACAGAACTCTTGTTTCAACCAGGATTAAAGAAAACCAAAGAAACCCCATTCCTTCAGCACTTGATTCAGTTTTTAAATGTTTTTTGCTTTCGTAGGCCTATAGGTTTTAGCTTGATATTGGTTTGAATGGCTGATACATTTGATGGGGCTAAAATAGAAAGAGGAATGTTTGTTGTATGGATTTCACTAGGCAAAATTTAAATCCAGGTACATCAGATCTGTTAGCAAAGCAATATACAAGAAAGTTTTATTGTGTTTTATATGATTAATATTGTGTTCTTGAAAGTCAGGTATACCATTACTGAACTTTTATATAAATTGTGACCCTGTCTGTGAAAACCCAAACAATTTTTTGTGATTCATTGTTTTCTACATAAAACCATCCTACATAATGTAAAGAGCATTCTGTGAAAATATAACCTTGATATTTGAAATTAATGTGTAATCATTGTGTGAAATGAAACTTTGATGCTTCTAATCACATAATAGATTATGAGACTTTAGCCTGCATTTCACAGACAGGGTCACAGTTTTATAAAAAAATGAAGTTAGCTCAGTTATTGATGAATTTAAGTTTAAGTTAAAATGAGTATAGTACTAATATTAAACATCGTGAGCTTTTTGGGGATTGTTTCCATGGCGATGTAGACTTTGACTTCTCTTTATACAATCTCTCATTGTTTTTAGAGCGAAGGGCTAAAAATGAATGTTTGCCTAAACAGTATCCTCACTTTTTCACAGGTAACCCAGGTGTGGTGGGATTTTACAAGACATACATGTGGACCCTGTATCAGACATTCCTAAGAAGATATCCAGTTTGGGCTGTGAGTCATGCCGGACACTGTATGCCTCCAGACACCTTCGATATGATTGAAGGTGGGGTGTTTTCCTTTCCATACTTATTCAAGTGGACTTTACTCTTGCTAAAACACATAAAATGTGCTCCTGTATAACTCAGTGGGAGAGCACAAAAATCATGGGTTCGAACCTAGGGAACACACATTGATAAAAAATGTATACTTTGTAATGCATGTAAGTCGCTTTGGATAAAAGCGTCTGCTAAATGCATAAATAAATACATTTAAAAAAGGTATGTAAAAAAGTATACTCACATACTGTGCATGTATGACGGAGTCACAAGCAGCAAAATGAACGCTGATTTATTTTTACGTGGAGTGTGTTCACATGAACAGCAGAGTACTACTGCTGTTCCTGTTAATAACCTTTCTGCATTGTTCAAATTCACTACCCTTTCGAGTTGTTCGTGGATGAAAACATCCACTAAATTAAACGGCTGTAATAAATGCATCAGGTGAGCATTTGAATCAAATCTGATGCTGCACAAAAACTAAAAATGCATTAAAGCCAATGTTTTTACTAATCTTTGACATGGCCAAGACCAAAATTTCAGTCTACAATCACTTTTTATATTGAAAAGCTGTTATTTTGTGTGTTTTATTCCCCAAATCATTAACATCACTTATGAACTTGGCACTTAAATAATTAAAATCATGGAATTTTTGTTAACATTTGGTAGTTTTGATCAGTACTGAGGTTGATTAACAGATTTATGCAAAACCTTAAAAATAATATATACATTTTTTACAGCAGTTTGATTTAGCGGATGTTTTTCCACAAACAACTCGAAAGGGTCGTAGAATTTGCCCATGGTTTATTGTAGAGTTTTTTTTAAATTTCATTTTACCAAAATATGTGTCAATATAAGATTTGTCACCAAAAATCATTTCATTTGCTGAAACACAGAGAAAGTTGTGGCCAAATAAAAAAAACCCATAGTGGATGAAAACGTCCCCAAAAAACCCATAACGCGGCTATCACAACAGACGCGGAAGAGGCGGCAAGCGCAAGTGATTTACATGTTAAGTCAATGCAAAGACGCGAATAGGCATCCCGCGGTGTGGTACACGCGAATTGAGCTTTGAAGCGGTAAAACGCACCAGTTGAAAAATCTGAACTTTGGCAGATATTCGCTCCGCGTTAACCAATCAGGAGCTTGCTTAAGAAGTGACGTGATTACAGGAAGCTAGCGGAGTCGCAAAAGCCCCTCCAATGACGCGGATTTCCACGTGAATGTCTCGAACGACTAGAATTTCACATGCGAATGAAGCGAGTAAACTCAAAATGTTCAAGCGTCCAACTACGCGCAAATAGCACGTTTTTGCCGCCTCTACCGCGTCTGGTGTGAACGCACAGTAAGGGTTAAGTAACTCAGTTATTGAAAACTACCATAAATAAAATAATTCATTATTTATTGTAGTAATATACAGTATTTTGCAAAAGTCTTTAGCAAAATTTTAATGACAATCCATAATTTCTTTGCTCTCTTTATTAAAAAGATACAGGAAATATGGGCACAAAATGTAAAACAAAAGAAACTTTTCAGAAAAAAATGGCTTCTTCTGGCAAAAGTCAGTATTTAGTTTGGCACTAAACACATCTTGAAGTCCTGAAGCCATTAGATTAGAATTAGAAATTAGGATTTAATTTAACTTGGGTTTAAGAGAGCCTGCTATTAGTTAAATGTAAGGGGAGGTCACACTAAATACTTGTCACTTTTGCATGTTTTTTTATACTATATTCAAATTTCCATTTTTTTCTGTATTTGTATTCCAATAAAGAGAGAAATAATTATATATGCTCACTATATCATTGCAAAAACAGCAAATCTAATGGTGGCCTAAGACTTTTGCACACTATACTGTAATACATTTTTTCATTTATTTGTTTAATTATCTATTAATAATAAAAATAACTATTTTCTTTTAACTCTGGTGTGGTAAAATTAATGTAAAGCTTGGCTTTATCTATAGATAATCTTCAGAAGCTTGTATCTCTCCTCTGTGACTGTTTTCATGAAGTCAGTAGATGGCAGCAAACAGTGAAGTGACTTCAGTTACAGTATGCTGAGATATTTATCTGTTATGCTTTGCTTTCTCTGTATCCTTTTAGCTTTTTCTTTCATCTCCCTTTACTTCATTCATTCAATATTCTCTATACACATGCACAATACTGTATAGGATGTGTACTGTATACAGAAACAGGAATTCAAGAAATGCCTAAAATGCCTTCATCTGGTTGAATGTTGAAGGAAGCATACATGCATCCTTAGCCGTCTATTATATCCAACAATATCCATCAATCCTGGGTTTTTTTTGGTTAGTCTGAAAGAAATGTCTTTGACTAGCAGGTTTCAGACACACTTATTCAGGTCATAACCTGGCATTGACTGATAGTTTAGTTTGTAGTGTTTGTCAGATAGTCCTGGAATATTTTCACAAAGTGCACGGTGAGGTGGAATGCGTTCAGGACCGGTGAACCGAGCCAACTGGCCAATGTCTCCTCTTTCCGAACCAGTCAAGTATCTTCATCCATAAAGCAGTGTGGACAGTTTTATTGAGCGTGGGAAAGACATTACAAAGCCCTCACCTGTAGTAAGACAACCACATGCAGATGGCTGCAAAAACAGAACCTCGATAGGCTTGCATGATGGATGGCATGGCCCAGGTGGACATCGGCCCCATCAGGTTTGTTGTAAGGAAGGACTTCCCAGCATGTCCTTTGGTGGAGCTACAGTATTGACAAACAGAAATATGAACCAGATCGCTAAATCTTCCAGAAGATACTTCCTAAAAAAACTGATTATTTGTGATGCAATACCTACAGGTCCTGCGCATCCCGAAGCTCATCCAGAAGGCATTAAAGTACTTAGAAACCAAAGCGTCAAGCTATTCAGTTTTTATCGTGAACACATGGAATTCTTTAGCGGATCACAGTGACAGGCAGCTGATCCCTGGCAAATGCAACCGACGATGACATCCGTTGCTGGTCGCATTATGTCGCGCAGTCACGAGGCGGATGATTAAAAGTCAAAACTCGGCAGCCAAATCAAACGTGCCAAAAGATGACAACAAGCGGCAGGGTTTTGCCAAGGCAGCCCGGATGAAAGAGAAGCCGCAATTAAAACTTCAATTGCTTTTCCCAAAACTCGCTATTTGAGTGACATTCTCGATTAGCATCAACGGACGTCCCGAGCAGGGCGGTATCGAATGTGCGGGGCTTTTATTTCCCAGCCCATTGTCTTGTTCATCTCAATGATCCGTCCCTCATCATGTTCTACCATTTGGTTCACAGATGCCCTTTTCCCAAGGAAATAGCTGCTTGCGTTACTGCCTGTTTCTGATGATGTTGCGTACTGTACGAGACCATAACTAACTAAAGACTGCTAGGAAGCTTTCACTTTTTTTGTCTTTCAAGCTATTTATTTGACACGTGTCCCACTGATTTGTAGCTTAATAGGTTTGGATGCATGGTAATGTGTTGTATTGTTGTTATGTACTACAGTACATTTGGAAAGCTAACTTTTTTTTTTTAGACATGGGCCACAGTATAAGCTATGTGAGTTTTTCACATTTATGGCATACAGGTTTCATCTTTGATCAAATAATGGCGAGTCTATGGAATGTAGATTACGTGGATTTTGTGCACGAACCAAAATGTAAAGTCTGTATGTACTGTAACTAAAGTGCGAAAAAATACATTTTACGGGAAATCGCTATTTGATTATGTTGAAATTGTGCAGTTTATTCCGTCAATATGTTTTGTTTTTGAAGTTTTCAAAGAGCCAGCTAATTGGTGGTCTTCCACGTGATGTTTTCCATAACACCATGACATCACCGACTTGGCGTCAAACGTAGTTTACCGTTTCTTCTTCAGACAACTCAAACAACTCAACTCCAACTTCCTTTTCCAAAAGTCACTGTTGCCTTTCACTTGCGAGTGCACCATGAATGCCGCCCATTGATTTACTACTGTTCAAAGAGCACCTGGTCAGCCAGGGGTCAGAAGCCGGATTGGTCATTCTGAACCCACAGAAACCTTGTTTCGTCTGGGGAAACATCCAGCCATAGAGAGACGCCATAGAGAGTGTTCATTGATAAGATCTTAAAGTCCCACCCCCAAACACTTATAAGATCCCTTGGCATTATTAGGCTGTTTGTTTAACAGCATGTATTAAGCGATATTACATCCCTGTGTCGGAAACATAAACATAGCAGGGAAAAAGGTGGTGGGGTAAACATGCCAGACTTCTCAGTGAAGGAACTGTTCGTGTGGTTTGCAAATTTGTGATTGATGCTCTTTGATTACAGTAAAAATATCTCTTAATACAAACACCGGGAATGTTTTAGACGCTGCCAATGTCAATAAGCCTGCGCTGGGTCAATCTGTCTGCCAAACCTACACATCTCATTCATTTTGTCAGAGCGTGTTAGGAAAGCTACTACTCAAAACCTAGTTTTCCTTCGCTGATAAATTTACCTACTATTTATAACCAGACTATTTAAGCAGGCAGACAATGGAATTTCCTTCATTTTTGTGAGATTACAAGAGTACAAGAAAAATAGATCGCTGTGGTTAAGTGGATGTGAACCTTTTGTCAGCTGTAGCCAGGTTGGGGTTGTGTTTGTCTTGCTAATTGGGAGAAGAAGGGAGGCACATGACCATTTCGTTTTAAACCAAAGGAGTTTAATCAAAAGGAGTTTAATCACAAGGAGGCTCTTGTGTAGCTCAGTGGTAGATCATTGCATTAGTCGCGCAAAAGGTCATAGGTTCGAACCCAGGGAACACACATTGTGATAAAAATATAAACCTTGTAATGCATTTTAAGTCGCTTTGGATTAAATGCCAATTTTTGTGATAGGTGTGATACTAAGTCTCATGTGTGCCTAGAATGTGTCTGTGAAGTTTGAGCAAAAATTTGCTGTTTTTGTGTATGTAGGGGAGAGCGGTGCACAACCTAACGCTTTTTGGTTTTGGCTCAATCATTCAAAAAATATTTGAGTTTGATTCATTATATTTTTTCACAAGCAGCACACACGTCTCTGCTACAAATGAACATTTGAAGTTTGTTTCTAGTATTTACCATTGTTGAACAATTACACCAAATGTGACAGAAGTGCAAACGTTACAACTTACCCCATAGGGGGGGTTAATTGTAACAGGCAGGGGGAGAGTTGTAACACTTGCTAAAAAATAAGTTTGCAGGCAAATATTTCAATACTGTTTTGTCTATATACTTGAAGTGGATATTGTTTATATATCTGTCTATAATAGACAGGTATCCAGACTGTATTCATTCATCCAGCTCTTTTCCAACAATTGTAAATGGATACAAATGTCTAAATATGTGAGAAAAAGAAGCACAATTATGTCAAAACATTTTTTATATGTGACCCAGTGTGTAATAACCATACTACAGTTTCAAAATCAAAATCTGAGATAATGAGCATCCAAGTCTGATTTCATTATGATTTCAATTTTTGACGTGACCTTATTCAATTAATATTAAAGATATGAACAAAAATAAATTTGACACATGATTTTTGATAAGACAGGCACATTTATTTTGTTGGCAGCCAGCAATCATTCGTGTGTAGCCTTTTTAAAACAACAGCAAGAATGACGCTAACGTAAGCAGTTTTCATATCGTAAGTGCTGAAGGGTTAGTTGTAACACAGCGTTACAATTAACCCCGCTGGGTCAAAATATTTTCAAGCCCACCAAAAATGTTGCTAAGAGCTGCAGACATATTTCAAAACAATGCTTTGTTTTAGTCAACAAGACACTGATTAATATGGCATGGCATTGGATTTGGTATCTTGCACATCCAACTTACAAATCGAAAAAAACTTGTGATGAAAACATTTACTTACATGCCACCAAAACAGTTGTTCATCAATATCTCTCTGGAAAAAACGTATACATTTCCAATAATTTGCAGGAGATTTCTTTTGGGAGCGTGAAAAAAATACAGGTAAAACAAAAACCTCAACCTACTAACCCCGCGTTAGTTTTTGCCCCGCGCACCCCTACCTTTAAATGCAAATGAGCTACTGCTCCTCACTCCTTTGCCAAATGAGAAATGCGCTTTTAGTTAAAATAGATCAGATTCTTGTGAATACAGTCTGAGACAAGAGTATCTCACTATTGAAATATGTCAGACAACGTACAACACGCTGAGGGTGGAAACTGTAGTAATGCAGGACTGTCAGTCAGTGTCTGTGGGCGGGGTCTATCAGTGTGACGTCACATTAACAAGAGGATAAAAACAGCATATGTAATGAGACTGCTTTGGCTTAATGAGGACTTAAAAAGGAGATTTTTTTCCATTGTAGGGTGGTTGTGTTCACACAGTACCAACACATGGACATTTATGTCCAAACACCTTGTAATGTGGATTTTGCATAATAGATGCCCTTTAAAGCATCTGCCAAATGCATAAATGCTAATATAATACCATTTAAATTAATGGCTTAATTTAATTTACCCTCTTTGTAACAATTGTTTGTTAGTTGCCAGATGTACTATGTGATCTAACAACATCTGTTTTCCAGTGCCTTAATGAAAGATTTTTACGTGTAATTAGTTTGGTTTTGGCAACCTTTGACCCTAGAGACTACTGGTAACGTTTCTTCAAGGTTTCTTCAATTGCTGAGGTGCATCTCGCTTTCATAAACATACATGCTTTAGATATGAACAGCATGTTCTTGCATTCCAAATACATCAGATCCTTGATCCTATAAGCTCGCAGCACAGGATCAGAGCGAAAAGGCCTCAGCATCCACCCATTTTTAATCAGTGACATCATTGTTGTGGTTGCTTTTGTCATTAATATTCAGTAACCTGATCCGTGAATGAAACATGCACCACATATTTATTGCACATTTCTGAGAGGGGAAGTAATCACTTAACAGCTCGCTCCCTATATATTTCTATGATCTGGAAAAAGATTGTTATTTCGAACAGTCACTTGAGTATTAGTGTTTGCCATATGTTGCTTTTTGGGCTTGTTAAACAAAAGTTGCTTTCATTTTGTTCTTGTTCCATATACTGAAAGATTTCCTTTGGGTTCATCTCAAAATCCACGGTCTACTGATCACAGGCAAGTCAACATGAAATCAAAACTGGCCCTATTTTTTTCCTAACACACAATCGTGGTTTTACTGTATTGTGCGTGATTCACATTATGCTCACATTACACAAGGTCCCAAGCTTAAAAATGTCCTAATATGTACAGATATGTATACATTTGGGGTACTAATATGAACTCTTTAGGTGCAAAGGTGAACTTTTTGAATGGGTAACACCCCAGCAGTGACAGCTTGGTAAACAAATTTTTTTTTTTAAATAAATTCAGTGTAACCCCCCCAAAAATAAAATAATAATATTGGTAAATGCTTTTATTCGTAATCATATTTACATTTAGGCATTTCCTGTACCTAGTTTTTTTATCCAAAGAAAAACAATAAAATGAGAAATGTAAATAAACACGATTTCAACATTTGTAACCCTGGACCACAAAACCAGTAATTTTGTTGAAATTGAGATTTATTCATCATCTGAAAGTTTAATAAATAAGCTTTCCATTGATGCAAGGTTTGTTATAGGATAGGACAATATTTGGCCAACTATTTGAAAGTCTGGAATCTGAGGGTGCAAACAAATCAAATATTGAGAAAATTGCATTTAAAGTTGTCCAAATGAAGTCCTTAGCAACTGCATCCACTCACAAAAATAAAGTGTTGATATTAGGGCTGTCAAAAGATTAATCGTGATTAATCACATCTAAAATAAAAGTTTGTGTTTACATAACATATGTGTGTGTAATGTGTATAATTATTATGTATATATAAATACACACACATTCATGTGTATATTTAAGAAATATTTGCATTTATATACTGTATAAACATTTATAGAATTTATATTATATAGAAATATAAATATTTTATATATAAATATAACCAATTTTTCTTAAATATATACATGACTGTGTGTGTTTTTATATATAAATATTAATTATACACACTACACACACATATGTTATGTAAACACAAACTTTTATTTTAGATGTGATTAATCACGATTAATCTTTTGACAGCCCTAGTTGATATATTTACGGCAGGAAATTTACAAAATATCTTTATGATCTTTCCTTAATATACTAATGATTTTTTTCCATAAAAGAAAATCTATAATTTTGACCCATACAATGTATGTTTGACTTTTGATACAAATAACCGTGCGACCTATGACTGGTTTTGTGGTCCAGGGTCACATTTGTTAAAGATCTGCCTTCAAAAATAAATAATTTGCTTTAAAAATTACTTATAATACATAAAGATGCCCAAACTTGCTTTACATCATTTTCAACATTGTGCCTGTGAACTGTAGTTTTTAAAAGTCTTCAGACATAGCTGGGTGTGTATTTAACATAGTAAAGGATAGTCTTAAATGTTCATGAGGTAATCCTGAGAGACCACTTGGTGTGTGAACTTCACAGTCTTTGGTGTTTGGGCTGTGGGCTCACAGTGCCCCTCTGTGCTGGTAGATAAACATGTACGGCCCCTTTGTAGCCAAACGTTAGTGGGAACCTTCAGGAAAAATATCAAGATCAGATTTGGAAAATGGGAAATGAGGGGTAAGAAGTGGTTGGGGAGAGCTAAATACGTGTGCACGCACAGGTCACTGCCTTCACAGCACAGTGCCTGATCTCACACAGAATCATGAATGAAAATAGACCTGGATTGAGTGCCTGTCAGTGTATTTGGCTTTTGAGCAAATATTATTGGTTTCATAGTTTTTTTATTTCTGTGTGTGCAGTAGATTTTTCAAGTTGGACCTATACACAAAATTGAATTTCTATATTAAAGCACAGTACACACTGTTAGATATACACTCACCTATAGGATTATTAGGAACACCATACTAATACTGTGTTTGACCCCCTTTCGCCTTTAGAACTGCCTTAATTCTACATGGCATTGATTCAACAAGGTGCTGAAAGTTGTGGGATGCACATCCAGGGCACGAAGCTCCCGTTCCACCACATCCCAAAAAGATGCTCTATTGGGTTGACATCTGGTGACTGTGGGGGCCATTTTAGTACAGTGAACTCATTGTCATGTTCAAGAAACCAATTTGAAATTGTTCGAGCTTTGTGACATGGTGCATTATCCTGCTGGAAGTAGCCATCAGAGGATGGGTACATGGTGCTCATAAAGGGATGGACATGGTCAGAAAAAATGCTCAGGTAGGCCGTGGCATTTAAACGATGCCTTGTTGACTTTAAGGGCTCTATCTTACACCCGGCGCAATGCAGCGCAATGCGCGACGCAAGTGTCTTTCGCTAGTTTCCACCCTAATTTTCAAGTTTAGCGCCGCGTTGTTTAAATAGCAAATGCATTTGCGCCCCCTTTTGCGCCCATGGGCGTTCTGGTCTGAAAACGAGGTGTGTTCAGGCGCATTGTTGGCGCGTTGCTATTTTGAGGCAACTAAAATAGACTACGCCATTGACCAACAAAAACCTGATCTAAAGTCTAAAGTCAATGGCGCAATGTGTTTTATGTTATTTAAAGACCATGTAAAATGCGCCTATACACGGGAGGACAATGCGGGTTTGCTTATCACAAGGTACATGAATGCGCAGCAGCACAAAAATGCTTTTAAATATGAAAGATTAAAGGATTGAATGTAAAAGATTATTATTGAGTATCTTGGACATAAATGAGGAGTAATTATGAGACGTTAGAAGGCACAAAGAGCTGCTTCACCTGCAGCCTGGTAAGTAAATAAATGCTTTGCTTTGAACAAATGCGTCTGTTTTTAAATTTTATTTTTTATGCTACCTCACGGATTTTTTGTATATGATGACTCTGTACCTGTGGATATGGTGAGATGAGAAACATTTTTAAGTAATGCTTAAAAAAACTCTTTGCTAAAAAAAACGCTGTCCAAAGTGCTGAAACGTGAGGAGAACCGTTTGTAAATTCTTTATCTCCTGTTTGTTACAAATAAAGTATTTTTAGAGTACAAACCTTATCTTACATACTTGTAAATTATTTTTTGATGATATTGGATAGCCATACATTTAAAGCAATTACAAGCCTGCTTTTTACTTCCATGACTAAAAGAAAACGGGTTTTAAAGGTTTTAATAAAAAAAATAACAATTTCAATACAAGTGAAAAACAACACAATTATTTAACATTAATCTTAAACTGGGGATCTTCTTCCTCCGCTTAGTTTTTCAGTTTACAAAGTCCGTCATCTAAATAGGGATTAGACATAGCGCAAGAGCAACTTGCTTTTAAAGGGGATGAGAGCTGTGACTCTCATTGGTTTACTGCACGTTACGCCCAAAATACTCCCATTACAATAGGACCAACCCTTTTCGACCATGCGCTCGGCGCAAAAAAACATTTTTCCCGTCGTTAAATGAGCAAAAGTGGATTCCGACATGCCCATTTAGACGTTGCGCTGTGCGCTTTAGACAATGCGCTTAGATCGTTAAAATAGGGCCCTAAGGGGCCTAAAGTGTGCAAAGAAAACATCCCCCACACCATTACACCACCACCACCAGCCTTCACAGTGGTAACAAGACATGATGGATCCATGTTCTCATTCTGTTTACGCCAAATTCTGACTCAACCATTTGAATGTCTCAACAGAAATCGAGACTCATCAGACCAGGCAACATTTTTTTCAGTCTTCAACTGTCCAATTTTGGTGAGCTCGTGCAAATTGTAGCCTCTTTTTCCTAATTGTAGTGAAGATGAGTGGTACCCGTTGTGGTCTTCTGCTGTTGTAGCCCATCCGCCTCAATGTTGTGCGTGTTGTGGCTTCACAAATGCTTTGCTGCATACCTCAGTTGTAACGAGTGGTTATTTCAGTCAAAGTTGCTCTTTTATCAGCTTGAATCAGTCGGCCCATTCTCCTCTGACCTCTAGCATCAACAAGGCATTTTCGCCCACAGGACTTCCGCATACTGGATGTTTTTCCCTTTTCACACCATTCTTTGTAAACCCTAGAAATGATTGTGCGTGAAAATCCCAGTAACTGAGCAGATTATAAGATGTGAAATATTTAGACCGGCCCGTCTGGCACCAACAACCATGCCACACTCAAAATTGCTTAAATCATCTTTCTTTCCCATTCTGACATTAAGTTTGGAGTTCAGGAGATTGTCTTGACCAGGACCACACCCCTAAATGCATTGAAGCAACTGCCATGTGATAGTTAGATAATTGCATTAATGAGAAATTGAACAGGTGTTCCTAATAATCCTTTAGGTGAGTGTATACATTTGGTACCAATGTGTACCTATCAGGTACTAAAATCCACTTTTTGTTACTAACACGCATCTCTGAGATACTTTTTTTTACCGAAGCCCTTACGAAAGGAACAGTACGTAAGAAATGTATATCAATTAATCATAAAATGGCCCTTATATGTCACTAGACATTAATAAATCATTTTCATTGCAAATAATTATATCACTGACAACAGTAGTCTGGCCAGGATATTGTCATTTAAAAAGTGGAGTTGCAGCCCTCAACTGATGTTTATGTTGTCATTTTGTGTATTGGCCACCAGTTGTGTGATTGCAGTACCAGTTTAAGCCACAAGTTTTGTTATTGCAATACCAGTTTTGGCCACAATCCTACATACTGTTCCTTTAACGAACACATTTTTTTTTACTAAGTTGTCTCCTCCGATGACATTTTTGTCTGGTGGCGGCTACCATAGCTTATCTATGTGTTTCAAAAGCGAGGGGTGAGCAGTGGACTAAGCCATTGTTTGCAATTTGCAACCTCACCACTAGATGACGCTAAAATGTACACACTGCATCTTTAAAATCTAAAACGGTTTTCATTGGTTCCTCTTCCTTTGGCTTTCTTTTAATCTTTCCTGCATCTGTCTGTAAAGTCATATGCTCTCTTTTCATCTTACTGGTCTCCTTCCTGCTCCAATATCCATCCTTTCCCCCTTAATAGGTCTTCTTAAAGGTATTTTGGAGGTGTCAGACTCTTTAAAAACGTTCACTTTGTTGTTAAAGTGAATTGTGTTAGGATGGCTTTTTTGTGGGGTCTTGTACAACTCATGCACTCTTTTCCAAATCTTCTGAAGCCATGTGAAAGCTCTTAGTCAGGAACAGATTGAAACTGAACAGTATAGTGAAGTTTTAGGCATTCCTCCATATATACACACAGTTCCAACCCCCCCATAAAAGATTTGGAATGACATGAACGCAAATAAATTAAAATTTTTGGGTGTATTGTTTCTTTCATTCAAAACTATGAAACACTTGACAGTTGTCACTGATTCAGAATATGTTCATTAGTCTTTCAACAACAATCCAATTCCAGATAACTTAAGAGACCCTCAGGATTTATTTCACACTCGCAGTGATTTTTATTCCAGCGCTTCTCATTATAAAACAGGTCTAAGTAATTAGCCATGTGCAGGCATGTCAGCTGGGATATCTCTATTATTTTAGTAAGAGGAGAGAGGATGCAGTGCTCTCCAGAAACCATATATTGTGAAACGTCTCATGAAGGAGCTCTTCGTCTATTTATGTCTTGAAGCTAATATGAATTATTTCTGTCTCCCTTCTGGTACTCCCATCTCCCAGTGTCTCATCATCAACCGTTCTGCTCTCGTAACTCATCACAGTGATACATGTCTCAGTCTCACCCAACCACAGACCAGCTTCTTCTCTGTCCTTTCTTCTTTCTTTTGTCTCTGCGCCTCTTACTCTTTTCATAGGTTAGCGGTGCTGAATTCAGAAAGCGGTTAATATCAAAGTCTGCCAAGCGCTATCAGGATCTCCAGTTACCGGAATTGTTCAATAGAGCGTAATCTTACTCCTTTCCAAAGAAATAATGAAGAACAAGATGTTGAAAGAAAACTTCTCACAGGGTGCGATTACCAATTTCGACTTCCTGCTGGGTCCTTCGCAATTTCCATGAACTGTAATCGGAGGTCCCCAATCAATGAAATTAGGCACCTTTGCATATATTCATTTATTCATCAAGATGAACAATCTGGCGACTGTTTTGGCCGTCATGTAGTGTTTTGAGGTTTACTCTGTTTTATTTCTGTTGTGGTTTTAAGATGCATCTGTGGCTGAGAGGGAGGATGTTTTCGGGCTTGATGGACAGATCGAACACAAGCTGACCTTCCTTCGCAAGCATGTGCCTCGAGAGACAACTCTGCTGCTGATTGGTCACTCGATCGGCTGCTACATTATCCTAGAGATGATGAAGAGAGACCCGGAGCTGAAGGTATATACAGTATATGATAAAAGCAAATCATTTGAACTAATGATGCTTTAAAAAAATGCAGTTTTTGTTTGTTTGTTCAAGTTTAAACACACTATGAAATGCAGTGAAATTGGTGTGACTAACTTCAGTAGTTTGCAATAGAAATTATTAGGAAAAAGGTAGAAAAAAGAAAAAAATCTAAAGAATTAAATTAAAGGATCTATTAAAATCCTGGTGAGAATTTACACGATGGACCTAATAAAATTAATGAGAAAATAGTACAATATATATGTACAAAGTATGCATATTGGTGAAATATTAAATAGTGCAAACAGACAAACAGCTGTATTAAATAATTTATTATAAAAACAGATTTGTTTTCTTCAAAATGCTATAAATCTATTGAATCAATATATAAATGTGCATTCATCTTTGCCATGTTATATTCATTTAGTTGACTAGTGGTATACACTGATAAAAAAATAAACATTAATGGCAATTATCAAAACACTTACTGTCATATTAAGAACACTGTCATTGCTGTGGTCATCCTTGGGACGTCGTCGCTCAACTTTTTTGACAGCGATCAGCTGTAAAATGTTTTGGTCCTGCTCGAGTTTCGTTGACTTCGAGTAAATAAATGGAAAGTGTTTCATAAGATCCCCTGGGGTCAATGTGTTAGCATGACAGAAGCTTGATGCTGCCATATGACAATCAACAGCCAGCATTTTTCTGTCGCCCGAGTGCCCGACGTTTACATTTCTTCCCCGCCACAGAAAACCACCACAGGTTTATCAATGCCATCAAAGTATTATTTTGTTTTTTGTTCTTGTTGTTGATCACGAAGTACAAAGTAGATGAGAAAAACTAGAATTCCAAGTGTATTTAACGTGCCGCCATTGTTGTTTACAATGCGTGGTAGGGATGCTTAACGATTAATCGCGATTAATCTATAGCAGAATAAAAGTTTTTGTTTACATCATATATGTGTGTGAACTGTGTATAATAATTATGTATATATAAATATGCACACATGCATGTATAATTTTAAGAAAAAAATATATTTATATATTAGGTATTCATATATAATATAAATTATACATAAATATACAAATGTATATACACATGTAAACATTTCTTAAATATAAACATGCGTCTGCATTTATTTATACAAATGTATTATATATAGTTCACACACATTTATCATTTAAACAAAAACTTTTATTCTGCTATAGATTAATTGCGATTAATCGTTAAGCATCCCTAATGCGTGGAATGGTGCACTGTGATTTGTTGAGCAGATTAATTGCATTCTGCAGAGAAGGAGGACTGGCGTTTATTGCGTTTTGGGAAAAATGGGAGAAAAGATGACAGAATAACAAGGCGGATATCGGATTTTGCATAAAATTAAGAATTTACTTTTTAATACTGACCTGATACAATGCTGATTTTGGTGGTAACAATTTTTTTTGAAATGGTGTTTAGCGCGTTTTTGTATATATTATCTTTATGATTATTTTGGTTTACTTGTATTATTTGTATTTATTTATTTTAACTTACTTTTATATCATCAATATAATAGGCAATATGTACTTGGTTGTTGAGGATGGGTAACTTTTTTTTTTAAAGAAATAACATAAAAACCTGTTTTTGTACAAATAATTACATTTATCTTTTAAAAGTTAATGCTGGAAACCCTATAATGCAAAGATGTTGCCTAGTAACAAACAGCAGCCCATGAAAAGTGATGTTTGAATAATTCTTGGTACTGCATATTTGGCGGTACTGAGTTTCGTTGAGTACCGGCATACTTAGATCACCGCCTTCGGCAAATGTTCTCTACAGCTCAGAATTGCTCCCTTAAACGTCTTATTTTAAACAAGTGAATAAAATAAGCTCCCTAACAACTATTCACTCATTCCTTGTTTTAATGCCCATCTGCTGATTTTCTTCTGGTTCACCACAGTAAACGCTATAAATAATGGCTACCACCTTCTACAGAACCTCAACCACCTCAGCGATTTGCAAGTTTGGCATCGCAAAACACGGCGCCAATATACGGTCACTGCATGAAAGTTAGCAATGCCTGAAAGCGCAGGGAGACAGGATTATTATAAGACACTTGCTTGCCGTATAAAAAGGTCAGGAGATTAAGTAACACCCCGATTTTCTTTCTCCCTCTGGGGTTTTCCAGCTCCTAAGATGTGCTTTTCATCATTTTTATTTTCAAGCATTTTTTATCCGCAGATCTTTCTTCCTCACTCAATTTTTTTAGTAATTCCCCTCTCCAAAGGGGCGTGTTTTCCTACTAAGAAATGGAAATGGGTTTAAGCTCTATTAATGGGCCGGTGCTTTGCTTGCAGTGTTAAAGATCTATATCATTATTTTTGTAAAAATATGTCCTGATACTTTTGGAAACAATCCTCATCCACTCTTGTGGAAAACTTTTTAAATTATCATTTTAATACAAGCTACCAAGCCGGTCTGTTTATCCTTCCTAAATTTTCCCAATCCGAACATCAGACTCGCTGGTTGCATTTTGACACATACTTAAGACATCGTTTCAGAAATCCCCTTACATAAACTATGAAAAAAAAAATTTCTTCAGGTCATTAAAGTGACTTTTTGTATTTAGATATGTCGTGCCCCAAAGACCATTACATGCACGGGAGTACAGAAAGATTTCCTGTCTTGCTGCAGATTGCAGGCTGCCAGGAAGCCAACCTGGCGATTATGCCTGGTAACATATGATGTGTGATAATCACAAACTGTTACTAGATATTTATTTTGGATAAAAGGGGACCAGTTAAGTCGGTAGAAATGATGGTAGGGGTTTCTTTAGTGTACTTCTGGTGAGAATGCCTGCAAAATTCAGCTTCGGACCAGGTGCGGCATGAGGTAGGTTGGAAAACTTTCCTAATGCAATTCCAAGCTCGGAGGAAGAGTTTAGTGATCTACTACACCTGGAGGGGTTTACTATAAGTGTTTGTTTCTGTCATAAGTGCAGTTTCCATGTCTTTCTCTATGCCTTGCTAGGAAGTTGCTATGAAGTGACACTGAAGACTGCATGTGCCATTTTTCAAAAAAGCCAGTCTAGAAAGAACGCTTGATGTGTGGCTCAAAAGTCACAGCAGGGACTGGAAACCTTAAGGCCTTTGCAGGCCAACACCTCAGTCTGAGGTGGAGCACTAAAGAGGGCAGCTGGAAAATCCCTCTTAAGTGAATCTTTAAAGAGCACCTATTGTTCAATTCACGTTTTTACATTTCCTAGGCGTCTTTTAGTACATGTTAAAGTGTGTGTTGCAGTTTTTTTTTTTTTTACGAATTTGTGCAACTTGCTTGTGTGTAATAACCATTTAAAGTGTTATCCATTGTATTTTATGTTGTTGGGTATCACAAAACCCGAAAAAGTATGAAAAAGTACAGCGGTTTGCAATGATTCTCCTTTCCCCCACAACGCACTGTATGACGTCACGCTGGGGAGAGAATTTACCAAAGCCGCATTGAGAGCATTGAGAATGACTATAGAAAGACGAGTAAAGTACAGTTCTGATAGCGCAGATTATAGACAGACAGACAGACAGACAGACAAGTATAGAGAGATGGGCAGACAGACAGACAGATGGATAGGCTAGTATAGAGAGATAGGCAGACAGCCAGATAGCATAACGTTAGCATATCTTCATGTAGAAAGTAAACAAACAATTAACATACTCGTGCATGCTGGCTTGAGGGGGTCCATGATCCTGCCTGAAATGGGTGTAACTTTATGCGATCTTCAGCACAAACGGTTTTGGCAGCATGTCTCTAATCCAGGAAGGTGAGTGAGGCACGTCACATCTGTTCGCGGGGACCAGCGACCCAAACGCACTCACTTTCTTACAGCCAGTAGCGGAATGGCAATCGGCACAGAGTCGGGACTTTCCCGGTGGGTCGATCTGATAATAGTTATACATTTCGAGTTAACAACACCGTCTGGCGGCGTGATGTGCGCCGGTTCCCGCAGCCCGCTGGTCAAAGTGCAGCCTCTCTGCTCAACAAAGTATATGAAAGTGCTCAACCTGTTCGGCAGGTCCAAACATGTACAGGATTTATAAAAATACGGTGATCAATGAGCGGTTCCTCCTCAAATGGCATAGTCTGTCGTGATGTAAAAAGCAGCCGAACGCCTGTTTATTACAGTATGTATGCGGTCGGATCCGAGTGTGCTGCAGCTGCTGACTGCTGCGTATAAAATGATTGTGTGATTCGTTATAATCGCATAAACAATATAACAAAGCATCCTTTTATTTCACAAAACAATATATTTGAGATATTATTTGATAGACTAGTAAGTGTGGATTAAGGATGTTTAAAAATCTCTAGCCTGGTGGTCAGGACATGAATGGATCAAATCAGCAGATTTGCGAAGTTTTATTTATCTCCACAGATATCATAAATAATAATTAGCATGGTATCTTTGCAGTATAACACATTATATATTTCCTACGATGTATATATGATTTCCAAATTGTATACGCAAGTATTAAACAGCAATAAATGTCTCATCTATCTCTATGGCTCTGGCTGAGGCTTTCTCCACTTCTCCCCAGCGTGACGTCATCGCAGAATTGCGTAAAAAAAACCGTTAATACCAAAAACGTAAAAAAAAAGTGTTCTTTAAGACCATTTTTGAGACATTTTAAAAATTATACACATATCTTGAGTGATTTATGTACCCATTAATCGACAGTGGTGGTTAACCTGCAACACGCCCTTTAAGGATATGCAAAAGGTACAAACCCCAACGTAAACGATGACGCGAGTTATCGTCTCCAACGTTAATCTCTTTTCTTGGACTACAACAAACACACAGATTGTAGGCAAAAGTTTACTTCCTCAGATTGTTGATGTAGACAAGACCGACATTATCATAATTCCTTCTGCTTCGGACTCACAGCCTGTAAGTTAACTCCTGTTAGCAACCGAATCTTTCAAACATGGTAAAGAGCGTCACATTTCCGGATGACATCAGAGGTATTCAGGCCAATCACAACGTACAGATTAGCTGGCCAATCAGGGACACAGAGCTTTTCAAATCTGTGCGTTTTAGGAAGAGACTGAAATCTGGAGGTACAAAAATGTACGATATGTGGAAAATAATGTGTTTTTTAACCATAATCCATGCAAACACATTCTATTATACCAAATACACAACGTAACGTAGTTTTTTAGCAATGAAATAGGTGCTCTTTAGAATGTTTAAATGTAAAAATGAGTCTTGCGTTTGTGTACGTTTTCACGACAGTGATGTAAAAAAAAACGTTAAAAACGTAATAAAAAAGGTTTCCCATTGCATTCCCATTGCATCCCATTCACACGTCTCTTTTAAATTATTTTAAAGTAGTGCTGGGCATAGATTAATCATGATTAATCTCATACAAAATAAAAGAAATTTTTTGCATAATATATGAGTTTGTGCTGTGTGTAAATATTATGTATATTTAAACACACACACACATACATATATACATTTAAGAAATGTTTTATTTATATATCATTTTTAATTTATATAAAAATTGATTATTTATTATAAAATGTGTATATATACAGGGTGCGATTTGTGAAAAAAACAGAGGGGGGGGGTTTCATAGGCATCGATTTTGGCGACGGTGGGTACCCACCATATTTCGTCATGAGTCATTTTGTACCCACCACTAGTTTTAACTTTTTTGACTGTTTTCAGTGGTTATGAGGAGCAATATGAGAGAGAAATTTGGTAATCATTGTCTGACCTAACAAAAATCCATTATAAAAATAGTATTTTTTTTTATATATTTCTAATTAAAATATTTCTAATATTCAGAAATGCGCTCTCCTCTCACGAGCTCTGATCGGAACAAACCCGAACCTCACTGTCTGCTGAACTTGCGCAGAAACATAAAAATATAACCAGCTTTTTACATTTACATTGACCAGAAAGGGGGAAATCCCATGCATCCCCCCGGCAAATCGCACCCTGTATATATATATATATATATATATATATAAATAACTTTTATTTTGTATGAGATTAATCTAGATTATCTATGCCCAGCACTACTTTAAAGCCACAATGAAATTGCAGTTAAAAACTTTTTTTTTGGAACATATTGTGGTATTTTTTTTTACAAATTACTTATCTGTGAGCTTCCTAGTTTTTAAAAAATTAACGTGCCCTTATAATCTTAAATCAAAAATGCTCCTTCGCTCTTCGAAACGATCTCTCTTTACTTCCGAGGAATGATAGCAGCAATTAGCCGTTCGCAACATGACCTATCCAACTATCCAATCAATTCTCATTGGATGAATTCAAGTCCCGCCCTACCTTTCCATTTTCACTTTAATATACGTAACGACGGAGGAAAATGAGGCAATCGCTACTTCCGTTTCATTGTGACTTTAAACACTTTATTAACTCTTTCACCGCCAGCGTTTTTAAAAAAAGTTGCCAGCCAGCGCCAGCGTTTTTCATGATTTTCACCAAAGTTTAATGCCTTCCAGAAAATGTTCTTCTTTGAAATGAAACCAAATGAAAGAACAGACCCTCTGCTTTCAAAAAAAAAAAAAAAAAAAACGTTTCATCCTACCTTTAGTGGTTCTTTTGCAATCAGCTTTTGAATATGGGTAGGTTTTTGCAAAATAATTCCATTTTTGTGACGGACTTTTCATAGAGATTCCATTCAGAGCGATCTTTAAAACAGACACGGACATGCAGCAGCTTGCCATAGGGCAATAATTCCAGGTTTAAAAAGTTGCGGACAGACGGAAAATCTCGTCATTGGCGGGGAAGCGTTTTCTCTTAATTGACGAGATATCTCGTTAATGGCGGGGAAAGAGTTAAGGATGCCAGGCCAGAAGTTGGCGATGTCAAACGATGTCCGAAAATATAATATGCATCACCGTTTTTATGAATTTGCATTTTTGTCATTTTTTTGTCAAAACATAAGTTACACTCTGTAACCCATTTTCAAAGTTTTACATTTTCAGGTCCCCAAAACACACAGCCTTTTAAACGAACGGGCAAAACGAATAAAACGTTTTACATTTTTTGTTAAAATTAGTTCATGTAAACGCCCCTTTTTCCTCAGTGGATTGATGCTATGTTATTCCGACACATTTTTTCTGTATCTTCTCGGGAGTGAGCACTTACGTGTGTGGGTGGCTGAGTTAAGTTGTGGGCGAGCGTGTCGCGGTATTCTGGGTGGGCGTTTGTCCGGGGAGCAAAGTTCGGCCTGACAGTCGTAAAGTTATTGGCTTTATTTCATGCTTCACTCAAATAAAACATCATTATAGTCACGTCATGAGCCAAACAAGGGCTTAAACGTTACAGCACACGGCACTGGCTCAAATTACTCTCACAACAGCTCCGGATTTTAAAGCTCCCAGAACGACCCGTCCAACCCATTGGATATGCGTTCACACGGCTGGGAAACACTCGCAATATCGATGTTCTTATCAATTATTACACGGCTCTCAGGAATGCTTGATTTTGATTGGTTAATCGCTGCATTCTGCTGACAGATATTTCTGTCTAATGACCGCTAAGTTGTATAACTGAATGTTGTCCCATGCTACCAATGTCATGCATAATTGTGCTAATTTCATATCACTCCATGTTTTCTTTTTCTCATATATCAAAATCATTTCAACTTAAATCTAATTTACTGTCCATTTAGTTTCTTTTTTAGTAAACAAAAACTTGAATTTCTTTTATTAATATGTGACCCTGTCTGTGAACGCTAAGTATTAATCATGAAAGTTATTGATTTTTCCATTGATATTTTCAGAGATATCAAGATGAAGATTTTATGCAGAAACACTAAATCACAAAAAATTACTTCAGTTTTCACAGGCAGGGTCACATATGAGTTCTTAAATGCTAAGTACCTTCTCGACTGACATTGCATTAACCATCGAGTTACTGTAAGTGCTTTTGTCGAACAAGATGAAGGCAGTCTTGCTCTGCGTCAGCTGTAGGAAGTGTCATGCCGTCTGAAGCTTCAGTAGATCTGCGCATCATTAACATTCCTCCGCTATCACAATCCACCCTCACATCTCAGATCCGTGGAAGTCAGATTGTGACGTTTAAACTCTCTTCACCCCATCACCAGATGCAAAGCACTCCTTCCCCCCTCCTGGCCATAGCAGACTAGCAAAGGAAACTTGTAGAGGTGAAAGCGTGCATGCATGTGTGAGTGGCTGTCTGTCTTTCTGATTAAAGAGCCACTCCCAGAGTACCTGTCAGATTGTTCTGTGTTCTCTTCTACATTCCTGTGACCTCCAGGAAGAGAAACTGCTTCTTGTCAAGTGCATTACTTACACATCAAAGATCACCTGCTTCACACACACACACACACACACACACACACACACACACTCCTACTTCTTTAACTTTCTCTCTATCTTTCTTTCTATCTCGCTCTTTCAAAACCATTATGTGTCTGTGTTTTGACACTGGGTTTGGGAGAGGGTGCACTGCAAAAATAATTTGTGACCCTGTCTGTGAAATTCAGTCTAATGCCTCATAATTTATTTATGAGATTAGAAGCATCAAAGTTTGATATCATATTGATTTCAATCTTTGACATGGCCTACTCAGTCAATATTAAAGATGTCAAGGTTATATTTTCACAGAATGTTCTTTGTGTTATTTTGTGTAGAAAACAGTAAATCATTAAAACTGACTTTAGCTGGGTTTTACAGGCAAGGTCACATATTTGTTCAGGAAAAAAATATCAAAATCTTTAGAAATAAGTAATATTTATTAAAGATTTATTTAAGTTATATTTAATTAATTAAGTTGTTTTCAGAGGTTAGTTGATTTAACTAGCAAAGCATAAACTTTATTGAATTTTGTTAATATTTATGCTTAAAATGGAAAAACCTTTTGGCCAGTGGGGTATGAAAATAATTTACTGTATGTAAGGTAAGGTCTTAAAGGGACATTTCACCAAGAAATGAAAATGTACTGTTTATTTTTCACCCTTACGCTATCAAGATGTGAACTGTAAAAAAAGTGCAGCAGTTTTGTAAAATCAACATATATTTTACAACATATTTATATAAGTTACTTTAATTTAATGGTTTAAGTTAAACAATTTTAACTTGTTTTTATGACAAGTTATATCAACTTATCACAGGTAAAAACTTAAAATAGGAGGTTGCATGACTTGCAGAGTTGTATAATACTTAAGTATTTTTACTTTCTACATAAAAGTAAATTTTCAATTATTCGTATTTTATTTGTGTTTTTCTTTGGAAAATATACATTCCAAAACATATTATTATAATTTTTACTCCACTACATTTCATCATTTCAAGTTTTAGTTTAATATTTAAGTACATTAAACATTTTTTTAAGTCATTTTTTTGTACTTTTACTCAAGAAAGTAAAAGTACAAAAATTTTATGTAATTAGGCATTTAATCAATTTTAATATGCAATATATAATGAATACACAGTATGATTCTATGCTTTAGAATGTAGTGAACCTTTTTTGGTAAAGAAAAGTAAATTTTTTCCCAAGACAAACACTCAGATAATGCACAGATGCTGGGAAAATGTAACTAAAATACTTAAGTATTATACACCTCTGATGACTTGCAAAACCAAATTGTTTTAAAGGGGCCATGGCATGAAAATCTGAATTTTTCCATGTTTAAGTGCTATAATTGGGTTCTATATTTCAAAGCTTGTTCAGAACAGATTTCCTGTTACTTTCTAAGAGATCAGACTTTAGATTTTTTTGTTACTTTGGTTAATAAGCAACCAACCACGTACCCCAATGCGTAATGACCACTCTCTTAGCATCTGCACAGTAGCATCCTGACAACACCCACAACACCAGCATCATTGCAGATGGTTTTGTCTACAAATCACTCAAATTTGCTCTTGATTCTGAAAACATTTTCTCTTCCAGTAATGGGACTCTGGATTTTCGATCTATTTTTTTCCACTGACAGTCATAAATTTTTGTATTATTTTCATTCCTTAAGGCCTGTTCAGATGATAAATCCGGCGGCAGCAGAACTTTGCCTGTTCGCCTGTTGCCGGGCGTGATGAAACCGCTGCTCCTTCAGGATTCCAGCGCTAGCCGAGTTTGAAGTTTAGCGGTTTGAAACTGAATAGATTACATTTGGCACCGCTGACAAAGAATTGTGCTGGCCATCACATATATTACACAAGAGAATCGAAGATATTGCACTGTTTAGTTTCATTGAAAAATACTTGGCTGGAACTGCAAAGCATTGCCGAGACAGATGAAGCACATCTACTCTGTCATGCTCACTGAATGAGTCTAGCTGCCTTCTACTCAATGGCCAAACAGAGGCAGGTGTTTCCTGTTTCTGAAAGTCTCTCTCTTTCTTTCTCTCTCCTCCCTTTTTCTCCCTCTCTCTCTTATCGATTTCATAACAGCGGGGCCGCGCTCATGTCATTTTTCATAGCTTGATAACTCTTAAGCGTCGAAATTAAGATATGTCATCTTTTTATGATTAGAAGCGCTCTCCGTGCTGTCTTAAATATCGTGTGTTGCGTTTCTGGGTGTAACGTTTTCTTCTGCTATTCTTCTTTTTATTGCCTGTGTAAGTGTTGTTGAGTTAGACCAAACAGCAGAGAGACGAAAGTTTTGGCTTTTTCACGACTGACCCACATTTAAGGTCCAAAATGATAAAAATGTATATTAATGGGGACCTTGCTTGCATTTACACCAAACCGTCGATTTGTCATCCTTAGGTTTTGAAGGCCGTGATGCTGTTCCCCACCATCGAGCGCATGGCCTGTAGCCCTCAGGGGAAGCTCATGACCCCTTTGCTCTGTCATCTTCGGTACGCCGTATATCTGCCAATCTTTCTGCTGTCCCTGCTGCCCGAGAGGCTGAAAGCTGAAATTGTGCGTCTAGCCATGGGGAATTTATACTCGCTGGACACCTCTATCGTCCCAGCAACCGTCAGCCTCATCAATGTAGACTGTGCTGGTAAGTTTTCACAGTTACAAGCCATCTTTACATTTATCAGGGTTCCCACCGGTCCTTGAAATCCTTAAAAGTTTGTGTATCTGGGGGAAATAATTCAAGAAGTTGTTGAAAATATACATACATAGATACAGGTCTTTGAAAGTACTTGAATCTATTTTATGCAAGAAGCTTTCTGGGAAAAAATCCATATTATCACTGTGTAGTGTTAAAAAGGATGATATCATAAAAATTCTAGACTTTTAAGCACACATGCTAAACTGTTCACTTTAAATGCTTATATCTTCTGTATGCGAATGTTGATTCATACCAAAATGCTTTTTTGCATAGTTTATTTGTGTTTGAAAAATGAAAACGTCTTGAGTTATATATGTTACTGCTGTTCCCTGAGAAGGGAATGAGACGATGTGTCTTCCTTGCCATACTTCCTTCGTCCCTGTAATGCCGTCTTTTACAATATTTCAGATAACAATATACTTCCTGTCTCCCGCTTCACCCTGTCTTTGTCGTTAAGCTTCACTATTGGTTGAATTTGATTTACACATTCAGATGCACTTACCCCTGGAGGCGTCTCCAAAGTGTCACTGCAGTGACGCAGCGAGAGTTCCCTCGAAAGGGAACTGTAACAATGTATCTTGAGAGGTAACACAATGTAACCTTGAAATGTGTCCCCACATTTAGTCCTTGAATTTGAGGGTATTGGACCTGGAAAGTCCTTGAAAGATCCTTTAATTTGAAGTTAACTAAGGTGTGGGAACCCTGGCATGCGCATTGCGCCTAAATCCAATGCATCTCCTAAGCTACATACCAGTAGCGGCATATGACTTCTTTTTTCGAGGGCACACGATGTATGTATGTATGTAGCCCGTCATGTGTGTGGTTAGTAATTTCAAAATATGTGTTCGGGTTGTCGAGTGAGACTGCATTAGGTGTCTTATCAAAATAAGTGCCTGCTGCAGACGCGTCTAAAGGGTTTATGACAAAAGAGATGATCACGTTTGCCAGATTCTCGCATTATCTCATGCGTAAACAGGGTTTACTGTTAAGAAAGTGTCTTGTGTGTATTTTGTGAACGTGAGCGTCTCTTTTATCATAAACGGTTTTGACGCGTGTGCAGCAGGCACTTATTTTGATAAAACACGTGATGCACACGGTTTACATGACGCAACAAACACACGAGCAACACACATGACATTTTGAATGTAAGCCCCTCGGAAGAGCAGTCACGATCCGCCACTGCTACATACTACATTTTTCTGTAGGCTCATGCACAACCTGCGTTAAAAATTTTGGAGTACACTCGAACGCGTGCACTGATGATGAAAATTGCGTCACATGGACCCTCACGTACATGTAAAAAAAATTGACTATACGTCGGCCTTTAGTGAACAGGTAAAGTCACAAGTCAATAGTTTTCTGTATGCTACAGGTTCATTTTACTAATCGTTTCGCAGGACTATAAACTGTTATTTTTTTAGAAATTTACTTTATATAAATACCATCATGATATTCAGAGGAATTTTTCTAGTAATATAGGTTTCAGCTGTTCAAGTCTCTTCATTCTGGTTTTCTTTTTTTTTTCTTCTTCATTTCCATCTCTCATTATTTGGATTCTGTTCCAACGACCTAATCCTCATTTCAACGAGGTGCTGAAACTTTTCAGAAAAACATTCGCATACTGGCTTTTCTCCAATTTTTGCGTTTTTTCTCTCTTTATCGTGCGATAAGAAGTATTTCACCACTTCAAAGGTGAGTCGGGTGATCTAGAATAAGTGGAGGCCAAAGAGAAAAAAAGCTAATAATATTTGAGTGGCAGCCAAGCGAGCAGTGTCTCCCAGTGTTTTGAATAAAGTTTTATTTATCATAACTCATATTTAATCTCGGGGGCTTTCAGAACACAGACTAATGGTGCAGATGAAGTGTTGTGAGTAGGAGTAATTAAGAGGCCTCTCTAGCGAGCGAGCGGACCGGTAACACTGCGTTTCTCTCTAGGTGAATGGCTGAGTGTTTTCCCTGTCTGTCCTGGGAAGAGAGTGATGGATGTTGTGATGGCCAGAGAGTCTCTGCCAAAGAGGCCTCAGTAGAGCCCAGAGGCTTAGTGTGAGCTCTAGTCTCCATTCACTTTGTGAAGAACCAGTTTTCTCGTTTGCCCTTCTTTTCTCCTTTTGTCTTTTGTTTTAACACCATTATCTCTGCTATCTGTTTTCGGTATAGTTTCTGCCTATTATATATTTGACCCTGCCTGTGAAAACCCAGTACAATATATCAAATGAAAGAACAGACCCTCTGCTTTCAAGAAAAAATGTTTCATCATAACTTTATTAGTTCTCTTTTATCACCTCTTAAATATGGGTAGGTTTTTTCAAAAACACAAAATTTGATTGTTGAGATAATTGCATTTATGTAATGGACTTTTGATAGAAATCAGATTCATAGCGATCCTCAAAACATAAACGGACAGGGTTTCCCGCAGCATATTTCAGTTAAGGCGGCCCGCCTAAGCTTGGAAACCCTACCGCCTTAACTAAGTTGTCCAAAAAAAAAAAAAAAATTAGCTGCACAAAAGGCCGTCAAGTTCATCTCGGAGAATAGCGCGTACGCGCATCACACCGCATGCGGGGATGCGCGCCACACGGCCGAAATGAGAAAGACGTGGTCCGGACCGTCACTGTCTGGAGGATAACTAGCTAGTTGATAAAACATCTCGGAGAATAGCGTGGACGTGCTTCACACAGCGAGTGTGCACGCACACCACACGGCCGAAATGAGATAAGACGTGCTCCGTCATGTCTGGAGGATAGCCAGTTGATAAAACACGTGTCCGTGAGAACTTTAAGTGTACTTATGTTTTGGGGTTATTCAAGCCTGTTATTGCATTAGTCTACAGTTCTTCTAATTTTAAAGTAAGTAAGCTGGTGATTTTGTTGTTTGAGCAACCTGCTAAGGTTTCATGTGCCTGTTGATTAGATAATTGTTGAGCGTTCTTGGTCACTTCATTCATGTGCATTATTTAAATGCTACAGTTACACTCATTTATGATAATGTAAATAATCAGTTTTTACCATTTTTGCGCTATCATCATTCGCCAGACGATCTACAACATCTGCTTTAGTTTGTGTTTATTAACCCTTTAGTTTCACTTCATAAAGCAGCTATTCCCATTAGAGGTATCTGTTAAAAACATTAAAATTCATTAATAATCTAGTATGTGTTCATTTTTTGTCATAGTTTCTTCAAAATTAAGTTTTATTTGAGTGTTTAAAAAACAAATATTTTATTTATTTATTTTATTAAAATATTTTAATTTTCATAATGACGCATACGCCCCGCCCCTTTGATTGCCACGCCCTTGGTCACGCCCACCCGCCCAACCCTACCACCTTGACTAACAAATTTTCTGCGGGAAACCCTGAACGGACATACAGCTGTTAGCCCTAGGGCAATACTTCCTGGTTTTATAAGTTGCGGAAGCGCGCCACCTGGTGGATAATAGCGGTATCACGGATTGCCGGAAGTACTTGTCATTGGCAGGGAAGCGTTTTCTCTTAATTGACCATTTAACTTGTCAATGGCGGGGAAAGAGTTAACTAAGGGATCACACAGAAGGCATTTATGGCAGTGGGAGGTGCCTTTTTTGAATGGTTTTCTATGGGCAGGGAGCATTATGCGCAATGTTTATGGCCGCGCCACGCATTTTCAGAAGTGCCTAAAGTTGAAAAAAGGCAACTCTAAGCTGAAAAGCACCCGACGTCATTCACGTTTTTCCATTGTCCAATCGACTGAGAGGAGAGGCGGGTCTTCCGTTGCAGTGAGAGAAGATTACAAGGGCTTGGGATAATCGGAGACTGCACTCGCTCACTGTCTACTGCGTGTTTGTGCACCTCTCATCCCTGATCTACTGTAGGTCAGAGCAATTATCGTCTTTTTATAGTTTCTGGTAATATGACAGTTACAATACTTAAAAAAGTTACAAGAACGCTCAGGCTAGAGGTCTTCTCGGGTCCAAAGAAATGTACCCGACCCGAAATTACCCGAATCACTTTTTACCCGATGTGCATAAATCTTGTTTTTTTTTAAAGAAAGACCTGACCCGAGATAAATCCGAGACAAAGCCAGAGTCTGACCCGAACTAGTGGCAATTTTATTTACCTGACTGAAACCGAATGTAAACGGCACCCATGCGTGTGTCGTCTGCAGCCCCGCACACACCAGTCAGACAGAAAAAACCCTGTTGGCCTCGCATCCAATTGGCCCGCTGCTCCATTTATTTTCTTTTATTACACGGCTCTCTGGAATGCTTGATTCTGATTGGTCAGTTGAGACATTTGCAGGTTCGTTCTTTTCGAATAATAACCGCTCCAAAATAATAACGCATAGCCGGTACTACTTTTACGAGTAAGATCGCTCCGCGCCAATAAAGATCAATAAAGATGACTGTCTGTTTGGCGCCATCTTGTGACAAACACTGGACAACCACAACAAGAAACAGAGAGCTTACTGAGACTGAACTTGACAAATAGAGCATGACAGCTACGAAGCCAACACACAAAAAAATACAGAATGGGCATTAAAACTTCTCAAAGACTGGCTAAAAGAGAAAAAAATGGAGACAGACAAGTATGAAGCAGAGGATCTTAATAAGGTATTACGATCATTTTATGCATCTGTGCAAAGTTTCGCGGAAGGATAAAAATGTTAATTTAAAACAAATATGCCAATAAAATGTTTCAAATTCATATTCATGTCCAGTTTTTTTTCTTATGTGACAAGTAGCCGTGTAATAAGCGGGATAATGTAGAGTCAGCCGGTAGTTATCGGGAAATAAGCCCCGACAGTGTGATCAGGACCCGACGCGAAGCGGATTCTACATTATCCCTTACTTGTTATCTGACGACGACACCAAGGTAAACGTTAAAATGTGCATTCAAAATTGATTGACAGGTCTGGCTCAACGAAAATGAACCTACCGCCAGCCACACCATGTCGCAAGCGGTCATGGCAAAAATAGGGGGGGTTGGAAAAGAACTAAATGCAAACACACAAGATAGTTTGGGTTGTCTCGGGTCCATTAGGCAAAAACACACTCATTTTAAATTACCCGAGACCCGATGCCACTATTATTATACCCGACCCGTGTCCGAGGCACATGTGAAACTTGTAGACCCGAACCCACTCGGGTTGGACCTTGAGTGAGGATATAAGTGAACTCTGTGAAGACCTCCAGCTCACGCTTCAATATTTGATCGACAGGACAACTCCCTCAGTGGTTGCTAGCACATGCAGGGCACTTCTCTTTTTTAACTCTTTCACCGCGGGCATTCTTTTAAAAAAATGCCAGCCAGCGGCAGCATTTTTCATGATTTTCACAAAAGTTTAATGCTTCTTTAAAAAAAGTTATTTAAAAGTTAAACAGACAATATATCAAAAGAAAGAACACACCCCTGCTTTCAAAAAAAAAAGTTTTATCCTACCTTCATTACTTCTCTATTTATTTCTTTTCAAATACGGGTAGTTTTCTTCAAAAAACCAAATTTTGAGCAAAGATAATTCAGCTGAGATAATTAAATTTTTGTGAAGGACTTTTGTTAGAGATAAGATTCAGAGCAATCCTCATAACAGGACATGCAGCTGCTTGCACTAGGGCGATACTTCCGGGTTATGTAAGTTGCGGAAGAGCGCCACCTGGTGGAATTGCGGAAAGCCGGAAATACTCGTCATTGGCAGGGAAGCGTTTTCTTGATTGAAATCAAACTTTGATGATTCTAATTCAACAATTCTTCCAAACTTCTCCTCTTGTATTCCACATACAGTAAGAAAGTCTTTTAAAATATTTAGTTCCAGTCCTTGATTCTGATTGGTCAATAGGTGTTTTTTATTTAAGATAAAGCATAGCTTTGACCGCTGCACCCAACGATTCTGTTTATCACTGCACAGCACTCTTAGCAACCACCCTTAGGAACATAAACATATAAAACATTCTGTTGCTGCTCACAGTCGTTCAGGGACTACTTTTTCTGGTTGAAAAAGAGGCTTTTAGTGATTTTACTTAATGAAAAATGCATTAATACATATTTTATTTACTTTAATATTTGTATTATGTGGTAAATGTTTTATAAAAGCAATAAGATACTCAAGGCTAGTGTAGGAATAGATTTTTTCCATGATACAGCGCAGCCTCTCATACCTTATTGCTTACATAAAGGAGTGGTTTACAGCATTTTAATTTAAGTCATATATGCATGAGAATGTGTAAATAACAAGAGAATTTTCATATTTGGTGAAATGTTAAGAAGGACTTGACGGTAAGTAAATGATGACACGCTATGGCTTTCTTCATGGGGAACTTGTCTATCATCTTAAAGAGATGGCATTGGCATTTTGACAACTGTGAAATTAGTAATGATAGTATTTGTGTTTAATCAGTCTACTCGCAAATGTTTTCTTTCGCAACCATGGGATTTACTTTATTCTTTTGGGAGCCACAAAGAAAGCTGTGTTAGTATTTGCCTGCACACCACCACCCGCTCATTCTTTCCTTCTGTTCTGCACAGGGAATTAAAGTTGCGCTCCTGACAGGCGCTCATAAACATGTTTTTCATCATTTAGCACCTCTCATCTCGTGTCAATTGGAATGGATTTTGGTTCTTTCATTTTTGTTGTGGATTCTGGAATACTTTGCCACAAGGAAGTTTTAATACAAAATCCCTTGTTATTCATCGGAAAGGCCAGGTGGTCCCATACAGTATGTACGCTAGCACATGTGAATGCGTGCGTTTTGTACCATTGAGTGCTGGCTCGTGACTCCGTACGAACTTTCTGTCTTGCATTACATCCATAATTAATGGCTAGTTGACAGACTTAATTAAGAAAGCATGTTGCTATTAGCTGGAACTTCCTGGGCACATTTAAGGATTTATTTGCTCAGAAATCCCTTTCCTTGAAACCGAGAATGTTGATATTTTGTTGTTAACTGCATGTGGAGCATGCACACAATGTCTGTCATGCAAAGATCAATGTTCGAGCATCTAGGAGCATAAACGTCAATGAGGCATGCCTGCTTGGGATCCGCCGGGAATACCGCTATGTAACAGCGCTTAATGTGTTTTATCCTTTCAGCGGACTGCACAGTCCACTTCACACGGCTTCTGTTTTTACTAACCTGACCACTTATGCCAGTTCTCACGGCAATTTTTTATGATCGAAGAAACTTTTGCGCTTTTCTGTCGGGGCTTCTGTTGACCTGATTTATGAGAGCCAGGAGATCTGCCCTGCCATCTTTGGAGATGCAGTTTGACTTTTTGAACTTCTGTGTCTTACGTCCGTATTGCTGTTTCAATCATAATTTGGCTCACCGGGGAGAGCGAGAAACCAGAGCATGGCGGAAAGTAGCTCCCTTTCCTGTTGGAGCGGAACAAAGTTAACATCGACCTGATTTTGGAACCTTAAGGCAAAACTCATAAGCTTTCTACCTGGCACCTTGGTTTTGGAGACCTTTAGTCACTTCCTTGTCCGACCACCTGTTTCTGCTTGGGGGCTTGTCCGGAATAATGAATTCTTTTGTGTTGGTGAATTTGGCAACAGACACTTTTGCCTCTCAGCATATTGATCAATTGTTGTGGTTTCCTGTAGTTTTTTAACATCATAGATGCTAAAAACAGAATGGGGTCTAGTGGAGTATAACTTGTTTTAATCAAATGCAGAGACTTATTTGTCATTTTTATGTTATTTTCTGCTTTCTGCATAAAATCAACAGGGTTCCCACAGGTCCTTGAAATCTTTCAAAGTTTGTGTATCTGGGGGAAAAATTTAAGGCCCTGGGAAGTTTTAGAAAATATACGTACATAGATACAGGTCATGAAAGTGCTTGAATCTATTTTATGCAAGAAGTTTTCTGAAAAAAAATCCATATTATTCCCTGTTTAGTGTAGGATAATATCATTAAAAATTCTAGACTTTTAAAGCACACATAAACTGTTCACTTTAAATGCTTATATCTTCTGTATGTGAATGTTGAGGTATACCAAAATGCTTTTTTGCATAGTTGTGTTTGACACATGAAAACGTTTCGGGTTACGTATGTAACTGTTGTTCCCTGAGAAGGGAACGAGACGCTGCGTCTCCCTTGTCATACTTCCTTTGTCCCTGTAACGCATCTTTTGCAATATTTCAGATAGCGATACACTTCCTGGCTCCCGCGTCACCCTGTCTTTGTCGTTAAGCCTCACCATTGGTTGAATTTGATATACACGTTCAGACGCACTTACCCCTGGAGGCGTCCCCAAAGTGTCACCGCAGTGACGCAGCGCGAGTTCCCTCGAAAGGGAACTGAAACAATGTATCTTAAAAGGTAACACGATGTAACCTTGCTCTCACTTGAAATGTGTCCCCACATTTAGTCCTTCAATTTGAGGGTATTGGACCTGGAAAGTCCTTGAAAGGTCCTTGAATTTGAAGTTAACTAAGGTGTGGGAACCCTGTTACAGTCTGTGGTGTGCTTTGAGATCAATCCAGGGTTTGAGAGAGAGAGTTGTGATGAGGCACGGGTGCAGCCTCCGCAGCTATCTACAGTATGCCAGTATTTCTATATATTAACAGGATGCAGAAATAACAGTGTTTAAATAATTATATTTCTAAAAATTATTAAATGGATGCATTATTGGGAGAATAAATGCCCTCCCTACATCGACCCTACCCAATTTTTCATTCTTAATAAACACTTTATGGACACTTTATTTCACCTTTCGACCATTTTGTTAATTTTTATTGATAATAAATGCCATTTTGATCTGATATGTGATTGGAAAAGAAAGAAGCGAGGTCAGCAAAAGGTGGCTTTGAACCAGGCATATCGCATCAAAAGCCATATCTACGAGTTTTCCTTACTACTGAATAAATATAAATGTTACATTTACAGTATGTTTTACAAAAAGTTTGCAGTGAATACGGGTCTTTAGACTAAAAAATGTATTACAGAAATGGTTCTTCTAAGAACCTTTGACTGAACGTTTATTTGGGCACAGGTGTCATTCCTCGTGCAAAGAAACAAAAGCACCCAAGCCACCCAAAACCTCAGACAAAAACATCTTGCTTATGAGAGGCATTTTCACAAATTAAACAGTGATGACAAGTGATAATGCAAAGTTTGTTTTTTGTGCAGCCCCCCTAAAAAATCTGTTGGCAAGTGAGGTGCATGGACCACGGCCACCCACCTAGCGCGGGGTTTAACGGATCGAAAAAACTGTATTGTATTTCAGTCGGTGTGGCTTTTTTATTACGACATTTGTTATTGAATCGGAAAGAGAAAAATTGCTGTCACATTCGTTTAGATCTTTATAAAGAAAAAGTATGAAGGGAAGCACATTTAGTCGAATGATGTAGAAACTGCAAGATCCGTGGACTAATGCAAAGTACTGGAACTGGGGTAAAGATATAGATTTATAAATGATTGGTAAATAACAATATATACTATATAACTTCAACTATATAAATAATTGTTATTAGCTAATTGTGGTGTACTGTGTATTGTGCTGTTTAATAAATATAGGAAATAATTGTCAATTAAAATGCCGTTAATGCAAAGACTAAAGACCCAAGTGTGGCACAATGAAAAACATCAAACGAAACTAACTATCTAACTTTTTCTCCTGCAGCTTGAACACAGTGAAACATTTAAAAGCTTTTATTTGTGAGTGCTTTGTCTGAATCACCACACTACAAAAAAAAAACTGAAAACATCTTCAGTATCTTTTGTTTTGCATTGTTCTGATTTTGGGAGTATAGATTAGACCAATGGTCTCCAACATGGTGCCCACGGGCACCAGGTTGCCCCCACGGAGTCTGTGTTGGAGTTGCATGCCAAAGCACATTTTATTAATACCCTCAATTTATTTATAACATTATTTTAATATTAGCTTGACTTATTTATGTATGTTAAAACATATAAACACATAAATAAAATCAACAAGTAAAACAAAAAAGTTTTGAGTAGACTATATCAAAAACGTAACCCTCCATATTGTTTTATCCATTGTGGTAGCCCTCGCATCCAGCCCTTGTCTGAATTAGACAATACTCTTTTTTTGTATTGTTAATGCATCCAATGCCCCCATAAGATTTTGCCATACATGTATGTGTTTGTCTGTTTGTGCACAGATACCTCTTTTCCACTTCTCCAGTCAGTTGTTAACTAGGTGCATGTGTGAGGATGTGTAAAATTGTGTGGAATGTTGTGCCCTGCCAAACCCCCCAGCCTGACACCCCCTGGAGATAAGTGAGATTGAGCAGGGGATGTCTCGTAGATATCTGCCCCAAGACTGGCACACCCGTCTCCCTGTCCAAACTCTCATCGCTTTTCCCATTCTTACTCCACACATCTTAATGACCTGCACATCCATCTCTCAAATTTGTGTTACATGCACAAAAATGTTTGTTTGAGGATGTGTATTTTATAAAAAATAAAAGTATTTAAAGTGAGCAGTGTTCATGTAGCTCAGTTGGCTGAGCATTGTGTCAGCAACGCAAAGGTCATGGGTTCGATCCCAAAGAACACACATGAAAGTCGCTTTGGATAAAAACATCTGCCGAATGCATAAATGTAAATATAAGAATGTGTGTATGGCTAAGTGCCAGCACTGCCTGTTCCTGCTCTGGAAAAACCGTGCAGGTCTAGGATCAGTTTTCCAAGACACAAATCCTTAATATTAATGAGAGTCTGGATCAGTAGTGGCGAGTGGTGATTAAAAAATAATAACGCTCATTGATAAAAATTACTCCAAAACAAATAAAAAAATATTTCACTGCAACTTTAAAACTAATTTGATAATTTTTTTTCTATACAGTAAATGATAAATAACAAATTGTAATGTACTTACAAACAAAAAATTGTTTTTTGGGAGACGGTGTTTACCATCTTGACTCAGTGAGTGACCCTATATTAAACTCTCCCCTTCTTTTAAACCCTTTGGTTTCATCATCTTCCTCAATTAGTGGATATGGTTTGATGTAATTTCTTTGATGTAATAAAATTAAATGGCTTCTATTTGTTCATAGTGTTCTTTGGTAAATATGAGACATAAGTTTCCCAGTACACATCAAAATGCAAAGAGAGGTTGTGTTTGCATGCATATAACTTCATCTATTTAGAGCCATTAAGCAGCCAACCCAAACATTTGAGTGATTTTGAAACCCTTCTTATGTTGGGTATAAAGGCGGTATTTTTGTTAAACAGTTTATAAATTGCACATTTTCTTGCTCTTTTTGGGGGGTATTTAGAAGGTGATTTTATCCAAAGCGACGTGCAAGTGATTCATCACAGGGAAGCAATAAAATGCGACAGAGTCTGTGAAAACCCAGCTAAAGCCATTTCATAATGATTTACTGTCTTCTAAATAAAATCATCCTACGTATATATAACATTGCTTTTTTAATATTGACTGAGTAAGACCATGTCAAAGATGTGAAACATATGCTAAAGTGACTTTTAGCTGAAAAAGTTTCAGCATTCTTTAGAGACACAACCTGTTTAGGGAGAGAGAAAAATTAAGGCAGATTTCACAGACTATGCGTAAGGGCGCACTCACACTATACAAACCTAACCGCGCCGGGGCGCGTTAAACCCTCTTGAAGGGCGATTTATAGTCGTGCGTAGGTCCTACGGCGTAGGCGCGATGGCGTAGGTTCCGCGTCGGTTTTCATTTATACTTTTGCGTCGTCCTCCGCGTCGACGTGCAAACACACACGAAACCGCTGGTTGGCAGTATCCACGCGTGTAACCACAGTAGCAGCGCGACCGTCAGAGAAGAAGAAGCTTGGGAAGTTAACTTACAAAAGAAGAAGAAATAGCAACTTGTTGTGTATAATTTGAGAAGACCAGCAATGATGGAAGTAAATAAACAGCGACTTATGTTGAGTTAAATCAGTTTGAGTTAAATCACTCCTCAACTTGGCTCATCTTTGTTTTCACCGTCTCAAACGGAAATACCTATGACGCAGTTTTTTTACCTGATGGGAGGGGATCTGGTAGACCAATCACAGCGCTTGCGGTCCGCGTAGAGCCGACGCGCTGTTACAAATTTTGTGAGGTGCGCGTCAGGCTACGCAGAGCTACGTACAGGCTACGGATAGCCTATGGCGTAGCTACGCCGTAGGACCTACGCACGCCTATAAATCGCCCTTAAGCCCGATTTATAGTCGTGCGTAAGCTCTACGCCGTAGGTTATCCGTAGCCTGTGCGTAGCTCTGTGTAGCATGACGTGCAACTTGCAAAATTTTTATCAGCGCGTCAGTTCTATGCGGACCGCAAGCGCTGTGATTGGTCTACCAGATCCCCTCCCATCAGGTAAAAAAACTGCGTCATAGGTATTTACGTTTGCGGTGGTGAAAACAAAGATGAGCCAAGTTGAGGAGTGTATTAACTCAAACTGCAACCAAATTCCCTGTTTATTTACTTCCATCACTCCTGGTCTTCTCAAATCATACACAACAAGTTGCTGTTTCTTCTTCTTGTGGGTTAACTTGCCAAGCTTCTTCTTCATTGACGGTCCCGCTGCTACTGTGGTTACACGCGTGGATACTGCTTACCAGCGGTCTGCGCATGTGTTTGCACGTCGTCAACGCGGACGACGACGCAAAAGTATAAATGAAAACCGATGCGGAACCTACGCTGTAGGACCTAAGCACAACTATAACTAGCCCTTAAGCATGGTTCGTTTGGCTAGTGTGATTAATCTGTACCGTACCCGGGCGGCGATTTGGGTAATCGCGCCCCGGGGCGGCTTGCAGAGGTGGGCTCGAGCGCGGTTCACTTGGGTTTAGGTGCGGAATGCCCATACTTAAAATATGACCTCTGCTTTTAATCCATGCCATTAATTCTTTGCTTCACAAAAATGCAATTATTTCAGCAAACATTGTGCAAAGATCTTAAGACTTAACCCCTGTCTGTGAATCTTTAGGTTAAATATTGCATTCAGGAACTTCTACTTAACAGTAGTACAACTTGAGGTATCATTCATATCCATAGCACAAATGCTGTGGAAAAAATTACGCCCTAACTTTCAGTACTTGAGGTTTGTTGTAATCTCTCACATTAAGTATGAGCAATAGCAATAGTGATGCTTGACCTAACAAGAACCACACATTAAATTCATTTTCTACTGTATATAAATGGCTTACGTTAGTTTTTCCCTATTTGCAAAAATCATTTCCTCTAAGCTTTAAAATACACTGCTCTGAAATACAAATGAAACATGATGTAACTTTACTCACTTAACCTAACATTTCTTTCCATGCCTTTTCCTTTTGGAAACAGGATAAAATATATTACTCGTCGTTTTTCACTTTCAGTATCAGACTCTACATCTTGTGAAATGTGTTAAGAGTTGTAGTTAATGGAGTACACAGAGCTTGATTTATATGATAGAGTCAGAGCGGCGGATGCATGATCAGACCTCACTTCCTCTTCACTCAGTGGAAGCAAGTCATTTGAGGAGGAGTTTCCTCCGCACACACATCCGAGCGCTCGCGATCATCAATACGAGCCGTGAGGAATGTCCACATGAGAAGGATATTTATCTCTCAGCTGCATGTACAGTACGGCACTGGCAGGATTAGGATCAGCCTCTGAATAGTTTCAAGGGTCAACGTGTCAATCTCATGAATCTTTTGAGTTCTCTTGTGTTTTTGGGTGGTTTATTAAAGGATTAGTTAATTTTCTAAAAAAAAAAAATCCAGATAATTTACTCACCACCATGTCATCCAAAATGTTGATGTCTTTCTTTGTTTAGTCGAGAAGAATTTTGTTTTTTGAGGAAAACATTCCAGTTTTTTTTTTTTAATGGACTTTAATGGACCCCAACACTTAACACTTTTAATGCAATTTAAAATTGCAGTTTTAAAGGACTCTAAACGATCTTAAACGAGGCATAAGGGTCTTATCCAGCGAAACAATTGTAATTTTTGGCATGAAAAATAAAAAATATGCACTTTTAAACCACAACTTGTCGTCTTCCTCCGGTCCTGTGACGCGCCAGCGCGACCTCACGCAATACGTCATCACGCCAAGCGGTCACGAATGAGACGTATGTGAAACTACACTCCAGTGTTTACAAGTGTGGAGAAAGAGGACCGTTCCAACGTTGTTGTATGTGGAATGATACTAATGAATGTCTTTGTGTCAGTTTATTGTTTAAAATGTCCACAAATGTGCGTCTCATAAATGTAACACGTGACCTTTCCACGTCATTACGCAATTACATGAAGTCGCGCTGGCTCATCACACAGCCGGAGGAAGAAGAGAAGTTGTGGTTTAAAAGTGCAACTTTTTATTTTTCTTGCCAAAAATGACAATTGTTTCGCTACATAAGATCCTTATGCCTCGTTTGGGATTGTTTAGAGTCCTTTGAAACTGCAATTTTAAACTGCATTAAAACTGTTAAGTGTTGGGGTCCAATAAAGTCCATAAAAATCCTTATATGTTTTCCTCAAAAAACATAATTTCTTCTCGGCTGAACAAAGAAAGACATCAACAGTTTGGATGACATAGTGATGAGTAAATTATTTGGATTTTTTTTATTTAAGAAAATATATTATTCCTTTAAGGGAACTGCAAGATGTCCCCTGGAACAATTTTAAAGAAAAAATTCTTAATTTTTTTTCACTTTTAAAGCATAGATTGTAATGGTTTCAAACTTTTTTTATTGTATTTGTTTAACAACTACTGAGTTCAATTTATTTTAGGTGTTGACTTCCCTATTTATAAAAAAGTGCATTTATATTATGGAACCAGCGCAAAGGTTGTGGGTTCGATTTACAGGAAGCACACGATAACACTTCAATGCAGTGCAGCGTAAAAAAAAAGTACATAAAGAGTTCATATTAGTACCAAATGTATACATGGGTGATTCTCACGAAAACTTGGTTTTAAAAATGTCAAGCATGAAAATGTAAAAATTGCTTAAATGTACTTTTTTTCCTACCAGACATTGAAAAACAAAGTCTGGAGTAAATGGGAACATTAATTTAAACACTTTTACTTATCATTTAGCACTTTTTGTAACATAATTAAAAAAATTAGTCCTAAAAAATCTCATTACCGCAACAGTCAGAAAACATCAACACTGACATATTTTCAAAATGACATGACAAACCTGAAAGAACATAATTTGGAGATTCTGCACATGCATTTAAAATCAAAGTATTATGCTTCTATTAATTAAATTAACATTTAATAAGCATCTGTTGCGGTAATGATAATCAAAATGTCGTGTAAGCATTCTGACAAGACAATATTTCAAATTAACTGTAAAAAAATGATCTTACCTGGTAGCCATCTTGAAGTAACTGTGCTTGGTCACTCAAAATCAAACTTTATTAAAATTCTTTATGTGTGCTTAAACTGTTCTCAAAAAGTGTTGCGGAGGATGAGAACATCAGGCATGGACACATCATTTTCCAAATTTTTCTTCATTATTATTATACATGAATATTCAGTAAATATTTTGTCATCTAAAGTAGTCTAGCAAAACATCCATTTATTTTTTTCTAAATATGTTTGTGTTAATTTGATTAAATTACAACATAACGCATGTTCAAACACAGCCGGACACATTGCGGTAATGAGAATTTCAGCAGAAAATGAGATAAAATTGACAAATTATAAATTCTTATGTTGAAATCACACACTGTGCAAGGTAGAACACAGTATTGTGTTAATTCTGATGCTTTTTAATATTACTATATTACACATTTTATAGCTAAAATCATTAGTGCCGTGGTGTTTCAATGGTTTCGTGAGAATCACCCACATAAATATCCCTAATGGTACATATTAGGGCCTTTTATAGGGTCTTGCCCCAGTGACAGCTGGGGTAGAGTACATATTTTGACCATTTTTCAAACAGTATGTAAGTTGCAATGGATAAAAGCGTCTGCCAAATGCATTAATGTAAAAGTAATATCAATTTAATGTCGTATTTATGTATATAATCAGATTTTCTATATCAATGAATCCCTGTCCACAATACTGATGTCATCACTACCAAGCTTTTTGAAATGTTATGAAAGATGACAACATAGACTAATGTGTATACCTCACCTAATGGTTTCAATAAAACCACTTCATTCCCGAAAAGAAAGAAAAAAACATTTAGGAATGTATGATCAAAGGTATTGAGTTACTTTCCACTTTCCTGTCCATGTTTCCCTCCTCGTATATTTGGTTTAGTCATTTTTTGACGAACTGTCCTCGCTGCAGGACCAGAGAGAGCTAGGCCACATGAAATACAAATGACACACCTTATTTCAACGCTCCGAGCCTGCATCTCAACACAATGACATCATTGTGCATCATTAAACTGTTAGCCGGATTGTACATCCACAGTGAATGGGAACGAGAACAGATGTAATCCTCCAAATCTGGTTGCTGTTTCCGTGTTTGTACGAGCGCTGGCCTTTGAGCTTGCGGCTGCGTTCTGCTTGTGTATTTTATTTCGATACTCTTCATGTTTAGGCAAACCGCAGTGGCTGCCGTGTTATGCGTGATGTGTAAATGTTTACAAAGCTCTGTTTGGACTACCTCATTTATTCCAGTTTTGAGTTTTTATAACTACTTCATGTGCTTTCTCTCTCTACAGCTAATGCTATGTATATGGGAGGCCAAGAAATGAGACTGGTGGTAAAAAGAGATGACTCAACCATACGTCAACACCTCAGAAAGGTAACAATAGCATCATAATATTTAAATACCAGTGGTAGAAAGAATAAACGTAGCAGATTACAAAAGTAGAAAGTAAACAGCATCCATTGTTTCCAATGCATGGCTAGAGGCCTATTTGCTTTCACTGAAAAGAACCATGCTACCAAATGACGCACTTTTTCTCGATATCCTGCGTACTAAAGGAGCGAATCAAAGACAATCTGGAACCTTCTAAACGTGTTCAAAGCAAATGAGACCCACACCGATTCACTCTCAATGAGCAACCTATTAGTAAATGATGCTATATCTAAATGACTAGGCTTTGGGTGAAGTTTAGGGATTTAAATATGAGTGTCATTTGTGCCGTTCACGCATCTGTTTAGCTCAAGGGTGTCAAATCGTGCTTCTGTAGGGCCACTGTCCTGCAAAGTTCAATTTCAAACCTGCGTCAACACACCTGCCTTTGATTTTCAAGTAACCCTGAAGATGTTCATTAGCTTGTTCAGGTTTGGATGATGAGGTTGGAGTTAAACTCTGCAGGATGTCGGCCCTCCTGGAGAAGGTTAAGCAAGTTAAAGAGCATTGCTAAAAATGTTATTTTGTGTATTTGGTATTATACAATGTGTTTGTGTAGTTTATGGTTAAAAACAGATTATTTTCCACATACCGTACATTTTTGTAGCTCCAGATTTTACTCTCTTCCTGAAACGCACAGATTTGAAAAGCTCTGTGTCCCTGATTGGCCAGATTGGTCTGAATACCTCTGACGTCAGCTGCCGGAAATGTGATGCTCCTTACCATGTTTGAAAGATTCGGTCACAATGCAATGCTAACAGGAGTTAACTTACAGGCTGTGAGTCCGAAGCGGGAGGAATTATGATAATGTCGGTCTTGTCTACATCACCAATCCCATAGCCTGGGAAAACCCAGACAATTTCCGGCAAATTTAGATTTGCTCTGCAAGTAGTCTGGCAAAGAGGCCATTCAAGCCCATTTCGAATGCCAAGAAATGACATATCAGGGCACAACATAAAGGACTGCCCAGTTGCCCGGGGCAAGCGTGAGAGACGTTCGAGCCAGTAAAAAGTATTGTCACTTGCCCGATCGGGCCAGTGCTTCACCCTCAGTCACTAAAATATATTTTCATCAACATCTTGGAAGCAGACATTTACTTGGGTAAAACACGACGAAAGAAACAATGCAATATTTTGCACAGTTTGCTGTCAGTTTACAGGTAAAGCAGAAAATTTGGTAATCTTTTTTCTTTGGAACATGTCTGTTGTATATGTATACAATTATACTTGACTTATTATTATTATTTTATTAAAGTTATTATATTTAAATGTGTTACACTGACAGTTTTTTATTGGGGCCAGTGAAAATTTTGGCAGGGCAAGTGAAAACCTGAACCACTGGCCCGACTGGGCCAGTATAAAAAATTATTTGCGTTGAGCCCTGCATACCTTTTAATTTAACCTTTAAATGTAGTAATATATAATCTAAACACTGTACTAGGCCTATAAAATAAAATACAAAACATTGAAATGGATTTAATGGGCTTGGACTTTCACTTTTATGCGCTTTTCTTTAGCTAATTGCCCAGATTGTAGACTCTAAAAATGCTGGGTTATTTTTAACCTATCGTTGGGTCATAAAGGGACAAACCCAGTCGTTGTGTTAGATTAACCCAGAAAATGTTTATATTTGACCCAACTATGCGTTGAAACAACTCAACATAGTTTAAATTGGGTTCATCCCTTTTTTTAAGCATATTGAGTTCAATTTAAAACATATTTGAAAAGCACTACCACTAGAAAGTTTGTGACTGATTCCTGATGCATTTGTCCTTTTCAATACCCTGGTGTGATGCAAACCAGAGACCGCGTCCACATACAGATGGTGGAGGGCTGCTGATAGCTGATGGACTGTATCTGTCATCAGTTAAAAAGGTGAAATCCTTACAGCTTTCAGCCCGTTACTTTTAAGGATCGCTTATTTAAAGTCTTCAAGTCTCAGATTACGACTCTACTCAGTCAGACTACCGCTTAAAGACGTTTTTCAAATTCCTCGATCGAATATTTTCCGCAAATTCGCTTCACAGACTTTAGCATCCCACCCGAAATTCCATCTGGGAAGCAAACTCTTTTTTTAGTCCGCTCGTCTTTACACGCGTCTGAGTATTCGCTGTTCCTTCGTATCTGCTTCACGAGACGCGCGGTCTGCTTCGCCTGCCAATACCGCCGCTGGAATCGTTTTCTTCAGGAAGAGCTGAAGGTGAAGACAGGAGGTCATATGTTTAAACCCCTCTCCGCATTAAACCACATGCATCTGACTCCTCTATTAGATTTATGGGCTGTGGTGAAATCGATCAGACCGACAGATGTAGAACCCATCACGATTAACTGGTACAGTCGGCAAAGGCCAAACATTATGCAGTTTGTCAGAGAAATCATGCAAAGCGGTTGACAAGAGAATTTGATCTTTCTATTGTGCACGGCTCTTGAGGTCTCACCGACAAATAGCCCTTCGAAGTCTACACGGGTGGTTTTTCTGTTCCTCTTGATGTTGTTGGCTATATTCAGCGGAGGTTACGGCGGAAATATCTTCGAAGTGTCCGCAATGGTGTCCGAGGGGAGATGGCGGGCATGGAAGTCTTGGTGTCAGCTTTATTTATTCAAAAACATCTTGATGGTTTTCCCACTTGCGTGTACAGGCAGTTGGATTATATGTGGTGTGGCTTTGCATGAGGCTCACTCTATAATTTGACATATTCTGCTTTTTAGATTTATGTTGTGTACTCGCCGAAGAATGGTCTATTGGGATGTTTTATCAGCTTTGCATAATATCTATTATTTCGAGTCAAAATGAAAGGTTGCATATAAATTTCACTTATTTCAGTACAATTATTGAGAAAATAGATTTGTTTATGACCCCTGACATCCCAGACCACTGCAGTACAAACAGGAGTCAATCACTCAAGACATGTTTTTTATTTCCTTTATGACTGGTGTGAACTATTCCTTTAAGGCACTAGAACAACTTTCTATCTAAATCATATGAGCCATCAGAAAAAAAACACAGAAGACTTATTGTCAGTTCTGCTCACATTATGATTTGTGAACCCCAAATGAGACGTCACCTAAATCAGATTCCTGACATCAAGTGGATCTACAGCTCCGGGTCTTTTACTAACTTGTTTTCTTCTCCGTCAGCTTATTTTTTACTATGGAGCTACGGACCACTGGTGCCCTGTGCAGTATTACCATGATATCCGAAGGGACTTCCCTGAAGGTGACATTCGTCTCTGTGAAAGGGGCATCCGACATGCATTCGTCCTGGATGCGGGAGAGGAAGTGGCCAACATGACGGCACAGTGGATCTGCGATGATCTGAGGACTCTGTGACTATAAGATTAACATTTCATTCCAATGCAGTTTAATGGATGATGACAAGATCATGCAAAAGTTATTATTTGGGTGCTTGAATATACTGTCTGTGATCATAAATTGCACTAATTTTAGCACTGTTAAGGGCCGTTCACATTATAACGTTAACTATGGCATTAACTAATATTGCATGTTTTCTTTACTAAAACGCTTGTAATTGTTCATGTGTCATTTAATGTATAAGTATGCTGTTCTTGTTGCATTTACACAGCAGGTATAACCAGCAGATGTCCTCAACACGGCGCGTTTAACTGTAAACAATGAATCTAATAGTTTGTGAAATCTAATATCTTACATTTGGCGTAGTTAATGTAGCAGAAAAAAGCATTACGTGGTGAATTTCACAGCAACTGGATACCTGAGGTAATTTTAAGCTATAACTAGACCTCAGCAATGAACTTCTCCACTGTCTCATCTGTCATTTAATGGCCGTGCACTTGAAATTTAAATAGATTTGATTGGTTGTCAATAGTTTATCGTTCATCAGTTTAAAGAAGAAAAAAAAATCGCCCAGAAAGTGATGCAAGTGATATCGTTCATTGTATCTTTATCGTTATAGTTGTGGTGTCAACTCTGCTATTCTTTTTAATATAAAAAGATTTATAAAACCATATTTGTATAGTTATCGTTATAATGTGAACGGACTTTTAAAGGGATATTCCAGCGAAAAATGAAAATTACCCCATGATTTACTCAAACTGTATATGATTATCTTTTTACAGACAAAGACAATCGGGGTTATATTAGAAAATGTGAAGGTTCCCATCGGACATGGAATTTCTGAAATATCATATTTTGAAAGTCAGGGAATTTTATATATTTTTTCCAAGTCATGGAATATCAGAATTTGTTTGTCGCTTTAAATTTTAGCTTGCATTTATCAAAATGTACACCTTTGTACCCAAAGAGTAGCCTAGGTTTCCCCATGCTGCCTTGAACGCAAATTTATTCATGCTGCATGTCTAGCATGGAAACTATGGACCTATTTTGTCCCTGAAGTAGGGAACCAATCACAGAACGGGGAGGGGGGAGCAAGACGATGACAACATCTATGCGACACACCGATTGACAATGAGCTACAAACAGACGCATTTGATAGACATTCGTAGCACCCAATAAACGGCATAGGGAACCAATCACAGAACGGGGAGGGGGGACCAAGACGATGACGACGTTTATGCGACACACCGATTGGCTATGAGCTACGTACAGACGCATTTGATAGACATTCGTAGCACCCAATAAACGGCATAGGGAACCAATCACAGAACGGGGAGGGGGGAGCAAGACGATGACGACGTCTATGTGACACACCGATTGGCAATGAGCTACGTACAGACGCATTTGATAGACATTCATGGCGCCCAATAAACAGCAGAGGGAACCAATCACGGAACAGGGAGGGGGGAGCAAGACGATGACGACGTCTATGCGACACACCGACTGGCTATGAGCTACGTACAGACGCATTTGATAGACATTCGTAGCACCCAATAAACGGCATAGGGAACCAATCACAGAACGGGGAGGGGGGAGCAAGACGATGACGACGTTTATGCGACAGACCGAATGGCTATGAGCTACGTACAGACGCATTTGAAAGACATTCGTGGCGCCCAATAAACGGCATAGGGAACCAATCACAGAACGGGGAGGGGGGAGCAAGACGATGACAACGTCTATGCGACACACAGATTGGCAATGAGCTACGTACAGACGCATTTGATAGACATTCGTAGCACCCAATAGACGGCATAGGGAACCAATCACAGAACGGGGAGGGGGGAGCAAGACGATGACGACGTCTATGCGACACACCGATTGGCAATGAGCTACGTACAGACGCATTTGATAGACATTCATGGCGCCCAATAAACAGCAGAGGGAACCAATCACGGAACAGGGAGGGGGGAGCAAGACGATGACGACGTCTATGCGACACACCGACTGGCTATGAGCTACGTACAGACGCATTTGATAGACATTCGTAGCACCCAATAAACGGCATAGGGAACCAATCACAGAACGGGGAGGGGGGAGCAAGACGATGACGACGTTTATGCGACAGACCGAATGGCTATGAGCTACGTACAGACGCATTTGAAAGACATTCGTGGCGCCCAATAAACGGCATAGGGAACCAATCACAGAACGGGGAGGGGGGAGCAAGACGATGACGACGTTTATGCGACACACTGATTGGCTATGAGCTACGTACAGACGCATTTGATAGACATTCGTAGCACCCAATAAACGGCATAGGGAACCAATCACAGAACGGGGAGGGGGGAGCAAGACGATGACGACGTTTATGCGACACACCGATTGGCTATGAGCTACGTACAGACGCATTTGAAAGACATTCGTGGCGCCCAATAAACGGCATAGGGAACCAATCACAGAACGGGGAGGGGGGAGCAAGACGATGACGACGTCAATGCGACACACCGATTGGCAATGAGCTGCATACAGACGCATTTGATAGACATTCGTAGCACCCAATAAACGGCATAGGGAACCAATCACAGAACGGGGAGGAGGGAGCAAGACGATGACGACGTTTATGCGACACACCGATTGGCTATGAGCTACATACAGATGCATTTGATAGACATTCGTAGCACCCAATAAACGGCATAGGGAACCAATCACAGAACGGGGAGGGGGCAGCAAGACGATGACAACGTCTATGTGACACACCGATTGGCTGTGAGCTACGATCAGCTTAATAAGTTGTGACGTATGAATGCTGTTTCCGTCTCCAAGCCTCCACGGCTGTTTGTTGGCGTTGTTAATTCATTTTATGCATTTAAGCTAAATATTATATAAACTCACAGTGTACACCATTATCAGGCTCACAGCATCTCAGACATAGGTCATGAAAATTCAGCTTTTTAGTCAGAAGTCGTCAGGGAATTTGACATTTAGCTAAAAATGTTTTGGCTGTTCCAAGCTTTTTAATTGTAGTAAACAGGGACCAGGGAACAACTTCTGACTTTAAAGCCCAAAAAGTGCATCCATCCTTTACAGACTCCGGCGGTTAGTAAAGACCCTCTGAGGGTAATCAGTGTGATTTTGTGAGAAAAATATCCATATTTAAAACTATAAGCCGTAACTACTAGCTTCCGGCATCGGCCAAGGTGCATTCACAGAGCTCTTTTTTACTTCATTTAATGGGGGAAGCACCAGAGGCGTCATCCCCATTTAAACTGAGGGGGCATGTGCCCAAATGGATTTTTCATGCAACCTCAAAATGAAAGAAGCGTCCATTAATCTGTTATTTGACTTTTAATCTGTTTAATATGCACAATATTATAAATTCTTATAAATTATGCATCCTTGTAACTTTTCAGAGATTTTTGCCGTTTTGATTGTGTTTTGATCATGTTACATTACAATTCTGGCGGCAGGCACTGCAGTCAGCGCAGCCGCAGACCTCAGCGCCTGAGCGCGCTCAAGAGTTTACTGTTGCTGCTGCATTTGGCTATGTGAGGAATTAAAACGTGTAAGAAACGCTCACAACATTTCCAAACCCCAGTACGGTAATGTGCAGTTAACCTCCTCTGTGTAGAAAATGTATGGTTTAAAATGTGACCGTCTAGACGTTAAATTTGTAGAGATTTCTAGATTCATCTTCTTGGTACAACGCCAAAGTTGCCAGAGTTCATGGGGGCGTGGAATCACACATGTTCATATGAGGTGAAATTGAATGCAAAAATCCGTTCCTCTAATAGTTTTATCTAAACATATTTTTTTAAATCATTATTGAACATTAAAATCAATCACTTTATGGATTTAAAATTACATTAATTTCATAGGATAATGCAGTTGTTGTGCAAAATGCATTAATGACACAATTAAACAAGTCATTAAACAAAACGTAAATAAACAAAACATGCCGTTTCAGATGTAAATATGATGCCAATATTGATTAGTATTTGATATAAAAGTTAGTCAACACTTTTATTTTGGAGGTTTTTGCATGAAGGCACTCAGATTATTAGAAATATATGTGCCATGGAAAAGACTTAAAGCTCTATAATATGTTTAGTTTCATGTCTGTGTATGCACAAATTACTTTAAGCTATGCACACTGTGCCCCCTCAAAAAAAATTGGTGCATGACGCCCCCGGGTAGCACCAACGTAAAGGTACATTATCGCCACCTAACTTACTCTTGTCAAAGATTATAGAAGCCACTCCAACACAGTAGGTGGCAATAATGCACCGGAAGCTAGTTATTATGGTTCATAAATTTTAAAATATGGGCATTATTCTAAAACAAATTACTTCTGTGAAGGATAGTTGAATGTTTTGGCTTCAAAGTCAAGTTGTTCCCTGGTCCCATGTTCACTACCATTATGAAGCCTGGAAGAGCAAGGACATTTTCTAATATAACTACGACCGTGTTTGTCTGGATAAAGATAAACATGTACATTGAGGATTGCTTGAGGGTGAGTAAATCATGGGGTAGTTTAAATTTTTTGCTGAAGTATCCCTTTAATTTGTATTAGAAAATGTAAACTTACACTGAAAAAAATTATTAATTCAATTTACTTCATTTTTTTAAGGTAAGTGTTTGCAATCAAATTATTTAAGCTACATTTAAACAAAAGAAAAAATTAAATAAAATAAATACTTTTGTTTAAATGTAGCGTAAATAAATTGATTGCAACCACTTACCTTAAAAAAATTGAGTAAATTGAATGAATAATTTTTTTTTCAGTGTAGTTGTGGTGTGTATTTAACTTTACGAATAATAAAAAAATTGGGTTGGTATTTGAGAGAATGTTAAAGAGGTTACTTTCTTTGTTCTTCAGAACCCAAATGCAAATTTTTAAAAACTCCTTTAGTGCACATTGACTATGCCTAAACTATTGTAGTCGAGTTTTTAATTGTAGTCAAGTCCAACTCGAGTCCATGTCAAGACCAGAGATCAAGTGTCGAGTCTGAGTTAGGACCGAGTCCAGAAAAAGCTGGATGTGGACTCGATCTTGAGTTGGACTCAATGCTCGATCAACACTGGTTTTAGGATATTCACGTTTCAAATGTGTGTAACAACTGATATCCATTGTCTTCAAGACACTTAAAAAAGTCGAGTTATTTATTTAATACTTTTAGGGGTAACGCTTTATTTTACGGTGTCTTTGTTACACATGCTACATGTAATTACTGTAGTAATAACAGTTAATTATGCATAATTGCATGCAACTAACCCTAAACCAAACCCAAATCCTAACCCCAACCCTATAGTAAGTACATGTTGTTAATGATTATTACTTATTATTAAATGTATAATTACACACAGTGATGCCTTAAAATGAAGTGTGACCCTTTTTAACACAGTCTCACCCCATGTCGTCAATATTTTTTGACGAACTGGGGACTTCAATACTATTACGTCCGTTGCATTCTCTTTCCTATTTTCTTACCATTTTCGCGTCGGTTTAGGGTTAGATTACGCAAAATTAAACAGTCTACGCGAAATTAAACAGTTGTCACCTGGCGTTGGGGTTAGAGTTAGGTTTGGGTAGGGATGTCATTATGTAAATCTAACCCTAAACCGACGCGGAAATGGTAAGAAAATAGGAAAGAGAATGCAACGGACGTAATAGTATTGAAGTCCCCAGTTCGTCAAAAAATGACGCGAAAGTTATACCCTTTTAGGTAATTTTGAAGCTTAAATTGTTTTCTGTTTACAATGGGAGTTTATGGTAAATGAGGTGGTCACTATTCACCCCCGTTATAACTAGAAACCCCTTAACTTTTAACTAGTGGTTAACTAATGACAAAGTTTTAATTTGGGGGTGAACTATCCCTTTAATTAGCTATTAGCCATGTTTTAACCCTAAAAACGTAATAGGGGAACATGACAAGTATCCTATCTTATAATACATATTCATGGAGTTAAATTACAGATTCATATGTAAAATGTACATTCCCCTGACCCTATACTTTATGCATTATAAAAAAGATGGAGTTGTTTCTGTACATTAGCTCAATTGGAAGAGCATTGCATTAGCAGCTCAACCGCTCACACACACATACTGCTAAAATGTATACCTTGTAATGCACTGTAGTCACTGTATTTGCCCAACGTGTACATGTAAATTAATGAATGGCTATATAAAATTATTATTATAAATATATAAATTATTTATTGTTGTAGCATTTCATATCACCCTTGTGTGACCCCTTAACATTTTCTTTATGATTTTTAATAAAAAAAGATGATGATCATGGCCTCCTACGTTACATGTCATTTTATTTCTATCTGAAATTCAAACATGTTAATACATCTTGAAACCAGGAAATGCCTGTACTAGCAAGGGTCAAATATGGTAGTGTCTTCAGCAGCCGTAAAGAACCACAGAATTATGAATTTTAATGGATCTCAGTCTTTACCCCGTTTTAAGGAAGAAAAGTTATATATATTCGCAGCTGTCTCCATATGAATGAACCTCAACATTAGCCCTGTCACTCGTGAATGGATGGTTTTTATTTTCCAGACAGCATCACGGGGACTCTGGAATAGTGTTTTACTTCTTAAGCCGCTATTCTCTTAGCTTGCGATCCATTTAGATTCTGTAGGCCCCAACTTGGCTGCCGACACATCCCAAGAGTTTGTTAAATGGTAAATGAAGGAGCCAAAGAGGGACCTCGGCCGTAGGCTTCATCTCTCCTTGCGTGGCTTCCTGGGGGTTAGCAAGCGAAATATTTTGACAGTTCACCTCAATAGCCCAAAGGCCCATTATATTATTCTGTCTTCAAACGAGCTCGGTCAATGTAATTAAACATCAAAACTTTTATAGTGTGCGCTGCGATACTCAAAGTGTCTGGCCGTGACAATAGCACATCTGCACTGTTAAATGAAAACACCACTATTTTTTATATTTTACTATGTTCTTACCTCAACTAAGACGAATTAATACATACCTATCTTTTTTCAATGCGTTCACTTAATCTTTGTACAGCGTGTCGTGAATGTGTTAGCATTTAGCCTAGCCCCATTCATTCCTTAGGATCCAAACAGGGATGAATTTAGAAGCCACCAAACACTTCCATGTTTTCCCTATTTAAAGACTGTTACATGAGTAGTTACACGAGTAAGTATGGTGGCACAAAATAAAACTTTTGTTTGAGCCATAGGAATGAATGGGGGTAGGCTAAATGCTAACACATTGAAAGTGCACGCATTGAAAAAAGATAGTTATGTATTAATTCATCTAAGTTGAGGTAAGAACATAGTAAAACGGTGGTGTTTTCCTTTAACACTGTGTTTTCCAGAGCAAGTTTTGAAATCGATCTCCTTCAGCACCGAGGTGGACCGCTCCGGCAGTGATTGACGCATCTTGTTGCCGAGTGGCTCTGTAAATATTTCCAGCTGATCCCTCTCGGAGTTGGGACTCTCCGTGTAAGCCCAGGTCTCTTTAATCTTCCTTCCCAGACTTCTCGAAAAGAATGACAAAGCCCCTTAATTTGCTTATCCTTGATTTAAACCAGGAGGCAGGGCTAGTTCATAGGAGGAAATGGAGTAATCCTGCCCGGGTGGATTGAATTGTGGCAAAGCAAACAAGCTTTACTGTTTTACGTCTCCGGAGTGGTTCGGGTTCTCTTGTGGTGATATAGAATCATTCCAGAGATATTCTGCTATTTTCCTGCCAAATATCATCTGCAATAGATCATATTCTTCCCCCTGCTCTTTATGTTTTGTTTTGACATTGCAATAGTTGCTCTGTTTCCCCTTTGCCTCCCAGGTTTTGTACCAACCAATACATTCTGACCTTGAATTAAAAGAGATATTTTCTACCATACGCACAGTATACATCTATTAGTATACATTTTACAGACTTTTGCGTTTTGTTATAGTGGCACATCAAGCTATTTCCTATCCATATATTGTATATATACACTACAGGTCCCACATTCCCATTCAATGACACAAACTGTGAGTGTAGGAAAAGCAAACAGGGCTGCATCCCATCCCACGAGCTTCTCTCAGGGGGTATTGAACATGTTTTGCAGGTTGTGCAACTCCCCCGCAGTGGCCCATCTTTGCTATTGATTCCGTTTAAGCGAATCATGTCTGTTTACGCAGTACTTGCATTTAAATCTCAGCATTTTTCTGAAAAAATGAGACAAAATATACATACTAATATATATATATATATATATATATATATATATACAATCAAACTGCATATGCGTCTATTAAGGTTTATAATAATAATGTAATGTACTTGCACATTATTGAAACTAGTGGCTTTTGTAGTTTACATTTCCTTGGTACTTGTTTATATTTCTTTGGTGTGTGATAGTTTTATAATTAAGTTCTGACAAATATTGGCAGGCTGACTCCTATTGGAAAAGCTTTGCAAAATAGCAAATGCTCAAATGTTTGGAAATGGCACTGACTTCATTTCGCTGTATAAAACTGTGAAAATCAAACTGTTCTTACAGTATGTTAGGATACTGTAGATTTTTCCTTGCATTTGCTGTGTCATTAGCAGTAAACACAAAATAAATTGGCAGCTGTATTTGGACATTATTATTTATGCATCTGGCAGATGCTTTTATCCAAACAACCTGCAGTAACTTCATTTTAATGTATACATTTTTATTAGTATCTGTGCTCCCTGGGATCAAACCCACAACCTTTTGCACTGCTAACGCAATGCTTTACCACCAGTGTTGGGGAAAGTTACTTTTGAAAGTAATGCATTACAATATTAAGTTACTCCCCAAAAAAGTAACTAATTGCGTTACTTATTTACTTCTCATGGAAAGTAATTCTTACGTTACTTTTGCGTTACTTTTTCTTACTTGGCTGAGGATTGATCTCTTTCAGGCTTTGCAGGTGTTTTTTTATGACAGAGAAGTTGTGCATTCAGAAACTGCATATTTCCGTCGAAAAATGTCAAGCCTGCCATCTTCATTTCCGACTATAACTGTTACCACTCATCCGCGATGCATAGAGTGCCAACACCGCGGGTGTGCATTATTTTCTTATAATTCAAAGGACCAGAGTCAATTATTCCTCTTTAACAGTTTAGGTGTGCGGTTATCAGAAATTAATGCATACCCACAGAACATTTCTCAGCCAATCAGAATACAGCATTCAACAGACCCGTGGTATAAGTTGAGTTTAATGCAGTACATTATTTTTTTTTATCAAATTAATTAAACTGAAAAGTAACTCGCATTACTTTTTTAAAAAAGTAACTCAAATATTAATGTGTACACTTATAAAGTAATGCGTTACTTTACTCGTTACTTCAGAAAAGTAATATCTTTTCTGAAGATATTACGTAATGCAAGTTACTTGTAATGCGTTACCCCCAAGCGTGCCGCACAAGCCCTGAAAAGTGAAGCCAAAATGTCTCGTGACCGTGATAGGTCATAAACTCCGCCTCCCTATGTTATTCAATGGGAGTTGAGACAACTAAACAACTTAATTACACTTCAATTATCTTTTTTCCGAAGCTGGTTTCTGTCACTTACATTAGTTTTTACCGCGCTGATGTAAATTCAAGTGTTTGTTTTTAAAAATAAGTTTGTTTTTAGTTAGTTATTTAATGCTATAAAAACGTTGGTGTCACAACATGATTGACAGCTGTGATATGCGCATTCTGCGAAGGCGGGGCCTTGCTTTCGCGGCTTTACTTCCTGCTCACTACTGCGCAGGACTGGTCCCGAAATCGCTACAGCGCAGACTCAAGACCCAAGATGTCAGCGCCGTATCGGGACACAGACGGCTTTCTTTTCACCAATGAAAGAGAGCGAACGGGCATCGTCCATCTTTTTTTACATTTTATGGTTACCCCAACACTGTTTAACAAATTGTATGACATATACTTGCTGCTGAAAATACTACAAATGCTACTAAAAAGTATTCAGTTTTCAAAATAATAAGTTAATGACAGTGTATTTTTACGAATTTAAAACTCTTATTGTATTTTAATATGTTGACATTAACAGGATTCATCCTAAACTGGTGGTATTTTCCCTAAATACGAAAAAACTATTTGGATGAAAGCACTAAACCCGGGCTCATCTCATCCTCCATCCTGAGCTGTCTTTCAAGGTTTTCTCCTAAATTAAGTTTTATTCGGGCCAATAATATAGCTCTCAGGGAAAGACACTGGACGGATGTCAAAATCTGAACGCTGCGGTGCTTTTTTTGGTCTCGAATGCGATTCTGCAACATGATTCAATAAAGAAGAAACAAGCTGTTTAAAAAGATCCCTCTTAAAGAAAAATCATATCCCCTCTTGTCACAGCCTCCAGGCAGTCGTTCAAATATTTGGGGGTCGGCGTTAAATTAAAATCACCCCTAAAAAATGTGTACTTGGTGAGGGGCCACCGACTGTCCGTAATAATTGTTTGATATAGTGTGTTTTACCACGGTATCTGTAGACTCAACAAAGGAAATATTAGTAACTTCAGAAAAGTCGAAAATAGATTAACAGGCAGCATAAACGTCCTCGCAATAAGTTATTTCTTTTACTCCTTTTTAAATATTGGAGGAATTGTAATAAAAGTGACTGATGGTCTATCTCATCCATTTGCTCTTACAGCATAACCTTCCCTGGACATGTGCATAATGGTAGGGCACAAAGTCATTACATTTTAAAAACCTCCACAGGGAGCCTGAAGCCACATTAGTGTTTCCCGGAGGTCAGCACACAATGGTGTACGGCTTCCCGCCAGCACTGGACAATACCTTACCCCTATCTGTTGTGTGAAATTTTAGGATCACCTGGAATGCTCGCTGGCAAAAAAATGAGACAAAATACAAACCCAATAATAATTCTGGAACCGTGGGTGAGTCAGACAGTCACTGAGGGTTCATTTTCATGTGGATGTCTGGAAAAGCAGATTTGCTGTAGGAGTCATTTCCCATCGATTTTTAATGCATTAGCTAATATCGATAGTAAGTTAATGCATTAGCTAATATAAACTAACAATAAAAATTACCTATACAGCATTTATTAAAGGGATAGTTCACCCAAGAATACAAATTCTTACTCATTTACTCACTCTCGTGTTGTTACAAACCTGTATAAATTTCGTTGGTCTAATGAACACAAAGAAAAATGTTTTGAGGACTGTTTGTAACCAAACCATTAATTTCTTTATTTCCTACTATAAAAGTGAATGGGGCTAAAAAAATCCATAGAAATTACCGTGTTACTTGCAGCTGGTTGCCGGTAACTTACTGTAGATTTAAATGTATGTTATTTACTGGCAACATTTTGTTCAAAGTTAAATGAACATTAGACATTTACAAGTCTTTGTCTTTACGGAGTAAAACTACACTGTAAAAATATTCCGTAGAAATTACAATGGTATTGCAGCTGGGTTGCCGGTAATTTACCGTAGATTTAAATTTATGTTATTTACTGATAAGAGTTTGTTCAAAGTTAAATATATTTAAAAAAAATCAAGTCTTTATCTTTACATAATAAAACTATACAATAACAGCCTCATGCAAAGCATTCTGGGAACCAGAAATCATCATCAACCTTTTTCTGTTTTTTGCTTCAGATTTTGTTTCCCAGAATGTTTTGCTTGATGCTGTTTTTTAGTTTTACTCTGTAAAGACAAAGACTTGTAAATGCTTAATGTTCATTTAACTTTGAACAAAATGTTGCCAGTTAATAACATGAATTTAAATCTACGGTAAATTACCGGCAACCAGCTGCAAGTAACACTGTAATTTCTACGGATTTTTTACAGTGTGTTTGGTCAGAATCTTCATTTTTGGGTGAACTATACCTTTAATCTTAATTCATGTTAATTTCAGCATTTTTTAATACATTTTTAAAATCAAATGTTGTAACTTACATAAAAAATTGTATTGACATTGACTAACATTAACAAAGATTAATAAATGCTTAAAAACTACACTGTAAATGTAAAAAAGTTGGATGTACTTAAACTTGAAAAAAGTATTTTTTCAACTAAAATTTTCTCACTTTAATGAAAAATGTAAGGTGAAAAATGTAAAAAAAAAATCTATTGGCAACACCTACAAAATTTAAGTTAAAGTGAAATATAAAAAATACCAATTTAAGTACATTTATTAATCCAACTTTCACTTTTTACAGTGTATAGTGCTCATTGTTAGTCTATATTTGCTAATGCATTTAGTTACACTGTAAAAAAAAATCTGTAGAAATTACAGTATTACTGGGTATTACTGGCAACTAACTGCCAGTAACTTACTGTAGATTTTACATTTATGTTATTTACTGGGAAAAGTTTGTTCAAAGTTAAATGACCATAAAACATTTTCAGTTTTTATCTTCTACAGTAAGTTACTGGCAACCAGCTGTATAATTACAGCTAATTTTTTACAGTGTATGTTAACAAATACAACCTTATTGTAAAGTGTTACGAGAAAATATAAATAATAATAATAACCGAAAATACAAATAAAGGATTCTAAATACTCATATTCAAATTTATATTTTTGCTTTTTATATATTTTTACATATACTAATAAACAATATCTCCAAACAAAACAAGAAAGCAATATATTGCTGTTTACATATAATTTACAATTGAATTATGTACACTTCCTTATCTGACAGTATACATACACACATACACAGTGCATTTACAATAGACATCGATGACAATAACGCAATAAGACAATATTCTCGATTTGTTCCCTTATTTTGGCAGCACGATAAATACACATAAATGCATATTAAATTAAGAAGAGCACTTGGGCATGTGTACAATAATTTACACTTACATTTTAAGCCTTTGTTCTAATATAAATCAGTCACGGCTTTATTGTTCCATCTTATCCGTTTTCATTTTTGGAGCAAAATATATTGTATGTTTTATCAGTTTAGATACAGTAAATTAAAACAGATGTTGTTGAATGTAAAAAAGTGAACACTGATCAGCATGTATATTCAAGGGGTGCCAAACCCTTCTACTGAACCATGACAATCCTGCAGGCTTTGCATTTATTATTTGGCACGCACATTGAAACTTTTTCACTAAATGTCCCCTAAGGCTCCAATAGTGAGACACAACTGTTGTAACTCGAGCAACGCTTAAGCTGATAACCTCCAGACCTCAAAACAACTAAAAGGTCAACGGCACTATTCAGACCTCTTCGTCCCCCTGAATGAAGTCTATGATGGCGTCCTGTAATGTTATTATCTCCCACGGCTAGGTGCGGTTAAATAAATGATCGTATCAACAACGAATATAAGAAAAGGCTGCTTATAATATAAATCAAACTGTTTGGAGAAACTGCCTCGAGAGGAATTCGATTAAAGAGCAAGCGCATAAGGTTGGAAAAGTTTACGATGAAAGTAGATAGAGGGCTTCAGTGAAATATCGCCTGAACTGTGCCAAATCAAATTCATTTGTTTTCAAACGTTTATAATAGATGAGGAAGATCCAGTCCCATTTCTTAGCGCTTTGTCTTACTTTGTCTACATCTTTTCAAACAATCTAATACAGACCCACAGGGTTCAGAAGACATTTTTGCCTCAAAACAAAGGGAAACGGCAGCTTTAGGAGGCATGCGCAGTATGTTACAATAAAAGAAATCCTATGCATATAAATGTTTTTTTTTATATTTTGTGCAAAATACTGAAACACAAACATTACATAAGTAAGTTCAACAGTGATTCAAGAAACATCGTGAGGGATACGTCAACTGTTTTTGACCCAATTGTTCACATGTAACTCATTTCGGTGAAAGCATCCGCAGATGATCCACATGCTTATAAACCAAATCACGACAATTACGTAACACAAAACCACACAGGAAGTTTCCGATTTTGTGTCATCACTTTTTCTCTATTGCATTGAGTTCCGGTTCATTTTGTTGGGGTCTGTATTAGGAATGTAACTTTTTAATAATGCCACCATAAACAATATGCTTCATCGTAATCCTCATAGGGTGAGACCCAACTTGGTTGAATAGAAAAAAACAATTGCTGTTACGAATTAAAGATCTGCTTTGTATTTCTTTATAGAGGAAGCGTATAAAATGTTAAGCAGACAAATATTTCTTCCTTGATAAACCGACGCTGCACCTAGCAAAATAAGGTCACATTTGACCTGTAAATGGGGAAACATATTGAATCGTATTACTGAAGTGGCCTTCTTGAAGATAGGTGTTGAAAACTATTTTGGCTAAGATGTGCCATGCACCAACGTTACTTTTCTTCTTAATAGCCTGACACAGTTGAGGTAAAATTAAATAGCAAATACTGTAAAAAAAAAGTTGGTTCGACTTAAAAAAGTAAGTTGTACACAATGTTTTGAGTTAACTAATATTTTAAAGGATTAGTCCATTTTCTTTAAAAAAATCCAAATAATTTGCTCACCACCATGTCATCCAAAATGTTGATGTCTTTCTTTGTTCAGTCCAGAAGAAATTATGTTTTTTGAGGAAAACATTCCAGGATTTTTCTCATTTTAATGGACTTTAATGGACCCCAACACTTAACAGTTTTAATGCAGTTTAAAATTGCAGTTTCAAAGGACTCTAAATGATCTCAAACGAGGGATAAGGTTCTTATCTAGCAAAACTATTGTCATTTTTGGCAAGAAAAATAAAAAATATGCACTTTAAACAACAATTTCTCGTCTATCTCCGGTCATGTGATGCACCAGCGTGACCTCACGCAGTACATCACGTTTAAGAGGTCACGAATGACGTATCGAAACTACGCCCCAGTGTTTACAAGTGTGGAGAAAGAGGATCGTTTCGACATTGTTGTATGTCGAATGATACAAATTAATATCTTTGTGTCAGTTTATTGTTTAAAATGGTCCGCAAATGTGCGTTTCATATATGTAACACGTGACCTTTCGACGTCATTATGCAATTACGTGAGGTAGCGCTGGCTCGTCACACAGCCAGAGGAAGAAGAGAAGTTGTGGTTTAAAAGTGCAAATTTTAATTTTTCTTGGAAAAAATGACAATCGTTTCGCTAGATAAGACCCTTATGCCTCGCTTGGGATCGTTTAGAGTCCTTTGAAACTGCAATTTTAAACTGCATTAAAAGTGTTGGGGTCCATTAAAGTCCATTAAAATGAGAAAAATCCTGGAATGTTTTCCTCAAAAAACATAATTTCTTCTCGACTGAACAAAGAAAGACATCAACAGTTTGGATGACATGGTGAGTAAATTATCTGGATTTTTGTAAGTAAAATAGACTAATCCTGAATTATCTCAAACTTTTAAGGCAACCAGGTAACTTAGTTTGTAAAGTTGAACCAACAAATCTTTTTTACAGTGTTGCTTTTGAGTTTAAGGTCATATTAAATGCATATTATAAAATTATTTAATGCTAACTATAATTTCAATAACATTAACATCAGAAAAAATATATTTTCAGTTCAAAACATATTTTTTCTCTCTTTATGAATGTATATGAATGTTGAACGTGGGTCATGGGGAGCCAAATGACAACAATCATTTTGATTTTGGCTCTAAAACGTCTCTCGCAGAATAAGGCCAGGGGTCGCACAATGCATTGATTTCATTTATCTTGCACACATTGCACATACCTTGTATTATACAGCATACTAATCCAACATCAGGTGTCATTAAGACATGTAAAAATCTTTTTTCCCCTCCCTATAAAATAGCTTTAAAGTTAAATTACATAATAATATACTAAACAATCTCTTAAAGGCCGGGTGCGTGGTTTCTGAAAGCCAATGTTAACATTTGAAATCACGTAAACAAACATGTCCCTACCCCAATAGAATCTGGACCTTCTTTTGATAGACCCGCCCCACACGGCCCGACTCCCAAAGTGTTTTTCAAAAATCATGCACCTGGCCTTTAAGGTTTATTTGATATTCTTCTGGGCTCGCCGAATGCTGTATGCTGGAAAGCACTGCCAGATTTTAACTCTTGAGAGCATCAGGTGTTGGTGGGTTATCTTGATATAAAATTCTGTCACGTTCAATAAATCATCAAATGTCTCTCTTGACTCTGAAAGGGAAACCATATTGTGTATTTAGAAGGTAAGAATGGAGCTAAACTCCACTCAAAGTCACATTTGATTAAGGCAACAAGATTTTTTGCTTCCTTCAGAGGCACTAACAAATCCATGTCCAGACAGCAGACGACTCTGGGCCAGATCTGCACCAAATCCGTGCCAAAATCGGCAGCTCCGGTGCGGATCCAAATCGGATCCGGCCTGCAGTCTGCTACTCTCTGGGTAAGAGCTTAATCATTTTAATTATAGACTGATTTTTTATGCAAAACACCACTGTGGTTATGTATTAATGTGTGTCCTGTAGCTCAATTGGTAGAGCGTTGCATTAGCAGCACAGACGGTCATTGATCCCGGAGATCCCGGAATGTATACCTTGTAATGCACTGTAAGTCGCTTTGGATAAAAGCGCCTGCCAGATGCGTAAATGTATTAAACTTGTGTGCCACTGCTGACAGAGTGTAGGTCTAAACTGTGGCAGTGTTGTAAAAATCCTTTAACACTTAATTTACATTAACAGAATATAATTTTATTTTAGTTAAGGAGTTGTTTATTTGGTGTTGTAAGGAAATTTTGGCTCTAGTGAAGAGCCATTCGGACACACACGTGCTCCGGTTCGCCTTATTGTCTGTCTTATCGCCATTTGAACATTCACACATTTGTTGACACACCTTTACACACAGATAGGCATTCTGAGTCCGTCTTGCCCACAATGCCGTGCTTGGCCTCATCATACGAGGCGGCTCTTGGATAAAGTCCAGGGGTAGTTCACCCCTTACTCACATTGCTACCTGCACCCGCAGCTCTCCACCACCATGTCCTCATACTGTTTGTAAACAACGTTATTTCCAGAGTCGATGTACAGGATGCTAATCGGACTGAGTTTGGAAGGTACGCAACAACTAGGAGGCGTGGACTCCGGATCCATAGAGTTCATAAGCGTCTGGATGATGGCGTGGTTGGTCGGCTCCAAATGTGAACGCAGCGGAAAGTCGCACAAGCCCTCGCAGTGATACGCTTCGTAATCCAGCGGCGCGATAATCCAGTCGTCCCAACCCAGTTCCTTGAAGTTCACGTGAAGAGGTTTCCTGCTGCACCGCGTTCTCCTCCTGCCACTTCCCTTTCCGCCACCACTACCGCTTGGACCTGCTCCACCAGAACGTCCCGGTAGCGTCATCCTTCTCCTCCTTCGATGTCTGGGGTGACCCTCCTTTATACCGTGGACCGGAAACGTATGACTTTTCATAACCCTGATCTTCTCACGGATCTCCCTGAAAAGGTTCTCCTTCCTACGTGCCCTGGAAAAGGCCACCAGCAAGGCCCTTTCGTTGGTTTGCCGATCCATGTGGCCGAGACCCAGAAGAGAGGGACGCACCGCTATGTTATTTGTTTCTGAAACAGCGGCTACGCTAAAGCACAAATGCCTGCCGCCTTCTGTTTTCCTGTGCAACCTGAGGTGCGCTTTCACAATCTCACCAACGTCAAACACATCCCACGTAGCTGAAGTGGTATCTAGGAGATCAATGGTCCTGGAGGTAAGGAGCAGAGGCTGCTGTGATCCCAAAACGGGGCAGGTGTGGAGGAGTAATCGGTATAGGTTCCCACCATTGGAAAGTAAACTTAAGACGTCAGATGGACGCCTCCTCAGAACCCGTAGCTCCACCTCCATCAATTCATCTCCTCGTGACAGGCCAGACAGATCAAATGTGTACTGCTGGTGCAATTTCACTGATGGATCATCTAAAGGGAAATAGCAACAAAAATGGATCAGACTGAAGGATATGTACCCGAGAGCAAATGCATATGTGACCCTATCTGTGAAATCCAGGCAAAAGTTTCTTATTGATTCCCATCTTTGACATGACTTTACTCAAAGTCAATATTAGAGATATCAACAAGCAAGGTCACAAATTTACACTTATTTAAACTATTTCATAAATATAAAAAATATACATATTTGAAAACAAAACATGTCTCATGTCCACTTACAAGGGCACTCACAAGATTCATAACGAAAACACTTGGCAATGACACACATCCTAAAATTGAATCTTTGATCTCCCCCAGTCCTGAATATTTGGTTACATCTTTGGTCCAACACATGGCGTTTTGTTAAAAAATGCCATATATAAATTGTCAGTACATCCACTCAATGAGAATAACATTCAGGGCCCTGAATGATTTCTCCAAACACGAGGTGTAGTACTTTCGCGGAGACCAGGTGGAGAGCATTTGGCCGAGCTGTTGGATTGCCTCGGCCCTTGGCAGCATCTGCTAATTACACTGATGAGAAATGAGAAGTAGGTTTGGCAGGACGTTGGGAATGTTAGGCACTTCGAGACCCACCCCATGCTAAGCTTCATGTCCACAAGAATTGAGGTAGTAAACTGTAAAGGTGGGTAATTATATTAGGTAACATTTCAAGGGATTGTGAACCTCAGCATTCTGTGGCCGCCATGCACTTGATATGGCCTCATAATCGCTCCAGGGAACAAAATCTCAGATAACATTTGAGGTTTGAATGCAACATGTTTCCGTCTCCATTCCTTTGTCTAAAGAAATTGGTTTAAAGCTCACAGCCAACAGCCGCCGTCTTATCCATGACTGAGATGATGCCTTTGCTAAGAAAGACCAGAATTTGCACTTAAGAGTGCCAAACAAGCGTCCGTGCTGACATCCAGCTAAAAATGCAACCCGAAGTGCCATGCAACCCCCGAGACTGCAGTTTTATGTGTTAAACATGAAGAGGATTCTTTCAATATGAGCTGGCTGTAAAAAATCTCAAGGCCAGATTGGGACATATCACGTTGACTGTTTAGTTAATTGCAAACAGTTTAATGTTTGAGCACATGCTGGATTTACCTGCCATGTGGTGCATGAAGGTTAAACATTCAAAAGAGATTTTAATTTAAAAGACTTCACTTACATTAAGTAAAATTTCCAGTTTTTAAGTCGATGTGGCAAGGTAAGTCTAAGAATCAAAGCAAATCATCATAACCCTAGTGCATGTGTGCCATTGGGTCACTTTTTATTATTCTAATGCTGTGCACGCGGATGTAATAACTGTCCTGTCAGTTTATGAATATCACAGCGACTCTTCTTCACCAGTCTATTCACTCTAAGTTATGCTATAAAAGGTATTTAACGCATACTGTATATCAGGGCTTTCTTTTTTGGGTTGGGCTGTGAACTGACAGAATGCATTTTGCAAATTCTGTATATTACGTGACAATCTTTAAGCATGAGTTTTACATTAAAATGTTTCTTTATCTTTATCAGCAACACCTGGTCAGGATAGCGCATGCTCTGTTTAACAGACTTTAGCTCAAGGTGCTGCTGAAGTTTATTTGTCACAGATGTTGGGAATATGAGACTTTTACTTCATATTTCTCATGCGGCATTTTACGCGTATTGAAAATCGAATAAAATATTAAATTATTTCCAAACAAACACTAAAATTTATTTTTTAAACATGCTTATATAATATGCAATGTATACCTGTTCATAAGAATAAATAAGAATCAAGTGTAATCAATGCGCATTTACTGCGCATTTTCAATTTAATTCGTGTAATACACGCAAAACTATGCATTTTTTGCAAATGCACTCGGTTATGCACAAAACATTATTATTACAAAATTATGATAATTTGGGGTACCTGTGTTAAACAAACTTGCATAATAATTGTTAATATCAGTAAATTTCGTTTTATAACTAAATATATTCCAAGAACTTATAAGATCAATCAAGTGTGAGCTATCAAAAGAGCTAACACATGATATAAAATAACGTGCAGCATGTGCACTGTGCCATTCATTGCAATTTATTATTTTAGGTGCCAGTATCAAAATTATAGGTGATCAAGAAGCTATGAAAATCCATACCGACGCCCATAGACATCCATCATATACAACCTAACTCTCTCTCTCTCATTGCCAGATCAATATCACCCACCTTGCCCCAGATCCACGAAGCTGGTAACCGTATTGGCATATCTTCTGGTGCGCGTTAGGCTGCTGTTATTTCCTCGTCTGTCCAGTTCAGATAGAGTCCTGTACAGAGAGATCATGTAAGATGGGACATGAACAGATGTTGAGTCGTTCCGGGAGATTGCGCTGCTTTCCCCTGGACCGCGCGCATCCAGATGTGAGCGGAGACCGTTATCAGGCGCGCCGGAGGGGTACTGCACCGATCCAAGCACCACTGCCTCCAGAATATTTCCAAAGCAAAAGGAAAACCATAGGAAGGGAGCGGCAGTCTTCTTGGGAGTCATTTTCAGTGGTCTCTGGCCGAAAGTGGCAAAGTTGGATGGATTTGATGACTTTGGAAACTCCCCTTTGCTCTTTAGATAGTGTTAATATCTTGAATGTGAGTAACGCTGGCTCGTGGGAATGAGCGTGCAGACTGCGCCCCCAACGGCACAAGATACACCCTCAAGTTTTAACATTTCATACTGTTCGACAGCACACTGTAAAAAATATGTGATCAGTAAGTCAAGACAAAAAAAAAATTCATTTAACTCATAAATATCTTTTAACTAATTTAAGATTTTAACAATTTAGCAAGTATTGTATTTTATTTTTTAACCAGCAACTTAAGTTTGAATAAGGGTTTTTTTTAATCTAGTGCAGCCATGTACATACTGAAAATGCTATCGCAAGTATTTAAATCTATAATAAACAAAATATATATATGCTTATAATAATAATAATAATAGATTAAATTTTGAATTATAATCTAATATAATATCTAATATAATAGATATTCAAATTAAATGATTTTTATTATTATTTGGTGGGGGTTTTTTCAATACTTACTGCCTTTCATTAAGACATTGTGACAAATTATTTGTTTCAAATTAAGAAGAATAATCTTCTGAATACCACACTGAAGTCTTCTCATTAAGGTAAACATTTCTATTTGAAATTGTTGCGTTTCGTGCAGCATCATTTGCGCAACGTCCCTCATTTATCGCTCCTGTACTGCCATCTAGTGTTGAGATGACGCGCAATTCACATAATGACAATGAGTAGTTTTTTTATTGAAAAAAATTAAGAATATACATAAATTCAGGGAAATAGAAGACAAGTTACAGACAGAGTTTAAATGGCAGACAATTGAGTAATAATACCAGGAGAGAGAGAGAGAGAGAGAGAGAGAGAGAGAGAGAGAGAGAGAGAGAGAGAGAGAGAGAGAGAGAGAGAGAGAGAGAGAGAGAGAGAGAGAGAGAGAGAGGGGATTTAAGCCATTTTTGTTTGTGGATGAAGAATTTACCATATAAAATAAAAAGTTAACAGTATTTATTTTCAAGGAAAAACATCTTGGGATATTCATAATAGAAGATAATATCTTTGATAGTGAAGCTATTGGTCATATTTACAGGGTTGAAAATAGACACTTAAATCAATCCAAAATTGACTGGTTAAATTACACTCAAAAAATAGATGGGGAATTTCATTCTCAAAACACAATGAGTAATGTTGGCCTGACGATGTAACGTTAGTTTGACGTGACGTCATAAACCAGGAAAATTAACCTACAAAATTTACTAGTTAAAAACATGGTTACTGTAGTAAAATCAATACACTAAAAATAAAAACATGGTTACTACACTTTTACCACAAAAAAAATCGTAAAGGATCGGATTGACGTCCAGAACTGAAACTCATAAGCTCTAAACATATCTTATTCTTTTACTAAAAGTTTTTGTAATTATTATTTAATTAGCCATTTTGCAATATTATAGGTTATCAGGTTTTTTTTGTAAACCGTAAATTATTGTCTGTTTTGATTTTTATGTTCATATTCAATGCTCCATTAATCCTTAATTTCCTTTGTGATATATTTGCATTCTCGGATGTAAAAAAAAATATTTTTTTGAATGATCGAGTTTACAAACAAATGTTTTTCACTTGCGCTCTCGTCCTACAGAAGAAACTTCCTCCTCGTGCGCAATAAAACATCAGCTGATACTCACGTGACCGTCACATGACTGATGCATTCAGACCGATTCCATTGCTGTTGGTTTTCCTCACATATTAAGTTACGCGCGAACACTATGCGGTAAGTAGTTTGCTTTACCGGGTGTTATATTTCAGTAGTTATAGATCATATAAATAATAGTCATTTTGCAAAAACTCCGTATCTGTCTGTGTGTACGGTTCACCTCACGAGGTCATGGTCGGAACAATACGGCTGTAAACATGCTTGTTAAGATCCTACTTGACTTCAGACTTGTTTGTGTACGATTTATTATGCTGAAGTTTTAAAACAGCAAAAATACAGTTAAAGTCTCCCTTTTTTTGTAATAGGCTAAATGTCATCAAACCTGCAAGGCCAGTATATCTTAAAGTGACAGTGTGTTTTTAATTCACCTTACAGGCTTGTTTTTGTCCTGAGCTTCATTTGGCTGGTCAGTGGGAAGCTGCTGGAGTCAGATCAAGATGTTTCGTAAGAACCTTAAAAACTATATTATACAAATAATACTAATCTGTACACTATAATGCTTTATTCAGCAGTTTTACCCATGTGGTTTGGTTTTAATTCGCTGTAAACCATATCTGATTCCTTTTTTCAGCGTTCCTGAGGACTGGATCCTTGTTGAACGGGTCAAACCTTTGGAAGAGGTGGAGCTCACATTTGCACTGAAGCAGCAAAATGTTGGCCGTTTGAAAGAGTTACTGAAACTAGTGTCAGACCCAGATTCACAACAATATGGTAATGTCATTCTTATTCTTCTCATTTCGCTTCCCATTTAATGATCATAATGTTAAAAACTGCTGACGTTACCTTTCATTTTTTTAGGGAAGTTTATGAGCTTAGAAGAAGTGGCTGCACTTTTACAGCCTTCGCAACTGACCCAGAAAGTCGTGCAGAATTGGCTTCGGAGTTATGGGGTCAAAAACTGTCACACGGTTGTAACTCAGGACTTTCTTCAATGTGCCATGACTGTTCAGTAAGAACATTTTCACTTGATTCACATTAAAGCTATAATATGTAAGATTTTTGTAATAAAAATATCCAGAATCCACTTTCACAGTGTGACATATTTAATGCAGTAGTCTAATCCAGTGACTGCTCTTCCGAGGGGCGCTAATTCAAAATAAGTGTTCGGAGTGTTGTGTGTTGCTTGTGCTTTCAAAAAATGTGTTTGCTAGGTCATGTAAACCATGTGCATCATGTGTTTTGTAAAAATAAGTGCCTGCTGCACACGCTCCAAAACCGTTTATGATAAAAGAGATGCTCACGTTCACAAAATACACGCAAGACACTCCCTTAACAGTAAACTCTGATTACGCATGAGATTATGCGAGTATCTGGCAAATGCAAGCGTCTCTTTTATCATAAACCCTTTAGACGCGTCTGCAGCAGGCACTTATTTTGACAAGACACGTGATGCACACAGGATCTCGCTATGTGCAGAACACATATTTTAAAAAATTGAACCACACACATGACGGGCAACATACATGTTGTGATGAACTTCGCATTGAGCGCCCTTTTCTAATCGAGCGCCACTGGTCTAATCCCTGTCCAGGAAACCCTTGAAGTATAATGTCAAATATAATTTTGTCTCTTTTTTTTCTATCTGTTTTTCTCAGGGTGGCTGAAGCGTTACTCCCAGGTGCCAAATTTCACCGCTACAAGAGAGATGCTCGCACACTGTTGAGATCAACCTCCCTATACTCCGTTCATGAAGATGTGCATCAGCATCTAGACTTTGGTAAGCATCCTTTTCCTCGTGTCATTCATTCATGTAGTTTTTATTCTATATAACACAACCTTAGCATTAAAGCCTGTCATTTTCCTGTATTTTTAGTGGGTGGAGTTCATCGTTTTCCACCACGAGGAAGGGATTTCAGTAAAAGCTTAGAAGAAAAACCATCAGCATGGTATCACTTGGGTGTCACACCTTCGGTTATTAGAAGTCGCTATAACCTTACTTCAAAAGATGTGGGCACTGCTTCAAACAACAGTCAAGCAGTAGCACAAGTATGCCTCTTGAATTGTTTGAGATTTTACGCAAAGTCAGACTTCTGAAATGTGCAGGATGGTTGTGCTAAATGTCTCCACTAACTTCAAACTTCATATTGGTTAGTTTTTGGAGCAGTACTATCACCCTGCAGACTTGTCTGAGTTTATGAGTCTGTTTGCTGGAGGATTTCCGCACGTGTCAGAAGTCGAGCGGGTCGTGGGCACTCAGGGTGGTGGTAAGGCCGGCATCGAGGCTAGTTTGGATGTGGAGTACATCATGAGCAGTGGAGCCAACATTTCTACATGGGTCTTCACCAATCCAGGTATTTTTCCTTAGATGAGTTGTTTTTTTGTCCCGTCTGTGAAATCCTGTTTATGTTCTTATGTTCATTTATATTAACTGTTTTTTGTAGAAAAAATTGCAAAAAATGACTTAAGCTGGGATTTTACAAACTTGGTCACATTTAGGTTAAAATCAAGACTGAATCATTCAGAGAGATAAATTGCGGTCTCATCCATTCTGAATAATAGATTTGGTTAATGGGGATCTCAGGGTTCCTACGGGTCCTTGAAATCCTTGAAAGTTTGTGAATCTGGGAGAAAAATTCAAGGCCCTGGGAAGTTTTTGAAAATATACATACACAGATACAGGTCATTGAAAGTGCTTGAATATATCTTATGCAAGAAATTTTCTGAAAAAAAATCCATATTATTCCCTGTGTAGTGTAGGATAATATAAAAATTCTAGACTTTTTAAGCACACATGCTAAACTGTTCGCTTTAAATGCTCAAAACGTCTCGGGTTACGTATGTAACTGTTGTTCCCTGAGAAGGGAACGAGGCGCTGCGTCTCCCTTGCCATACTTCCTGCATCCCTGTAATGCCGTATTTGGCAATATTTCAGATAGTAATATACTTCCTGGCTCCCGCATCACCCTGTCTTTGTCGTTAAGCCTCACCATTGGTTGAATTTGATATACACATTCAGATGCACTTACCCCTGGAGGCGTCCCCAAATTGTCACTGCAGTGATGCAGCACGAGTTCCCTCGAAAGGGAACTGTAACAATGTATCTTAAAAGGTAACATGATGAAACCTTGCTCTCACTTGAAATGTATCCCCACATTTAGTCCTTGAATTTGAGGGTATTGCACCTGGAAAGTCCTTGAAAGTTCCTTGAATTTGAAGTTAACTAAGATGTGGGAACCCTGGGATCTGTAAAAGTAACAATCATCACTGTTCTCTCCGTTTTAGGCCGTCATGAGACCCAGGAGCCTTTTCTTCAGTGGATGGTGCTGCTCAGCAACATGTCTGCCGTACCTTGGGTCCACACCATCAGCTATGGGGATGATGAAGACAGTCTTTCTGTTGCCTATATGGACCGCATAAATGTTGAGTTCATGAAAGCAGGGCTCAGAGGGATCTCCATGCTCTTTGCTTCTGGTATGAAAAGCACCTTTGTATATAGACTTAATATTTTATTTAAAACATTGTTTAAACATGCATGATCTCCATATGCTCACGTTGATCTCTTTGTGCATTGCAGGTGACAGTGGAGCTGGTTGTTGGCATCTAACAAAAGAAAGAAATACCTTTAGGCCTAGTTTTCCTGCATCCAGGTAGACGTTGTACAACTAATTTGTAGTATTAATGCATACAATATCAGTTACTTGCATTATCAAATATTGTTTGTATTGTATTAAATTACCCTTGTCTTTTTTTCTTTTCACCTAAGTCCCTATGTGACCACCGTGGGTGGGACATCTTTCAAGAATCCGTTTAAAGTCAGTTATGAGGTCACAGATTACATCAGTGGCGGTGGCTTTAGTAACGTGTTTGCAATGGCAGATTATCAGGTAAAAGTCTGTAGTCTTAAAGGGACACTCCACATTTTTTAAAAATATGCTCAAAATATGCAACTTTTAATTTTCTGTCGGTCTTAGTACATGATGTAAATACAGAAGAGTCAAGTTTTAAATAGGAAAAATATTGAAACTCTTTGGTTATTTTTGAGTGTGATGCTAATGGTGTAATCGGATTCAATAAATTATGCTAAGCTATGGTAAAAGTGGTAGCGCCCGACCCAGAGATCAGCTGAATTCATTCCAAAACAGTAAAAATCAAATATTTAACTCTAGAGGAGCTGAAAAATGAGCATATTTTCTAAAAAAGTGTAGTCAAAAAGTGGCCAAAGTTTAGTCCCATTTTTACGCATACACTAAGGGTCTGCGCACAGTGTGCGCCTATTGTACGCGCACCTTCAAATCTTTCAAACCCGCGTACATTGTACAGGGGGACCCCCTTGAAAATGAGATGCTACATCTCAAGGGGCTATCCTTTCAATAAATTCAAATACGCAAGTTGCGCATGCACCTACAGGAGTATGTATTATGTAGCTAATTTTTTCACAATGTGCATGTATCGAACATCTGTGTACACGTATGAGTCAAATAAACTATAATTTGCCATGCTGTGCATTCGACTGTGCGCGTACGTTCAAGTACACGTAAAAACAGACTATACTCTGGGCTATAGACTGTTCAGACGTAAATTCTTTTTGTACCTAGCTGTGATTAATTTGTTGTGAGAGCAAAACACCTCTTTGTTTTATAAATGCACATAGGCTGTTACAAATTGAGATCTATATTGTTTGAATTTGTTTGATTGTAGGCTGATGCGGTTGGGAAGTATCTGAAAAGTGTTCAGTCTTTACCACCGCAGACTTATTTTAACTCCAGCGGACGAGCTTATCCAGACCTAGCAGCACTTTCTGACAATTACTGGGTTGTCACCAATCGCGTGCCCATCCCGTGGGTTTCTGGAACTTCGGTAAATACATTTGCAGATAATAATATTTCGCTTAATGCACTCATAATATTTAAGGTAATTAATGATTTTATTGTATTATAAAATTGACCAATAATAAAATTGTAATCTTGTTGTTTTTTCAAGGCTTCAACTCCAGTCGTAGGGGGAATTCTTTCTCTCATTAATGACCAACGCTTCCTAAAGGGTCTGCCCTCTTTAGGATTCCTCAACCCTCGCCTTTACAAATTGCAAGGCAAAGGCCTTTATGATGTAAGTGTAAGATTAAAGTCTTTAGCAACACATATTACTAATAATAAATACATTTTTGATATGTTTGCAATAGGAAATTTACAAAATATGGAATTCATGGAACATGATCTTTACTTAATATCCTAATGATTTTTGGCAAAAAAATCTATAATACAATTTATCGTTGGCTATTGCTTCAAATATAGCCGTGCTTCTTATGACTGGTTCTGTGGTCCAGGGTCACATATGACGATATTGTATAAGTGTAAAGGTGCAACCATTTAGTTTAAGTGCCCTAGTAGTAGTTAACAAAAATCCTAACAAATAGCTGATTGTCCTGTTTTTGACATCTGTCCTTAGGTAACTGAGGGATGTCACCTAAGTTGTCTGGATGATAAAGTTGAAGGAAAGGGTTTCTGTGCCTCCACTTCATGGGATCCAGTAACAGGATGGGGAACACCCAACTACCCTGTTCTTCTGCAAGCTCTGTTGGATTGATCCACTGCCTTTTTAATCAAATTGCAAGTGAAAATTACACCAATATTCAAAACTTTACTTAAAAAAACCTTTAGCAGATATCTTAGTTTTGTTACTTAGTAGAATAATTGCGATTTCATAGATCGTTATGAATAATCAAGTCATTTTCAATCTTTGGTTGATTTCATCCATACAGTATATAGCCCCCTTTTTTTTTTACAAACTATCTATGAATTTGATCTTTACTACCCAGTTTTCAGAAGACTGACCTGATCAATTCAACTCAAGTGCAATATTTTCTATTGTTTGCTCTTAGAAAATTCATGAAAACAGATCTCTTTTTCATAAATTTTAGATTTGGGTGTCAATGTTTAAATGTAGCATATAAGCCAGACAAGTAATAGAAGTTGACAGCTACAAAAACCAATGCCATTTTTTAGTTTTTGGGTTGATTTGTTTAGAGATCCTCAGGGATTGAAATGTTGAATGGACTGTGCTATAACTTGATTGTTGATATGACAGAATTGCTTTTCTACTAAGGTGCACTAAATGTTTTTGAAAGATGCTTTTTTTCTCTGAAAAGGTACATGAATATTTTAAGATCAATGTTTTTTTTAGTTTGGAAGAAATAAAGTTTTATTTTGAAGTAAGTGCTACCTTTTTGTGCTCAAAGAGGGATGACCTACATAACTACCTCTTAAAAATAATTCACAAGACGACAAACTTGATTTTGAGATGGATTTGTAATTGGTTTCATTTGAAACCCCAGCACTTTCTTAAACAGGGTAAGAAAATAAAGTTATTGCTTTAAAGCAAGCGATTTAGGTATTGAGGTTAAATATCCTGACAAACTATACCCGGTTTCACAGACAAGGCTTAAGGCTAGTCCTAGACTTAAACACATTTGAGCTGACTAAACTGAAAATAACACATTTTAAAATGTGCCAATGCCATTGATTTGCACACCAGCAACATACTTTTTCTAAGGCATGTTTTAAAAGATACTTAAACATCTTAATTGAACTAAGACCTTATCCTGGCGTTAGATAATTCTTGTCTTGTCTTGTCCATCCATGTCATATATAAAATACGAGTTTTAACAGTTCATTTTGGCCTGTAAGATTTGTGTAAACCTGCAAGATTAGGTCAGCTTTTATAACACCTGTAAGTAATCTTCATCTGTAATAGTACTGAAACAAATTCTATACTGTTTTAAATAAATTGAAATATTTTATAAATCAGGACTCCTTATGGTGTTAATTTAAGTGTCATTCTAAAAAAGTTAGGTTGCATGTTTTGCTAGTTGGAGATATATTTTTATTAAGTTATGCGTCAGCCATAGGTAACATACCTATTGATCCACATTCAAATTTAAATCAGGGGCCTCATTTATAAAGCCAGCGTACGCACAGATTTGATCGTAAAGTGTGCGTAGGCGAAAATCCACGGCAAAGTCCATATTTATAAAAACCGTTTTGACGTGGAAAAGTGCTTAGCGCCACGTCAGGGTCTGAGCAGATGTAACGTTACGCACTTTTGCTTGTCTGATTGCTGCAGGTTTTTGGAAATATAAGCCATTCTTGCTGTTTGAAATTGGGTTTAAACATTGACAAGCGATTTTTATATGTCTGACATTAATTACGCATCGTTTAAAGGCAGAGATCCGAAACTGCTCGGCTGCGCGCACAAGTTCAAGTTCATTTCTGATTTATAAATTTGAAAGGGGTACGCGCGTTTTCTGCGCGTACGTTCGGTTTATGAATCACACGTACGCATTTTTGTTAAATGATCGTAAGATCAAATTTAGGATGGTTTTTAGGCAGCATTTTATAAATGAGGCCCCTGGGGCCTCATTTATCAACAGTGCGTAGAAAATGTTCTATATTTGTACCTACGAATGAAATTTAGAATGTGCCTAAGTACAAAAAAATCGGGATTTATCAAACGTGCGCACGGGGTTCGTACGCACATCAGTAAGTAATCCTTATGATAAATCCCACTTGTTCTTAAGCACCATGCTCGTGCACGTGCATGGTCATTTGCATTCCGAAACGCCTCCAATGAACCATATATGATGACAACACCACCCGTTATAAGTCACGTGGTTGTGCTTTTTCCCTCATCGCAATAATGGCAAAGAGAGCGAAAAAGAGGAACTTTACAGACACAGAAATTGAGTTACTGGTGGATGAGGTTAATAACACATCTGTTTGGTTCACTTAGTACGGGAGGAATGACTAACAAAAGAAAACAAATCTGCATGGGAACATGTTACCAGTGAGTTTAATTCCGTTGGGTATGAGAACACTTTTAGAAAAAAAAGGAAAAAAAACCGCGTCACAGCACACCGACGTGAAATCTGTAGGAGGACAGACAATGACAGAACTTTCCTTGGACAGCCGCATAACCAGCATCATCGGCGTGATCTCTGAAAACGCGCTCCCGGCGAAATGGATGAATTGCCAAGTCTTCCAATAATGCAAGATAAGCCACTGTGTCAAGCATTTGACGGAGCTTTCTAATATAGGGTTTAGACACTAATTTCATTAATTTACTTCAACACTGATTTGCAGTTACTTTATTAACAGTAATCATTTTTAACACCTTGGGGTGGATAATAAATAGGCAAAGTGTTCTTTTAACGCTGGGGATGGACGGTCCTGTGTAGTATCACTATTATACCACTAGATGCTCTGCGTACGCATACTCAGAGGTGTGCTTATATTTACACACATTTCTACGTATAAGTGCAATTTGATAAATTCCACACTTTGCGTAAAACTGTTCCTACGCACACTTTACGCACACTTCTGTTCGTACGCACGCTTGATAAATGAGGCCCCTGGACTTTGATTTGGCATCTTCAGGGGTTTCGTTTATAAAACTGTTTGTAGGATCCTTACTAAAAGTCTACGTATGCACAAAAGCCAAAAATGGCATAAGCCAAAAAATATTAAGACCCATAAAACAAAGCAAAGTTCCCTTTATAAATCACAGACCACATGCATAAATCATCCTCAGATCCCACCCTGCAAGCCCATTCGCCCATTAAGTTTATTTATAGATCACAACCTTTGCACTCTTTATAAATGAGACCCCAGGATGTCTGCGTTGTTGCTTTGTCACATATTGTGTATCTCAAGAAGATAAGCATTGTAGCATTTGCCGATTTCAAAAATACATACCAAAAAAATTCTGTGGCCAAAAATACGTTTTAAATATATGCTAAATACATTTTGTAGAAAGTGAAGCTTAATTAAATGTATTTTTTGAATTTGAAATTATATTTAGTTTTAAACTTCATATATTAACATTTCGAAATGTATTTCAGGGGAAACAAACACATTTCTGATTTTACAACCCAAACGGCAAAAAATATTTTTCCTGGCCAAAATATAAAAGTTTTTAAGTATATTTTTGCAGTTGAGAATATATTTAATTTCACCACGTTTTTCCCCATAAGGCGTGAATATAAATGCTTATTTATTTTTCAAATATATTTTGAAATATACCAAAATGGCCATAAATATATTGGTGAAAAATACATTTTTGTAAACTTATTTGAAAATATATTTCAGTAAATATATTTTTTGGCCATTTTATCAAGTAAATATACATTTCAAATAAAAATGTCATGTATGTATATATATATAAAAATAAATAAATATATATATATATATATAAAGGCTTAAAATATTTTAATCTTCATCCACTGTTTACTGTTGTTTAGAGTTCTCTGCATTTAATGTATAATTTATTGCACAACACTGACTTGCTTGATGTTGGACCTTTGCAGTTTTTACTGGGTTATTTGACTGTTTACACTATTACACCCGGTTGACAATGCCCAAAAAATGTATGCAACTTCACAATAGCAATCACTTCCTTAAGATGTGTTGTGTTTACAGTTTGACCTTAGAGAGTGAAATGAAAAACGATTCAATACTTTAAAATAAAAACTCAAAAAAGTCCAATGGGGTGAATACTTTTATAGGCATTGTATGTTGAGGTTACAGCAAATATATTTATATATAAATATATATGTCCAATGTTATGTTTACTGCTGTTACACTTGTCTGTTCCTGACAATGATGTTACATTGTCAACTTATATCATCAGACCTGTCACATATAAAAAATCACATCAAATCTTTGCAAACATCCCAGCAGGCAGACATTTTGATAAAACATCAGGCTCTTTGCAACGGCACAGGGGAGTTTAACTTTATTCCATCTCATTAAATAAATTAAAGTATTTAAAGGAAAAGTATATTTTCACATACTGAAAAGATTGTTATTGTATTACAAAAGAAGGCATGTGTATGTAGTATTTCCTGAAGCTGGATAAAACGGTTTTAATTGGTTAAACACAATTATCTAATCAACATCTCTATTATCTACATGATTTCAAAACATTTGTACAGATCAGGTATACAAAATGAGATACCTCTCACAAAGAAAAGCTCTATTTACATTGAAAAAAGCTGAACTGCATTTTATTCTCCATGAAGAAAAGCATTCACAGGTTTTAAGTCTCGGGGACAACACACGCACACACATACTCTATGCTCTAAAAGTGTACAATATGCACACTTCGAAGACATCTAAAAAGCAGTCTTTGTCTTTGCAAACGGGTAGAAATAGACACACAGATTCTTTGGGCTCAGGAGAATGAGCATCTCGTACGTGAATGAGGGTCCACGATTGACAATCACATCTTCAAAAGAAGAAACTCTCTTAACTGGGAAGTTCGGCAATTATTTCTGGTCTATACCATAAGACGGTGATGGGATAGTTTGGTGTGGGGTCCTCATTCACATTTTAATCCCATCAAAATGTGCACTGAGATTCTCTTAGAAAAATGCTTTTAGAAACAACATACAAAGTGGGTTTTGGAGTTCGGGAAGCTGCTGTCAGGTCAAGTCTTTTGCGAACTTTACTCACTGATTGTTTTTAGCTTTTGCGTGTGTCAAAATATGAGATTTCAGGTTGGTGGACTGAGCGAACTTCTTGTTACAGCCGTCGAATGGGCAAACGTAGGGTCTGTCTCCAGTGTGAATTCGGACGTGAGTGCGCAAGTTAAAGTCCAATGAAAAGCGTTTACCGCAACCTTCGAAGGTACACTGTAAAAGAAAAAGTGATATGTAGAGAATCAATGAGCAAAATAGTTCAGATTAATGCATACTTAATACACTTTTTAAAATAAAATCCTTTTTGGGGCAAATAAGCCATATTTTTCAGGGTTCCCACTCTAAACCAAATGTCAAATTCTCTGATCAAAATGCCATGAGCTTATAAAAATGTTGCTTAAATGCCTGAAATGAGTAAAAAATACCAATAAATGTCTGTTTAGATTGTGCCTTGGACCCGGAAAACGGCATTCCTTACGTCACAATTTAACAAGCAGATTACATTTTGATAAATTGAAACAAAACTTTAAAGCAACAAACAAAAAATCCCTGATATTCAATTACTTGTAATTTAAAAAGTATTCCAGACATGCTATTCCAGGAATTCCATAACCCGTGGAAACCCTGACTTTTATACTCTCTAAAAATACTGACAGTTTAATCTTACCTGGAAAGGCTTTTCACCAGTGTGTACCAACTGATGTCGTTTAAGCTTGGAACTTTCCACAAACGCTTTCCCACATTCGGCGCAGACGTGAACCCGTGGCCCATGGGTGTGCAGGTGCTTCCTCATTGCGGAGTTGTCTCTGAACATTTTTGTGCAACCCTACAACACAAGAACGAGTTGAAAACTGAAGTATATTCACTACTACATCCAAAATGTAAAACATTTTCTAAGTTAGACAAGGTGCTGCGCTGTTAGCAAATAAGATGAAACTCACTTTGTGGGGGCATGCTATCGTTCTCGGAGAGTCATCCTCCTTTACTTTCCTCGGCTTCATTCTGTATACGGAAAACATTGAATGTAAGAAATGCATGGCATGCTGCTGAGAGATTCAGTAAAGGTCAAAGACATCAATGAAATATTTGATAATTACAGTTTTTAAGATAGACTTAAGTCAGATTATGCATAAGTGCAAATGCAAAACATTTAGGATTCTCTCATGCTTAAAATCTAACAAAAACATTTTAAAGGGCACAATCGACAATGCTAACAATTCAAGCTATTGACTAAATAACCCACCTTGCAAATTCTGCCAGCTGTTTGGGGTCTGACAGGTCAATCCCAGGTATACCACCAGGGGGCAGTTTCTTTCCTGTCATGTATTCCGAGTAATCAGGAGGGGAGTTTTCACCAATAATCTGCTCCTCCACCACAGTCTCATGATCAACATCCTTTTTATCATCTGTACAAACGCAAGATCAGATGTATAAATACTTAAATACTTACATCCTCATAATCTAATCACATGCACAGTATTCATTGCATGTTACACATCATCAAAGCAACCAAAACCTTAATGCACTCATCAACACGTGAATACAAAGCACGTGACCAAACGCACTAGATCTGTAAATAAAGCGTTTACGTTTTTTGGTGTGTGTGTGTGTGTGTGTATAAATACCATGTTTTAGTATTTTTTCTCTATTTGTTTAACAAATTATAGCATATTTTGTAATTACGTGTCACTGTCTTGTTTATTGACAATAATTTAACTCGCAATAAAAAAACAAACGTGATTTATCTTCATGGTAAATCACATCACTTCGAGTCTCTACATCAAATAATGCCTAATAATCATTTATAAAAATGAGTAAACTTGGCAAATTAATGTTGACTTAACTATTTAAGCGTAATGTGCAAATGCATAAAATTGATAAATTAACACGTTTAATAAAATCTGTAACAGTTAAATCATTTAACGCTACAAACCGTAGAATTTCACGAAACCGAATATGAAAATTATATTTTTGCTTTAAGAAAACTAACCATGTAATATAATAAAATAAAGCATTTAATAAAAGTGCTTATTCCATGTAAATTGCTTACTATTCCGAAGTAATTTCGATGTAAAATGTGACCTCTAAACGTTTGTGAGATTTACCCAGCATCGTCTAACTTACGTTAAACAGAATGATCTCTCACAAACGTTAACTTAGATGTGTCTAAACCCCTCAGTTATAACATTTAAATAAGCGGTAAGATTTGTTTATTGAGAGCAGGACAGGCTGTAAGGCTGCTCGATTTTGCAGCAAAGCAAATCGTGTGAGTCAGCGGCGGTCCCTCCCCTTCTTCAAACGGAGCTGCGCCATTGCGGCCTGCAGCAGCGCGGCGGACTCACAGCGCTTCTCGCCGCCATCTTTCCCCGCTCATACAAGCGCCATCTTTCGGGGCCGCCGCCATAATGGTCTGGAGGAATATGGCGGCGCCCATCCACACTTAAAACATGGCTTCCCATCAAAACAAAAACATTTACACCGGGGTGACCAACATAAACCGACTTTATGTTAAGAAAATCGTCCCTGACATCGTACGATCTTGCAACTTTATATAGGCTCGAGAACGAGAGGCCCACACGAGGCCTTGTTTGTGCACACGAGAACAAAGCACTTGAATTACCTAGCACTGTCAAAACTTACCCGATGCCCACATAGTGACGGAAAACTCCCCCTCCAATGTTTTTATCTGCACTTGCTTCTGCTCCCATTTTCTTCCGCTCGCCTCAGCGGAGTTTAGGAAGCTCTTTTTGATCACTCTTTTCCCGCCGCCTCCACCTTTCTTCATCCGACCAGACGGGTTCTTGCCAGACACGGTAACTAAAGTCTGCTCGATATACTCCTCTTCTGCCACCGGAACAGGCACGGGAATGAGGATCTGGTCCTCAAAACTGTCGTCTCCGTGGAGGTCGGAATCATCGCAGCCCACGACCTCTTCTCGAGTTTGCACCAAAATAACCTCCTGATGGTTAACATGGTTAGGATCGTCCGTAATCAGAGGCTGCAGTGCGATCATCGGCTGGTGCTCGTCGTCGTCTTCGCCGACCACTGTAGTCTCGATGGTCTCAACTTCAATTTCGTGCAACTCGACAATCTCGGCCGGCATCTCCGAGCCGTCGGTTTCAATATACAGTGTTTCACCTGACGCCATACTTGGCTTTTTTGCTAACAAAACTATATTAAAGCAACCCCTGTGTCAAGTCAACGACCCACTCTCCCCGCCTTCTCTACCAACAAACAGACAAAACTCCGTCCCACATTGACTGACTCTCGTTCACGGACTCCAGACACACGAAATCTCGCGAGATCTGGTTCTTCATTTGACCTCATTCTGACTGGGATTTTCATCTTTTCGTAAATAAATGTTATTTAACTTTCCGTATTGTTGTCCTTGTTCCTGTTTGTATTTACATTTCATTCTGGAATATATGTAAATTATATACATATTTAAACATTCGTAAAAAATTATTACAGTAGGCTACAATATACACGTAAGATTTCCCTTAATTAAATTTTTGTTTGAGTCTGCTAGGAAGACAACAAATTGAAAACGGGTCATAAATATAGTATTTATTATTTAGGTATGTATTTATATATTTATTGTCTGTATATTATAATCACATTTTAATAGATGCTTGTTTTATGAATTAAAGATTGTGTTTAAAATGTTTATTAAAATCTATGTGTTGATTTTTTTGTACATGAGCTTTTAAGCCGTTTAAAATGTCATCATTTAAAATATGTTAATAACGTTTTCTCAATTCAATTCAACTCAAATCTAATTAATATAATTTAAGAGATTAAAATTTCCAATCACAACGGCTGTTTTTATTATTTTCTTTTTAAATGAATAATGTTTAATGTAATATAATAATTCAGTATTTTTTTTTTTTTTTTTTTTTGTAGAAAATGGCACCACCTTGTGGTCAGCTGAAGTGAATATGTTGCGACTGTAAACCTAAATACTCCTGAGGCAATTTTTATAAAACGCTTGGACACAATGAGTCTGTTCTCTTTATAACATTTATTACCACAAATATCATTCAAATCGCATTGCAAAACGCCTCGCAGACAACCGTTTTCCCCGTCTGTGGCAAGCAACATCTTGGTGGGAAATTTTTATGGTCTGTAACTACTGTCCTACGTGAGGCAACTCTTAGACCAACTTCGTTAGTTTGTTAAGGTTTCGGTTGAAGTTAGTTACTTTTGTCACAGGTTCATTCTCTGGCACACCTACAGCTTCTCTTATCTAGAGGGCGTGTCCGAAACGAGTCTAGTAAGGCAGACTCACCTGAGATCATTACACCAGCAGCACATATGTGTAAGATGGGGAAGGCAGGTGGACGCTGGGACTTTGAATGGGTCTATAACGATCAGCCGCACACATGGAGAAGAAAAGAAATATTAGGTAAGATAACATAAAATCATAGCCAGATACCTGTACGATGACAGATTTTGATTGGTAATTCACTGAAACATTAGCTTTAGAAGTGATTTGAAGTTGGTTTGTTCATTCAGCTGAATCAAATAATTATATGATTCATTCAGCCGTTGATTTTGAATATTAGATGTTACTTGGGTTTTAAGTTCGTTTTAAAAAAAAAATTAAACTCGGGTGTGTGTACAAAGGCACTTTAATGTCATCTTGAAGGACTTTGTCGATATGCCGTTTACACTGTCAGTGATAAATACAAACAAGGTGATATTTAAATTTCTGATCACATCTTAGTACTCATATAAAATTGTAAAAGTTTAAGTAATTGAGCTGATGACTGCATTGCATTCCCCGATTAGGCGCGCGCGATCCATAGTTCGTGACTTTGGGTGGATGTCAAAACGAATCAGTATTTTTCAATTTGATTGTTATGTTTCTTAAAGCTCTTTACAATCCATTTTCTTTTTATTCATTCCCACATAATGACACCTAAAACTCTCTCATATACTCTCACATTTGTCATTGAGATAAACCATAAATGCTTAGTCCAAATCACACGTGACGTCACCTGTTATAAAATTGCTTCAGGTGATCATTTTGTATAATCAGATTAACAACGGATTCCAATGTGAATAGGGACAGTACAAAATATTATTATTATTTTTTATTCATTATAAACATGCTCCTCTCAATTGTACATGTAGCTTAACTATGTAAATGTAATATTAAGATGCACTTTATCAGACAATGGATTCAGAAGATAATTTTGTGTAAACTGATGCCAAGCTTCTCTAATTAACTTTAGGAACAATATGGGGTTTAGTTACAAGACAAATTCTAGTCTTATGACTTTTACAAGCAAATATAGCCATGTCATGCTCTTTGAGTCATGTCATAAGTTCAGTTTTCCCACATAAACACATTTACATCTGCTTTAGGATTTCACAATGTTACTACTTCTCTGCAAGACTAAAAATGTGTTTATTTTTACTACACATTACTGATGAACTATAAACCCTGCAGGTCATGTCATACTTTAATATTTCTTCAGGGTGTGTAATACATTCTTCTACACCAGTTTGGTTTTTGTGTAATTCTTTATCTCCATCATGCCCAAAAATCCTCTCTTATGAAAGAGTAAACTCGCATGTCTAGTTTTACACCTCAAGCGTATCAAATATTAATAGTGTATTCTTTTATAATCTGGAAACGATTCCAGAAGGATTAATTGCTCTGACGCTATTTACAGGTTGTTTTTGTGAATGTGTGTATATTCAATACCCAATTGTAAAACAACAACAAAACCCTTAAAGGGAAAGTTCACCCAAAAGTGCAAAACTGCTCTACATTGTGACTCACTTCATGAGTAATGAAGGAGGTAGATGCTTCTATATTTCTTAAAATATTTTGTTTGACACTTTTTTCTGTTATAGTTATCTTATAAAACATATGGTTTTAATCACCAAAGTATTCATCATGTTTGTTTGAGCTTTTCCCAGTGGTGTTAGGATAGTTTTATTTGCACGCTTTATAGCCTTTGGTTACTCATTATACAGGTGCACTTGGACAATGTTCAGAACAGCTCAGCCTAATCAATACTCAATACCCTCAGAATCGTTATGCAAAAACTAAAGCATTAATGTCCCCATAAAATCAAAATTGATTTTTTTTTACTTTAAGTATAAATATGTTAGCCTGATTATAACATGGTGCGCTTCAAAAAAGTCAAATTTAACATTTAGAATATAAAAGGATTCAAAACTTACATCGGCCAAAACTGCTTTTCACAACATCATTCTGAACTTCAGCTTCTACACTTTAAAAAATTGTTATTTTTGTTAAATCAACTCACATTTCAACTTACTGTTATTTAACTTGACAAGAGATGAGTTGCTGAAAATGAAGTTGACACATTTTAACTATATTTTAAAAGTTAAAATAACTCACCTCTAGTAAAGATAAATAATAGTAAGTTGAAACTCATCTCTAGTAAAGATAAATAATAGTAAGTTGAAATCTAAGTTGATTAAACAAAAAATAATAATATAAGGCAGGTAAGCACAACCCTACAAGCTATTTTAAAAGAGGGAGGGGCCACTCAATAAGCACCCTAACTTCCTGTTTTAGTAGAATTTGACTGTTAAAAAAAATCCTATTAAGTTTTTGTTTAACTTAACAAATTAAGTTAAATAATTTAACTTGTTTCTAAGTTATGTCAACTAAATACTAGTCAAAAACTTCAATTGACTTAAACTTGCAGCATTTTTTTACAGTGTTGAACTATGCGTTTCAAGGCACTTCAGTGGATCTTTAACATTTTTGAAAAAAACAAAAGCATGCACTTACACTGTACTTTTTCGATTTGAGCCCGATTTCGTAAATAGGATGTCATTGTTTTGAAGAAAAAGTTAAGTTAACTCTTTCCCTGCCATTGATGAGTTAACTCGTCAATTAAGAGCAAACACTTCAATGCCAAGTGAAGAGTTTTTCTGGCTTTCCGCAACATATAAAACCCAGAAGTATCGCCCTAGGGCAAACAGCTGTATGAATGCTGATGTTTTGAGGATCGCTCTCTCTATCAAAAGTCGTTTACAAAAATTGAATTATCTCAGCTTTTTGCTCAAAGTTTGTGTTTTTGAAGAAACCTACCCATATTTTAGAGGTGATAAAAGAGAACAAATAAAGGTGTGATTAAACGTTTTTTTTTTTTTTTTCAAAAGCAGAGGGTCTGTTCTTTCATTTGATATATTGTATGTTTATATATTTTAAGAAGAAAATTTTCTGGAAGGAATAAAACTTTTGTGAAAGTCATGAAAAATGCTGGCGCTGGCTAGCAACTTTATAAAAAAAAACTGCTGGAGGGAATAGTTAATCGGTCTCTCAACACTGGAACCCATCGTAATGTTTAGTTTGTGGCTTCTATTTGAGTCGTTTGGGACTTTATTGTATGGTATTTGCACTGCCCTTATTAAATTCAGAGTCACATGAGATTTAGAGAATGGTCGGATCAACATTAAAGTTGAATAAAATAAGTGTGTGAGATTTTGGGGCGGCACACCTGTGTTCTCACAAACCTTGTGAATCATTCAAATGATTAACTTTAATATACAGGATTGGTGTTGTACAGTAATTCCAGCTTTTATAAAGGAATTAACCATGGTTTTATTGTGGTAAAAGTGTAGTAACCATGGTTTTTGTTGTAGACCATGGTTTTACTGTACTAACCATATGAAACTACAGTTTATTACAGTAATGTTTTTTTGGTTTAATTGTAGTAAAATCATTGTTGATTTTTGTAAGGGAGGTGCCGTGACCAAGTTGTAATGCAGGGTTTGGGGGTCAAACGCACTCAGGCGCGGTTCAGTTTGGATAGCGTGAGTACGCCCTTAGTTACCATGACACAAAATGAGACCTATTATAGGTGTGATTGTGTTCTGGAGATAACAGCGATAGACTCGTGGGTCAAGAAAGGATGCATGTATACAAGGATGTCATTGCATGTAAAGTACAGGCACATCTGTGCTGTTCATGTGAAAGTCACTCGTTTGACCAGTATGTAAAACGTAGAGGCAAAACAAAACACAGTTTGACACATGGGACATGTTCTGTTTGACTAAAGACTAAGTGTGGCCATATATCAACTGGATCAACAGGAACTTTTTTGACTTTGATAAACAACTCCTATACAAATATGGTTAAGAATCAACCATTTGTAAATCCAAAATACCAGCTTTATGCACAGTTTGGATAGGGACATTATGCAAATCACATAAAAACAAACTTTAAAGGAAAACACCACAGTTTTTCAATATTTTACTATGTTCTTACATTAACTTAGATGAATTAATACATACCTATCTTTTTTCAATGAGTGCATTTAATCTTTGTACAGCTCCTCGTGAATGTGTTGGCATTTAGCCTAGCCCCATTCATTTATATGGCTCCAAACAGGATGAATTTAGAAGCCACCAAACACTTCCATGTTTCCCTATTTAAAGACTGTTACATGAGTAGTTACACGAGTAAGTATGGTGGCACAAAATAAAACTTTTGTTTGGAGCCATAGGAATGAATGGGGCTAGGCTAAATGCTAACCCATTCAAGAAGCGCTGTACAAAGATTAAAAGTGCATGCAAGTGCATGCATTAAAAAAAGATAGGTATGAATTAATTCATCTAAGTTGAGGTAAGAACATAGTAAAATATTGAAAAACGGTGGTGTTTTCCTTTAAATAACCACAGCCTATAGAAATTGATATGTTAGGACAAGCAAAAAAGTGCTTTTTAATGAAGTACTCAAAGATGATGCACAAAATTGATATTGTGTAGAAATGTTACATTTTAAATAATTTAAAAATTAGTCGCATGGAAAGTATTAATCGATGCTTTGCTGCATAATCATTTTATGGATGTTACACAATGAATGACGTCCACATACAAAATCTGCAGAACAAACAATTGTGCTAATTAAAAAAGCACACCGTCGGAGGAGTCTATCCCTTGTGGGAGCAATTTGCAGTTGTTTGGCTTCCTACTGTATTCATCATCTTGCCCTAATCTGTTTTGTTAGGTCACCATGAGCAACTGTAATTGAAAAAGGGACTTTATAGATTAGTGTTTATGCTTAAAACAACCATACTTGCATTACTATGCTACATAAATATTACATTTTAAAGAAATGTGCAACTTGCATGAACTTTCAAACTGACGCAAACATACTGTTGAGTGTCACTCAGTTTTTAATTAGGGCGTTAAGGGTTAATTTTTATTCAAGTGCAGTCTGTCACTTTAATGAGAGGACATCAGCAAATCCTTGAACGATAGTTCCATAAGCTCCTATGCTAGTCCCTGTGCAAGAGCTCAACATAATCGTTTTTATCTTTTAACAAATCACGTCACTACCGTCAATGATTTAGGGCCAATTATGGCAAAGCTATTTAATATGCAAATTTTTTAGAGTCCCAATCTGTTCATTAAAGAGCTTATATTATGCAAAATCCACTTTTACAAGGTGTTTCGACATAAATGTGTGTCGGCAGTGTGTCAAGCACCAGAGCAGTCTCATTGGACATGCTGTTTTGATTCTCTTGCTAATGTGATGTCACACTAACAGAGCCCCGCCCACATCCACTGTCTGACTGGTTAACCAAAAGCTTTTCTGCACTTATGCAGCTAAAGATACTATTGTCTCAGACTGGATTCACAGGATTCGGATGTATTTTTATCTGAAAGCAGTGGTTAATATGCATTTAAAGGTACACACATGAAAACAGCACTTGGACATGCTATAATAAATGGTCTGTGGGGTATTTTGAGCTGAAACTGCACAAACACATTCTGAGAATTGTATTACATCTTGTATAAATGGGCATAATATTGGCCCTTTAAATAATTAATTTGCATATTTTTCACTTTCTTTTTAGCAAAATATCCGGAAATCAAGTCTTTGATGGGTCACGACCCCCAGCTGAAGTGGGTCGTGTCGGGAATGGTATTCACCCAGCTCCTGGCGTGTTATCTGGTCCAGGACCTGTCCTGGAAGTGGGTGTTGTTTTGGGCATACGCGTTCGGTGGCTGCATCAACCACTCGATGACTCTTGCCATCCATGACATTTCACACAACGTGGCATTCGGCAACAAACAGGCACGTTGGAACCGCTGGTTCGCCATGTTCGCCAATCTCCCAATCGGCTTGCCTTACTCGGCTTCCTTTAAGAAGTACCACATTGATCACCATCGCTATCTCGGAGGAGATGGCTTGGATGTCGACATTCCTACTGACTTTGAGGGTTGGTTCTTCTGCACCCCCATTAGAAAGGTGGTCTGGCTCTTTCTCCAGCCTTTATTTTATGCGCTCCGTCCCTTGATCGTGAACCCCAAACCTGTGACCAGGATGGAGATGGCGAATGCGGTCGTGCAGTTTGTGGTGGACATCATCATCTACTATTTCTGGGGTCTGAAGCCTATTGTGTATCTCATCTCTGGTTCTATACTGGGCATGGGCCTACATCCTATCTCTGGACACTTCATTGCCGAACACTACATGTTCTCTAAAGGTCACGAAACCTACTCTTATTACGGCCCGCTCAACTACATAACCTTCAATGTGGGATACCACATGGAGCACCATGACTTTCCAAGCATTCCTGGAAGCAAATTACCAGAGGTAAGATATTTTCCAGCTGAAATGTAGTGTGCTGATGTTTCCATGACAGTTAGTGATATCTTGATATCGTATTTTACAAGTTGGCTAATTCGTATTAATTCGTACAAAAACTAAGATTATCATAAAAGAAACAATAACGAAACCCCACCCCTAACCTCAACGTTAAAAGCAAATTGTTCATAAATGTACGAATGTCGTCGTTTGAATTAATACGAATTGGCCACCTCATAAAATATGTACGAATTGCCATGATATAGCATTAGAAAAGCTCAGTTATGCTGATCCTCGTATTTTAAGAGTTGGCTAATTCGTTCATACAAAAATGTACGATTATCATAAAAGAAAACAATAACGAAACCCCACTGCTAACCCCATCATCAAAAGCAAATCATACAAAAATGTACAAATGTCGTCATTTGAATTAATAAGAAATAGCCACCTCATAAAATATGTACGAATTGCCATGATATAGCATTAGAAAAGCTTAGTTATGCTGATCCTCATATTTTACGAGATGGCTAATTCTTATTAATTCATACAAAAATGTACAATTATCATAAAAGAAAACAATAATGAAACCCCACTCCTAACCTCAACGTTAAAAGCAAATTGTTCATAAATGTACGAATGTCGTCGTTTGAATTAATACGAATTAGCCACCTCATAAAATATGTATGAATTGCCATGATATAGCATTAGAAAAGCTTAGTTATTCTGATCCTCGCATTTTCCCCAGTTGGCTAATTCTTTTCAATTTGTACAAAAACGTACAATTATCATAAAAGAAAACAAAAATGTACGAATGCCGTCATTCGAATTAATACGAATTTGCCACCTCAAAAAATCTGTACGAATTGCCATGATATAGCGTTAGAAAAGTTCAGTTATGCTGATCCTCGTATTTTACGAGATGGCTAATTCTTATTAATTCGTACAAAAATGTACGATTATCATAAAAGAAAACAATAATGAAACTCCACCCCTAACCCCAACGTCCAAAGCAAATCGTACAAAAATGTACGAATGTTGTCATTTGAATATATGAGAATTAGCCACCTCATAAAATATGTAATAAATGCCATGATTTAGCGTTAAAAAAGCTTAGTTATGCTGATCCTCGTATTTTACGAATTGGCTAATTCGTTCATACACAAATGTACGATTATCATAAAAGAAAACAATAACGAAACCCCACCTCTAACCCCAACATCAAAAGCAAATCATACAAAAATGTACGAATGTCGTCGTTTGAATTAATAAGAATTAGCCACCTCATAAAATACGTACGAATTGGCATGATATAGCGTTAGAAAAGCTTAGTTATGCTGATCCTCGTATTTTCCCCAGTTGGCTAATTCTTATTAATTCGTACAAAAACTTACAATTATCATAAAAGAAAACATAAATGTACGAATGCCGTCATTCGAATTAATACGAATTTGCCACCTCATAAAATCCGTACGAATTGCCATGATATAGCGTTGGAAAAGCTTAATTTTGCTGATCCTCGTATTTTACAAGTTGGCTAATTTGTATTAATTCGTACAAAAACGTATGATTATCATAAAAGAAAACAATAACGAAACCCCACCCCTAACCCCAACGTCAAAAGCCAATTGAACAAAAATTTACGCATGTCGTAGTTCGAATTAATACAAATTAGCCACATCGTAAAATACGTACGAATTGCCGTGAGATAGCGTTGGAAAAGCTTAGCTATGCTGATCCACGTATTTTTGATAGAGTGTAATGACACGGTAACGTAATGCCTATTATTGATTTTGATAATGTTAATCATTAAGAAGAACAATGTGACAAGTTAGAATACCTTGAAAGACAAATATTTGCTAAATCCTCTTTGTTGCACACTCCATCAGTCTATTTCATTTTTTTATTAGCTTATAAATCTTACACCTTCAGTGTAAAACAGCCTCTGAGGCGTATCTGTGAACCGTGTTAAACATTACATTACGTCTGTTAAAGTTTAAACGGTTAAGTACGATATAATTATAGATAACTGACACCTGCTTCACCCAGTTACAGTAATTGTAGTAGCTTGGTACTGTACATTACTCAAAGTATATCATTAACACTTCACCTATAGCATCAAATAATGCTACCATATAATTCGTTTTCGTGGTGTTTATGGTCCTTTTTCAATTTACAGGTCAAGAGAATTGCAGCAGAGTATTACGACTCGCTGCCCCAACACACTTCCTGGATGCGAGTGCTCTGGGACTTTGTGTTTGACGAAAGCGTCGGGCCCTACGCCAGAATCAAAAGACAATACAAACTTGGCAAAAATGAATAAATCTGGAAGATCACTGATCCGAAGGAACATGACACGAAGTATTTACACAAAGTCCTAGAAAAAACCTGCAATTGATACGTAATTGGCACATGGAGGCCATTAATGGTTGCATGAGAACAAATCCGTCACAAGCTGCACCTGCAAACGCTTTAATTTATTTCACAAGCAACCAACGACTATCCATACAGGATAAAGGATTAATTGATAGCATAACTTGAATTCCCTGCGTTTGGGATGATCATTCATGCTCAAAGGTTGGGTTGTATGAAAGTTAACCTTTCCAAAATGTTTCTATAACTTAACTTCGGATTGAAGCTTGTTAACGTGCGCTTTCCATTTCTTTGGCATGAAATGGGAAGCGCATGCGACCTCAATGCAGTTTTTTTGTGTATCATCCTGCTGTCTTTAACCTCTCCGAGTCCAATAACATTTTGGTGTACTCATCAACATCCAACGACTGAGAAGTTTCATCGGGCTGCTTATGACGTACTCGAGGATGAAAGTGCTGAAGAAACGCGATACATTTTCTTGAATGTTTTTGTAGAAATTAATATTTAACTATTTTATTCGTTTTTGCACTGATGCATAATTAGAAATAACTTTATTATTAAATCTTTGTGTTATATATTCTGTCGTTTGCACTCATAATTCAGAGCACCGCTGTGATACCGAAAAGTTTTTGAATATATATCTGTACATCACAATGTATGTCAAATGTAATTGTTTTGCAGTGGCTTAATAAAAAATGCCTGAATGGACCTATGGGGTGAAAGAGATCATTCAGGGACTTGTGGGGAAAACTTTCAAAGTTTTTATTCCATTATCACACGCTCACCATATGACAGATTCAGGGTTCACAGTTTAATTTATTACGGAGTTAAACGTCAATTCTGTGAATTTTCAAATCAGGATGAACCGAAGACACATTTCAGTACAATTCCACTTTCAATAACTTTTTTCTGCATACGTTTCTGTCTCCATCCTTGCGCTTGACTATATATTATCTAAAACCTTCAAATCGTTCAAATGTCCACTGATTTTCTGCACTGGCCACAAAACAAAACAAAAATAAACATCAGAGACGTTCAGTTGTGCAGTAGTTTGCTGCACAAATGTGTGCTGTGTGTACGTATTACTGTAAAACCAAAGAATAAGAGCAGTAATATAAAATATAAAAGGCTGACAATAATTGTCGTGCAACTTCGTAACTCTCTCATTTAATATAATACAATTCTTGACAATAATAACAATGACCAATAAAACAATAAGACAGTATAAACTTATAAAACGAAAAATATTTTCATTAATTTCCAACTTTAAGACTTGTAAGAGCAGGGGCAGCAAGCTGCACAGTGGACCGTCTTGTAACGTTCATACTGAAGAAAATAGAAAATTCAGTGTGAAGGTCTACGTTTCCATCCGCTCGTTCATTCACACAATCACTCACTCGAACCCCTTACGCATTTTCCTCAGCAATGCCTAGTTTCTGCACACCATTTCTGCAACCCAACGTTCCAGACATGATGCGAGAAATCTTTCATGTGCGCTTTCCTGTACTTGCTCGAACCTTCGGTCGTCGTCAGCCGTCGTAATTGACAATTTAGAAGACTTATGTGGAACCGATTCTTAGCAGTTCCCTTCTAATGGCTAGACGAAAGAGACAAAAAAAATGTAACGTTTTTTTTTATGAATAATAGTAAACGTTTTTATTCTCTTGTAAACGTATTAAACGTACCATCGATTATTTCTTCTTTAACTTTCTGCAGTTCTCGAACGACCTCCTCCAAGATCTCCTTTAGAATGAAACAGATTATATAAATCGTTAGAAAACCAGTTTGCCCTTGTTTTATTTTGCACAATACAATACAATACACAAATAACTTGAATAATAAGACGTCTGAAGGACACACTTAACATACCTGTTTCATTCTGTCAAAGTCAAATGACTCCCCGTCACTTGTGCTCCCGGCAGGTTTCGCCCTGTGTCAATTGTAAATACCACATTCAATAAATCCATTCAGACAAATTGCATGTACATTCTGTTTGCTGATCAAATCGAACCTTTCTAGATGTTTTAAGCATTAACTTAACAGATAATATCTTGGTTTTATAAAAAGTTTAGCTTTGAGGCCGGCTCACGTGTTTACACAAACACTCCATAAGAGCTTACACAAAACATGCAGCCTACGTTTATGAGTTGTCATAGAGCAAGCATAACCTGCTTTGTCCGGTTTACATCATTGCTTGCTTACTGTGTGTTACCCTGGGCTTTACTTCCTTATCGTCACCAACCGTATTGACAATCAAGCAACCGAGACATTTACTTGCATAAGGCCTGATAACATCATACGTTTCAAACACATGTCAGATGAAATCGATCATTTACCGCCTCACCAAAGACCACATTTCTGTTTTTTTAAAGAACTGAATGTCGAGAAACAATAAAGATCAGAGTCGGGAGACAGTGTAATGAATGAACTGTAAAAGTACCTTGACAAAGCTGAGGACTTCTCGGAAGAGTTTGCTCGCTCCCATGGTTTCTTCACAGGATCTGAGTGGAATATTTCATTTAGTGAATTTTATAATAATTTAAAGAAGCCATTTTAGTACCGTTTCAACAATTTTAGCAGAAAGGGCTTCAAATGTAACTCTTATTTGACTTTATTCAAGTGAATAAGCATATTGAAAAAACTACTGGCAGTTTTTAGTATTAGAAACAGACACCTGCTGAATTTTGTGGGCCTGAACCACGTGAGGCAGATGAAGGAGAGCCACTGGATTCTTCCTGCAAGAAATACAAGTCGGGCAACTGTAAGATAAACAATGCCTGGAATAATTAAACCCTTACGAAATGACAGCGTGTGTAAGACATACGTTTTGAGGCTCTTCTGGTTTTTCTGAAGCCTTCCTCCTATATCAAAGACACATTAATGATTTCAAATCTGCATGACCACAAATCACTGACTGTTTCATAATAAAGGTATAGTTCAGGCAAAAATGATATTAAACCCATGATTTACTCACCCCCAAGTCGTTCGAGATGCAAATGTCCATTTTTCAGACGAACATTTTTTTAGTTATTTTACAAAATGTTTTTGATCTTTCAGTTAATCAAATGTAAAGTTATGGGGTCCACTCCTTCAAGTCCAAAAAATGTGCATCCATCCGTCACTTACTTATCAAACTTATCAAAATACAGGCTGATGGTCGACCTGCTGGGCGTTGCTGCCTGACGCACCTCCACCAGTGCCTTTGTGCAGTTGTGCTCCACTTCTTTTGGGCATAAAACGGGTCATCAGCTGGGGACCACCAGTCATGGATGTTTCGCTCCTTTAACCCCAGTACATCTCCTGGTGGCGGAGCGATGGCAGAGATCACTCCCTGCCACCCCCTGCTGGGCTCCACGATGATAAACAAAGTCCTTCTGAGGGTAATCCGTGCCGTTTTGTTGTAGAAATATCCATATTTAAAACTTTATAAGCAAAAAAACTAGCTTCTGGTTACGCCGCCATCTTTGTCACGTCCGCATTCAAGATGAGACCGTACGCAGTTTACAGAGCGTTCTGTGCTTCTCAGTGCCCCAACCCTCCGAATTTGTCATACGTCACTAAGAAAAGTGCGTACACTACGCTGATACTCTCTCCTGAATACAGAGGAGTCTAAGATGACGGCGTTACCGGAAGCTAGTTATTTTCGTTTATAAAGTTTTAAATATGGATATTTCTACAACAAAACGGCGCGGATTACACTCAGAAGGCCTTTGTCATCCTAGAGCCGTTTGGATTTCTTTTGTGAAGGATAGATGCACGTTTTTTGGACTTGAAGGAGTGGACCCCATAACTTTATATTTGATCTACTGAAAGATCTAAAACATTTTCTAAAATATCTGAAAATGTGTTTGTCTGAAAAATGATGGACATTACCTACTGAAAAATCCAGCTAAAACCAGCATAAGCTGGTCATGCACCAGCTTGACCAGCTTTGCCAGGCTGGGAGGTAGGGTGGCCATTCGTGCCAGTTCCGCCGGACACGTCCCGAACATGTTTTCGGGTTCGTTCTCCGGAAGTCGCGTTGCTCGACCGCATATACGTCATCGAGGTTCTCACATTTCAGTTAAAATACATTAGAAAATTAAGATTTATTTATTTGAAGACATACAATCAATGTAGTTTCATTCTTACCTTGAAATGTAACGGTTGCTTTTTTAAAATTAAACCCGAAATATTAAACCTTGATGACGTATGCGGTCGACCAACGTGACTTCCGGAGAACGAACACGAAAACATGTTCGGGACGTGTCCGGCGGAACTGGCACGAATGGCCACCCTACTGGGAGGACCAGCATAGACCAACAACTGCCACCTTAAACCAGCTAAAACCAGATAATGCTGGTCTTTGCTGGATTTTTCAGCAGGGTATGCATCTTGAACAGCTTGGGGGTGAGTAAATCATGGGTTTAATATAATTTTTTTGCTGTACTATCCATTTAATACATAAAATAAATAGGAAAGGGATTTGGTTTGACCTCCGTGCTAAAATGGCGTTCATCTCCTCCATGAGACCTTCTCCACCTCCTCCACTGCCTCCACTGGAACGGTTGGCATCGTTCTTACCGCTGCTCTCCTCAGCCTGAGGTAGATAAAACATGAAAGAATCGGGTATTAATGTATTTGAATTCATTTTCATTTGGACCCCACTCTGAAACCCTACACCCATAGAAGGGAAAAACCAGTATATCAACAAATCTCAAACAACAGGTTTTGTTTTAGTTTGCACTAAACTGACCATACATGAACAAATTTTAAAAAACAAAATGGATATCTATAGCGCTCACTAAACCCAGTGGTCGGTTGCATAAACCTTTAAGACTAGTCTTAAAAGTTAGTCATGAATTTTTTCTACAAGACTGATCATAACGGTTTTAAGTATGTTACATAGAAAGGTAGATTGGTTTAATTTAAATCCAAATAATAAGACTAATTAGCCCTAACTAATTGCTAGTTAGTCAGAATCATTCTTAAGACACAGTCTTAACGTCACGGCTATGTTTATGCAACCGCATAACAGGATTTCCAAACCCAAAGTAAACAGATTCCTAGGTTATCCGCTTCATACTGCTCACACTTTACCTAAGAGATTACTATCATATACTGAATTCATATTGAATACTGCATATTGATAGTCTGAGGTTTTACACTGTACATTCCTAAATCCTTTGTTGATGTTCTTATTTGCATATTTGCTGTGTCAACAGTCACGATAATAAAAACAAATACAGCGGTATCAAAATCACTAAACAAATACAGCACGCGACCGCTTTAAATAACTGCTTTGTCTCGCGCTTCCGCGCTGGTAGGTAAATTGCGGCATGCAAATACTTGGAGTCCTCAGACGTCTTATTCCAGTTCAGGGGCCTCATCTATCCCCTTAAGCACTGCACGTTATTTATTTTGTCCACTAATAGACACTTATTAAATTATAAAAAAATGTAGATCTACAAAAAGCATTTCTCACCCGCTGCACTCTGCGCAGCTTGGCTCCAGCTATAGCTGCAGCGAGCCCGGATGGAGCAGAACCTCCACCAGCCGGCAGTGGAGGTGGCATGGGAGGGGGCACCGTTGCAGGTGGTGGTGGTCCGGGTGGTGGCGGCCCAGGTGGTGGTGGCCCGGGTGGTGGAGGCCCTGGCGGTGGAGGCCCAGGTGGCGGTGGAGGGGCAGGTGGACCTGCCATGGATATTGAGGTAGGGGGATAAATGGGAGGGGTGGATGAGAGCATCGAAGGATGGCCTGGTGGAAGAGGAGGACCTGCTGAAGAAAGCAGAGATGGCTGTTTTATTATATGTCACTACTGCTATTGGCTTTTTGCGTGCAAATGCACACTGTAATTGGAAACAGTTGTGCTGATATACAGTAAAGGTGAGGGGTGTAACTTCCTAACCATAAAGCTGAATCGCAAAATTAATGACTGTTTCCGAACCGGTTTTGCCAAACACTCCTTGTTCCCATTGGTCAGTCCGACTGATAGTTCCACCCCAAACATGCAACTATATGGGTGGGTTGTCCCATAGTTGCTATGTTGAGCTGACCGGGATGTGTAAACAAACCAAGCTATGGTATGTCTGTGCACAGTATTTACACATTTTGAATGAAACAACCTATGAATGGCCTGCTCATTTTTTGTTAAAAACACCCTATCCTACACTGATTTACGACAGTAAGCTTTTAGTAATTATTTAAAATTTATAAAAAGCTCCAGGGTACAATTTCTGGGAAGTGATAGTATGACATCATTTAAAAGTTTTGAAAACAAGGATGGCAATATAAAAAGAAAAGTTACAAAAAAGGTACAAAAAAAATCACATTTAGTCCTGCAAGCAGCTGAAGCTATAGATGAAAAAAGGAAAATAATCTGAAATGTAGGGTTAGTTTAAAGTGTCGCACCATTCAAATAAAATGACAAAAGAAAATTGACAAATCACTTTGAGCAAACACACATGGACATCAATGAATCATATTTTCCTTTCTCTATTCCGAACAAAGAGAGTGACTCAGCTGCCCTTCGCTAAAATGACAACATACACAAAAGTCACTGGGTTTATTGACAATGCCCATGACCGAGTATTTGCAACTGGCCTTGGTACAATGACAGTACTGTTTGAAAGGCATTCATTGGCGAGCTGTTATAATCGGCATGTCATCGGCACAGTTTCGCTGAACAGGTGTGTGAAATCTGTTCTGTGGTTGAGCGGGAAGCACCAATGCGGTCTAAAATACTTACTGATGGGTGCTGTGGCATTCTGATAAACAGGTGAGGGAGATGTCTTGGGCCCCTCAGACAGAATGGGCGTGGTTTCAAATAGGGGCGTGGCCTGGTGTGGGTGTTGCAGGTGGCACGAGGAGGCAATCTGAAGGTGGTGGGCGTGGTCTTGAACGGGCTGGCCGGTGAGAGCGGGAAGGGGGTAGGACGACTCTTGTACTGGATAGTGTGTGGGAGGGGTTTGGTAAGGGTAGTATTCCTCTGGATGGCCATTGGATGACTGGTGGTGTGTCAAAGGTTCCAAGTAAGGTGCTTTCGGACCGTTGTTTAGGGATGGCATGGGTAGGGCGACAGGTAGAATGGGCTGCTTGATGGGCACTGCCATTATAACGGGAGGAGACGCAGCAGGCAACAGGGAATACATGTGGATGGAGGACCAGGTGGGTTTTGGAGCAGTATCTTGGCCAGAAGGAGGGGAAAGAGGAATTTGCTTGACGTTGCGTGGCGGGGGAGTCACTCCCGGCTGCACGGGAGAGAAAGCAGAAGCCAGAGAAGTGGAAAGCTGGGCCTTTTTATGAGGAGAGTCCACTGTGCGATAGCCGCTCTCCCGCTCGTGGGAAGAGGAAGGGGAGGAAGATGTGGTAGGGTTTGGGTGAGCATAGGAAGGGGGGAGAGTGTTAGCCCGATACTGTCTGGGGTCATGCGGAACGGTTTCGGACGCAGATGGTGACACTTTAAACTGAAGGGTGGAGACTAAGAAACAAAGGAAGAGAGGAAGTGACAAACACAAATGACAAACGAAAAAAGAGAAACGTGATAAAAATTAAGCATTAAAGTATAAAGAAACTGAAAAAGATGAAATGTGACGTGTGCACAACAGACAAATGCAAAATGTGAATTTTTAAAGCGTGTTATACCGGAATTAACTTGAAAATGGGTTAATCTCAGTATGTTTATGTTGCATTTCGTGCAAAAATCTAAAGGAAATTTACTTTAAACATAAATAAAAAAGCATAGGCGGAGTTTGGTGAGGACAGTGGGGGCAATGCCCCCCCAGACCAGAAACAGTTATTATTTTGTCTGAGCTATTAATGAAATAAAAATTTTATGTGTCTTATCTTCATATTTTAATAGGTAGACAGAGTAACTAAAAATAGTCTTTATTGGGGCTGATGCGAGATGAATCTCATACAAAATAAAAGTAATAATACTATATGTAAAATAAGTAAAATAATAAATGTGTGTGTGTGTGTGTACCGTGTGTAACCATTATGTATATTTAACCCCACACACATACATATATCCATTTCAGAATTGTATTATTTATATATCATTTAAAAATATATATATATATCATATAGAATATATAAAAATATAAATAAATATATTTACACATGTAAATGATTCATAAATACATACATGAATGTGTGTGTATTTATATATACATAATAATTACACACAGCACACATAGGTGGAGTTTGGTGGGGGCAGTGGGGGCACTGCCCCCCCAGACCAGAGCCAGTTATTATTTTGTCTGAGCTATTAATGAAATTCATATTTTATTTGTCTTATCTTAATATTTTAATAGGTAGACTGAGTAACTAAAAATTTTTTTAATAAGGGCTGTCAAAGATTAATCACAATTAATCGCATACAAAATAAAAATTGTTTTTACATAATATATGTGTGTGCACTGTGTGTAATTATTTTGTATATATATATATATATATATATATATATATATATATATATATATATATATATATATATATATATATATATATATATATATATATATATATATATATATAAATACAAACACATGCACAAATGTATTTAAGAGACATTTACATGAAAAAAATATTTATATTATATATATAAATATATATTTATTTATTTTTCTATTTTTTATTTAGATTTTATATATAATTTTTAGTGCTGGGCAAAGATTAATCGCATACAAAATCAAAGTGATTTTTTGCTAAATATATGTGTGTGTGTGTGTGTGTGTGTGTGTGTGTACTGTGTGTAATTATTATGTATATTTAACCACACACACATATACATATATTAATTTCAGATTTTTATATATTTATAACTTTTAAAATGTATATATCATATAAAATATATATAAATAAATATATATACACATGTAAATGTTTCTTGAATACATACATGAATGTGTGTGTGTATTTATATATACATAATAATTACACACACTCATATATTATGCAAAAAATCACTTTGCCCAGCACTAAATTTTTTTTAAATATACATAAATTAATTAATAATTAATTAATAATTAATTTATACATGCATAAGTGTATTTATGTATACATAATAATTACACACAATACACTCACAAATATATTATGCAAACACAAACTTTTATTTTGTATGTGATTAATCTTTTGACAGCCCTAGTTTTAATTCATTTAAACCATATTTAAAACCCACAAAGCCACACTCACTCGCTAATCTCAAAGTTTTGCAGTACCCTTATTTGCCTGCAGGTGCCCCTCCATGCACAAACGCGAAACTTTCCCTATGAAAAATATTATACTTTCCCTAATATTAGTGCAAAAATTAACAAATGTTATAATAAAAATTTCAATAATTAAATTAAAATATTTTTACATTTGGTAATTTAAGCAATAAAATATTTTACGGTGGGTCCTGAAAATAGATTTTTTTAAAGCAAATATATGCATTTGAAATTCTTTTGGGGTCAAATTTGACCTGGTTGGTGACAAATAACAAGGCATTACGAACATAATTTCTGAGAAATATTTAAGAAGTGGTAAAAACAAAGAGTGGGCTGCAGTGTTAGGCTGTGTGCCTGTACTAAGGAGCTGTTTTGGATCCAGGGAATCTGATATTTCTCAGCATTAACACTTCTTCAAGCAGACAATGAAGCTTGCAGAGTTCATTAGTGGGCGGTTTTATGAGCGTGCGTGTATGCAGTTAATTTCACAGTATGTAATCTCGGATCATGTTCCTTAGATGTGTTATCTTTGATCTACCTGCGTTGCCAGAAGTTCTTCGCTCTCTTTCTATCTGCATCTGATGCTGGTCCATCATCTGCCTAGAGGGAAGTGATAACTTTTGTCACAATAATGTTAAACAAACAATCTGTTAAACAAACAATTTTTATTTGACCACTAGATGACAAAGCCCCATCCGAGCATCTTTTGACAGCCATAAGACTTTTGCTCCCAATTACAGCAAATATGTGAAGCGATTAAAGGATGCTGACATTTAGTTCAATAATACGATGAGTCATTTCTGGAACAGTCTTACACTATTTTAGGAATAAACAGTAGGCTGCTGGGATATAAATACGCTGCCTCTAACAGCACCACACGGAACTGCAAAAATAATGATCATTCCTTTTTAAACACTCTCTCCGTCCTCCATTGGTTGACAAACAGATAACCCCGCCCCCACATTTCGAGCATGACTCAGACATAAAGATTATTAAAGATGGTCTGCACCTCCTCTGAGCCTCAGCATCATCTGTCACCGGTCCATTCTGGCGATGTGGCGCTGGACCTAAATACAAAAGCAGAAAACTCATCTCACAATTTAAACCAATTCAAAAGCCGTCTTGATATACTACACTGTGATTCCTTTTAGTCAGTCAAATACATCATGAGATGTTTCATAAACAACTGATCTGAATCTAAATAGTCTGCACCAGAGATGCAGATAACTATTCAACACCTTATTACTGTTAAACCTGTTAGTGGGTGTGAAGGAGCTTTGGTAATAATGGTAAACATGGTTCTCAGGTTACTAAAATGATGACTATTTACGTCATATGGCATTCAGGCACTCTGTATGGGGCTTGAAAGCTCAAGGGAGGAAGGTCCTGCTTGCTCAAAGAAAGGCCAGATCTATTGTGGGTACATTTTTAATCATCTATGGTTGCTTGGTATCATAATTGACTTTAACCTGTGTCAACGCTGTCTATGGCAGTAATTATCACCCAGGGATACTCCAGGTTACAGGGGTACTTAAAAAAATTGGCGAGTGTGTGCTTTGACAATTGAAATATGCAATGCAATATATGTATTTTATTCCAACAATTTTATTCCTTTGAATGTACAAGTGCAGTTTATTTTCCAACTTATCGCCCCTAAGTTTGGGGTGGAGGTCCAGACTTTGAGGGGGCCGGTAAGGAAAATGACCTAAATCTCCTTATGATGGCCACCACTGTATCAACTAAGTCATCATTATGCTCTATAAACTATAGAATAGAGCCATCATAAGAAGATTTAAAGGTGCAGTAGAATGTCAACTGACTGTGACATTACAGTTGTGATGTATGCCCCAACATTAAAGCAAAACTAAAGAGTTTTTGCTCTTTGCTCCCCCTACAGGTTAAAAGCGTAGTTGTCCATAACCACTGTCGTAAATACTGCAGCATAGCTGGCTCTGATTGGATTGTAGGTCTGCCGTAAAGCAAGTTTTTGTAGTTTTCACTCGAACTACAGGACGGCGACCCAACGGTTGGAAACTTCTTTAGTGCGGTTTTGGCCGATAGAGGGCTGCAAAGCGAATGTGAAAGTGCCGTTCACCCTGTTCAGAGTGGATGAACCACTGAAACTTTTTTGGAAACGTTATTTTAAGGTAAAAAAAACTCTTTGGTGTTGCTTTAAATTATTTACAATGTTGTTGCTAAAACAAAGTTGTGACTGCTGCTGATTTAACGTTATATGCTACTTAATGCTATATGCTAGCATTCAGGCTGGAGTTCTCCTATTGACGTTACAGTTAAATTTTGCAGATCCATACTGAAAAAAAAAACACAAACTTACCACTCAGAAACGTCCATTAACAATCTCCAGACAATTAATTATTCCTCAAATTCCATATCTTTGTCTTATACAGGCTGAAACATAAGGTCTGTTTGCAAACACACAGAGCTACTGAAAGAAGCTGCTCTGTGAAACAGCCAATTAGAGCAAAGCTCAACATTAATATTCATGACTCAATTAAGGTAATAATAGACCATTTCATTTTATAGGCAAATCCTAGGGTTGTAAATGGACTTGTAAAAACGTTTCTGGATCATTTTTGCACTTAATAAAGCCACATAGCTTCTATGTTGATATTAGAGAACAATTTAATATATTATTTCAATGCATTCTTTGGCACCTTTAAGTATTTTTTCTTACTGGCCCCCTTAAAGTGTGGACTACAACAAGAATCTACCAGACTAACCACAGCTGAAATAAACAGGATATGTAGAATACATATAGCAGATGAAGGCAACATTTCACACACTGTCCCAAACATGGATTTCACCTGAGGTCCTGCCTGGGGCAGATGGCTTAATATCATCTGTTCCAAAAATAAATTCTGAGCATTATAACAGATTTGAAGGGGACATATCATGAAAATCTGACTTTTTCCATGTTTAAGTGCTATAATTGGGTCCCAGGTGCTTCTATCAATCTAGAAAATTTTAAAAAGAACAACCGAGTAACTTAGTTTTTGCAAACCATTCTCTGCAAACATGTGAAAAAATAGGTCATTGAAATTTGGCTTCCCCCTTGATGTCAGAAGGGGATAGAAATGCCCCTTGATCTGCACTATCCAACCACAGCACTGCCATTTAGTGCAGAGATCAGCTCATTTGCATTTTAAAGGACATACCCAAAATGGCACATTTTTGCTCACACCTACAAGGTGGAAATTTAAGGATGCTATAATAAATGATCTATATGGTATTTTGAGCTAGAACTTCACATACATACTCTGGGGGACACAAAAGATGTATTTGACATCTTCAAAAAGTCTTGTGAAATGTCCCCTTTAAAAGAAACTATATGTGACATACTGTACATATAACCACAACTTTAGACAATAATTGGATTATATAATGTGAAGGCATTTGTATCAAACAAATCTAAGTTTAATCTTTTCACCAGGAAAGATGGCACAAGCATTTATATGGATGCTTTCTTAACAAAGTATCATTCTCTATGTTCTGCGGTAATAAAAATTCAACTATTATGCTGGATATGAATTTTGTCCTGCTGTGCACTGTGTTAAGGAGACACATTTAAGCAGTAACATTACTCATGCACGAATATTCATCTCTACTGCAGCACATTCTGCCAATGCACTGCACAGCACTGCGAGTTATTTCATAAAGATGCTGCATTACTCTCATGTGCTGATAAATGTCTGCAGCTTGAATAGTCTACATTTTACACAGGAGGATAAAATGAACGGACTCCAGGGTTTCCCGCAGAAAATTAGTTATTTAAGGAGGTAGGGTTGTGTGTGTGGGCGGGGCCAGGGCATGGCAATCAAAGGGGCGGGGCATACGCATCATGATGAAAATATATTTTTTTAAACACTCAAATAAAACTCAATTTTGAAGAAACTATGACAGAAAATGAACACATACTAGATTATTAATGAATTAAATGTTTTATCAACTGGCTAGTTATCCTCCAGACAGTGACAGACCATGTCTTTCTCTCATTTCGGCCATGTGGTGCGCGTGCCCTGTTCGCTATTCTCCGAGATGCACTTGACGGCCTTTTGTGCAGCGAAATTTTTTTGGGACGACCTAGTTAAGGTGGTAGGGTTTCCCAGCTTAGGTGGGCCACCCAAACTGAAAAGTGCTGCGGGAAACCCTGGACTCTTTGTTTTACAGTGCCCTCAAGTCAAATCTGGAGCTCTGGATGGTTTCGTGGTATAGGGTTAAATACTTCAAGCCCATAGAGGAGTATAAGCTAAAAAATAATAAGATTCATAATTTAAAATAAACAGTAAATTTCACCTGCTAGCCCTTGACATGAGTGTTAAACCTGGGTCTTCAACATTTACAGGCCAAGGACCCCTTAATGGATAGAGAGGAGAAGCAGGGACCCCCAGTATATGTAATAAATTAAAACTGGATTTACATGCTTTGTTATGATGGTTATGTTACCAAAATAGTAATCTTTGGTATACACCCTTGCATGATGCCTAATTTATTATTTTTGTTTTCAAAATTTTAATTTTTGTTTTTCAAAAGATATTTGAAGGACCCCCATGTTCTAAATGCATATTCAACAATGCATAAATAAAATGTAAAATCTCTCTCCTAAAACATAATTATAACTATATCCTGGTCAACGCAAACAAAGCAACTAATCCACTATTTATTCAATATACATGATTAAATCTTGTTTTTGAATTCATGTTTATTCAATGTTTACAGTGTTTGATAAAGTACATACTTGATTGTGTAGTGTTTGCATGCGGCAGGAACAGTGTGTGTTTAGTACACACACACAAACGCCCGGTGTTTATAGAGCAGAAAGACTATCAACAGGGATAATCAGAAGTACATGTGGCGACAAAGCTATGATCTGATTGGCTAAGTGGGACTGTTTTAAAAACTGCTCATATGTCCTACCAAGCTATGATGCTTTTGACTGCTGGCAAATACATAAATTGTAAATATAAAAATCATTCGCTTTCCCCAGGTGAAAAAGTAGTACACTTCAATAGTGTACTTCAAGTGCTTTATTTTTCGCACACTAATCTTGTACTTAATTTACTAAAATTCATCTTTAGTACTTCTTAAGAATATGAACTAAAATGCACTCTTAACATACAAAATGTATTTAGTTAACACTTGTATTAAACTTGAACTCAACTTTCATACAAAGATGGGTACAAGTTTACTACAAGTGATACCTAAATACTTCTTAAAAAACATTTTTAGCACATTTTAGTTCATATTTATGGTGTCTCAAAATAGCACAGTGAAGTACACTTAGAATTTCTACAGATTATCTCAAGAAGTACTAAAGAAGAATTTTTAGTACAAAAATTAGTGTGCAAAAATAGAGCACTTTAAGTACACTTTGGAAGTGTGCTTCTTTTTCACCTGGGCTCTCATCGAAATCATCTAATTTACTGATTTCTAAAAAAAAAAAGAATCCCGTAAGAACATTCTGTAAAAATATAACTTTGATATTTTTAATACTGACTAAGTATAAGGTCATGTCAAAGACTTAAATCGATGTGAAATCAATTATTGAAATCCAACTTTGATGCTCCTAATCTCATCATTAGATCGAGACTTTAGCCTGGATTTCACTTCATTTCTGTCACAAAAAGAAAAAAAAAACACACCATAAACCTAAAAACCTGAAATAGTTTTAAACGCCAAGCAACTACATCAGTCGAGCTCTAATCAAATCTTTTCAAAAATAGTCATGACAAACACCTCTCACCCTCCTCTTATATTAAACCTCACACACTCTGTCACTCAGACAGCACATGGTTCGCACCATGAGTGCTTCCACAACACCATCCTTCATCAAGGACACCACGATAGCTCATCCAAGGCATTAGATCCCATCACCAACACATGCAGGTAAATCCCCTTAACAATACTTACTACTGAGCCTTATTATTCTGGAGCTGACCCGTCGGATCGGCCCCGGAGAAAACTCCGGCCCGACCATAGCACCTCAGCCCTCTGAAGTGCCTTTGATGTTTACAATCGTGCTGTTTTAGCTCCACTAGCAGGTGGGAACCGGTAATAGCAGTCCAGACAGGTGAGTTCAGGCAGGTGAGCACCAGCTCGTATCTTCTGCACTTCTAAGAACCTTTCAAAACCTCCCCACTTCAAAATGCGGTAAATATGTGACACCCGTATCTCGAGACGGATCGGCACCATGGATATTTTAACCAGGGCTGAGCACCAATGGCAGAAGACCCCCCAAAAATACATCGTATAAGTAGCAGCAGACTGAAACAAGAGAAGCCTGTGTAAAATAAGAGTTACACTACACTTAAAGGTCCCACGTAAGATACAAACAACAAAATATACAAAAATAGGTGCGAGGGAGGAGTCACTCACAATATTTTAACACACAAAACTGTATAAATTATATAGATTTGATATTTCCAAATTATAACATGGAGCAAGAAGGCTTCTTTTTAAATAAAATCAATACTGATCTAAACACACATGATATACAAGAGATTGCAATACACCACAAGCTTGCATTTTTGGAAAACACCTTAAAAAGTCTGTCATCTTAATATAACCAATATTTTTGCATCTTGTGAACAGACTTAGACTCAGACTTATATAAATATATATATATATATATATATATATATATATATATATATATATATATATATATATATATATATATATATATATATATATATATGTATATGTATATATATATATATGTATATGTATATATGTATCTCGCTCATGTTTTATCAGACAATAATTTTGACAGACAAGATTTTGCTTAAGTATAATTTTCGGAACAATTATTCGGGATTTTTCGGGACGTCTGGTTACCCTATATACAACACATATCTATTGCGGACATTGCATCTTCATGCTGAAAGTTTATCATTTCCATGCGTTTAAAAGTTTTGACAGTTTAAACGTTAATTTTCCTCACAGCTGCTCATGTACAGAGCGATCTCTCTTACGTTTTAAAGCTACAGTAACCTAATTCATCTCTCTATAAAATCCCTCTCTGCCTTTTACTGAAGAACTGTTGTACTTTATACGAATGCGTGCATATTTAATTCATAAAGTAAAGACTGTGAAGTGTTTTATTTTCATTACTTTTAACAGACATAAGCATTTTAAACTCGGTACTCGGTATCAGCTGCAAAAATCCTGATTGGAGTATCCCTACTCTTAATGGTGGTTTCGGAAGTAGAATGTCATATCTCGCAAAAAGGATTGTATATCCGTTCAAAAGGTTTGAACACCAAAAATAATTACCTTAAGCTTTCATAAAAGTATAGTGAAGAATGGGACAAAGTCTTATATGTTAAAAGGAACCAGACACACTCAAATTATGGTTTCACACCTTAACTTACTAATTAAAGTGAACTTTTCCGTTAAAGCATCCCTTTTAACGTTATGGGAATTTTCTTACCTGCATCCTGAGAGCTCAGTACATTGAGAGCGAAGAGCATGGCTGTTGAGAAGGTGGTGGCCTCTTCTTTGCTGGCAAAGTTCAGCCCATAAACCTGCCGCGCATCACGCCATTGGTGAAAAGTTGGCGTGGCCTGGTTATATTTCAGACCTTTCACAATGGAGTAGTTTATAACAACCTGAAAGAAGCCAGGAAAGGGGTTACTGTACAGTATATATATCCAATACATCTGTGACACTTTGTCTGTATGAACAAAATGTATAAGCAACAATAGTATAATAAGCAATTATTCCCTTAGGGGGCGTGCACACCAAAGCTTTTACGCCTGCGGCCGGCGCATGTTTTCAATCGTTTCCAATGGAAGCTCGACGTTTTTCAAAAAAGTCAGCAGCTAGCGTTTTTCTTCTGCGCTGAAAACCGGTCCTCGGCCCCTCCTCCACTGTGATTGGACGGCCGTGTGAGAACTGACATTGACGAGCAGAGCTCTTCACCCAAAGTTGAACCTCTTTTAACTCTTGACGCTCAGCGTTGAGCGCGGAAAAACCGCTGAGCGCCAGGTTTCAGCCCGGGAAAAAAACTCTAGCTTGGTTCTTTTTTGAAAAATCCCAGAGCTTACATTAGAAACAAAAACATGCGCCGGCCGCGGGCGTAAAAGCTTTGGTTTGCATGCCCCCTTATTCAAAAGCTTATTACTGATTCTCTAAACATATCTCCTAGTAAAATTTAATTGAAGCAGGAATGAAATAAAATGCAGTTTTACAAAAAAAATCCTAATTTATCTCGTAATTTACATATCTTGGTGTTATTGTCACATGTATTCTACATCAGTTTAAACAACATACCCAAGTGTTACAAGAGCCGATCTACATAAAATGTGAACATTTTCTAGAATAATTCAAACAATATGTCACATTTTAGACATGAACCTGATAAAAAAACTTGGTTTTGTGGGGAACACGTAATTAAAGGAGTAGTACACCCTTAAAATGGGACCCATTGACTTTACCATAGTAATTTTTTTCTTACTATAAAGTGGGGTGGACTACTCCTTTATGAAGCTAACCACAATTATTTTAGCCATGTTGTGAATTGTAAGACATAACCTGTGTAGCGCCCTCATAAGGACCACATCCCACCTGCTGGTCCTGCAGTTTGACTCCCACAACACGGAAACTGTTGTTGACAGTGTTGTGATAGATGTTGATACGGCTGAAGCCCTGTTGGCCCGGTTTGACTGGCACCCATTTTTTGCTGGTGTCATCGTAGATCATCACCGAGGCTCGGGCTTGACAAATACTTTGTTCACTATAATAAAGAAAGCATGAAGCACATTAAGATTTACAAGAAAAAAGTAACACAACAATCCAACTGACAATCAGCGTCAATTAATGACATCTTTAAAATCAAATTAAAAGAAGGTGCAAAATTAACCTTTTGCTTTAGTTAGTGTTTTTTGCCTCAACTCAGATGTGTATTTAATAAAACACAATGTTGAGCAGTCCATGACATTTGATAAAATCCCTGTCAACAAGTTATGACTCATAAAAAGACAAACTTGGTAACAGTTTTGGAAAATAGTGCTTAAACCAATGGAAAAAAAAACTTGCAACATTACAAAGCCTCCAAAAATGTGTTTTACTTTACTGTGGTATTACTGCTGAGGAATTGCCCCTATGGATTATTTGAACAGGCTCGAGTGGTGGGTTTGTAGTCTGTACTAATTATATAGTCCATCATGTGTTGACTACTCGATTTGTGGTCAGTTTCATAGTTCTTTAAATAGAAATCGGTAAAAGCGTACAATTAACATTAACATTTTGGGAGGTGTCTACTTTATTCTGTCCTGAGCCAAAAATTATTCCAACACTTGCATATGACATTTTTGATCTTTGCAAATATATATATATTTTTAGAGATGCATTAAAATTGTCTACAAGTGTTGCATTGGTGTGTTTGTTTGGAGTATAAACTAGCACCGATAGGATTTTTTTGGGCCGATACCGATACCGATCTAAACAGACAACTTCTGGCCTATACCGATACCGATATTAAACAATTGTATACAATACTATACAGTTGGTCTATTAGCTAGTTTATTTCTGCATCAAATTATTTTTACCTAAACACGGATTGGATCTAATTAACATTCAACTGACCAACATAATAAGAGAGGCACAAATTAAGCTAAAACAAATATAATAAGACAACATGACAACCTTCAAAGGTGGTTTTTGCTATTCAGCATTTATTTTATTAACGACATGAACTTATTTTTTACATATAATGGATTTCTTTATGCAGTTAATTAATAAACAATCGGTATCGGCCTTTCTCGTGCTATTGCCGATATGCCGATGGTTTCAAATTCATCAAAAATCGGCCGATAAATATGGGCAGCCGATACATCGGTGCATCACTAGTATAAACCGAAGCTCCGTTAGGAAAGAATTTAAAGAGGCTTGGCAAAAAAATGACATACAACACATGTGCAAAGGTTATAAAGACATAGACAATGACTTATATTACCACAAAAGAAGATCAGATATTAATAACAGATAAAATTGTAGTCAATGTATGCTTTATTACCTGTGTGATGTTTGCTTTTCTATGCAGTTTTTTGTATATTTAAATAAAACACAGATGCATAACAGACTAAGGTTTGTCATTATTTTGTCCAATAAATACCTTTCCCAGTTTCATTTTTTTGTTACATTATGTAAACATGCTTATCCATAAATCCATTTCTTTAAAACTGACACCGATCTGCACTAGTCTTTATGTGGAAAAGAAAATTATTTTTAACTTGAGGTGGTGCTCATGGCACAAGACGCTTAAAAAAGCAAGACACGCTCTTACGCCAAAGACTGACAGATGTGTCAACAAACTAACAATTAAAAAAAAAATTGTGCAATATATAATAAATATATGTGTCTTTGTACTCTCATTTTAACTCTTCATTCCAAAAAGCACAAGTAATCTGTGTTAGCACTATCAATAATGATTCATGTTTACAAATTACTTATTTTGCTGCCTACACTTTAAAAAAAGAATAATTTTAAAACAACTTAATTATGCAAGTCAATTCAACCCCATTTTTTAAAAGTTTTAACTTGATTGGTAAAAAATATACATAAACATATATGTTGATTATCAACTTTACAGTGTACATGATACTACACAATTCATAAAAACACTGCCGAATACACACACTGCCGAAACACTGTCAGCATTGTCAAGCGTGTGCAAAAGATGTGTTTTACTCTTTCAACATCAAACAAGCTTGAATTGTGATGACTTAAATGTTAGCCGCATAGAGTAAAACTGTGGTATTGGGTAAGTTTCCCGCCCGTGGTCTAACTTGAGCGGAACGTGAGTATCCACCCTGACTCATATACCTCCAAACAAACCACCACACCCGTTTTCCACATAACCACCCAATCCAGCCACACCAGCTTTTTACAGCCACTGGTAGAACTGGAAGAACGGCTCCACATGCCCAAATGCAGACTTTCTAACACCAAAACACCAATTGTTTGTCCTGTGCGACTGATACAAATGTCCCATAAATCAGTGGATAAATAAGAAATAATTGACGAAGGTGAATTATTCGAAAATAATGCACACCCAAGGTGGTAATGTCGCGGGTGTGCATTATTTTCAAAAAATTCAAAGGACCAGAGTCAATTATTTCGCTTATACCACAGTTACCACTCTCGTGGTTATTTTAAGACATTTGACAGGTTTGGCAGGAGTTTATCGAAACATAATGCTGCATACCCGTGGAACAATTCTCAACCAATCAGAATAAAGCATTTAACAGCCCTGTGGTATAAGAAGATTTACTCACCGTCTATTTCGCGACATTATGCCAAAATCACATATATAGTAATAATTTAGCAGTGCATCAACTAAATATGCTGAAAACTGAAAGTGGTTTTGGAGGATTTACCAAAAAAAAAGAGAACCTGTGAGGAATTTACAAGAAGCGAAAAGAGGCACCTGATTGGTCCAAATATATTGCCCAATTAAACTCATATTAACTGATTGACTATACAGAATATTTGTATTGAAAGAAAGATTATTAAAATAATGATCAACTCAGATTTAAAAGTTGCCATTTCAGCATTTAAAGCTCTGTTTAAAGCAAATATAATGCTTTTGCAACATTTTCTGTCTCTCACTACTCTCAGTTCTGTATTCTAGCGTGTTTCATGCCTGCCTTACAACACAACCTATTTCTGGAATCCATCTGGGGTTGGAGGGCAGTACGGCAGCTTCTTCTCCATCTTTCTGGTTTCATTTCAACCCCTAAAGCAAGTCTGAAATAAAAGTATACAGCCGCCCCCCCCACCAATTATACGTGGCCAACATAAATAACATCCTGACAGCTCTTTGCGTCCATAAACATCCCGTATTTTTAGATGCCGAGCCAACACGGGCATCTCAGTTTACTTCTCCCAAAGAACACAGTGCAGTGTTTCTCTCTATTTATGTGTAAAAACATTGGAAAACCAATCAATCTTAATATTGTTTAATGTGAAACGTACATAGTCACGGTCAAATAAAATAAATAAAATCACTTATCTTCGACAGAGTCTAAAAGTCGACTGATGGAACCAAGATGTTTTCCAATACAAAGTTAAAAACAAGAAAGCCTAGCTATATATCCTATTACAATCTTAAAGATGTCACTGTTTCAATTTTGTAGGTGTGTGGTGCTCGTCTTCCTTGACATCTTTAATATTGACTGAGTAAGGTCATGTCATAGGAAATCAAACTTTGATGCTCCTAATCTCATGGACTTCGCAGACAGGGTTAAAAATGTGACTTATAACTCTTGCACTCTTGGTCCCAACCAAGTATTTACTTATGGTGATGAGTCAATGTTCATGCTTTTATAAGCCCTTTAAAAATGTGCAATGGTGAAACGTCTATAACCTAGTGAAATATTTGAAATACTTCATGAGAAAGTCAATTCAACCATAAACACTAAACCACACACGAGCCAATCATCTCATGTGATCTGTATTTTCCCTTTGTAGACGTCCACGTTATGTATAGCTGCTACAGTTGCCTATCAGACACTACTGGACTAATGCTTTTACTACATAAAGCATCACTATAGGTCAGGCTTACCATGGACCTTCCAGCTACTGTGTGACCCCATTAGTATCTCGCTCTGATGTGCATGAGTGCATGTAAACCTGTGCATCTGTTATTGTGTGTGCTTGTGTGATGGTAGGACTGACCTTGTAAAGACAATACATGATCAATAATGGGAATTATGTTACTGTGCCAAAGGATTATCTGATTAAAAAATGAATATGGTGACTGTAGCTTCATTTTAAACTTTTTTCACAATATAAGTCATCAAGCAGAACATCCAAGCTCTGTCTTTCCAAACAGTGAATCTCATAAAAAGAAAAAAATAATACTGATGACTGAAGTATGTTATTTTGAATAGGAATGTTCCTTTAAAATCTTAAATCTCTTACATTTATGGGTCAATTACGTGCCGTAAATTTTTTTGTGTCTGTGTGGATAAATTAAATGTAAAAGGGTTACAATTTCAAAATAAATTTGCAGATTACTTGCATACATTCTCTTTTTTTGAGGACTAAGTCTAAAATTTCTGGGTTTATTTTATTTTGAAAGAATATTTGGGAGATATTTGCAAAAATGTCAATGTGGTGTAACCGGTCTTTGTCAATTGGTATAACTAGTATTTTTTTATTAAAATATATTCACAAAAAATATGGAATAAAATATTATCTAGTTAGTGTAATAGGATTTTTTACATACATTTTTTCATCATTTGTCAAATATTATTTAGAAAACAGCTGTTTTCAGCATATGTCAGGACAAATATGGCAAAATGCAATAAAATTTATATTTAGATATATCTAATACAGTGGTTCCCAAACGTTTTCAGCGTGCGGCCCCCCTTGTGTACGGTGCATTCCTTTGCGGCCCCCCAAAGAACATTTGTGACAAAAAACTGTTCTAAAACTCAACATTTTAATAAAAAAAAACATTAAATTATACAAAAAAGTAGTGCTTTTGGTTAGTAGCCTTATTTTTTTAGGTTTAATTACACAGAATTCATGATAAATTAATGTATTTCATAAAATGTCATAAAACTGGGGCCCCCTGGCACCATCCCGCGGCCCCCAGTTTGAAAACCACTGATCTAATAAAATGATATTTTAAAAAAATTATGATGGATGAAATATTTAAAGGAACAGTATGTAGGATTGTGGCCAAAACTGGTATTGCAATAACAAAACTTGTGGCTAAAACTGGTACTGCAATCACACAACTGGTGGCCAATACACAAAATGACAACATAAACATCAGTTGAGGGCTGCAACTCCACTTTTTAAATGACAATATCCTGGCCAGACCACTGTTGTATATATAAGTATTTGAAATGAAAATGATTTCTTAATGTCTAGTGACATATCAGGGCCATTTTATGTTTAATTGATATAAATTTCTTACATACTGTTCCTTTAATATTTAATATCCTTTAATAATAATTGGTGGTTATACAACTTAACATATTTTTTAGGTTCATACAGTCTTAACTTTCATAAAAATGGTGCAAATGTTATTTGTTATTGCATAAAATGAACATAAATACACTGTGCATTGAAATAAACCTAATGCATGCTTTTTAAACAAGTTAAAATTCATTTTTCATTTTGCCAAACCATTTCTGTTACTGACCCTTATATCTAGTTTTAGCAAGGCCCAGCCTTTATAAGTGTTTCCTGCTGGCTCTGGTTTGCCATTGAAAAGACTCAAAATTGGGAGAACTGGATGTTGCTAAGCAATTGGTGTGAGCTGATCTGCTGAACATGCTGGTGAAACCCAAGGGCAACCTTCTGGTTTCTATCGTGAAGCCAACACATAAGTGATTTAAACTGAAATTCATTAACTGGCCGCTAACTTGCTCCAAAAGTGAGTCACTTGAGTGATGGGTTAATTGCCGCTGCTGTCACTACCGTCGAGCTAGGTGGGCGTAGTTTCAGGCACCTTAGCTCCACCCACAACCCACCTCTTTGCTCATTTTTTCAGTTATCTGAAAGTGACGTGCAGCCAAGATGGCGATGGCAGGGTCCGCCAAGTTTGGGTTTTTAAAATGCTCTTCACAAACCTGCAGGTGCACGTCACGGACACTACGTCCATATTTTTTACAGTCTATGGTGCAGACTAGACTCCAATGTTTGTCCATCACATGTTGCATTAAGCAATAAGCATTTTCGCTTTTCATTATGAAATTATTTTTTACATCCTAAACTCCTGTGCACAACTGTGCAACTTTATCTGATCCCACTTTGTTAAATGGCTATGGTAAACGAGTTGCAAATACAACTATTTTAGCTTAACCGAAACTACAGTAAATTCTAACATGAAACATCCATAAAATGTAAACTGTTCAAAAGAAATGAAAGAGAAACATACCAAACATATCAATGATTGCAAGATCACAAGAAGACAAATAATAAACTTTATACTCTGAACGCACCGTGTGTCTATGAAAGCATCTGTCTAATGCATAAATGCAAATGCAAACATTTGAATCCCACAGCCAAGACTTCCTGAGCAGAGAAACGTTATCAGTCACAGTTGATAAGCAGCAGTCATAATTAATAAAAGCTGATAAAAAAGTCTGGCATTTCCCATTTGGCTTTCATCCCTATCGCACTTTGAGTGAACTCGGTCCACGCATTCAAACTCCCTACTAATAAATGAAACAGATCTTGAGCAGCTAGTCTTCATAGTCTCATGTAAAAATATATTTTGTATCAGCTTGGTGCCAAACAGAAGGTCCTGTCCGACTTATGTCTGGTCACTAGATCATTCTCTTTTAAAAGAATCACAAGAATTTGTACGTATTTTACAAGTTTTTGTATTTTACGAAGTGAATTGCACAAAAACATATGATTGTTATAAAAAATAATAATGAAACCCCACCCCTAATCTGACCCCAACGTCACAGAGGCAAATAGAAATCGTACAAAAATGTACAAATGTGGTCATACGTTTTAATACGAATTAGCTACCTCGTAAAATATGTATGAATTGCCATGAGCACAAATGAAGGTAGGATGGAACTTTTTTTTAAAGCAGAGGGTCTGTTCTTTCATTTAAAATATTGTATGGTTATATATTTACAGAAGAACATTTTCTGGAAGGCATTAAACTTTTGTGAAAATTATAAAAATGCTGTCGCTGGCTGGCAACTTTTTTTAATAACACTGGAGGGGAAAGAGTTAAAAAATCTGCATTCGGGTTCTGAAGAACAGAAACAAAAAATCATTGGGGGTTCAAACGATATAAAAGTAAGAAACAATGACAACATTGTCATTTTTGTGTGAACTATGCCTTTAACATCAGACGTCAACTTTAGTATACTGGTTAATCTAACCAGGAAGTCTTTATTGCAAACAAACAACAGTGCAGTTATCCAAACACCAATGCTGTTTGCTTTGCTTTAGCGTCTGGCTCAGTTAAAGAGGTGTGCACATCAAATAATGGTGCAAACATGGGCACAAAATTACTGCTGTCCCAATCTTGAGGGTGCGCCAATGCACCAAAGATTATCTCAAACCTCACATTACAAATCTCACTGTGGCATTTTTACAGATGAGAGAAATGTTACACGGAAACTCGACAGAAGCTCGCTCAAAATTACAGCTGATGTTATTTTTGGCTTGTAGCAAAAATGCTACACAAAGCTGAGCTCTGTAAAAGTCTCTAAAGCAAGTAAAATATGGATGTCCCCTGTTATTAGAGTGTGGGAGGATGGAGCTGAATTAAATGAGAGATTTTAGGAAATGGTGAGGCATTTTTAAGCTTGTAACCCAGTATTCATTTTGGGAAGGGTGGGAACCGAGCTGAATCTTTGGCTATGAGGGACACATCACACTTATTGGATCAGCTCAGAATTACAGGCTGACTACAAGCAAGATGTCTTATAGGGCAGGCGGCAATCTAAGTCACCAAGCGCTTTACGTCATAAAATACAGCAATCTAAATATACAGCAAATAAATGAGCACTGAGGATGGTTAAAATGATACTGTGTCCTTTGTTCAGGTTTTATTTTTATAATAAGGCCCATGTTCATGTGGCTCATGGGTAGATCATTGCATTAGCAACACAAAGTCATGGGTTTGATTCTAGTAAAAGTGTCAGGTATACTGATAAAAGAAATGTATAGACTGAATGCATTGTAAAATGCATTCGATAAAAGATGTGACCCTGCCTGTAAAAACTCAGGGGGCGTGGTAATCAAAGGTACGCACGTCATGATGAAAATGAAAATATTTTTATTTATAACACTCAAATAAAACTTAATTTTGAAGAAACTATGACAGAAAATGAACACATACTGGATTATTAATGGGAATAGCTGCGTGATGAAGTGAAACTTAAGGGTTAATAAACACAAACTAAAGCGGATGTTGTAGAACGTCTGGCGAACGATGATAGATAGCGCGAAGATTGTAAAAACTGATTATTTCCCACTATTAATTACATAATCTTAAAGGAGTGTCACTACTGTAGCATGTAAATAATACACATAAATAACGTGCGCAAGAGCGCCCAACAATTATTTCTAATCAAAAGGCACGTGAAACCTAGCTAGCAGGTTTCTCAAACAACAAAATCACCAGCTAACTTACTTAAAATTTACAAGAGCTATACAATAACAGGCATAAATAAACCCAAAACATAAGCCAACCCCGTCCACCCTTTTCTCCGAGATATTTTATTAAATGGCTAGTTATCCTCCAGGCATTGGCGGTACGGACCACATCTTTCTCATTTCGGCCGTGTGGCACACGTCAGCGCTATTCTCGGGATTTTTTTTGGTCGACCTAGTTAAGGCGGTAGGGTTTCCCAGCTTAGGCGGGCCGCCCGAACTGCAAAGTGCTGCAAACAAAACTCAAGCTTACTGAAGATAAACAGCCAGTGATAAAATAAGGATAATAAATAATAATGTTTATATATTATTAAAGGTAGAAAAGTGATTTAGATTTTCTCTCAATGCAAATTTGATTAACATAAGTTACAGACAGGAGCAAAATTGTAACCCTTTAAGATTAAAGTCTGGAAATATACTGTTACACATGTGTTTTCTTTATCAGCTGTTTACTTTCTCTTAAGACCTCCATGGTCGTGTTTATCAGGATGCTAGCAAAGATGGGAATTTGGACTTTTTTGTGTTTTTAAGGCCAATGAAGCGGCAAAAATGCTCACAAGCAGAGGAAGCACGGCTTGCGCGCTCCTCTCACACAGTAACAGCGCGCGCATATAGCACAGTTGTATGTGTTTCAATCGCTTAAAAAATCACTTGTGTTAAAACTGCGGTGCTTAAATATGTGTACAAATGTAAGTTTTCATGACCATGTGCACAGCATGTAATGTAGAGCGTAACCTCGATAAAGACCATAGTCAAAAATCTCTACCGGTTGGCAAATTTCTACCGGTTTATCACAACAGTTCATCCCCCACCCCTAGTCCATGTTAATTTTTTCACAAACTTAGCGGTTCAAAGGGGCAGTTCACATTTTGCATCTTAATACGCGTGGAAAAACGTGACTGTTGGTTGGTTCTTGTCACATGACCTGCGGTGCCCTTGCGGGATTCTAGAAAGTTGAAATGTTTTTAACTCGATGCGGTGCGAACGCGCCTGAAAAAACAAGCGTGTCGCACCACGTGCGCATCGCGACTGCATCACTTCTATTATGAGCGCGCATACATTTTAAAAAATAATTAATTTGAAATAACGAACTTGAGCATGCAAAAGACACGAAATGTGAATCGCCCCTAAGGCCACAATTTGTATTATATCAAATATTAATATAACAGCAATAATAACATGTGCATGCTTTAGAGCTATCAAAAAACATTTATCCACAATATTAAATTAATATTATGACAAACGTAACTACATTATAATTATGCATCAATAAAAACATCTTGAAAATAATATATATTAAATATTGCTGTGGGGTCATAACATTAATAACAATATAAATGCAATGTGTCAGCATTTTACGTCAGTGTTATGTCTCGAATTTAGCTTTCCATGAATTTCGGCATCCATACACAAATCATTTCCAACTAAATCTTCAATAAGAGAAAGCAGACATGATGGCCTTATGCCTCTGAATTAATGTGTTTAAGTGTTCAGCTGATAGTCTGAGCCATAGAAAGCCTGATCACTTTATGATCCTTAAAGATTTATTCACAACATTTACTGTACTATTATCTGTCAAACTATTAAAAAATGATGCATTCTCAATGATGCATTTAAAGTCATATTGTTAATGTAACATGGCTTTTTGGGAGAGAACTATGACATTGGATTTTGACTGAAAAAATATACATGTCTTTTATAAGTTATACTAACTTAATTGCTGAATTATGAAGCTTAAATATGAGACGAAGACAGTCCTGTGTTCTACTGCTGGATGAAGCACAGAAACACTGAGCACATCTTTTCAAGAGAGCCACTGGGTCGACACCAAACATATAATTTAATAACTGCATCAATTAAACATGGGCCCTCATGGGCCATCGCAGAGCATATAAGCATCTAAAGCACATCCAAACGGTTTCTTTTCTTGTGTTTTCAATTCCCTGACATGAAAAGGAAATTACACTGACCTGATTTTGCGTCCACTCATATGGAGACCAGAGTCACTGTGACTCAGTGGTAGATTATACTGAACGGATTGAGCATTCATTTTTCAATCACAAGGTGGGATGTGCACTTTCAACCAAACCTGCTTTAATTCATCTTCAAAATGTCCAGAAAACAGTTTTGTAACACAATACAGCAGACGTGTGTACTGCTAACCAAACAAGCTTTGATTCATCCGTTCCAAGATTAAATAAATGTTTTTGAGCGTCATAATCCCCTTATATCCTCGAAAACTCATGCCAGTTGCAACAAAGTGCAGAGAAAGTAAAAGTAGTAGAGATCAGAGATGAGACGGGTGAGCGGTCAACAGCAGGGTTGCACTAACTAACACCCGGGTGTCACTAGATCGGGTTTCTGCCGTGAGGGGACGGTCTGACAGTGGATGTGTGTTTTTGTCTAAATCTGAGTGGGATTACCTCATGTTACCCAACCCCCCGGCCAGCTGTTACAGAAAACTAGAAAGCGATTCCTAATGCTACCGCAGCCGGCAAACACGTTCAATTTACTGATGTGCACACACAACTAAAAACAACAAGCTCACATCGATTGTGATGTTATTGGCCTCCAGCCGTGCACTGGCACATTGAGAAGGGAGTTCACCAAGAATAAATATTGAAATTGTTTGTTTATTTGCACGCAATGTCTGCGTTCGATAAAAGAATTATGTGAATCGTGTAATGACACAAACTTGACCTGTGCTGGATGATCTTTTGATGCATAAAAGCACACATAACTTTTATATACAATAAATGTATAGCCTGATTTCTCTGATTTCAAAATTTAGATTTTTTTGTTTTGTGAATAAAGCACAATCTATCAAAAGCTTAATTTATATATACTATATATATATATATAATGTATATTCATAGGCTTTATGTCCAGCTGCACTACTTCCTGAACTTCAGCCAGCTCCTTGTTTCCTGTCTGCCATTATTGGACAAACTGATTAATTCAGGTGTGTCTGATTATTGTTGTTGTGACTACTGAGGTCAGGCACACCTGGATTAATCAGTTTGTTTGTGACTACTGAGGTCAGGCACACCTGGATTAATCAGTTTGTCCAATAATGGCAGACAGGAAACAAGGAGCTGGCTGAAGTTCAGGAAGTAGTGCAGCTGGGCTTAAAGCCCATTACACATGCAATGTATACTGTATGTAGCTCAACTGGAAGGGCATTGCAATAGCAAAGCAAAGGTCATGGGTTCAATGCCCACTATTCATAAAGCAATGTATTGCTTAAAGGCACTGCAGTCGCTTTGGATAAAAGCATCTGCCAAAAGCATAAATGTAAATATGGAGGCATGTTTGCATTGTATTTTTAAATATCCAACAGGCAATGCTAAACAAGCACAGATGTTGCCTTGTTGGAATAAGATTCGAAGGTTCTCACAACAACAACAACAATTGTTTTCAAGTTTCACATATAAACAACAATGTTGTCAAAATGATCCAGGTTAACATAGATCCAGAAAAATGACAAAAAATGCTGTAGAAGTGTGTGGGGCACAAACGAACGCGGGGTTAATTGTAACACAAACCATTTACATTGTTGCACAGGGTTGAGCGATTTGTTTTTTCTGTATTGTTTTCACGCTGCCAAAAAACTGTCTCCCACAAATGTATGGAAAGGTATAATGTTTTTTCAGAGAGGTATTGATGAAAGAGTGTTTTGGTGGCATTTAAGTAAATTTATATGGTTTTTTTCTTTCGATTTCTGAGTTGGGTGTGAATATACCAAAGCCAATGTTTTGTGTTCTTAATCAGGGTCTTGTTGACTAAAACATAGCATCATTTTTTAAAATATGTCTGCAGCTCTTTTAAAATATGTCTGCAGCTCTTCAACTTTTTTGGTAGGCTTGAAAATATTTTCACCCCGCAGGGTTAATTGTAACGCTGTGTTATGAAAACAGCTAACGTTAGCTTAATTTTTGCTGTGGTTTTAAATAGGCTACACACAAATGATTGCTGACTGCCAACAAAATAAATGTGCCTGTCTTATCAAATATTTATTTTTGTTCATATCTTTAATATTGATTGATTAAGGTCACATCAAAGATCAAAATCATAATGAAATGAATGACTAAAATCAGACTTTGATGCTCATTATCTCAGAATTTGATTTTGAGTCTTCAGTATGGTTTTTAAAGACTGGGTTACATATAAAAAAAAATTTTTTTTCATAATTGTGCTGATTTTCTCACATATTTAGACATTTGTATCCATTTATAATTGAACTGTGATTAGATGAGGGATGAATCGTGTAGATACCTGTCTATTATAGACAGATAAATAAACAATATCCACTTCAAGTATATAGACAAAATAGTATTGAAATATCTGCCTGCAGACAAAATTTTTAGCAGGTGTTACAACTAACCCCCTGCCTGTTACAATTAACCGCACCTATGGGGTAAGTTGTAACGTTTGCACTTCTGTTACGTTTGGTGTAATTGTCCAAAAATAGTAAGTAATAGAAACAAACTTCAAATGTTCATTTGTAGCAGAGATGTGTGTGTGTGTGTTGCTTGTGTAAAAATATAATTAATCAAACTCAAAAAAATGTTAATGATTGAGCCAAAACCAAAAAGCATTAGGTTGTGCCCCAGGTGACGATATTACATGACACGATACACAAGATATGCTTAAATCTTTCCCCATTAAATCTTTCCCCATTTTTATGATTTTCACAAAAGTTTAATGCCTTGCAGAAAAATGTTGTTCTTTAAATATATAAACATACCATATATCAAATGAAAGAAAAGACCCTCTGTTGGCCCTAAGGGGTTACTTTCGGGTTTTATCAGTTGGGTAAGAGCACCATCTGGTGGATAATAGCAGAAATACGGACTGGAGAAAAACTTGTCCATGGCGAGAAGAGGTAAGGAAGACGTCAGCATTTTCACAAATGTGTGTTCTTGCACTTTAAATGCAGTGCCGATAGGGGTGTGCGGTATGACCAAAAATCCATTTTACGAAATGTGTCATTTTATTTCACGTAATATGGTATATTTCACAATATAGATGTTTTTCAGCTTTATGTTTATATTAGGGCTGGGCACAGATTAATCTAGATTAGTCTCATATAAAATATAAGTAATTTTTGTATAATATAGGAGTTTGTGCTGTGTGTAAATATTATGTATATTTAAACACACACACATACATAAATATACATTTAAGAAATGTTTTATTTATATATATATATATATACTATAGAATTAGTGCTGGGCAAAGATTAATCGCGATTAATCGCATACAAAATAAATTTGATTTTTTGCATAATATATTTGCATGTACTGTGTCTAATCATTATGTATATTTAACCACACACACATTCATATATTAATTTCAGAATTGTTTTATTTATATATAATTTGTTAAAGTTTATATTAAATATAGAATGTATAAAAATATAAATAAATATATATAAACATGTAAATGTTTCATAAATACATACATGAATGTGTGTGTATTTATTTATATATAATAATTGCACACAGCACACACTCAAATATTATGCCAAAAATCACTTTTATTTTGTATGCGATTAATCGCGATTAATCTATGCCCAGCACTAGTTTATATTGTTTTTGGGATATACAAATTTGCCACTCACAACAAATTAGCTTCTAACTAAATGCTCACCTCAGTTTCAAAAATTACTCGTTTATTTGTTATATGAGTAGATTATTTCCCGTTTCTAAGTTAGCCACGCCCACTTACTTGCATTAAGCAGAATACACAAAATTGAAAAAAACTGTTACGTCTGACATATACCGCCATACTGCCCAGCCCTAAGTGCCGATTTAAAAAAACAGGTATTTAACCAGGGGTTAAGTACTTTGCGTCACAAAGATAGACCCTGTTAAGGGTTTAAACCACTTACATGACTAGATTCCTTAAGAAGCAACGTTACACCATCTATTTTCTTTTCTTTAAATAAAATACCCCCTTGCCCCATTTAATCACCTTTGACAAAGCATCTTGGATTACTGTGACAGAAAGAGACATCAAACTGGCTAGAATAAATCCAGATATCACACCTTAATATAATTGTACGAAGCAGTTTCCATGGCGACGACAAAAAACTTCCTTTCCCCATCTGCAGGTCATATATGATATATGCTATGGTATAGCAGGTGCTGAATGCAGAATAATTAGTTATCCATAAAACCGTTAACTATTAAAGAACTATGAAGGCACATATAGGGTTAGAGAGAGAGAGAGAGCGAGAGCGAGAGCGAGAGAGAGAGAGAGAGAGAGAGAGAGAGAGAGAGAGAGAGAGAGAGAGAGCTGTATGAAATCAGGGTAGTTTGAATAAATTTTAAAAGACAGATTGTTGTGCTTTAAACCCATCACTAATACAATGTTGCCATGTGTGCAGCAAAAATGCCATAAGTTTTCCGACTTTTCCTACTGAACAATCAGTCAATTTGTTCCATCTGGGTGTCTTTCGAACTAAACAAATACGCTTAGTAAAACAGTTGTGCCACAAGTTTGGCTCTGCTCTGGGTTAAAAGCATAAGATCTCAAACTGGCTCACACACTGTTGTTTCTACACAGTCGTGGCACACGGTTGCAGCTGGCGTTGACTATCTGGAGATCTTCCCAGTCATGGGAAATCATATTTTTATATCCTGCAAACTATCCTGTCTAACTCATTTCTTTTTTCAGTTTTGCAATGTAAAATATCCAAATGCATCCTGGATTAAAAATATATTATGCATGCATTGTCATAACATTCACATTTATTAAAATATATACATCTATCTTCCTCTAAAACAGTCTGCAGGACACAGTTGCTGTATAAAAAAAATCCAGGGTGATACTCCAGGGATCGCAATGCTATAAAAGCACAGACTGAAAATTCCAATCCAATGCCCTGGTTTCTTATTTAAATCCATGTTTCTCCAAAATGCTAAATGACTCAACAGTAAAACATTAAGTGGGTTGGGGAGTCCTGCACTGTAGCTATTGAACTTCAGCATGCTTTTATAGATTAATCGTCTTGTTCCTCAGAGAAAACAGCTGGCGAAATCCATTCTGAACCATGAAGAAGTAAACATGCTTTTCTGTAAAACGCCAAACCAGGATAACAAAAAGCCACAAAGGACAGACTCTTACCCATAGTCATCAAAACAATACATATCAAGAGTTGAAGCTTCTAAGACATCAAGAAAAAAGAGGAAAAATAGATTCCTTATAGCCAGATGACTGAAAAAGAAAACATGGGAAGGGATCGGAGAGAGAATCAAGTGTGCATAGTTTATTCCTCATCCTGTCACATCAGCACACGTCTGTTATACAGCGACAGATCAATGCCGGAAGAGAGCAGTGTGAGAGAGGATGAAAAAGAAGGAGAGAGAGAGAGATACATGTTACAGATATGGACCAGTCACCTTGTCCTGTCTTACATCCATTCTTATCCACTCAAAGGATTGGAAGGCGGTCTGTGTCTTAAAGGAATCTCAACCACAGAAATACTTCCTTAATCAAAGATCCTTAAACAAACTTGTGCTCATTCATGCAGCTCAACCAGAAGGAAAAACAAATCAAAGAGCATTTATTTGTCCTGAAGAGCTTAAAATTGCCAGATGACTTATTTTTTGTATGTTTCTTAAAAACGACACAATGCTGTGACGCACTTGGGTAAAAATATCTTTGTCCTCAGTATCTTTGTCCTAGGCTTGTCAACCTACTCCTAAATACATTCAAGAAATCATATAGAAAAAGAAAAGTAATAGAGTGGTAATTTGTAGAAATGTGATTATTTGGTTAGCATGTAGATTTACGGTGTGTGCCCCTAAAATTTTTTGTTGCGCCCCTAAAATTTTCAGTTGGGGGCCACTGTGCTCCTAGTAAAAAAAGTACGTCTGGAGCCCTGGCTTTGTAAATTATGAACCACCAATACAATTTTGTAAATGATAAAACATCCTTGCAAGCAACACAAAGATCTATGGAAAAATACTTTCTGCATATTTATAGTAACAAATTTCTAAATAATGGAAAGGTAAGTGCCAATCAAGTATTAAAAAAAAATGCAAATCTATACAAAAAGTTTTTTTGTATACAAAAATTTTGAGTTAATTCAACTTAAAAATAGGAGTTGACACAACTATTATTTTTAAGTTATGTTTTTAGGCCATTTTTGCCTTTATTAGATAGACATTATGACAGGAAAGGACTGCAAAGTACAGGGTGGAGGGAAGGGTACAAGGACTTGGGTCGCCGAAATATGTCGGCGCTCTGCCCACTACACCATCGGCTCAGATGACACAACTTTTCGACACAACTTTTCCGACAAGTTAACTAATAAGATTTTAAAATTAACTCAAAAATTAAGGCAACCTGGTAAGTTACTTTTTTGAAGGGACATTTCACTATTTTGAAAATATGCTCAGTTAAAACATTTGAATCTTACCGTTTTGTAAAGTAACCAAGGGGACTATTTTCAGGCAGTGCGTTATATCACTACGCCTGCTGCAGCCATGTCACAGCAGCAAAGTTTTTTAATTTTTTTTAATTTTCTGTCGGTCTTAGTACACAATGTAACTACAGAAGAGCCAAGTTTTAAATAGGAAAAATATCAAAACTCTTTGGTTATTTATTAGTGTGATGCTAATGGTCTAATCAGATTCAATAGATTGTGCTAAGCTATGCTAAAAGTGCTAGCGCCAGAGCCGGAGATCTGCTGAATGGATTCCAAAATGGTAAGATTCAATTGTTTAACTCTAGGGGAGCTGGAAAATGAGCATACTTTCAAAAAAAGTGGAATGTCCCAACATTGGCCTTTCTCTTAACTCTTTTTCCGCCATTGACGAGATATCTCTACATTTAAGAGAAAACATTTGCATAAAAAGGTGTTACTGATGATAATCGTTCTGAGTCTGATCTCTAACAATATTCCTGTACCAAAATGCAATTATTTCAGCTTTTTTGTTAAAAAATGTAACATATTAAAGAGTTTATAAGCAGAGAAAAAAAATATAGATAGGATGAAACTAGGGATGCACCGATACCGATACTGGTATCGGGTATCGGCCTCGATACCACATTTACTCATACTCGTTGAAAGTCCCCCGATACCAGGGATCGATACCACGGTCTGAGAAATGTCTATGTTTGAGCGGCGTGTAAGGGGTTAATGCCTCTTGTGTTGTCCAAAGAGGCAGAGTTTACAACAAACTGGAAAACTAGTCCTTTGTTTTTTTGTTAAATTATATGACTAAAGCTGTTACCTGTAAATTTAAATCATGTTTTTTTATTAAGTACTCGGTATCGGTATCGGCAAGTACTGAAATGCAAGTACTCGTACTCGTACTCGTATTCCAAAAAAGTGGTATCGGTGCATCCCTAGATGAAACTTTTTTCATCCAAGCAGAGGGTCTGTTCTTTCATTTGATATATTTGTATGTTTATATATTTTTCGAAGAAAATTTTCCTTGAACTGCATCTGATCTCTATCAAAAGTCCTTCACAAAAATGGAATTATCTCAGCTTTTTGCTTAAAATTTGGTGTTTTTGAAGAAACCTACCCATATTTGAGAAGTGATAAAAAGAGAACTAATGAAGGTAGGATGAAACTTTTTTGTTTGTTTGTTTGAAAGCAGCAGGTCTGTTCTTTCATTTGATATATTGTTTGTTTATATATTTAAAGAATAACATTTTCTGGAAGGCATTAAACTTTTGTGAAAATCATGAAAAATGCTGGCGCTGGCTGGCAACTTTTTTTAAAAATGCTGGCGGGGAAAGGGTTAAATGTGAAAATAGAGAGTATAAGCATTAAAACTAACAAGCACAAGTTTGTCATTAAAGGTCACTTTCTGATCCCATTTTTTAAACCCTAGTTAGTGTGTAATGTTGCTATAATAGCATAAATAATACATGTAAAATGATAAAGCTCAAAGTTCACTGCCAGGCGATATATTTTCTTTAACAGAATTCGCCTTTCAAAGCCAACAGCGACTACAGGACTACAGCCCTCTACTTCCTGCTTTAATGACGTCACTAGAACAGTTTTTTGACTAAACTCCGCCCATAGGAATACGTCAGTCGCCAGCTAAGCTAACGGCAAGCTAAGCTGCTATCGAATCACAACAAACTAAACAAACTACACAAACAGAACTCGTTAAAGAGTAACTAAACCCCAAACCAACTTTTTTTAGTTAATGATCTGTAAGAATGATGCTTTATTAGTGCTGTTCATTGATTTTAGTAAGTTTTTTGACATTTGGATATAAAGTGTTTCAATACTACAATATATGGTGTAAAAACGTCTGAGTGCTGCCCTCTTGAGGTTGAACGGTGGCTACTGCAGTTGAATTTTCCTGTTGGATGTTGGGTCCAAGAAATGACTCGTGACGTAAGCAGGTTCAAGCTCACCACGCCCTTGTTACGATCTCACCACACACTTGATACGAGCTTAGTTCGTCCCCTCTATCTCCGTTGGGATCTGCCCACTTTTCTTGCATTTTTCAAATATTGCAGTGGGTGGAGTCAGCCTCTGACCAGGGGTTTAGTTACGCTTTAAGTATTTCTGAAGTAGGGACTTCATAGAACAAGGAAGACATCAGCCCGTTTTATGGACAGTGAAAACAGCGGCATACAGATTAGTAAATTGTGTCAAAAATACCGAATTTTTTTACACATGAAACATTGCGCACTGTACAATTAAAGCTGATTAGAAAGAACGGGAGCTTTAACATCAAATGCTGCATTTATTTAAAAACATCCCAACCTCTCTGCGTGTGTCCACTTTCCTTTATTCCCTTTCTGTCTGGGCTAAAGGGAAGTCTTAAATTGTGCAGGACAAGGTGACGTACTAACAAACGGGAAACGGAGGAAGTGGTTGAGCGGAATGATTTATTCAACCCTTGACTGCCCGAGCAAAAGTCTTTACTTCTATTTTTAGCCATAGTGCTTCATTATGTTGAGGTTGAGGCATTCGCTGTCCTGTTTGCCAAGAGCGTTTACGCTTGTTTGGGAGCTGTAGATGCATTCATGATGTTTTTGTGTATGATCTGTGTGGTCATAATATGTGAATGTTATCAGAAAAAGTGTTGAGGCTCATTTAATCACATATTTAAAATACAGACGGTGTATTTCTGAAACAGTCAGAGATCCGAGACCATTCTTTCATCTATCCTTATCCTTTAAATGTTTGAGAAATAGGACTTTCTGTGGGCATGTGATACGTTTCCATACGACTACCTCTCTGTGTGTGCCAAACCCATCTCTGATGTTTATCGCCAAAAAGCCATATTTCGGTTTTATCTGACTCAAACCCAATTCTATTTAAAGTTTGTGTCTGACAAACTAAAGAAATTTGAGTTTGCTTTTGGATGAGAGCACAGGGTTTTTATTGAAACCCTTCCAAACAACTCATGGATTTCGGATTGTAGATTTGAAATCTTTTTGAACTTAAAAGTATAGTTCACCCAAAAATGCACATTCTGTCATCATTTACTTACCCCCATGTTGTTACCTGTATAAATTATTGTGTTAAGGAAGATATTTGTAATGAATCAGGAAAGAGAGGCACCATTGACTTCAAAAAACGATTTGGTTACAAATATTGCTCAAAATATCTTCCTTTGTATTCAGCCGAACTAAGAAATGTATACAGGTTTGTAACAACATGAGGGTGAGTAAATGATGACAGACGTTTCATTTTTGGGTAAATTATCCCTTTAAGCCTCAACTAACTGCTTCAATTTTCCAACTGTGTCCATTTTCCTTGGAGATTTTTAGCCAATTAAGGCACCCTCCTAACAGTGTGTTGAAAAAATACAGACATGCGTTCTTTACCACTTAGATTCATGACACCTCCAGTTGATTAAAACTTAATTATTGCCCTGGTGGTGGAAATGGGCATTCTCAAAGGCCCTCATGCTATTTTTTACAGCCAGCCACATCCTATTTTGTGAAGCTCAGCAAATTATAATCGATCTATATTTCTCTGTCTTATCCATTGTGATGGATGACTATGGGAATCTGGTCTATGTGTTAGCTCATATTTATACCACTGTGTCATGCAGCTGTACTTAAAAATGTAAAAAAATATATGATTAGGAATATACTTTAAATATATTTTTCCCATATGAAAAATATTTGACAGTATTTTTATTTTTATTAGAGCAAAATATCAAATGGTTAAACAACAAAGATATTTTTTTCACAGCCTTCTTTCCCTGTATTTACCAAGGTGTTAGTGAAATATTACTTTATTGTAGTAAATCATAGTATACTCTAGTGCAGGGGTCCCAGAAGATTTCAAGAGAAAAAAAACAAAGCAAAAATTGTGAGGTCTGTGTTGCCAATTATTTCAGTTTGTAAACTATTTGCTGTCTTTATAATATCACAATTAATTACTTATCTAACACAGTGTAAATAGTTATTTACAAAAAATATGGATATATATTTTAGGAAAGGGATTTCTCGCTGAAGATTCATTATATGTGGGGGTCCCAGCCAACAGAAACTTTGAAATCCCCTGTTCTAGTGTATTAATTTACTGTAATTACATCACTTTGTTCATGTATACTACAGTATTTTGTAGTATTAACTATAATGCATTAAAGAGTACCCTTTACATTTATGCATTTGGCAGACACTTTTATCCAAAGCAACTTACTAACGCCACATTCACACGGGGCGTCAGCGTTGACGCTACCCATTCACTTTTAATGGGTGATGTCATGCGTTGCCGAACTGAATTGTGGATCCGTCGGCGCCGCGTCAGTGCCGTTGCTCGCGGCAGAAGTTGAACATTTCTCAACTTTTCAAGCGGCAACACGTGCGTGAGCCAATCAGATCGCCTTATGCAAAAATTCTAGGCAGAGCCAGCCAATTACATTATGGAAGACGGGAGCATGTGTCACGGCCACTGTGATTGGCTGTTGGCCAGGCTTCAGACAAGCCTTCCGTTAAGCGTTAACGCTTACGCCATGTGTGAATGCGCCGTAAAGGTAAATCTTATATTTTTCTATCAGTGCATGGTCCCATGATCTTTTGCACAGCTAACACAACGCTCTACCACTAAGCTATACAGCAAGATCCCAAAACCACTAAAGTAGGAATTTTATAATAGTTAATGATCAAATAGGCTATACTAGGCCTACATTATTTTTTAATGTAAAAAAATCTTAAGCTAGGATTTAATATAAACCCTGTAGGACTGTTATATACCACTAGATTCCTAATAATCAGTTAATAATTTGCTTGAATAGAGTAAACGGTTGTTTATGTACATGTACAATAGGAATTGTACCTTTCATTTATTTTCCTTATTTAAAGGGACAGTTCACCCAAAAATGAAAATTCTGTCATTATTTACTCACCTTCATGTTGTTACAAACCTGTATAAATTTCTTGGTTTTGATGAACACAAGACAAGATATTTTGAGGAATGTTTGTAATCAAACCGTTCATAAGCCCCATTCACTTCCATAGTATTCTGTTATCCTACTATGGAAGTAAATGGGGCTCATGATTGGTTTGGTTACAAACATTCCTTAAAATAACTTCCTTTGTGTTTATTAGAAAAAAATTAATGTATGCAGGTTTGTAACAACATAAGAGTAAAAAAATAATGACAGAATTTACATTTTGGGGTGAACTATCCCTTTAATAAGCACCAATCTGAGTTACATTTATAACTAAATTTATAACCATCTATTACAATCGGTTGTTAAATTAGCATTTTTCTTCATTTTCGTTATTTGCTCTTATTTTGCAAAAAAGATATTGAATAGATGTATGCATTTGTTCTCAAATCACAGCGTCAAGTATGTATTTATATATCAGTCATTGCTCAAAGGCATTTGTAAAGGCATTAACCAAACACACCCACCCAGCCAGCCAATATACAATGCACGGGTGGGTCTACCGCTCAGTAACCGTTATTAATCCAATAATAAAACACACAACACGCGTGCGGTCGCGTTAAATCCCGCGGACATTTCAATTGAAGTTGTCATAGCCGTCGGCATCAATGCTCAGCATCTCACTGCGCGAGCGCTACACGCCCAACACAGCCACTGATGTCAGCACAGGTGAAGATTGTGCAGGGCCCTTTCATTGGATGCGCCTCAAATCCTACCGAGCTGCCTACATAGACGGCATTTTTCTAGCTGGATTATTGTGCGCGTTCATGTGATGACACCCAGATATGCCGACTGGTTAGGTTTTGACACGCGTCCAATATGTGTGCTTAACGCTGTCAAGCGCCATATACCGTATAAATATTCCCATATTACCACATTTACTACAGCATAGTGCATTTTTCTATATTGTGACAACACATTTGGCTTCTTACCTCATTTTCCGATGCTGTCCACGCGAATATCAATGTAATAAATAATACAAAGAATATGTGCGCGTGTATATAACACTACACGTGTACTATTCAATATAACAATGGTCAGCTTGAAGGTTCACTGCTCATCCAGCGATGCACAGCCGGTCCACGGACAAGCAGCAATGCAGATGTGTCTAAATGTCTACAGCATATCACAGCAGAATAAAACATATCCGATGTTTAGCTCATGGTCGCGCCTATTACATCGATTTGAATTGCGGACCGCAAACGCGCACTGTAGTTGCCATTTTCCTCCGTGTTATGACAATGAGAAAGAGGCTTATCGGAAAGGCGTATAAACAAACATGCAATACAGTGGCCGCTAGTGGACAATATGCTGTACTGAAATCCCTCGTCAGCCCAGCCTTAGTGGGCTGGCCCACCGTTCCACTGTCATTTAATTCGGTTGAACCCCTAAATTCTAACCAGTAAAATATGTATATTTGTTTTAAATATAACCAAACAACAAGAAATATCTTGTTTTTTTCTTGAAAAGGCCTTAATAAAATGTAGGTGTGCTGGACAATGCTTTTATGCTTATTTTCATCCTTGTTACATTGCATATCATATTATTCGTCATCTTAGGGCTTTCCAAGGAAATCTTGTTTCACATAATCATGCTTTTGCATACATTACCTTCATGTGGCTATTATTCTGTAAAGGATTGATTTAATCTCTTCCTGTCATTCATAGTTTTTTCTGCTGTTTGAACAGACATAAGTAAATAGATTTTATTTAATGACTGATTATGTTTATGAATATACAGTATGTGCTGTTTTTATCTGCTGGTCAGGGCAATCACTGTGTATTAAAGGGGACATTTTACAAGGCTTTTTTAAGATGTGAAATAAATCTTTGGTGTCCCCAGAGCACATATGTGAAGTTTTAGCTCAAAATATTATATAGATAATTTATTATAGCATGTTAAAATTGCCACTTTGTAGGTGTGAGCACCTTGTGGGTGTTTCCTTTTAAATGCAAATGAGTTGATATCTGCACTAAATGGCAGTGCCGTTGGATAGTGCAGATTAAGGGGTGGTATTATCCCCTTCTGACATCACATGGGGAGCCAAATTTCAATTACCTATTTTTTTCACATGCTTGCAAAGAATGGTTTATCAAAACTAAGTTACTGGGTTGATCTTTTTCACATTTTCAAGGTTTATAGAAGCACTGGGGACGCAATTATAGCACTTAAACATGGAAAAAAGTCAGATTTTCATGATATGTCCCTTTCAAAAAGCTTTAAATTTGATTTAATTGTTTACATTTCTAAACAATAATGTAGTGGTTGTCCATTTTGTATCTGTGTTCAAATTATAGCATAGATTTATTCCTTTAAAATGTCACTTGTCCAACAAGCGGCATGCATACAAAACACAACATTTCATATTTCAGAGAAATAGCAATTGTTTAAATTGCTTTATTTTAATGGTTATGCCATACATTAGACAATGAACATGGAAAATGGGTTAGACAGTTGCAATCAAACTTGTGCATGCTTAGCTTTATTATTGATACTACAGTAACAACTGTTTGATCTCATTTCTCAAGCAGAGGTTATGAAAATGAAGCTTAACTATAATGTAAATGTGCACTACATTATTGACTTTCAGTTAAGCTAGTTGATTTACAAAACAGATGTTATGTTGATCTGAGAATTAAAACTAAAATGGATGGATGGCTACAGAGATTTAACAAGATCACTTGCAAAAGGCTGAATTTGACTGTCCCGTAACTGTTATACATGCTTTTATTTTCCTTGAGAGAAATCTATTGGTTGGTAATCCTAACCTTTCAAATTATAAAACATATAATATGAAAGTAAAAAAAAAAACAGAAAATAAATATGATATTAGTGTTAGGAGTGGTTGCAGTACCTCAAGATACCAGACGGTGGCAGCAAAAGCTTACAAAATGTATGGTTATGGAAGGCGATTTGTTTTAGTACAAAACCGTGCAATTTTTGAAACACAATAAATGTGACAGTTTAATTCCTGTATAATCTATGGTTTCCAATTTTTAAGACTTTATCCAAAATGGCAAAACATTTATGCTTTTACAGTGTTATAATCGGCCAGCGCCCGAAATCTATAATGTAGACCAACTGGACTAAAATGTTCATTACCAACATGTTCCTTCATGTGCTTTGGCATCGTATTTAACTTTGTCCAATACATAATATTCTTTAGTTTGTTATTCAAAAGCTAGGGAGATGCATTTTCATAACCCAGGGAGCTTTCAAGACAGTCGTTTTAAAATATTGGTGACCTGAGATAACAATTAAAGGCAAATGAAACGGAGACGTCCTTCCTGTCCACTTTCCCACTGTAGTCAATGGCCCAATGTTTTGTTTTCCCAAGCCACTTGATCCCAGTTCTGATGCAGTCACATGACACACTGTGACAGTAGCTGCTTTACACCACACGCCACTGCATGATGCTCATGTCCTTGCCTCCTGTGGAGACTAAATGACTGTCATCAAACAGGAAGTTAACGTTGGTAACATGGCTACTGTGTCCACCATAAACATGACTAGGAGCCTATGAGAGAGAAATACATACTGTATAAGAATATATATTTTGTTTACACTGTGCCAAACTCAAAACTATTAATATGATGTTTGAATGTCTGTGTCGTTTCTTACTCTAGACTGAGAGCACGGAAATGAAAAAACGTGCACTTTTCCGAAGTCGTCTCCTGTGGCGAGCAGTCTCTTTGCATTAGAGCTGCACACAGCATTTATGTCAGTCCCATCTGATCCATCTGGCCACAAACCTAAAGAGTGAAGACAAACAAAACACACAAATTTCAGCAATGAGTCTTGTTCAACTATGCTATGAGGACAAATAGAAAAACTATGTCTCTATGTGTTTTCTTGGCTTTATTTATTTAAAGTGACTACATATAAAACTAGATAAAAATTTAAAAACAATTTAAAAATGTTTTTTATATAAAACAGATCTAGTCATTGATGCTGATTGGTCAGTAGCTGTGGTTTATTTAGTTTTGTTGCATAATAGCTATTGTTTACATGTCAGTGATCTATAATGTTGACATTGGAGGCATAAAGGTTTTAAGAAATAAAGAAATTAGGCATAAAGAATTTTTTTTTTACTTTTAAACCACACTTTCTCATCTTGCACTAGTCGTGTGATGCGCCAGCGCGACCTCACGTAATGCGTCATCACGTCGGAAGGTCACGCATGACGTATGCAAAACTACCGCCCCAGTGTTTACAAGTGTGGAGAAAGAGGACCGTTCTAACATTGTTGTATGTGGAATCATACTAATTAATGTCTTTGTGTTAGTTTATTGTTGAAAATGGTCCGCAAATGTGGGTTTCACTTATGTAACGCGTGACCGCTAACATAATTACGCAATTACGTGAGGTCCACTGGCGCATCACACAGCTGGGGCAAGACGAGAAGTTGTGTTTTAAAAGTACATATTTTTTATTTTTCTTGCCAAAAATTACAACGTTTTGCTAGATGAGACCCTTATGCCTCGTTTGGGATTGTTTAGAGTCCTTTGAAACTGCATTTAAACTGTAAACGGTTGGGGTCCAATAAAGTCTATTCAATTGAGAAAAATCTTGGAATGTTTTCCTTCAAAAACTTAATTTCTTCTCAACTGAACAAAGAAAGACATCAACATTTTGGATGACATCGGGGGTAAGTAAATTATCTGGATTTTTTTATGAAAGTGGAGTAATCCTTAACATTTATGTATTAATATTTTTACAATGAGTAAAAAGAAATTTTAGGCTGTCCCTTATTGGAAATATATATAGAATGTTGTTAGGCACAATGCTATCCATAAATAAAAATTTAAGTTACCAAAAACAAGGAAGCCCAGAGTACAGGTGAAAGTGGCCCATTCAATGTCACGGGTGGTCTCCACACTCACAACTTGCTTGCACACAGATGGGATCCCTAAAAAACAACACCATGGATTACTAACAGTATACATACTGTATTATTTTCTAACGGTTAAAGGGTCACTCCACTTTTTTGAAAATATGCTCATTTTCCAGCTCCCCTAGAGTTAAACATTGGACTCTTACTGTATCGTTTTGGAATCCATTCAGCTGACCTCCACGTCTGGCACTAGCACTTTTAGCATAGCTTAGCACGTAGTGATATTACGCACTGCCCGAAAATAGTCCCCTGCTATAGAAAATAACCAAGGGTACTATTTTCGGGCAGTGCGTAATATCACTACGCCTGCTGCAGCCATGTTACAGCAGCAAAGTCATTGATTATTACGCCAGAATGAGAGTATAGTCCCTAGACATATCTGCCTAGAAAATCACAACTTTTAATTTTCTGTCAGTCTTAGTACATGATGTAACTACAGAAGAGTCAAGTTTTAAATAGGAAAAATATCCAAACTCTTTTGTTATCTTTTAGCGAGATGCTAATGGTCTAATCAGATTCAATGGATTGTGCTAAGCTATGCTAAAAGTGTAGTGCCAGACCCGGAGATCAGCTGAATGGATTCCAAAACTGTAAGATTCAAATGTTTAACTCTAGGAGAGCTGGAAAATGAGCATATTTTCAAAAAAGTGGAATGTCCCTTTAAAAGTCATACTTTAAACATGTAATAAAAAAACCTTGGGGTTTACATTACACAAAATGTCATATTGAGTGATTACTGTCATTTTATCTAAAGCACAGTTCACTTATTACAGATAAATTAAGATTAAAAAGTTAAGCATGGGTATATGTGTTATGTGTATGTAATATTGTGCTGTCAAAGAACAAAAATATGTCAACAGTGCTTAATTTACAACAAAAACATCTTAAAGTAGATAAAGTATAGTTGCAATGAAGTGTGGCAATATCATAGTGACATCTTAATTTAACTCTTTCGCCGCCATTGACGAGATCTCAAAAATTACTCGACGAGATATCGAGATAACACGCTTATACCGCTATTATCCACCAGGTGGCGCACTTCCGCAACTTATACAACCCGGATGTAACGCCTCACGTGAAAAATAAAGAACTCCGTGTATGTTTTAAAGATCGCTCTGCATCTGATCTCTATCAAAAGTCCTTCGCGCAAAAATTGAATTATCTCAGCTTTTTGCTCAAATTGGGTGTTTTTGAAGAAACCTACCCATGTTTGAGAGGTGATTACAAGAGAACTAATGAAGGTAGGATGAAACGTTTTTTTTTTTTTTTTTTTTTTGAAAGCAGAGGGTCTGTTCTTTCATCTGATATATTGTTTGTTTATATATTTAAAGAAGAACATTTTCTGAAAGGCATTAAACTTTTGTGAAAATCATGAAAAATGCTGGCGCTGGCTGGCAACTTTTTTTAAAAACGCTGGCGTGGAAAGAGTTAAAGGACCAGTGTGTACATTTGTAGCGGCATCTAGTGGTGAGACTGTGAATTGCAACAGTCCACAGCTCACCCCTTTCTGTCAAGAGATCTTTCTAAAAGTCCCACATCGCACTATTAAGTGTGACAATGCACTATACAGTAAGGTTTCATTCAAGTCAGTCTAGTTTGAACTTCCTTAGATACTTACAGTAAAGGATCTCATAGTCTCCTGAGTTTGAAACCAAGTACTGAGAATCCACAGACCAATCCAGATGAGTTATGAAGCTAGAATGACCCTGCGAGCCACAGTAACACACAATGGGTACAAATATTACAGAAAACAAAATAATGATTTGTGTTGTTGACTGTATGTGAGCAGGAAAAACATCTTAATGATCATCGTGTAGTAGAGACAGATGGTTTGTAACAGCTGAATAGTAATCTTTAATATGCAAACAGGCATATTGTTCATTAATACACATCCTTACTGAGCATTTTCCAACTCTGCTGTATTTCTTGCCGTTTTCTCCCACAGCATAAATGTAGATGTAGTTGTCATGTGACCCAATTGCAAGAAAATTGCCATCTGGAAAGAGCGAGAGAGATTTTCCAACTTAATCAGTTGCAGAGACTTTAATCTGTGGCGGCAGGAGAACTCTCTAACCTGGAGAAAAGCGCATAACCGACAGCTGTTCGTTCCCATCCGTGTGCACGGTCACCAGATCCTTCGATTCCGTATCGAGGACGAGCCACCTGTGCAGATTGGTAATGAAGAAAATGACATTATTATCCACAATGTAGCGCCTCAAACTAAATGAAAGCTGCGGCTGTTGAGGTCTTCATGAAGTGCCATTATCAGGATTGGTTGGGAATAAAGCGTTTAAACATTGCCGCTGGGATACTATTGTGTTACTGTGTCGCATTAGCATAATAATAAGTGTTTGGGTCTTCCGGGCGACACTCTATTAGACCTTTTCAGCATTTAAATGATGTGTTTGATGAAAATAAATAGCTTCTCTTACCTGCCCGTCTGCGTTCCTATAGCAACCGTTGCCCCAGACGGGTGGAATCCTGCCGATTGGGCGGCATCCTGTCCGGAGAGAAACATACACACATATGTCCAATCAGACATCCTGTTATCCTATAAACATAACTCAAGCTGAAAAAAAAACACAGAGTGAGCTTATCATTATAGTAACCGTAGCGAAAAGTTGCTGAAAACAGGAAACTAAAGTCACGCCTACAGTCAGCTGTGATGCAGGTGAATTCAGGTTTACATTAAGTGCACCTCTGGGATTCAAACCCATGACTTTTGCAATGCGAACATAATGCATAGATACACTTGCTCACCTCCATTGTTTTGGTCCATATTGGCTGATGGGCGACTGAGTCCCATAGGCACACATGTTTGTCATGACCACAGGTGAGGAATTGGTGCTTCTGTGGATGCACAGTCAGGCCCCATAATTCATCAATGTGCCCCTGAGAATAAAAAAATCGTATTTAGATAAGCATCACGTTGAATAGCATACATTTTTAAGCACCAATTGTGTTTAATTTTCATGCCAAAAATGGCCACTTTTGGGTCTTGTAGTTTAGGTAGTTCACCCACCTGCGTAATGGGTATGAATTCCCCATCCAGACTACCTTGTAGGATGTAGTTTTTAGTAGTGCCAATCAGAACAGTCTCTCCCTTTCCTTCAGCAACAGTTCGAATAGGGCCATATAACTCAGGCACCTGAGAGGAAAAATAACAAAAGCAAATGTAGTTGTTGGCGCTTGTAGACTGAATGAAAATTATATCCGTGTAATGCCTTACCTCAACCGTCTGAATTTTTTGGTAATTTTCATCCCAGGAGATGAGTTTGCGGTCTTTCCCACCAGAGACCAGCGTCCCATTTCTCATCATGCAAAGTGCAAAGACGCTCCCCTCATGCGCACCCTGAATAGCCAAGCTAATACGATTACAACCTGTGAAGCATGACACAACACCTCCATTTAAAGGGACACTCCACTTTTTTTGAAAATATGCTCATTTGCCAGCTCCCCTAGAGTTGATTTTTACAGTTTTGGAATCCATTCAGCCGATCTCCGGGTCTGGCGGTACCACTTTTAGCATAGCTTAGCACAATCCATTGAATCTGATTAGACCATTAGCATCGCGCTAAAAATAACCAGAGTTTCAATATTTTCCTATTTAAAACTTGACTCTTCTGTAGTTACATTGTGTACTAAGACCGACGAGAAATTAAAAGTTGCAATTTTCTAGGCAGATTAAACTAGGAACTATACTGTACTATCATTACAGCGTACTAAAGAAGAACTTTGCTGCCGTACCAAACAATCAAAAGGAAACCAAGCTTATCTTAATACATTCTTGTTGATTTCTGTACAATTATACATTATTCTTCATAATAAAGAAGATCTTTCACCTTTGGCCCAAACAAGTATATTTCCACTTGAATCTCCTGTGATAGCGTAGCCGTTTTCAGAAAAAGTCACGCATAATACAAACTTGGGCTTCTCTTGTTTCTGCAAAAAACATAAACATGACTTTATTTTTTGAGCAGATATGGAGCAACAAACTTGATACAAAACAGACAATGCATGTTTCACTGTAATATTGCAACTAGCTGCCAGTAACTTACTGTAGATTTTACATTTATGTTATTTACTGGCAACTGCATAATAACAGCAAATTTTTTACAGATATGTATACATTTGGTACCAATATGTACCTTTGAGGCACTAAAATGAACTTAAAACAATTTCAACTTATAGTAATGTCATCTTATAACAGGTAAAAACTTAAAATACTAGGTTTTGCAAGTCAATTCAACCAAGTTGTTTTAACTTCATGCTGTTTTTTACAGTGAAGGCACCGAGGCACATAGCTTAATGTAGCTTAAAGTGTTTTGTAAAATGTGGTAAACGTACTCTATTATTGCCATATAGTGGGGTCATTGACCATTTAACCCTTTCGATTTTTTATTTCCCCTAAAGCAAAATGCAATATTCTTTACCAATTCTCAGGATTTGGGAACATCACAGAGCATTGCATTAGTAGTGCAAAAGGGTCATAGGGGCGAGTCCCAGGGGAACACACATACTAAAATGTATACTGCACTGTATGCTTGGATAAAAGTGTCTGCCAAATGCATGAATGTTTGGAATTAACATGCATTTATTTGGCATCCACTTAAGCTTGAGTGCCATAAAGGCAAAAAAAAAAGACGAAGAAAAACACTTGAGATTTATGTTTTTCATTTAGAAATTGTTCACTTGAATTGTTATGCTAATTATAGGTATAATAAGCATATAAAGAAAAATTTATATTAATTTAGCAAAAAGTAAAGTAGTTTCACTTGTGGTATCAGATGTTGGATGTCTCAGACCCCACTGTGTGTACAACAGATATGTAAAGAGCACCTATTTCATTGCTAAAAACAACGTTATTTTGTGTTTTTGGTATAATACAATGTGTTTGCGTGGTTTATGGTTTAAAAAACACATTATTTTTCACATATCGTACCAGATTTCACTTTCTTCCTAAAACGCACAGATTTGAAAATTTCTGTGTCCCTGATTGGCCAGCTAATCTGTACGTTTTGATTGACCTGAATACCTTTGATTTCAGCCGGAAATGTAACGCTCCTTACCATGTTTGAAATATTCAGTTGCTAACAAGAGTTAACTTACAGGCTGTGAGTCCGAAGCGGGATGAATTATGATAATGCCGGTCTTGTCTACATCACCAATACCAGGAAGTAAACTGTTGCCTACAATCCGTGCGTTTGTTGTAGTCCAAGAAAATAAATTTACGTTGGAGATTATAACTCACGTCAACGTTTACTTTGGGGTTTGTACCTTTTGCATATCGTTAACATGTACTAATACACACTTACACACCAAAGGAAATTTAAAAACGTGAATGGGACAATAGGTGCTCTTCAAATGATGCATTAGACTATTATTAAATATGAAAGGAATAATTGAGGTTGGCCATTGAATTATTCGAAAATAATGCACAATGAAGGTGGTAATGCAACACGACATGAAGCATTGTGCATTATTTTTAAATAATTCAATAAGTCAATTATTCCGCTTATACCACGGTTACCACAGACATTGCCAAATTTTAAGACATTTGATAGGTCAGGTAATTTAATGCAAACTTGTGGAACATTTTTCAACCAATCAGAATAAAGCATTCAACAGCGCCGTGGTATTAAAAGATTTGCACAAAAGTCTAAAAGATTTACCTCGAATAGACCCTGTTTTTTCACAAGAGTGCCCTTCTCTAATGACCAAAAATATAGGTGCGACTTCCCACAGGTAACAACTATATTAGCATCCGTCGGGTGGAAATCAGCAGCAAACACAGACTCATTGGAGCACTGCAAGAACATCAGAAGAACAGTCATCAACATGAGCCTTCATGAAAAACATACAACTTTATTCTTTATCGTCTTACCTTCACTTCAGCAAACCTTTCTTCTTTCTGCCAGTCCCATACAGAGAGGATGTGATCATTCGAATCATCCACAACACACAACCAGCTTCCACCATTCTAAACAAAAACAGTTGATTGAGGTTTTTATCAACAAGAGTTTGGTGAATTTAAAGAAATTCACCCCAACCTAAAAATGTTAGATTATAATCAACTTTATTGGCAATGTGCAGAGAACAAGCACATGGCCAATGAAATGCAAATACAGAAGCAATGCAAATAAAAAAATATTTGGTGTTTGGCACTTACTGATTTTGAAAAAGAAAGGCACACTAGAGCTCTATCAAAGAAACCAGTTCCAAGAACGTGCAACGTGTTCAAACTCACAGAGTCCCACACTCGCACATGAGGGGCCAGCTGCTGCCAAAATCAAACAAAACTGCCATCAATGACCTAAGATCATTTCATTTTAAACAGATGCATATGAGATCTTCATCATCCACATCTGTCGACTGACTCTTGCTGAGCATGTGATGCTTAGGAAACACATTTTCGCTATATTGGCAATATGTTTTGGAATTAGTGTCTGACAGTTACCAGTTTAAAATATCAACAGTACTTACTTTTCCATCCATGGACGTGCCAGCCACTTGTCCTGTTGCTATGGTGATTTTATCAGGATGGACAGCTAGGCTTTTAGGGGAGAATAAACAAGAGTGACAGAAGTGCATGGGCAGCTGTGACTGTGATGACACAGCAGTGAGAGGACGTCACACATTTATGTCTCTGTTGAGTCGAAATTTGAATCTCATGCACTGCAGAACACTTCTTTATAGTGATATACGATGTTCATTAAATTGTAAAAAAGTATTTGACTTTTAAATATGTTAAAATTTGTTGGTTTTACGAACACTCAATATACTCTTACCACTTGATATCATCAGTATGTGCAGTGTAGTGTCTTTGAAGTTGCTCATCCACATTATAAAGCACAACCACAGACGCAATGAAATAAACCGTTTCCCCCGTTGGAAGCAAGTAGAGGTTGGATCGACAGTCCCGGCCCCGATAACCATAACTTGGTCATAGTCAAGAATCAGAAATGTGGTATTATCTATTATCAGAAGACCACCTCAGATTGCTTTAGGTCAAACATGGTTTTCAGATGTTTATACACTGCAAAAAATGATTTTCAGTAAAACATTTCTTAGTATTTTTGTCTTGTTTTCAGTAAAATATCTAAAAATTCTTAAATTGAGATGCTTTTCTTGATGAGCAAATTAACCCAAGAAAATAAGTCTAGTTCTTAGACCAAAAATATCAAATTTAAGTGATTTTGTGCATAAAATAAGCAAAAAAATCTGCCAATGGGGTAAGCAAATTTTTCTTGAATTTTTCTTGAATTTAAAATGTTCAAGATTTTTTGCTTACCCCATTGGCAGATTTTTTTGCTTGTTTTATGCACAAAATCACTTCAATTTGATATTTTTGGTCTAAAAACTATTTTCATGGGTCGTTTTGATCATTTTTTCTTAAACACTAAAAAAATTTCAGGAAAAATTAGCTTACCCCATTGACACATTTACTTGCTTGTTTTATGCACGAAATCACTTAAATTTGATATTTTTGGTCTAAAAACTAGACTTATTTTCTTGGGTCGTTTTGATCATGAAGAAAAAGCATCTTAATTTAAGAATTTTTTGATATTTTTACTGAAAACAAGACAAAAATACTAAGAATGTTTTTTCTTGAAAATCTTTTTTTGCGGTGCTTGCACTACAAAAAATTATTTTCAAGAAAACATTTTCTTAGTATGTTTGTCTTGTTTTCAAGTGATTTTGTGCATAAAGCAAGCAAAACAATCTGCCAATGGTATAAGCAAAAAATCATGAAAATTTTTCTTAAACACTAAAAAAAAATTCAATTGGCAGATTTTTTTGCTTGTTTTATGCACAAAATCACTTCAAGTTGATATTTTTGGTCTAAAAACTAGACTTATTTTCATGGGTCGTTTTGATCTTCAAGAAAAAGCATCTTAATTTAAGAATTTTTAGATATTTTTACTGAAAACAAGACAAAAAAAACTGCAAGCAGTGATGGAAGGGCCCTCGCACTTATGTGCACCGCCACTCTATGGCCTTAGTATAGCAATAAACCAGGGGGATTGAAATTTCCGTGGATAAATATAGGTGGATATTCAAAGGAACTTTGAAGTGCCACTACTCCTTTATGCAGCAGGTGGCGCTATGATTGTAATTGATTGTTGTAACATTGATGTGTTGAGGCCAGGACCCTTGTCAAACGTATGATGTCTGTGACAGGTTGGACATTGCATGTCTGAGTTACAACAGCTTTCTCATGGCGAAAAATCTAACTTTGACAGGCCACAACGGACACGCCCCTTTAACGAAATGTCAAGATCTTCACAATTTATCATTGTGAAGTCCCTAAGTTCAGACTGACCAAATATGATGATGATCTGAATACATCTCAATGAGCAGTAAATCACAGTGTAAAACATGTCATTTCCTGCTTCCAGCAGGTGGCGCTATAACTTTTACTGAATATTGCCATGTTGATGTGTTCAGGACAGGACAATTATCAAACTTGTGAAGCGTGGGTCAGATTGGACATTTTAAACCTGACTTAGAACAACTTCCTGTTTCATTGAGAAACACAGAAATTTGGCAAGCTGCCACATACCCACCCTCCATTGAAATGTCAAGATCTGCGCAATTTAGCATTGCAAATCCCTTTAGATGACACTCACCAAATATGATGATTATCTGATTAAATTTATAGGAGGAGTTTGTTAAAATACGAAGGCCAGAAATGGCAAAATTTGCACTCAAATTACAGAGAAAATTCAAAATGGCTGACTACCTGTGGGGTTTAGAGCTTTGCTCCAAGAGACTTTTTTGTAGGTCTTGGGGTGATACATGATTCTACCGCATTTCGTATCTGTGCGATTAACGTAGCGGGGGGCTGCTCTCTTGAATTTTTGTAGGTGGCGCTATAGAGCCATTTTAACACCCCAAGTTCTGAAGCCTATATCACATGAAAATATTCGCCACTTTTGACACGTGTGCAACGTTTTATGACTTTTTGAGCTCGTTTAGGCTGTCAAAAATGGGATTCATTTAGAGATACTTTGCGAGGCCGCAACAGACACGCCCTTTAACGAAAAGTCAAGATCGATGCTATTTATCATCACACAAGGTCTTGAGATTAGACTGATGAAATATGATGTTGATATGGTTAAATCTCTAAGAGCAGTAAGTCACAGCATAAAAGGTGGTATTTCCTGCTGCCTCTAGGTGGCGCTATGACTGATACTGAATTATGCCATGTTGATGTGTTCAGGCCAGGACCCTTATGAAACGTGTGAAGTTGGGGGCAGATCGGACTATGTATGTCTGAATTACAACAGCTTCCTGTTTCATGGCGAAATATCACAATTTGCCAGGCTGCCACAGACACGCCCTTCAACGAAAAGTCAAGATCTTCGCAATTTATCACGGCAAAGGGCTTAACATCAGTCAGACCAAATATGCTGATGATTTGATTAAATCTCTAAGAGCAGTAAATCACAGCGTAAAACATGGCATTTCCTCCTACCTCTAGGTGGCGCTATGAGTGAAGTTGAATATTGGCATTGAAATGTGTTCAGGCCAAGACCCTTATCAAACGTATGAAGCGTGGGGCAGATTGGACATTGTATGCCTGAGTTAGAGCCACTTCCTGTTTCATGGCGAAAATGCAGAAATTTGTCAGGCCGCCACGGACACACCCTCTGACGAAAAGTCAAGATCTCCGCAATTTAACATTGCAAAGGCCTTTAGATCAGATTGACCAAATATGACGATGATCGGATTAAATCTGTAGGAGGAGTTCGTTAAAGTATGAAGCCTGGAAATGACCAAATTTGCACAAAAATCAAGGCAAAAATTCAAAATGGCGGACTTCCTGTTGGGTTTAGAGCTTCGCTCCAAGAGACTTTTTTGTAGGTCTTGGGGTGATAGATGATCCTACCAAATTTCGTATCTGTACGTTTTTCGTAGCGGGGGGGCTGTTCTCTTGAAATTTTGCAGGTGGCGCTATCGAGCCATTTCTACACGCCCACTTCTGGCGCCTATACCACATGTAAATTTTCGCCACGTCTGACATGTGTGCAAAATTTCATGAGTTTTCGAGCATGTTTCGCCCCTCAAAAATGCGATTCACTTTGGAGAAGAAGAAGAATAAATAATAATAATAATAATAATAAACCGAGCAAAAACAATAGGGTCCTCGCACCCCGGTGTGCTCGGGCCCTAATAATAATAATAATAAACCGAGCAAAAACAATAGGGTCCTCGCACCCCGGTGTGCTCGGGCCCTAATAATAAGAATTCAGTGTAAGCACTGCAAAAAATTATTTTCAAGAAAACATTTTCTTAGTATGTTTGTCTTGTTTTCAAGTGATTTTGTGCATAAAACAAGCAAAACAATCTGCCAATGGTATAAGCAAAAAAATCATGAAAATTTTTCTTAAACACTAAATAAAAAAATAACTTCAAGAAAAATTTGCTTACCCCATTGGCAGATTTACTTGCTTGTTTTATGCACGAAATCAATTAAATTTAATATTTTTGGTCTAAAAACTAGACTTATTTTCTTGGGTCGTTTTGCTCATCAAGAAAAAGCATCTTAATTTAAGAATTTTCTGATATTTTTACTGAAAACAAGACAAAATACTAAGAATATTTTTTCTTGAAAATCCTTTTTTGCGGTGCTTACACTACAAAAAATTATTTTCAAGAAAACATTTTCTTAGTAATTTTGTCTTGTTTTCAAGTGATTTTGTGCATAAAGCAAGCAAAACAATCTGCCAATGGTATAAGCAAGAAAATCATGAAAATTTTTCTTAAACACTAAAAAAAATTCAGGAAAAATTTGCTTACCCCATTGGCACATTTACTTGCTTGTTTTATGCACGGAATCACTTAAATTTGATATTTTTGGTCTAAAAACTAGACTTATTTTCTTGGTTCATTTTGATCATGAAGAAAAAGCATCTTAATTTAAGAATTTTCTGATATTTTTACTGAAAACAAGACAAAAATACTAAGAATTTTTTTTCTTGAAAATCTTTTTTTGCGGTGCTTACACTACAAAAAATTATTTTCAAGAAAACATTTTATTAGTAATTTTGTCTTGTTTTCAAGTGATTTTGTGCATAAAGCAAGCAAAAAATCATGAAAATCTTTCTTAAACACTAAAAAAAAAATTCACATCATGTGTAAAACTATTACTTCAACCACATTTATAACAATGTAGAGCAATAAAAAATATCTTATTATTATTATATTAGCCCTAAATAATGATAAGTGCCAGATCTTTTTTGTAAAATCAATAGCTCATTCAATTTTATAGCAATGAAGGTCCAACACAAGAATCAATGTAAATATAATTGCATTTCCATTAGCAAAAGGATACACCCAATCTAGCTTCAGTTTCTTAGGAGGCAAATCAATCTTTGCTTCTAGGCTGTAGGTGTCCACCAGGTCTTTGGGCATGTACATGGTAATGGGTCGTCCCTTTAAATACATTTTGACATAACCTTCATCTAGAAAAAGCAACATAGACTTTAGGAGTAAGAAAATTCATTGGTCGCTAAATAGGATTATAATTTGTGTGCTTAATGCATTACATTTTAATCTTGAATAGTGCAGGTATAAGATAAATTTTTCTCACAGAAAAAAGTTACAAAAGGCGGTACCCTTTAAAAAAGTATACGTTTGTCTTTAAAGATACATAATGGTATCTCAGATACATTATCTGAACCTAAATGGTGCATATTAGGACCTTTTTAAAGGGCACCATCCTCCTAGTGACCTTTTCTTCTGTCAGTGTAAATCAAGATTAAATGTTAATCCAGATTTAAACGAAAAGATTAGAAAGAACTGCAAGATAATGCTTAAAAATCTGAATATTTTATGTTCTATAAACAATAACAGAATCAAATAGATTAGAGAGGTTTAAAGGAAAAGCTTTAGCCATTTGTATGTACTTTATTGTATATTTGACATGCATTCCATTTAAATGTAAGGATAAACAACACACAATCAAGTGCAAAAGCATGTGAATATATTTTTCTGTTTGATGAATTAGTAATATACATGCAATGAAAACGTAAAGGAAATATACAGATAATCAAAATGCAAATCTAATCAAAAGCAAAAAGTGCACAACAACATGAACAACAGATCTCAAAAAATGAGTAAACGAATAACAACAAAACAGAACAAATGATTTAAACCATAACACGTGGCTACATCTAAAATCAAAGCTGTTGATTAGTAACAGATTTGAAAATACTGGCTGGGAGATTTGATTGGGCTCCTATAACTGGGCGTGTCTAAGGGGGAGTGGCCTGACTGAGCAGTACACTTCCTCAGAGGAAGAGTAAACAGCGGGACCTTTCTGGCACCGGACCGAGACGCTTTGTCAGACAGAATCTTGGGCTCTGTCGGGATGTTGGTGGGCTGCAAGGGCACAGCTGACGCGGATTTGGGGGGTTCAGCGGATCCGGTCCGTTTTGACGGTCGGTGCAGGGAGATCTGCACAGTTACTGGGTAAAGTGGTAAAATGGGTGGGGCCATAGGAGGTGTAGGAGAGGGTGGAGAATTGGGTAAAGTATAATGAAAACATAGTCATACATTGTCCAACAGATTTAGATGTCACTCCACTAGATAAACACAGGACAGGGCTTCTCATCAAGACCAAGCTACTGTACCAGACTGCAAAACAATGGCGCTTTTCCATTGCATAGTACCCCACGGTTTGGTTTGGTTTGGTTTGGGTCGGGTCAGCTTACTTTTGGCTGCAGTAAGTAGTACCCAATACTTTTTTTCGTACCACCTCGGTTGGGGTTCCAAGCGACCCGAGCTGATACCAAACGTGACGCAAAAACACTGTAGATCACTGATTGGTCTAGGAGAATCATCACTACCAGCGTCAAATGTAAAAGATTAGCTTTACCTTAGTGCTAGCTTGCGCTGTCTCGAGCAAACATGTTGTCATCTGTGCTCTGCTATAAGTTCCCAAACTCCCTTTTAGCGACAAAAAACAGGTTTAGAATCATGGACACCATAACATTTTTTCCATACTTGCAGTTTGTTGCGTAACATTCGCGACGAGCACGTCAGCATTATATATGTTTGAATGCAACTTCAATGACGCTCAGTCGACTGACACAACGGGTGTTTAAACAGAAACTGGAATGTGAGACAGAGGTAGTGATAAATGTGATGTGCAAACATCTATTTGTGGTGGCCAATTTTAATTTTTGTGGCGGACTGAGAAATAAATAAATGTATGGGAATGTACAATGACGCTCTCACTTGTATGATGTCACAACAGTAGGCAGCGCAAATATAACGACACGCCTATAATCCCTCCCACTGCGAAGTGATACTAAACTCGATGGAAAAGCTAACCAAGCCAAAGTGAGGTGAGCTGACCCGATCCAAACTAAACTAAACCGTGGGGTACTATGCAATGGAAAAGCGCCATAAGTCATATTCAAGCTGTATTTTTGTCTTGTTTTCAGTAAAAATATCTCAACCTTCTTAACTCTTTCCCTGCCAGCATTTTTTTTAAAGTTGCCAGCCAGCATGAGCATTTTTATGATTTTCACAAAAGTTGAATGCCTTCTTAAGTTTCTTCATTAAATATATAAACATACGATGTATCAAATGAAAGAACAAATCTTTATTTGTTCTCTTTTTATCACCTCTAAAATATGGGTAGGTTTTTTTTTAAATAGGCAATTTTGAGCAAAAAGCTGAGATAATTGCCTTTTTGTAAAAGACTTTTGTTAGAAATCGATTCAGAGCGATGATCAAAACATACACAGAGTTTTTACTGTTTTTTATCAGTAGATGCTTTAGTGTTTTTTACACTGCAAAAAATTACTTTCTTGCTTATTATTTTTGTCTTGTTTTTAGCAGAAATATCTAAAAATTCTTAAATTAAGATGCTTTTTCTTGATGAGCTAAACACCCATAGAAAATAAGTCTAGTTTTTAGACCAAAAATATCAAATTGAGTGATTTTGTGCATAAAACAAGCAAAAATATCTGCCAATGGGGTGAGAAATTTTTTCTTAAAAATGTATCATAAAATAGAAAATATTTTTTGCTTACCCAACTGGCAGATTTTTTTGCTTGTTTTATGCACAAAATCACTAAATTTAATATTTTTGGTCTAAAAACTAGACTTATTTTCTTTGGTTGTTTAGCTCATCAAGAAAAAGCATCTTTATTTAAGAATTGTTAGATATTTTTATTGAAAACAAGACAAAAATACTAAGATTTTTTTTTTCTTGAAAATCATTTTTTGCAGTGTAGCTTTAGTTTTATTTTAATTTACTAGTGGTAATTGAAAAATGCTGGGTTGTTTTATCCCATGGTTAGGTCAAATATGGAGATTTTCTTGGCTTTGTTTATATTCGATCCAACCATGGGTTGAAACAGTCCATATTTTTTAGAGTGATGGAGCTGGCAATGCAAAAGTTATGGCTTTGAATTGCAAAAAAAGATATTACCTGATTGGAAATCGAATATATCAATATTGCTTTGGATTAAAGCATAAATGCATAAACGTGGAAATAAGATACAATTTATTTCTGAAGAATAACTGCATGAGATAATGTATTCAGATAATGCAGCATTCTTTTTTCCTCATCTTTACTTATTTTTCTTGTTTCAAATATAAAACTAACAACACCGAGTAATGCATATACTGTATACTTCAAAATTTGCCAGCAGGTAAAAATAAATTGAATTCAAAATATATTCTGTAAAATAATTATGCTATATGTGCTTCTCAAGTCAGTTTGTTTTTAATGAATATTTAATCATTTAGACGAAGATAAAAATACTGATGTGAAAGTATTTTTTTGCAGTTTAGTACACAAACGGTACACTCTCAGAAAAAAAGGTAGATTTTATAAAGGTCCTAATACAGTATGTACCAGTTACCAATGTGTACCTTTGAAGTACCAATATGCACCTTTTAGATACAAAAGTGTACTTTTGAAAAGGTGACAACTTTTGTACCTTGTTTTCTGAGAGTGTAGGGAAGATGCTTGGAAATCTTAATGTCTAACTCAAGGAAAAACAAGAAACACTGACGACAACCTGATCAAATGTATTTTAGGTATTTTTGGTATTCTATGCGCAAGCCTTCCTGGTTTGATTGTCTTTCTGAGTTTTGTGACTAAACAATGCAGTGGGTGTATTGAGTCATTGACATCTTGTTGCATCAACATTGAAGAGAGAAAATAGAGTCGGGTTCGGGGAAAATAAATTCCACTGAACGTGTCATTTAATGCCTGACATATAATATACACCAAACTCCAGTTTCACAGAAAAACCAGAAAAGCTGGTTGAGATAAAATGCAGGATGATAAATGCCCTTTAAGAGCCGAGCAAACGTGTGCGTAGAGCAAAAAAGCAACACTATACCAATGAAATAAAAGCCTTTGGATGCGCTGCTGTGAGACTGCGGGAGAACGTGAGTCTCCCATGGTGGTGCATGTGAAGATAATGCTGCGAGCAGTGAGAAAAACATCCAGTTGTCAACGCAATGTCACTTAGGTTGTGTTTTAGCATCACTGCAAATCACTGCAATCAACCACAGGTTGGCATTGCTCAGATGGGTGTTAAACAAAGTGAGCATAAGTTCACTGGGAAGGGTGGCATTTCTGGAAAAAGTGGGGAAGTTCTTTCAAACACGCATTCATCAGATCAAACCATATCCTTATGTAGGACAGCTCTGTGGTTGTTGATTCGGTTATTATGAAGCCAGAGCTCTCAAACTGTCAGATAGACCCCATGATAGACCCAGTGGAGTTTTGGGGCTAAGTTTTGTTCTTGCTTTGTGTTATTGATAGAGCATTGCACTAGCAACACGAGGGTCATGGGTCTGAAGCCCAGGGAATACACACACTGGCAAAAAATAAACGCTTAAAGTATACGTTTCATGCTTTTTTCATGCTCATTTTCCAGCTCCCCTAGAGTTAAACATTTGACTTTTACCATTTTGGAATCCATTCAGCTGATCTCCGGGTATGGCGCTATCACTTTTAACATAGTTTAGCATAATCCATTGAATCTGATTAGACCATTAGCATTGTTTAAAAATTACAAAAGAGTTTTGCAATGATTTTACGCAGTGCCCGAAAATAGTCCCCTGCAATTGAAAGGGGACTACTTTCGGGCCCTGCGTAATACCATTGCGCCTGCTGCAGCCATAATACGGCAACAAAGTCCTTGATTGTTACGCCGGAATGAGAGTATAGTTCCTAGCCATATCGGCCTAGAAAATCACAACTTTAAATTTTCTGTCCGTTTTAGTACACAATGTAATTACGGAAGAGTCACGTTTTAAATAAGAAAAATATCCAAACTATTTGGTTATTTTTTTAGACGCAATGCTAATAGACTAATCAGACTCTATGGATTGTGCTAAGCTATGCTAAAAGTGCTAGTTTTCTACATAAAATCATCCTACACTGTAAAAAAGATTTGAATTACCTGGTTGCTTTAAAATCTTAAGTTCATTCAACTTAAAAATATTAGTTGACTCAAAAGAAAGTTGTGTAAAAATTGTCAACTAATATTTTTAAGTTGAATTAACTCAAAAATGTAAGGCAACCAGGTAACAAACTTTTTAAAGTTTAACCAATTTTTTACAATCATTTTGTTAAAATATAACCTTGATCTTTAATATTGATTGATTAAGACCATGTCAAAGATTGAAATCAATGACTGAAATCAAACTTTGATTCTTCTAATCTTTTTATAAAGACTTTGAATTGAATTGACAGACCGTGTCTAAAATTTAAAATAAAAAATTATTTACAATTGATTTTACTTATTTGGGCCAAACAAAACACAACAAAATTGTTAAATATAGGACAAAATTCAAGTTTTTGACCAATAAAATATTTTCTAGAACAAAAATATGGTCTGCGTAAAACCTGATCTCACAAATTTCCGTGGTATAGTCACGGAATATTTAGCGCATTTATTTGTGTCATTGTCACGGATCTCCGCATTTTTCCGTGTCCGTACCACGGACTTTCTCATATTGGTTACTCAATTGTTTTTCCTATTTTTGAACCATTGTCGCTTGGGTTTGGGGTAAGATTTGGAGTTTGGGTAAGGATGTCATTTTATGTAACAGAAAGTCGTTCTAACCCCAAACCCAAGCGATGGTAAGAAAAATGTGGAGATCTGTGACAATGACGCAAGTAAATCCGCAACGTATTCCTGTGACTATAACACGGAAAATCAGGCTGCATGCGTATGATTAGCAATAGCAAGCAGCCAATCAGAACTCAGGGCTGTGATGATGCTACACTCTCAGAAAAAAAAGTACAAAAGCGGTCACTGGGACAGTACCTTTAAAAAGGGAACAATACCATTAAGGATTTTTTGAAAAAGTACTACCCCAATGACAACTTTTGTACCTTCTTCTACTTTTTTTCTGAGATTGTGCAGACTACTGGCCATTTAAAAATTGAAGAAGAGCCTCTTGATGCACCTCATCTCGACTTCCTGCTTTACTTATAGGGGAACCATCAATACAGACAAAAAACTGCCCTGAAGCCATTTCATGAGGTCTTTAAAGAGACGTATAGAAGGTTAAAGCTCATACTTGCTGATAAAAGCTATTTACAGTCTTTGCTTTTGTAAGCAGGATTGAAGTTGCTTACAATCTGTCATTCTTTAATGCGATTGCAATGACTTTACTCTGGCTTAAGAATCAAGTTACATCCACAGAGCCGCTCACACAAGGAACAGTTGACACCAGTGCCTACCTTTGCAGTGCGTCACACGTCGCATCCCTTTATGAATGTATGGAGACAGAGACAGTCATGTGAGATTGCAGAGAGCTCCCTAACCCATTCTGATTCATTACTTTATAAGCACAGTCCAGTGCGCTCACCCAGGTATTCATTTTCCCTTTGGTATATTTAACATCTGCACTAGCCATCTTTATGACTTCAATTAGTTTTTAGCACAGTTAATTACTGTAACTGGGTCAAATATAAGCAACATACGTTTGTCCTGCGGCAAGAACGCTTACTTTATTCTTTCTCATAATGTATGGCACACTAAACGTTCTGGCCATACGGAAAGGAGATGTAAATTTTTTAATTGTGATATGAAACAACAATATTCAGTATTTTTTCTTGTGAACTACTATGTCATGACCCTTTAAATTACAATAAAAATATAAATAAGAAAGAATAAAATTAAATGTAAACTGATGAAAAGAAAAATACAAACACCAAAACAAGAGAAGGAAAACTATATGTTGGTGGTAAGAGATGGATGATGCTTTACTGGAAATGGATTAGCTTGTTATTAGATGTCGGGATGAACTGAAGGACTGTATGGATTGATGTAGACCAGTGCAATTGAAATGGATCTTCCATGAGCCACGACTGGAGAGGACACATACAGCAAGCTCTGGATTTATTTTATCTCCTGCTTGTTTCTTTCGATTAAGAAAGCAATCTGATTTACTGTGATCCGTAGCAACATCTGTACTCTGTCTTACCAAATTGCATTACCGCTAAAAAATAAATGCTAGGTGGTCGGCCATTTATTTTGAGGGCAAGAGTTTTTAACCATTCATTTTATGTCTTGCTTTGGTGCAGTCAAAAAGAGAAATGAGGGAACAAATTTGCTATGTTGTTTGTGACTGATCCAGTCATGGCTCAGAGGCACATTACTCTTTCACATGGGAACAGGCCACCTGACTCTTACCTGCACTGAATACAGGCTCTCTCTGTTTGCTGCAAGAAGTAAGAGAGGAAGCACGTCATCCAAATGTGTGTAAGTGTATATGCATGTATGTATGCATTTGTGTAATGTAACAGTATGGGCCCAAAGGGTCCAAAAATAACATTTGGCAAGTGTGCAATGGCTGGTGACTTTAAAAGGTACAAAATGCATGGATTTCAATTCAAGAACTATTTAATGCATATAGCATTAAACAATTTATTAATTATATATGTAACCCAAGTCCATAAAACCAGTTATAAGTAGCACGGGTATATTTGAAAAGTTTGGTTCCAAAACGCGATAAATGCTATTTAAAAAAAATGAGTTACCACCAAAATCAATATTTTATTAGGTCAGTATTAAAAAGTAAATTCTTAATTTTATGCAAAATCCGATATTCGACATGTTATTCTGTTATCTTTTCTATCTTTTCTCCAAAAAGGCAATAAACGCTAGTCCTCCTTCTCTGCAGAATGCAATAAATCCGCTCAACCAATCACAGCGCACCATTCCACGCATTGTAACGCGGCACGTTGAATACACACAGAATCCTGGTTTTCCTCATCTACTTTGTGATTAACAAACAAACAAAATATACTTTTGATGGCATTGATAAACCTGTGGTGGTTTTCTGTGGCGGAGAAGAAACGTAAGCATCAAAATCTGATAATTTACGTAGAGGCACTCGTGCGAAGGAAAATGCCGGCTGTTGCTTCTTCTCCACGACAGCATCAAGCTTCTGTCATGCTAACACACTGACCCTAAAAAACTTTCTATTATTTTATTATTTTAAGTCAATTAATTAACATGTATACAGCTGATCGCTGTCAAAAAGGTTCAGCAACGACGTCCCAAGGATAACAGCAGCAATGACAGTGTTCTTAATATGACAAAGTAAGTGTTTTGATTAATGTCATTAATGTTTTTTTAATCGGTGTATACCACTAGTCAACTACATGAATATAACATGGCAAACATGAATGCACATTTATATGTTGATTCAATAGATTTATAGCATTTTGAAAAAAACTTGTCATGGATTTATTGCATTTTGCGAAAAAAAAAATAATCAGTTTTTATAATTAATCTTTGAATATCAAATTATGGATTTCAATTTTCTTTATTATTATAACCTAAGGATGCTATATGAAAGTTTGTAACAGAAAATAGTGGTTTTCATCTTGTCACTTTCTTTGTATAGAAATCACATTTTTACCGAAATTAGTCAAAATGGATTTATTGCGTTTTGAAAGCAAACTCTTCATTTGTAGCAATAGCCAACAATACATTATATGTGTCAAAATTATAAAAAAATTTATGGCAAAAATCATTAGGATATTAAGTAAAGTTTATGTTCCATGAAGATATTTTGTAAATTTCCTACTGTAAATGTATCAAAAAAATTATTTGTCATCTAAGGACTTTATTTAAACAACTTTAAAAAGTAATTTTATATTTTTGCACCCTCAGATTCCACATTTTCAAAATTATATTCCTAAATATTGTCCTATTCTAACAAACCATACCTTTCAATGGAAAGCTTTTTTTAATCTCAATTTCAGGAATTTCAGGATCCTTATACCTGGTTTTATGATTCTGGGTCACATACCGTATAGACGGTTTCATCAGACGCACGTGATATACGTCTGGATCCGAACTTTACTTCCGGTTTCGTTTTTTTAATGGTCTGACTAGTTGCTAAATTGATCTCTTGAACAAACGCCTCATCGAAAATAACAAATGTTTTGGTTTCCTACACTGTAAAAAAATTCCGTAGAAATTACAATGTTGTTGCAGCTGGGTTGCCGGTAATTTACCGTAAATTTAAATTTATGTTATTTAATGGCAAGAGTTTGTTCAAAGTTAAATAAATTTAAAATATTAACAAGTCTTTATCTTTACAGAATAAAACTATACAATAACAGCCTCATGCAAAGCATTCTAGGAACCAGAAATCATCATCAAACTTTTTCTGTTTTTTGCTTCAGATTTTGTTTCCCAGATGTTTTGCTTGATGCTGTTTTTTTAGTTTTACTCTATAAAGACAAAGACTTGTAAATGTTAAATGTTCATTTAACTTTGAACAAAATGTTGCCAGTAAATAACATAAATTAAAATTTACGGTAAATTACCGGCAATCCAGCTGCAATTTCTACTGATTTTTTTACAGTGTAGGTAATCTTTGTGCTGTTGTTTTGCTTGCTATATAAATAAACCTTGTTTAAAGTACTTTGTTGTTATTTATTATTAGCGGAGTTTACTGGAAGTTACGTGCGGACCGCGACAGCCGCTTGTTTATGTTGTTACTGCTGAAACCGTCTATACAAATATACTCTACTCAACTAAACAATAGATAATTTTTATGCGATGCTGAGAGCAACACACTTTGACATTGCATTGTCAAAAATAATTAATACGGTTTTAATAAATAATTAATTGCTAAGTAATCTCAAAACATCCCAAAAATTACAGAGTAATGGTGAGTTAAAAAATTTGAGTGGGAATTTCTTTTACATTTTGAACCCTGTATGTGTGTGTACTTGTGACCCAGTCTGTAAAATCCCAGAAATCTCTAAATATCTACATCAAAGTTTGATTTTAATCAATGGTTTGAAATTGATTTCAATCTTTGACATGGTCTTACTCAGTCAATTTAAAAGATATGAAGATTATATTTTTACAGAATGTTCTTTATATTATGTAAGATGATTTTATGTTATTTTTTAAACTGTAGATTACAAAAATGACTTTGGTAGAGTTTTCACAGGCTGGGTCACAATTGTGTTTGCATATACTATTACTTGCTATTAGTTATTTTCTATTCTGTTTCTATTTCTATACAGCTTTTCTGTAATTATGGCTACAAGAATAAGTATATTTTTACATACGTTTCTGTGACTTTCTTTCCACTTGCATTGCTCCCAATGGAACCAGCACGGGTTCGATTGGTTTTGGAATCCACACTGTCTTTCCTTTTGGGACCAACGTGTTCTGATGAATTTGTTCTCTTCACAGTGCTGTGAGTGCAAGAGACAAAAGGAAATACTTACATCATTTTCACTGGAAAGACAAGTCATATTTATTTATATAGTGCCTTTTACAATGTTTAAATGCTGTAAAGCTTAGAAGAAAGACTAAGAAAAAAAATTATTAAAGTATATAGTATTATAGTATTATTGCAAGTTTTATTGTCCTCATAAATAGATTATGATCTTATAAACATGTAGTCAACTTTTAACTAAGAAAATACATATGCAGCAACAAGTATTACTCAAGATATACTCAAGTATAAAACTTATATTATAGAAGAAGTTTTAAAAAGTGTTAGAAAGTCAATTACTAAAAAAGAAAAATCACATAAAGCAGATTACATGACTTTCCTGAGCAACAAAACGTCTTTATTAATTCTATTTAATATTTTTTAATATATTTGACCTGTTTACAACAACAAAATGTTCTTTCCTGAAACCTAACTTCCTACAATACCCTACCTGAAACAGGAACCAAATCTCCTCATAAATGTAAACAGTAAAACAGAGTGCAGGAAATGGCAGTGTAGAGATAATACCGGTAACATCACTGCCGACCGGCCAATTATAACTGACACCGGCTTTCCCCAGAGACACAGCAAGCACAAACAAGACAAACAAATCAAATGTGTTTTCTTCTGTGTGACTTGTTCATGCCCCGGTTTGCCATTGCTTTGTTAGTGGGAACCCTTTAAAACTTCACAACAAAAGAAAAGACCCCATCAGCAATTTGCTGGTTGCCAGGGTCAAGTCTAATCCAGACTGGAGGGTTCATCTGGCCTAGCCATTGGTGGACGGTGTTATCCAGTTTTAAAAAAAAGTCAGCGGTATCCTCATGCTCTGTTAGGCTCAGTGTAAATAATAGCAATATGTACAGAAGCAACAAGCTGTAGTTAGTCTATGAAGGTCCGGACGTGACGTGACCCATTCTGTGTACGCCAACATACTGGCAGGCAAGGACAGGAGTGAAAATGAAATTAATGGTGCCAGCAGGAGTTTCATGGTAACAGAGTTTACTGCACACTTTAAAGGGACACTCCACTTTTTTTGTGAAAATATGCTCATTTTGATATTATCAATGATATTATGCAGCAGCCTAAAGTAGTCCCCTTAGTAACTTTCAATGGTAGGGGACTATTTTGGGCAGTGAGTAATATCACTACGCCTGCTGCAGCCATGTAACAGCAGCAAAGTACTTGATTATTACGCCACAATGAAAGTATAGTTCCTAACCATATCTGCCTAGCAAATCGCAATTTTTTATTTTCTGTCAGTCTTAGTACACGATGTAACTACAAAAGAGTCAAGTTTTATAGGAAAAATATCCAAACTGTTTGGTTATTTTTTAGCGCGATGCTAATGGTCTAATCAGATTTAATGGATTGTGCTAAGCTATGCTAAAAGTGGAACCGCCAGACCCGGAGATCAGCTGAATGGATTCCAAAATGGTAAAAATCAAGGGCCCTATTTTAACGATCTAAGCGCATTGTCTAAAGCGCACAGCGCAACATCTAAATGGGCGTGTCCGAATCCACTTTTGCTAATTTAACGACGGGAAAAATGGATTTTGCGCCGAGCGCATGGTCGAAAAGGGTAGGTCCTATTGTAATGGGAGTATTTTGGGCGTAACGTGCAATAAACCAATGAGAGTCTCTGCTCTCATCCCCTTTAAAAGCTAGTTGCGCTGGCGTTATGTCTAATCCCTATTTAGATGACGGACTTTGTAAACTGAAAAAATAAGCGGAGGAAGAAGATCCCCAGTTTAAGATTAATGTTAAATAATTATGTTGTTTTTCCACTTGTATTGAAATTGTTATTTTTTTTATTAAAACCTTTAAAACCCGTTTTCTTTTAGTCATGGAAGTAAAAAGCAGGCTTGTAATTGCTTTAAATGTATGGCTATACAATATCATCAAAACATAATTTACAAGTATGTAAGATAAGGTTTGTACTCTAAAAATACTTTATTTGTAACAAACAGGAGATAAAGAATTTACAAACGGCTCTTCTCACGTTTCAGCACTTTGGACAGCGGTTTTTTAGCAAAGAGTTTTTTTAAGCGTTACTTAAAAATGTTTCTCATCTCACCATATCCACAGGTACAGAGTCATCATAGACAATAAATCCGTGAGGTAGCATTAAAAAAAAAACATTTAAAAACAGACGCATTTGTTTAAAGCAAAGCATTTATTTACTTAGCAGGCTGCAGGTGAAGCAGCTCTTTGCGCCTTCTAACGTCTCATAATCTGTCCTCATTTATGTCCAAGAGATTCAATAATAATCTTTTACATTCAATCCTTTAATCTTTCATATTTAAAAGCATTTTTGTGCTGCTGCGCATTATGTACCTTGTGATAAGCAAACCCGCGTTGTCCTCCCGTGTTTAGGCGCATTTTACTAATGCGCTCTTTAAATAACATAAAACACATTGCGCCATTGACTTTAGACTTTAGACCAGGTTTTTGTTGGTCAATGGCGTAGTCTATTTTAGTTGCCTCAAAATAGCAACGCGCCAACAATGCGCCTGAACACACCTCGTTTTCAGACCAGAACGCCCATGGGCGCAAAAGGGGGCGCAAATGCAATTGCTATTTAAACAACGCGGCGCTAAACGTGAAAATTAGGGTGGAAACTAGCGAAAGACACTTGCGTCGCGCATTGCGCTGCATTGCGCCGGGTGTAAGATAGAGCCCCAAATGTTTAACTCTAGGGGAGCTGGAAAAGTCAAGTTTTAAATAGGAAAAATATCCAAACTCTTTGGTTATTTTTTTGCGCGATGCTAATGGTCTAATCAAATTTAATGGATTGTGCTAAGCTATGCTAAAATGGTAGCGCCACACCTGGAGATCAGCTGAATGGATTCCAAAACAGTAAAAATCAAATGTCAAAAGTATATTTTCAGAAAAAGTGGAGTGTCCCTTTAATTCAAAAGATATAGATATGTACATCCAAAACTTAATAGATGAAACATAAAAGATCCCTATAATGACTTTTAACGTGTATCAGCGCGTATCAATTTATATCAACTACACAATAGTCAAGAAAGTTGTAATTCTAAATTGATTAAAATAAAAACTTTAAAGGTGGCGTGTGCAAATTTTAGCAGCATCTAGTGGTGAAATTGCGAATTGGAAACGACCTCTCAATTTCAAAACGCATATAGTAGCCAGCACAGGACAAACATATCGTTGTCTGAAACTGCCGCTGTGTCCGACACAGCATTCTTCTATACTATATAGTGGGCGAAGTAGTGCTTTGTGCCTCCTACAAATGAAAGTGGTTTCGAACACAGCGAGCGTCAGAGGTGTAAAGTACTCGAGTAAATGTACTTCGTTACTGTACTTAAGTATTTTTTGGGCTACTTTGTACTTGTACTGAGTATCAAAAATATATGCAACTTTTACTCTCTACTCAATTACATTTTTGATTGGGTATTTGTACTCTTTACTCCACTACATTTAAAATGACACTTAACGTTACTCGCTACATTGTTTATTCGTCAAATAAAAACGAGACGAAAGTGTCAGCGGGTGATGATGGATAGAATCTGTGGTCGCAAGGTTACACGCGCACACACAACTGAGGGACTTCATTTGGCGCTGCGCAGAGCAATCGTATGAAATCAAAGTACTGCGAGAGCGAATCAAATGCATATGGAGAAGTCTGGTCTCGCGGTACTTTGATGTCAAACGCTGAATGGCTTGCGTTGAGCCACCGTAGCGGGACATCTGCGTGCTGCGTATGTCATAAACTGTAGAGAAAAGTTCGCGTCTGGTCTGAGAGAAGAGATAAAGAGCAAACATATGGATACATATCACATTTGCTTCAGTCAAGGGACCCTTTGTTAAACTTGTGATGCTTCAATCAAAACAAAAGTGATGCGCGATTGCAGGAGGGTCATCGCGCAACTCAAAGGCAAGCACAAATGTTTATATGATTATCTGATGCTACTTTATCAGCTAACCTGAGCTGGTACATAACTTGATATAACTTACTATATAAGCCAAAATAAACCAGCGAGGTCCTGTACTGATTGCCCGAGTAACTTAAGTACATTATACGATTGATAATAAGTGTAAAATTTCACTGTCCTCACATTTAATCAAGTATGCTGTAATGTATTTACTTGTAAAGAGGGATGCATGACGGAAGAAATGTAGTGCACTTAATGTACGTAGTGGTGTTACGTACTACATGTGTTTACAATTAATCTTTCAAATGAACAACTTCACGTTTTTAATATGCATTATCATATTTCTGTTAGTGTAATTTTAGTTTACTGGAATTTTCTAAATATAAAAATTATATCTTTTTTAAGATAGGCCTATATAATTTGGTAACACTTTACAACAAGGTTCATTAGTTAACAGTAGCTAATGTATTAACCAACTTGAACAAACCATGAGCAATACATTTGTTACATTATTTATTCATCTTTGTTAATGTTAGTTAATAAAAATGTAAGCTTTAATTGTTTGTTCATGTTAGTTCAGAGTGCATTAACTAATGTTAACAAGATTTTGATAAAGTATTAGTAATTGTTGAAATTAATATTAACAAAGATGAATAAATGCTGTATAAGTGCAGCTCATTATCAGTTCATGTTAACCAATGTAGCCAGCCAATATTAACCAATGAACCCCACTGTAAATTGTTACCATATATTTATATCACAAAGTTAGGCTATATGTTTTTCAGCATGGCACATTCAAGTACACAATGACACTAGACTAAAATTAAATGGGTTTAAATTAAATTTAATGTAGATTTCTAGACTAAAATCTCATGGCATTTAGTTGAATAAAATTAGACTAAAACTAAATCAATTCAGATGACAAAAATATGACTAAAACTAAATTAAATTTTAGTCAAAAGAAGACTATGACTATGTTTTATCTGTTTGTTCTGCCAGGTCAAAATTTTGAAGTGTTTGATTTCTTTTCTATATTAGGAAATAAAACCTCATAGATAAACTTTCTTAGTTTTCAATGCCCAGACCTACAATGTCTCTTTGTGTTGAGGACTAGTGCATCTTTGAGCCAACATTCAGTACGAGTAAAAATACTTGAGTACTTTTAAATTGGGTTACTTTAATACTTTTACTCAAGTCGTATTTAAATTGATGACTTGTAACTTGTAGTGGAGTAATTTTTACAGTAAGGAATTTGTACTTTTACTCAAGTATGGCTTTCAGCTACTCTTTACACCTCTGGCGAGCGTAGGGACAAAACTCACTCTGTACAAAAGTTTGTCCGTTTAGGGTTACTGTAGAAACATGACGGCAACTTGAAACGGTGTATGTAGATAAAAACTGCTCATTCTAAAGTAATAAAAACAATACAGTTTATGCTGTAAGGTCTTTATACACCACTGATAGTATTGTTATGTATATTATATTGCATTTCTGTCAAGAGATAATTTTAAAAGTTACGCAATGCACCTTTAAGTGTGACAAGGAATTTTTACAGTGTTGTTTTATTGATATCACAAATACCTACTCAGAATATGGCCTGTTTGTAAAGATCTTCTGCTGAATAATGAATAAACCATAAATGATCAATTCACAGAAAACAAATTCTGTCATTATTTAATAACCCCATGTTGTTCCAAAGTGTATAACCTTTATTCCTTAAAACACAAAAGAAAAATTGGAGCTATTAAGATTATAAAAAGAAAAAATAAAGCAATTATTGTAAGATACAGTTTGTGCTATATTATATCCATAGGCGGAGTTTGGGGGTGCAGGGTGGCAAATCAGAGCAAAATACGATTTTGTCTGAGCTGTTAATGAAATAGAAGTATAATAATTCATATTTGATTCATATTTATAATATTTTAATAGGTAGAGTAACTTAAAGCTAAAATTGTTTGTGGTTTTTAAATATGGTTTAAATTAATTCAAAGACGCAATCTTTCGATAATTGCGACACCATTATTTGCCGTTTTTTGCCCCCACAAAGCACAAACGCGAAACTCCGCCTATGATTAAGGTAAGGAAATGATGACAGAATTTTTACTTCTGGGTGAACTAATCCATATATGAATATGATAACTAGATACGTAGCTTAGCCACTTGTTTGATGAAAGCAGACCCTTTCAAATAAACAGATTCTCACCTGTGAGGCAGCTTTAGGAGAAACCTGGGCAGATTGGACATACTGCAACATGCACAGACAAGAAGGGGAAGGGACAAAACAACTCACAGGATGACAAACGTACAGTATATAGGACAGACAGTTGACACTCACAAACAAAGACACTTAAGGAGGGTTTAAAAGATGGGTTTGTGTCTTATAATCTTAAACTTCTGTTTATTCATTAATTTACTTTAAAGGAGTGAACCTTAAGGTGACAAGATAAGATGAGACGATATAAGCTGCTTCAAAGGAATATTGATCAGAGAAATGTCATTTTCAATGAGAGAAAGATGATAAAAAGGCAAAATATTAACCTATAGTACCAATTACTGCTGTTGATTGGTTACTGATCCCAGAAACTTTAAAAGTGCTGCAGGTGATTTCTTTAATGCATTACACTTATACAATGTTAAGACGCTTATTCTTTTCTTTTGAAAATAATTTTTTACTATGTCAACCTAATTCATATGGTTCTTTATCACCTAAAACCCAGTCATACTGCATTGCTTTGTACGCCTCACTTTAAAACCAGAGTCAACCCTTTCAGGTTTAGCGTTGCTTATCATGGACTGATAATGATGTCAGTCGACCTTTACAACACAAAACACTGCACTGTTATCTTGTTTGTATTTGCATGCCCTGCTGAGTCTTAGTGTCGTACCTTTTGGTTGCTGGTGAGCTGCTGTCCTTCTTGGAGCTGGAGGGTGATGGCAGTGTGAGACCTTTTCTAGGCAGGCCAGTGCCATTATTGACAGTTGGTCTCAGCGGAAGAGCGGCGATCATGGGTCTAGCTACAAGTTCAGAAAACACATGAACAAAATTAGATACAGGATTGCAATAATCTGTTGTTTTCAATAAACTTTGATAAATAAACTTCAATATACTTTTAACTTTTAAATAACTTACGAAATCTAACTTTTGTGGAGTTTTGTGTCCTTCAATCTATGTAAATTTAAACCATGCACATGCTAGTACAGTATACTCCAAAATGTTAACAAAATCCACTTTTAGCAGACAATTAAAAAATTGAAATAGTTGTGGTATTTCGTACACTGTCAGATACAATGGTGAAAAAATGGTTCCTAGCTGTCATTGGAGCAGAACCCTTTAAAAAGATCTTAATATGTACCATTGTACATTTGCTACCAATATGTTCGTTTGAGGTGCAAATATGGCTTATTTGGTTCAATATGTACCTATGAGGTACTAATATGTACCTTTAAGGTACTAATGTGGTCTCTTTGGTACCAATATGTACCTCTGAGATACTCACATGCCCTATTTGGTACCAATATGAACCTCTGAGGTACTCATGTGGCCTATTTGGGACCAATATGTACCTTTGAGGTTCTAATATGGCATCTTTGGTACCAATATGTACCTTTGAGGTACTAATGTGGTCTCTTTGGTACCAACATGTACCTCTGAGGTACTAATATGGTCTCTTTGGTACCAATATGTACGTCTGAGGTACTCACATGGCCTATTTGGTACCAATATGAAGCTCTGAGGTACTCACATGGTCTATTTGGTACCAATATGTACCTCTGCGGTACTAAGATTGTCTATTTGGTACCAATATGTACCTCTGAGAGGTACTCACATGCCCTATTTGGTACCAATATGAACCTCTGAGGTACTCATATGGCCTATTTGGGACCAATATGTACCTTTGAGGTTCTAATATGGCATCTTTGGTACCAACATGTACCTCTGAGGTACTAATATGGTCTCTTTGGTACCAATATGTACGTCTGAGGTACTCACATGGCCTATTTGGTACCAATATGAAGCTCTGAGGTACTCACATGGTCTATTTGGTACCAATATGTACCTCTGAGGTACTAAGATTGTCTCTTTGGTACCAATATGTACCTCTGAGGTACTCACATGGCCTATTTGGTACCAATATGAACCTCTGAGGTACTCATATTATCTATTTTGTACCAAAATGTACCCCTGAGGTACTAAGATGGTCTCTTTGGTACCAATATGTACCTCTGAGGTACTCATATGGCCTCTTTGGTACCAATATGTACCTTTGAGGTAATAATATGGCCTCTTTTGTAACAATATGTACCTCTGAGGTACTAATATCAACTCTTTGGTACCAATAGGTACCTCTGAGGTACTAATATGACCTTTTTGGTACCAATAGGTATCTCTGAGGTACTAATATGATCTCTTTGGTACCAATAGGTACCTCTGAGGTACTAATATGACCTCTTTGGTACCAATGTGTACCTCTGAGGTACTAATATGACCTCTTTGGTACCAATATGTAATTCTGATGTATTAATATGAACTCTTTAAGTGTAAATGTGTACTTTTTTGAACGGGTACCATCCAGTGACAGCTAGGAACCTTTTTTGACCATTTTGTCTGATAGTGTATCAAGAAAGACTGGCCATAAATATTAATAGCTCATCTTCCATCTTGTATCTTATCATTCAATTAAATGTCCCACCCAAACTTACAGTCACAAAGAATGAAGCCCTACATTTCTGTTATATCTTAAATTATATCACTATTTCTAGATGCAATAACTGAACCAGACCAAATGCTTCCTATTTTATTGCACTGGTGGTTCAAAGATGCTTCAGGATAGAGAATATCCTTTAGTGTCTTTGAAGTATTATAAAAGTGCATCCACACCTGCAGTGCAACTGCTGATAGTGGAGATAATGTAGCCTTTACTTGCATTACCCTGTGAGTCTGTACTATTACATATTCAACACTTGCACTTTCTTACACAGATGGAGATGAAGGCATACAGAGTAGAGAAAGATGACAACAGAATGAGAAGTTTTTTCTCAACCAGATCAGCCCGCATTGAACATCACGTATTCTGCAGAAGCAAAGCCTGACTCATCTTACATTCACTTCAAACAAGCAGTAAGAAACCCATGGGGTGTTATCCAAGTCAGACTAACTCTTTGAAACAGTTTAGTAAAAGATTTTGGAGCCCAAGTTGACATTTAGTATCTCAAATCCATGCAGTCTTGCTAATTAGTCCTTGCCAAAAAAAAACATCAAAAGAAGCCATCACCAAAATTCTTTCGGATTTAATGGTTTAAATGAGAATTTTATTGGTTGTAATGGAAACTTTAATGGTCCCTGTGGATCTCTATTGGTATGTGTTGGGTTATATTGGTGGGACCATTAAATCCTACTGCAATATGTCCCAGGAATTTTGTAATTGTTTTAATGGTAAAATCTTATGGTTCCTAATAGTATTGTTATTTTTGCAGGGGTGTCTGAAATTAAAAAAAGGGTTTTTAAAAACCTAACCTTTCAATTTTTTTATTAACACCTCACCATTTTTATAAAGGTATTGACATGACATTTTTACCAGATGTTGGTAATAACCCATGCAATTCACACATGCAAAAAATAGATAATTTTTTACCATAAATAAATTTATACATAAATTAAGTATCCATAAATGACACAGGGAAAAGTATTGAGCATGCTTACTGAAATGTATATAATACTTGTACAAAAGAAGGCCATCAGTTGGGACTTAACCAGATGTTATTATTTGCACTGACAAGGTGCAAGATTGGTTTTCCATGCCCTTTGGACCTCTTTTTCTTCAGGGATCCAATACTTTTGTCTTTGTCATTTCATATGATTACACATAACCTAATTTATATGTAATCTATTATCTATGGTTAAATTTCTTTGCAATATCTGGTGAAAATAACACTTTTAAAATATATTTACAAAAAAATGGTGACGTGTCCCACACTTATTTTACCCGGTGTATATGAACCTAAATATAGTAGATGTCTGTACTTGAATTAGTTTAACCAAAATAAAATAATTCTGTTATTTTTAACAAACCCTCATGTTGATCCAAACCTACATGATTTGTCTATGGGACACAAAAGCAGAATTTTGATGGACTTATGATCAAGACACAATGGCAGATGTCAAGCGTCATTAGTTATTGTGTCACTCGTAACTGCAGAAGACTTCCAGGTTATGGGTAAACGGTTTACAGGTATTATAATTTTATTTGTTTACCATTTAATTTACTGTACTTTTTAAGCTTGGAAGAAATAAAACGGTTTTTTATCTGTAGGCAACTGAATTTAAGTAAAATACTAATTATTTGAGTGTATTTTAGTCATATATGAATTTCCATCTCACGGAAATTCGTTTTATAGTCAAGCAAAATATGATTAATGTTTTCGTATTATTGACACAATTTTCTGCTGTTTTTGTGCCTTTGGAGCACGAATGTCCTTTTCGTTCCACCCAGCACAAATTTGTATAAATGGTTTTCGTGTCTGCCACAACTTTATTTTTCGTCTTTTTTTTTTTTGGTTTCTCATAGTTTTTTCCTATTTTTTACCATTGTCGCTTGGGGTTTGGGTTAGAATCACTTTCTGCGACTTCCTGACCCAAATCCCAACACCAACTTCAGGCGAGAATAGTTGTAAAAACGGGCGAAAAGCACCTACAAACCAATACATAAAATAACATCCTAACGCAAACTCTGAATCTAACCCTAACCCCAAGTGACAATGATTTAAAAATTGAAAAAAACGATGAGAAAAAAATATAAAGTGAAAATAAAGAAAGTCATTGCATAGACACGAGAAACCCGTGCTGGGTGGGACGAAAAAGACATTCGTGCCCCAGAGGCACGAAAAACAGCAGAAAATCGTGTCAATAACACGAAAACATTAATCAAATTTTTTGTGACAATAACACGACTTGCCGTGAAATAGGGTAGCAATGTCAGTAAAATTCAAGATGTTCATACTACTGTACCATATCTGAATCAAAAAAATTTTAAACAGTAAAGCTGTACATTAGCATATTTTTATATCTGTAAAATTGTACTATTTTTATGGGTGTGAATGTTAGGCATTAAAAACCTCAGAATCAATATTAAAATTTAAAAACATACATGCAATTTTGGTGAATGAGTGCAGAGCACCAGTTACTGCATTATGGCTCTCTGTATTAGTTTTTCATTCCTGGCAAATGAAGCTAAAAGCCCCTTTGCCTACCTGACTTCCCAACACGGCTGTCAGAGGAGGGGGAGTCTCTCCTCACTGCTGCTTCTATACAGCACAAAGTATAAGAGGACAACAGCAAAAGAAGCAGAAGAAGCCAAAGAAAAGAGTGATGACCAAAGCTGAACCACTGGTGGCATAGGATAAAAACACTTAATAGACAGTTTATCCAAAAATTCCGTCATTATTTGTTCCCCCATCATGTTGTTCATATTAATTTCTTTATTTTGTGGAATACAAAAGGCAGAATATTGGAGGCCAACAGCATTATCTATCTATCTATCTATCTATCTATCTATCTATCTATCTATCTATCTATCTATCTATCTATCTATCTATCTATCTATCTATGGTACCTTTGGTTGGTCCTTTCCTACTCAGCATGGCCTGTTGCTCCTCTGAGATGTTCAGCCTCCTCACCACATCAGCCAGGGCCGACTTAAGCAGCTGAATTTCATCCTCCTGCAACTGAACCCGCTGCTCCAGGGAAGAGATCCGGTCCGTCACCTCCATACTGCTCGCTGCTGAGGCACTGTCATCTATAACAAACACATAAAATCATATAAGACACATGTACAGGTCCAGGCATTCGTTTTATTTTGTTGGTCCATAGACAGACTTCTAAAGAACTACAGAACAAAATGTTCTTTGTATAACATTTCCAACTAGAACCTTTATTTGTGCCTGAATGACTAAAAATATTAACAGAGGCATCACACTGTTAATAATCCAGTCCACTCCAGTTTAAAACCACCCGAGGTGACCCGAGCATTTTAAGACAAACATCTTATCCAGCGGGGTGCTTTTGAAGGAGTCAGTTGGGAATGGCCTAACATGTCCCTCTTCATCACATATTAACTCGCTGATGGCTCGCTACGCCCTTCCTTAACAGCTGTTGACCCAGAGAAACACTGTAACACTCTCACACACATAACAGGGCCTTTAACAGTCAACCAGATGATCATATGGCTGTGTACAATCAGTGGTATGAAACATTAATGCATGCTTTCAGATTCCCAAGAGACCAACCATAACATCTTCATTAATTATATACTAACAGGAAGCAGTTGGTAATTAAAGCAGTAAAAATGTTAAAATTTGGTACAGTGTTTTTAATTAGATTTATGAGCAATAGTGTCTGTAAAAAGCATTTTAAACCACATCTGTTGGGATCTTTTCATTGCACGTTATGTAGATCATAAGGGTATTACAAAAAAAATGTGAGGAGATTTCTTATTGTCTGTACCTTTTGGGGTACAATATTTTACCCTTAAAACCTATTGTGTACCTTTAAGGACCACAAAACATTTAACTGTACCTTTAAATGTACACAATGGGTCCTTAAAGGATTAGTCCATTTTCTTAAAAAAATCCAGATAATTTACTCACCACAGTGTCTTCCAAAATGTTGATGTCTTTCTTTGTTCAGTCGTGAAGAAATTATGTTTTTTGAGAAAAAAACATTCCAGGATTTTTCTTATATTAATGGACTTTTATGGACCCCAACACTTAACCCTTAACTCAACACTTAACAGTTTTTCAACGGAGTTTCAAAGGACTCTAAACGATCCCAAACGAGGGTCTTATCTAGCGAAACAATTGTCATTTTTGACAAGAAAAGTAAATATATGCACTTTTAACCCACAACTTCTCTTCTTCCTCCGGCTGTGTGACGAGCCAGCGCGACCTCACGTTATTGCGTAGTGACATAGAAAGGTCACGTGTTACATATATAAAACGTACATTTGTGGACCATTTTAAACAATAAACTGACACAAAGACATTAATAAGTATCATTCGACATACTACAACGTCGGAACGGTCCTCTTTCTCCACACTTGTAAACACTGGGGCGTAGTTTCGCATACATCATCCGTGACCTCTTGAAGTGATGACGTTTTGCGTGAGGTCGCAATGGCGCATCACATGACCGGATATAGACGATAAGTTGTGGTTTAAAAGTGGATATTTTTATTCTTATTGTCAAAAATGACAATCGTTTCGCTAGATAAGACCCTAGTTTGGGATCGTTTAGAGTGCTTTAAAACTCTGTTGAAAAAAACTGTTAAGTGTTAATTGTTGGTGTCCATTAAAGTCCATCAAAATGAGAAAAATCCTGGAATGTTTTCCTCAAAAACATAATTTCCTCTTGACTGAACAAAGAAAGACATCAACACTTTGGATGACATGGTGGTGAGTAAATTATCTGGATTTTTTTTTTTCAAGAAAATTGACTAATCCTTTAAGGTACAGTAATGTACCCTAAAATAGCTGTAATGAGTATACATCAACAGTGTAGCAGGTGTTTTATCAGATTTTGCCAAAATATAAAAATTCTCAGCCTCATGCCAACTCAGATGTGTATGACTTCATTTCGACTGTTGAAAACAAATGTAAAATTTTAGGTTAAAATGTCATCATGTTATTTTCTTGTAGTCAACATGACGAAGCTCCAAAAAGCACATTCATCCATTAGCAATCCAAATGACGCCACTGGGTTAATATAAGTCTGCTAAAACAAAACCATACATTTGCGAAAATTATATTTTAAGCTTATGTAGCAATTGATGTGTCACACATCTATGGCAACAAAAAGATCAGTATGGCAAGATCAAATATGGCGTGACATATAGGGCGGATTCCCAGACAGGGTTTAAATTAAGCCATTAGGACCTTTAAGTAGTTTTTACCTTATAAAAAACATTACTGTGTGCATCTTGAGAGAAAACAATGGCACTAATATATTTTATGATATAAGAGTGTGAGCCGTTTTTAACTTAAAGGGACACTCCACTTTTTTGAAACTATGCTCATTTTCCAGCTCCCCTAGAGTTATACATTTGATTTTTACCGCTTTGGAATCCATTCAGTTGATCTCCGGGTCTGGCGGTACCATTTTAAGCATAGCTTAACATAATCCATTGAATCTGATTAGACCATTAGCATCACGCTCAAAAATAACCAAAGAGTTTTGATATTTTTTCTATTTAAAACTTGACTTTTCTGTAGTTACATCGTGAACTAAGACCGACGGAAAATTAAAAGTTGCGATTTTCTAGGCAGATATGGCTAGAAACTATACTCTCATTCTGGTGTAATAATCAAGAACTTTGCTGCCGTACCATGGCTGTAGCAGGCACAATGATATTACGCAGTGCTCAAAAATAGTCCCCTGCTACTGAAAGTTACCAGGGGGACTATTTTCAGGAACTACGTAAATGAGCCCATTTTCGGTGTCCTTTTAAAGTGCCCGTATTATGAAAAACTCACTTTTTCTGGGTTTTGGGGTGTTATTGTGTGTCTCTGATGCTCCCACACGCATACAAACTTGGAAAAAAATCCATCCATGCTGTTTTGAGTGAGATACAGGTTTCTGAATGTCCTCTGCCTTGAGTCTCAGATTGCGGGAGTTCAAACTCAGCTCCGTTGTGACGTAACAAAAAGTTTCGTCACATTCAGTTTGAATTTTCCCGCCCACCACCCCACTCGCAGGTCTCCACCCACCAGGTAGCTAGAGAGCATAGAGCAGTCACTTGAATGAGACCCTCTGTGCTGTTATCATGTCTCACGGAAATAACAGCGCTATTTGGATATTATGGATTATACTCCCACCTACTTTTAAAAACAAAGTTTTAACGCGTGGTTATTTGAACCCGGAGTAATCTTATATACAGTGTGTTACGACGCAAACAGTCCTCAGATTGTAGGCGATAAGACCTTCATGCGAAATCTGATGTAAACAACAGACTATGTATCTATATTTCACGGATTATAAGCATTTGTGGAAAAAAATGGTAATTGGATGTATTTTATTGGACTTTCATGGATCATTCACACATCTGAAACAGACTGGATTCGATTCGCGATCTTTGTATATCAACAAAAAAAGGTAAGAAGTCACGTTGTATTTTGCATGTTGTCATCTTCTGTCACAAAATACTACATTTATGATGCTAGAGCTAAAAGCTTTTTGCCAAACTAACCGAGACCGTACGCCCCGGCTTTTCTGACGAGGCGAGCCTCTAATAACTTTAAGGTCCGCATAGATATATAAGTTACACGGTCCGGACCTCCCGCTAGCTTCTAGCAATTAGCACGCGGTCCACAAGCAGTAACTTATACATCCCCCGCCGGGTCTTAATTTCTGTAATTTGCGAAAATAATGCGTTTGAAAATGTTTTATAATGGGAATATGTTAGCATTGTCCAGGGAAAACGAGTTTATTGTTGTGACTGCTAACGTAACATCACAATTTACTCTGGAATCATTGTGTGTCATGAGTTTCTTCTCCTGTAGTGTACTTATTAGTGATACTTTTCTGCATGATTTGTCTGTTGGCAACATAAACCGTTAATAATAATAATATATAAAATAATAACACAGTATGGTCTGTACTGCTCACGATACCACTGAGCATGCGCACGATCACATGACGTTAGTAGTGGGGCGTGATCAAAGGAGCAGTAGCTCATAAATATGTAAGACTAGCTCAAAACGGCACAATCTAAACTGCCCTGAAAAAGAGGCTACTAGAGATGGGTAACAATCTTTTCCTACAAGCTTTTTCGAGCGAACAACTTTTGAAACATGCTTGATGGAACTCATACACCGATATAACTTGTGGAAAAGCAGTCATAAGATGGGCACTTTAAGACAGCTCAAAAAAGTATTTTAGTCTGGGACTAGTCTGTGTCTAGACCCCTATGGGCTTGTTAAAGGTGCTCTAAGCGAATTCACGCGTTTTAGGCCATAAAACATTTTTTGTTTCATACAGTAAACATCTCCTCACTATCTGCTAGCTGACCGTCATCTGAACACACTGTAAAAAAATGCGGTCTCTGCATACAGCCCAGGCTTCGCAAACTGCAACAAAAACAGAGTGGTCAAACCTACCACCACGAAACATAACAAAGTGTTTCAGCCAATAAACGACAAGAAGGATTTGGGAGTGGGGGTTGGGCGCATTCATGACTCGTTCAGAAAGCACGGAAGAGAGGGGAGGAGTTAGCTACACTCCGTTTTGTTTGACAACACTTCGAACGTCAAATGCTATTGGGAAATAACAAAACAATCACGCTATACTCTCATACTGCAAACCTCCCAAAAACACCTGATCCTAATTTGGGTGTTTTTGCACATAAACATTGATAACATGCGCTTGCGGATATCTAGGTGCATATCTTCATCGCATAAAATTACATAAATATCCCGCATATTTCATTGCATTTTTTAAGAGAACAAGGATTCAAGGATTTTTGCCTGTTCATTTCAATATCCTCTATTAAAATAAGTGGAGGCTTGGACCCAGAAACAGTATTCCTTACATCATCACTTAACAAGCCCATATGGAGAACAGTATTGGGACGCCCCCCTTGACACACTATTAACACTGACTGTGTCAAATTGATAAATAGCAATTTACTTAAAAATCACTCAGAATTAACCTTTAGTCATACAGCATTCGAAATAATTCATACTGTAGCGAATGTGACATGATTACGAAAATGCCAACTGTGTGTCACATCAGTTTGAATAAGTGACAGATGGGAACCTTCAGGCTATATAATAAATGGATAGTTTTGAAACAGAAATTTAGATAAGTACCTCCCGTTGCAAACATTCAATCATCCGATGTTTCCCTACCCCAGCTGAACTGAATAATTATATACACCAGCACAGCGCATGTAATAGCCTCCAGCCATTCCACTTAAAATTCAACTGCTATCCCTGCATAAACGATCATAGTCATTAATGAATGAATCTTCTGCTGAAGATAAGCCTCTTTATTACTATTTCACCCTGTCAGGTGCCTGATAACTCTTGGTTTTACTTACCTAAACATAGTGGCTCACTTTACCCTTATGTAGACTTTTGAGGTCTTTAAGTTAAACATGACTAACAATACAATCATACAACCACTGTACTAATGAATCAATGTGTTCGTGTAGTTTAATTACGAACGCAACTCTGTTATTATGAACACGGGAACACAAAAAGGCGAATCCCCACATGCATGTTAAAATGGCACACACAAGGCAACTTCAAGACTTGTCTTCCTAATATGATTGCTAAAAATTAAACTTCATGCTGTTTGCTAAGAAATTGCTGCTTTGATAGATTAAATTAATCATTGATTGAAGGCTTCCCATGGCTACGGCTCAATTTTTATTTCAAAAGCTCTGTGGGGACATTGTTCCGTCTTGTCTCGGAATACAAACCCAGTTTCAATCTTTCTGAATTTTCTTTCCAATGGTGGCACGGTGCTAATAACCAACACAATAAATGTCACATCTGCTTAATAGCATAAAACTGGTCCCTTTTCAAATGCAAACTCTTTAGCTAAAGTGCGTCATTTTTATGTTAAAATACTTTCTTTTATCCAAGCTTAATATGCATAACGATTAATAAGGTACTCTTAGGTGAATGGGGGGAGGCGTTTTTGGGAAACAATAATTATTTTCCTACTCTGTTTGTTGATGCTGGTGAACAATTTTTACACACTTCAATGCACTTTACAAGCTTCCCAAATAATGCCTCATTCCACAAAATAACACATGAACGCTCGGTAAAGACGATGCAAATGCACAATTAAACATATTTAATGGCATTACTAAGATGTTAATGCAGTCCGCTGAACCTCTAAGCTATGCATGACTGCAAATGAGCTTTAGGGAGCGTGCCCTCTGTCCACATTAAAAAGCATTAGCAGGATATCAGTGCAGCATGCATAGACACAGATTGAAATTCTTGTTCATTGTTTCAAAAAAAAATAAAAAAATAAACAGATTTGGTGGGCATCCATATCTCCTAAAGCATTTTTGAAAATAGACTAAAGATGCACATGCTTTCTATTCTTCCACTGCCCATGAATTTTATCTCTATCTATTACTCTGTGATTGTGTTAGACATCCAACAGTTTTTAACTTCAGGTTTCTTTGGAAATGTTGTGATCCCTAATATGCCAGCTAGAGCTGATGATTGTTGCATACATCTGGTCAATAAATACACAAGCACACCAAACAAACAAACACCGGTTCAATCTCAAAACAAGATCAGCTTAGACCAGCATGAATTTCCAGGCTGGTGTTTGGTGCCGGTCTGATTTCACTGCACACATGAATGCAGAGCAGAAAGTGATGGAGGATTATCAAAGCAAAATGAACTCTTTAATGTCTTAGCCTCAAAGCGCAGGAGCCTGATTAATAATTCATCTGTAATCTCTCACTACGTCTGAAGCTACCAGCTGAATCACTCCAACACGGATCTCTCCATAAATGAGTCCCAGCAGCAGCATGGTGCAAGATTGGCACACTGACAGTGACCATGTTTCTGAAATCTTAAGGTTTGTCTAACCATAAATGCAAAATGCGGTATACATCAGTACAATGCAGATGATCCTAAGGCTCTTGATGAAAATGGCAACACTAATACATCTCCATAGATAAACATTAGATAACACATTAGATATCATTACCTATCATGGGTATCCCCGAAGAATAATGTTTTAATAGCAATTATTAATTGTTTAGTATCATGAATAAATAACTTAAAAGTCTACATCAATAAAAACTTTGGGGTACTATCTCTTTAGTGTATAAATATACTATTTATTAGAGCTGGGTATCGATTCAGATGTTCCAGATTGATTCGATTTCAATTCACAAGCTATCAAATCGATTTGGTTTCGATTCTCGGTTCCGATTCTTTGGACGTTTTTTAGGCTCGATTCTCAATTCAATGAATATAGATTTAATACAAATACTCTATTTATAAAAAAGAACAGTGAACATAAATCTACTAGGGTAATTAATAAAAATTAATTAAGAGCCACAGACTTTTATTTTAGGTACACTTGGGTACATTAAAACAGAACCCATCTATAATTTTCAAATGCATACAATTACAATTTGATGATGAAAAATAAATAAAAAATTGTGCTGAAAAAAGTCAGAACAGTCTAGTGGAGAAGACTAGTAAAAAGATTGACGTTAAAGGCGCTCTACTGTAAGCGAATTGAAGCGTTTTAGACCATAAAACATTTTTTGTTACATACCGGAAACATCTCCTCACTATCTGCTTGCTGCCTGTCCGCTGATCAAACTGTAAAAAAACGCGATCTCTGTAGACAGCCCAGGCTTCACAAACGGCAATATCAACATAGTGGCCAAACCTAGCATCACAAAACAAAACAAAGTATTCCAGCCAATAAACGACAAAAAGGATTTGGGGGTGGGGGTTGGGCGCGTTCATGAAAGCACGAAAGGGAGGGGGAGGGGGAGGAGTTAGCTACGCTCCGTCTGTTTGAAAACAGTTCAAACGTCAACAATAACTAACGTCTCGCAGATTCGCTTAAAGAGCCTTTAATTTTATGTTTAATATGAAAAAAAAATCGATTCGTGGCCTTTGAGAATCGATTTAGTATGGAAGTTTAGTTTCACGTGCGCAAGCGATAGTTTCACATGCGCACGGGAAAGTTTCACATGGGCACGCAAAACGAAACTTTAAAAAAAAATTCTGCACATGAAGCTTTCACGTGAGCACGCAAAAGTTTCACGTGAGCACATGAAACTAAACTTTATATTTTTTTTACTCCAATGTAACCTTAGGGGCTCGGTAATTTTTAATCGACCACGTAAAAAAAACTATTAGTTGAAAAATTAATTTTTTTTTGCCCAGCCCTACTATTTATACACTATGTTTGCTTTTTACACTATGTTTACTATTAAATTTTTAAAAAATACACTATGCTAACTATTGCAATAACTAATGTTAACTAACCTTTCTGGTCCGTCTCATACATCCAAGTCCTCAATTATACAAAAGTGAATCTGGCCTCAGGGAGGTTCAAAGAGAATCCACCCAGAGCTTTTCAACAACTATCCTCATCAGTGAAGTGGCCTTTGAGTCTTACATAGAGTTTGTGCTGTGAGACACAGTCAGGGCGTGCAAGAGGCAGTGAGCGAGAGGTTTCTGTGTGCTTTGAAAGGATTACTTTGCATGCCTGCTTTCCCCACCACTTTGTTTCTGCAAACTGAGGTTACAGATCCAAGGTCAGTTCATGGGGTACCCATCTGGAAATTCTGGTGATTATAAAAGTGTGTTGTCTTGTACAGTCGCAAAACACATGCTGTGCTGAACGCTGTGCCGGCAAGCAATTTACCAGATTACAGGTGCGTAGCGAGGTAAAAGCCGGTCTTTAGTAAATAGGACTTAGGGGCTAAAAATAGATGCATAAGATCCTCTCAGAGACCTCATTCATGAACTCTGGTGTGGAAAGAACAGGAGAAAGTAGAGAAGAGGTGATGAGTGGAGCCAAATTATCCTCATGGGAAAACAAGAGTTTTAAGAATCTTCCAGACATCAGCAACATCTTTCTTCAGGTCAAAATGCAATAACTCAAAGGGGACAAACTTTCATTATTAAAAACCCCTCACAGCAGAAATGTTTTTTCCACATTAAATTAGGGATGGGCATTCGATTAAATTTTTTTAGTCGATCGTCGGGAGAATTAACGATCGACTATCGATTAATCATTAATATTTTTATCATAAAAATAATTATTTAACTTTTATAATTCAAAAATGTTGAATACAAAAATACAGCGCGTTTTCCTCCATGAGACCTTTATTACAAGATCAACTTGTGGCAAACAGTTAAACTACATTTAGTTAGACAAATGGAACATATATGCGCTTGAATATGCGGTGCTCTAAAGCAGCGGAACCTGCATCTGTGAGCCGCATTCTTAAACAGAGACTTCATTTGTTCCAAAAAATCATGACCTCTTCATGATTATTTTTTTAAAATCAAAACAGAAGGTCACAGATAACGGAGTATGGTGTCAAATATTGCACCCTGGTGGTAAAATGTTGAATTGCTGCCACACAGTGAAATTCATTTAATTGCTTCAAGACACACACTACGCTAGGCAACGCAAACTGCATTAGATAAAAAAAGTATTTGATTAATCAATAACAAATTAAAGTCATCGACTAAATTCTTAACGATCAATTATCGATCGTCGATTAATCATGCCCATCCCTACATTAAATAATAGTAGATACAGCACAGCTCAGAAATAGCTCAGCGGTAGAGAATTATGTTAGCAGTGCAAAAGTTCATGGGTTTAAAACCAGAAAACATACTGAAAATTTTTTTTTACAACTAGCTTGTAATGCAGTTTAAGTCGCTTTGGATAAAAGCGTTTGCCAAATGCATAAATGTAAATTATCTACATGGTATTTTGAGCTTAAACTTCACATACGTACTCTGGGGACACCAAAGATTTATTTGACATCTCAAAAAAGTCTTGTAAAATGTCCACTTTAAAGAAAAGCCAGTCGGCATGAGCTCAGACACTGTTATTTTCTCCTCGATGTCACCTTTTACTAATAATGATTAATAATCATCATTAGTGCTGCAAAATTCTAGTTGATAATTTGTTAAGTCCGAAATTATGAAATCCTTTCCACACAGTAAAAATGTCACTTTATCATCTTATAACAAAGGCTTTAACTAAAAGATGCAGAGTTACAGGTTGTTTGATTTATTTACTTTATAAATGTATGGCAGTGATAATTATACAGTCCCGGTGATAAGTTAAGAAAATAAATTGTTTCCCAAAATCTTAACAGTCTTGAAGGTGTATTTTTAAATGTTTATAGTTGTGTAAAATGTATACTTATAATTTAAATATTTTGAAATTATTATTAAAGAATATTGAAAAAAAGCAGCCAATAAAAGCCCAGAAAAGGTGACTACATGAAATTACTGTAGTTATGTATGTGCTGTAAATGAAAATGCAATAATTATGCTGTAAGTTACAAATACAGTGAAGTTACTGTATATGCTTCTACGTCTGCCCTTAAGTTACTGTAAAATTTACAGCAACCTTTTTCACTGTAAAAAATTTGCTGTAATTATGCAGCTGGTTTCCAGTAACTTACTGTAGAAGATAAAGATTGAAAATGTTTCATGTTCATTTAACTTTGAACAAATTTTTGTCAGTAAATAACATAAATGTAAAATCTACAGTAAGTTACTGGCAGCTAGAATTTTTTTTTACAGTGTAGCATGTTAAAATTGACACTTTGTAGGTGTGAGCAAAAATCAGCTGTTTTGGGGTGTGTCCTTTTAAATGCAAATGAGCTGATCTCTGTACTAAATTGCAGTGCCGTGGTTGGATAGTGCAGAGTAAGGGGCTGTAACATCCCCTTCTGACATCACAATGGGAGCAAAATTTCAACCTATTTTTTCACATGCTTGTAGAGAATGGTTTAACAAAACTAAGTCACTGGGTTGATCTTTTCACATTTTTTAATACAAGCACCGGGGACCCAATTATATCACTTAAACATGGAAAAAGTCTGATTTGCATTATATGTCCACTTTAAAATATTGTGTATATTTCTTTCAGTTTTTCCATTCCCTGCACCACTTCCTAAAAAATTAGACTGCAGAAGCTGTTATTGCTGCCGGCATCTTGAACATGTTCATTAATTGCACCAGCCTCCAACCCCACAGAGAGACTAGAGACAGGGCACTGACAAGTGATGCAAAGATGCTCTCAATGTTGTTGCCTCTTAATCTGCTCTCGGCAGACAGCAGGGAAGTCGAGAAAACAGCTACGTGTGAACCACAGAGGCAGGGTCTATTTCACCCCCCCCCCCCCCATTACCACCACCCTGCTTAGTGGCGTGAAACCAAGGGCTCTCAAACAAGCACCATGTCTTATTGTTTGGGCACAAGAGGCGGCAGAGCTGAGCGAGGATTAAGGAGATACTGAGCTGATACTGATCAGGGTTTATTCCTGTGGTCTGTGAGAAAGTACTCAAGCTTAACGCTGGGATTTCTTCATGGTCAAGACTAATGAAAATAGAGCTTGTGTGTTGTTCTGGGATTAAAACAGAAGAATGATTAAGTCTTGAAAATGAGTCACTGATTGAAACCATGGCTCCAGGCATGTTGAGCCATGGTGCTTATGCAGGGAATGCAGGTTTGAATCTGGTTTGCATCGTGCCCCATCTGATTCATGCTTGCTATTTTTTTACAATTCCTAGTGTTTTCCTAGCCTGGTCCAACCAGACTCTCATACATTCATTAAGTAGGGTCCATTGTTGAAGTTTAAAACTATTGGATCTGCCCAGAGTCACTCAGGATCTGCCAAAGCCAATCGCTAACGTGTGGTCGTGACGTATATCATGCACCGAAACCGGACGGAAACAACAAGTCAGAATAATCAGACAAACAAAACTTAGCAAACCTGGTTCTTGCTCCGGCTTTAACTTCTGTATATTCGGCAGTTTTGCAACAACGGACCGAATAGCTTTTCTCACGTCTGCCATTACTGAACTACAATTCAAACTGACGCACGACCTCAACGTCATCGTTCTTAGCCACCCCCATCTGTTCGCTGATTGGTCCTGCAGATTTTTGCAGGAAAAAACGAAACTCTATAGAGCCATCCCAGACGTACTGCTGAAGCGAAATGAAAATTAAGCGGAAGCACGTAGGAGGGCAGAGCCAGGCTAGTGTTTTCCTAGGGGAGCTAGAAAATGAGTATATTTTCAAAAAAAGTGGAGTGTCCCTTTAAGGAAATATAGCATACGTGTGTTAATAAAAAAAAAACAATAAATAAAAGCTTAAAATTGTATAAAAGCAATTGATCGAGTGAGTAAAATTATTATTATTAATAATTCATTTATTATTATTTTGTTCAGTTTTTATTTAAAATATCTATTTGGTTTTCAATTTAACATTTATATGAAACTCTGCACAATGCAGCCTTATAATAAAAAAGTTAAGATATTTTTCATTTTTATTAATATTAGTATCTATAAACTACATTACGCATTTGGTAGATGCTTGCTTTAATTCAAAGCGACTTACTGTGCATTACAAGATACATTTTTTTTATCAGCATGTGTGTTCCCTGGGTTCGAACCCAGGTCCTTTTGCGCTGTTAATGCAATGCTCTACCTTTAAGCTAAAGAGGAGCACCATGCTATTATGACGTTATGGTGGATTGCTTTACAAAATCATATACAAAATATGATAATCCATTCGATAAGGCCAGGCATTAAATCAGCACACTGCTTTTAACAATAACAATAAGTGACTCAATTTTAGCTTTAGTAAAAGAGCTGCTGTGTCATGCTCTCTAACTCATCCACATGCACCTTGAACTGACCGAGCAATGTATAAAAGCCCACTTATTACTCAGTCACAGGTGACCTGCTGTCAACCGCAGTGAGAAACAACAGATAAGACTCTCCACACACAAAACCCTTCTCTTGCCCCGTGTACAGTATACACCACCCCAAGCCTATTTTCGTCGGACTTGCCCTGAGGCGGCCCCTTAGAGCGCATTAGAGTCAAAACAGAGATGAGAAACCGACCTGGAAAAGGCACGCTGGAGTAGAGCACTAACCGGGAGCTGTGCTGACTCATGCTCCCCTGAGAAATGATATACGAACAATCGGGAGTTCTGGTGGCGGCCGATCCAAAGGAGAAGATGGAATTAAAGCATTTGAAGGAGTCGCAAAGGGTTTGAGTCACACAGCGAGAAAAAAGTAGGGCAGCATTAACTCATGCTGGCCCCGCTTTCTCTCTTCTGACACAATGCTTTCTCAGTGTGTGTGAAAGCCCGGACGCAGAACCCAAGGCATTGTACGTACATAACAGAAGGCCAAGAACAGAGGGAGGGTGTGTGGTTTAAATAAACCGTGGTGTTGTTCTAAGGGTGGGCTGCGCATGGTGCGCAATAATGACAGTGGAAGTTGTCTGAGATAAAACATATGTCAGACCCTGTGCGCTTAACCTATAAAAGATGCTCAGATAGCAAATCCAAAAAATGTAAAGGTATAGTTCACCCAAAAATTACATTTCTGTCATCATGATGTTCTAAACCTGTATGAGTTTCTTTATTTTGTGGAAGACAAAAAAGATAATTTGATAAATGATGGTAAGCACAGTGTCACAGTTGACAATACCCATTAACTTCCATAGTATTTGTTTTTTCTACTATGGAAGTACCGTCAACTGTGTGGCTACCAAATATATTTTTGTGCTTTGTGAATAAAGAAACTCATACAGTTTCATAAAATTTTCATTTTTGGGTGAACCTTTTCCTTAAGTACACAGTCAGCCCTTTATTTGGACCCACAAAACCCAGACAGCTATTTTACTGTAGCCCAGATGAAAGACATGCACCATGTTTTGGAAAAAAGCATTAGCATATTTTGAAACACAATTTGAATAATCCTGTCTGCTTGACACCACTATAAAGGATCCTTTGTTTTTGAAGGCCTTGAGGGGAAATGAGGCAGTGGAATATTTCAAAACAGCTTTAGGAAAAACCTTTTTAATGTAAAAATAGCACAATAGCTTTCAATGGGACATGTGTGCTTTAAATAGGTCATTGACACCTTGCACTGCTAATGCAGAATGCACTACTTGTGACTAAATGACCCAGTAAAGCGCACCCTTATTTTTGATTATTCAAGCGTTTCTCTTACATTGGATCTCAGTTATGTTTTAACTATGTATGTATGTCCCAGTATTTTAGGTATGTTATTTCAGCTTCATCCCAGATGTTTCTCCATGCACTGGAAAATAAGAAATAGACACAAAAGAGAGACATGCATGGGTACAGAACTTCAAAATGAATGAGGGTAGCACAGACACTTTGGCCTTGAAACATTTGACATATATTTTGTTATTTGTAGACAAAATGATTAGTGTATACTAGGCTATTGAAATTATGGCTGCCTAATGATTAATCGTGACTATTTGTTTGGAGAATAAAAGTTTTTGTTTACATAATTATTATACACAGTACATCAACATATTGTGTATATATAATTACACACACATGCATGTACTGTATAACTTCAAGGAAAAATATATTGATACAATATTTATATTTACATATGTTGTAAAATATATGTAAATACATAAATTAAGGCTGTCAAAATTAATTACATACAAAATAAAAGTTTGTTTTTGCATAATATATGTGCGTGCACTGTGTGTAACTATTTTGTATATATAAATACACACATGCATGTTTGATTTAAGAAACATTTACATGTTTATATTTATATTTATTTACATTTGAATATATTTTATATTATATATATATATATATATATATTTATTTATTTATTTTTTATTTATTTTGTTATTTTATATATATATATATATATATATATATATATATATATATATATATATATATATATATATATATATATTTATTTATTTTTTATTTATATTTTTTATATTTATATTTTATTTATATTTTTTATTTATATTTTTTATTTATATATATATAGGCGGTTTCAGAAGTAACAACATAAACAAGCGGCTTTTGTGGTCATCACGTAGCTTCCGGTAAACTCTGCTAAAAATAAATTACAACAAAGTCCTTTTAAAGTAGTTTATTTATATAACAATCAAAATAAACAACACGTAGATTACCTAGGAAACCAAAACATTTGTTATTTTCGGAAAGGTATGTTTAAGAGTTCAGTTTATCAACTAGTCAGACCAATAAACAAACAGAAACCGAAAGTAAAGTTCTGATCAGACGCACAATCGCGTGACTGTCTATATATAATAATTACACAAATATATTATGCAAAACAGACTTTTATTTTGTATGCGATTAATCGTGATTAATCTTTTGACAACCCTAATATAAATGTATACACATGCAAATATTTTGTAAATACTGTATACATACATGTGTGTGCGCATTTATATTATATACATAATTATTATACACATTGCACACACATTTAATATGTAAACAAAAACTTTTATTCTGCAAACAATTAGTCGCGAAGAATCGTTAGGCAGCTCTTATAGAAATAGTTTAATAAAAAAAAACACCTGCTCATGTCACATAATGTACTATAAAGCTTTAAACTGCACAATGCTTGTCTATGACGTATTGTCTTTTCTGTGTGCACAATGTTTGCAACACAACTAAAACTTACATAATTCAAAATGAAACCTGCATCCAGTTTTATATATCAGAAGTCTACAAACAAATAGTTTGACAGCAAATTAATGTAGCACACAAACTTAAAAGGTAGCTGAAATGCATGTAAAAGATCTAAAATAACACGAAAGAAGAGATGTCTGTGAAGAGAGAAAAAAGAGGGGGTCACTAATGACTTTGGTCGCATAAAATGGTTTCGGTATTCTTATCAGTAGTGTAATGGGACAGAGCCGCAGATAAAGAGGCAATGCGAGTCATCTCGGGTCTGCCATATAACATACAAAAACAGCCATGTCAATATCTCTCATTAAGGAGGGGCGACTTTTATTCCTCAGCGCAATAAATAACAACACTAGTGCCACAACGCTGCAAGGAAATCGATGGCTAGCTACAGTATGAGTCAGCAGTGCTTGAAGATTTTTATATTTACCCTTAAATTTAAGGGACAACCCTTTACAAAACCAAAATCATTTCTTATTAGCAATAATTTGTTTCAGCAGATCTTATTGCCTCTTGTCTTTATGGATTCTGTAGCTTAATCAGTACAGCATTGCGTTAGCAACCCAAAGGTCACTGATAGTATGTATAGCTTGAATGCACTGTAGGTTGCTTTGGTAAAGGATCTGCAAAATGCATAAAAGTAAAAATAATAGTAAAATTGCATCGGGATTTATTAGTTATTACAGAAATTGTTGACAGCATTGACAGTCTTTTTATCTTATGATTTTCACTCTCGTGTGATTGGTAACGTGAGCAGATCTTTAATCCTAATCCTGTTGCACGTGCAACCATTGGTGGCTCAACTGAGAGCCTATAAGAGGAGATATTTTGCAGCTATGGCCATATGAGACAACAGCAGTCAAAAACACAAGGAAGTCTGGCACAGAGGCTTGGAAGCCAGAACACCAGCCATCTAGTTACTCGCTTGGCATAACACACGGCCAATATTTAATCTGAGTAAAGAGATGAGGTTATTTTCCCTTTAGTATCCTGCAGGAAATAACCATAATTGTCATGTTTTGGCAGAATGAAAACAATCACATGAAGATTGTCCAACTGTCTCTACTTTATTCTTACATCATGTCATTCCAAATACATTTGACTTTCTTTCAACTGGGAAATACAAAAGGGAAAAATTCTGAAAACTGTGTTGGCCCCCTTATTCATGCTTTTATGATGCTTTTGTGTCCCTTTAGATGCCTGAATGCTCCAGTTGCCATTCACCGTAACTGTTAGAAAAAGCCACACGTGTACAGTCTTATGAATCTCTCTGTTTGTAGGTAAACAAAAGAAAGTAAGTAGGTGTGACTTAATCATGACAAAATGTATAATTTTGGGTGAATTGTCACTTTAAAGGCACAATATGTATTTTTTGCCACTAAATGACACTAAACAACAACAGCAACAACACCATAGCTTGATGACACTGTGAAAGAAGGTTGAACGATGGGAGTTGTAGTCTTCACTGTCGTAAGAAGTGTTGGGGAAAGTTACTTTTAAAAGTAATCCATTACAATATTAAGTAACTCCCAAAAAAGTAACTATTTGTGTTACTTAGTTACTTTTCATGGAAAGTAATGCTTACGTTACTTTTAAGTCACTTTTGCATTACTTTTTCTTGTCAGAGGCTTGATCTCTTTCAGGCCTTACAGGGTTTTTTTATGACTGAAAAGTTCTGCATTCAGAAATTGCATATTTCATCACAAACATGTCGAGCTCTGGCCTGCCATCTCAGTTTCTGACTTAAACTTGCATTACTTTTTTTTAAAAGTAACTAAAATATTAGGGGTGTGACGAGATCTCGTGCGACGAGATCTCGCGAGATTAAATGTGTTTCGCGAGATTACATGTGTCTCGCGAGATTTCTTGTGCAGGTGCTGGCCGTTTCTCAAATAAAAGACTGCATTCTTCGGAGGTCGCATTTTTAAGCTGCATTTACTTCATCACTGTCTTATTAGAGATTATTAACAATTATAAAGTTTACTAATTATTTAGTTATTCACAACTTGTTGTAATATGCTCACGACTTGCGAATGTAATGCTTAGTTAATGATCTGAAATAAACCTTGATGACGTATGCAGCCTGCATATGCGACCTCCGGAGGATGCAGCTTTCTGTTTGACCCTTTTACAGTGCATGCATTATATTTGTCTTTTACTGCGTTTGCTTTTTTGTTTAGGTTTCCAATAATGTTCGTTTGTGAGCTTGTGTGAAATCTGAGACGCCTTGTGTTTGTCTGTTGATCAGTGTCAGATGTGTCTCAGCAGATTAAGCACTCACTCAGAGTTTACATGATTTAATGTCTGCATGTTCTTGCTCAAAAAATAACAGTGGCTTTATCATTTCTAGTGTAAAGAAATTGACATATATTAAAAATAATAATTTGGATTTAAACATTGTTTGACTAAAAATAAGCGTTTCTCTCCGTCTAAAGTGAAAGTGAAGAGAGCGTCTGCGAGACGAGTCCTCTATCGCCCCCTGCAGGCATTTGTTATAATTCATACTTAATGCTTTTAATTAATAGGCCACAAAATGTTGTTTAATGTAACTTGGTTTTAATACTTTATTTGAACCAATTATTATTGCATCTTCGTTATTATGTCATTTTAAATGCTACTGCTCACTTGGGTCTATTTTTATTACCCCAAAATAACAAATTACTTCATTATCAGTTAGCAAAATAATTGTTAGGGCCAGTCCTTGATTAGTTTAAACATTTAAAAATAATGTGATTTCTGTTTCTTATTTATTTATTTTATCATTGAGGGTTTCTTAAAAAGTGTAAAAATATCGTCTCGTCTCGTGAACCCAATCTCGTGTTTCGTCCCGTCTCGTGGATCAAGTGTCTCGTCACACCCCTATCAAATATTAATGTGTACATTTAAAAAGTAATGCATTACTTTACTCGTTACTTCAGAAAAGTAATATTATTACGTAATGCACGTTACCCCCAACACTGGTCGTAAGTAATCCAACAGGATTTACAAATCATGTTTATTGATGACGTACTAAAAAAAAAAATGTGTGGCTTGATAAAGGTACTACTTTTGGTTTAAACATAAGGATAATTTAAGTTAACACACGTGAACAAAATATATATCACTGTGCTAGTGAGTTTTGGATATTTTAATGCAAAAATCTTACATAGTGCCTTTAAAGGCCTTTAAAGGTCCTTTAGCGGCATCTAGCAGTAAGACCAATGGCTCATTCTACAGCTGAAACGCATAGTGAAGCTACGGTAGCCGCCACAGGACAAACACGTCATCGTCTGAGGCAATGTAGTAACAAAATGTGCTCTATAGTACAGTTTGTCTGTTTAGGGATACTGTAGGAACGCAGCGGTGCAAAATGGCAACCTCCATGTAAGGGAACCCGCAGTGTTTGTAGATAAAAACGGCTCATTCTAAATGAATAAAAACAACACAGTTCATTTTGTAAGGTCTTTATACACCACTGATAATATAGTTATGCATATTATATTGCAATTCTGTCAAGAGATTCTTCAAAATGTCCCACATTGCACCTTTAAGAAAACTGTAAGCCCTGTTTCCATGTCAGACGAGGGGTAACACTATAAACAAAGATTAACTGTAATGTGTTCAGACTTCACAGAATCCCTCATCGCTGTTGTTTGCTGACCCGGTATCCCCACATACATTTGGTCGGTTGATCAGAAACGCACAAAGGGTTTCGCTTCATACAAATGACTTCATAGGGCTTCAGATAGGAACTCTGTTGCCAGATGACCTCACCACAGCACTCTCCAGCACACCCTTATTCAATTACCCACAATGCTGAACTGGACTGATAAACTGCCTGTAAATACAAGCCAACCATCACAGCATCTCTCCCTCAAATTTTAGCAAGACAGACTGTGAATTTATAAAATAAGAAAGAGGTTGTCTTTTTCCAGTCCAGACCAGGACGTTTTGAACATGAACAGATGAACGAGCCGCAAGGCAGATCAAAGGGCTTGTACGCACTGTCAAGTCTGTCAAAAGCTCAGAGGCTATTGGGAATTGGAAACATGATGAGATGTACAGGTCTCTGTAAGGTCACAACAAACATACTATTGTAATGTAATTTCAAAGTAAACACAAGAAAGCAACCACAGATGATCTCAATATTCACATGGCCGTCATGCACATATGTCACATGACATCAGAAACATATCACCACAAATATTGGTTTGTAATGCTTAAGGGGAGATTACAGAATGAACAAACTGAGGAGTAAACATAGTAAAGCATATAGTGTTTAAAAATTTTTTTTAAGCAAATCAACATAAATCCTACTACTAAAACTTTAAACTATATATATATATATTTTTTTTTTTTTTGACAACAGGACCTACTACACTGTCAAAATATGTACCCTAGATGTCACTGGGACGGTACAGTACCCTTTCAAAAAGTACAGCTTTGCACCTAAAGAGTTGCTATTGGTACCTCAGAGGTACATATTGGTACCAAAGAATGCATATTATTACCTCAAATGTACACATACGGAATAGGGATGCTAAACAATTAATCGCGATTAATCGTTAGCAGAATAAAAGTTTTTGTTTACATCATATATGTGTGTGAACTGTGTATAATAACTTTGTATAAATAAATGTACACACATGCATGTAAATACTTAATATATAAAATGTTTTTCTTAAAATTATACATGAATGTGTTTATATTTATATATATACATTATTATTATACACAGTTTACACACATATGTGATGTAAACAAAAACTTTTATTCTGCTAACGATTAATCGCGATTAATTGTTTAGCATCCCTAATACGGAACCAAATGTGTACATATCTGTACCTACTGGTACATATTAGGACCTTTTAAAAGGGTACTGCCCCACTATTTATACTACAATGTTATCTGGGGTCTTTTCTTGCGAGTGATTAATGTTGTTTGACGCAACCGTGACACACACTTTTGTTCATTCTGTAACTGGGAAAGCCCATCCCAAAACACCCTCCAATCGTCTGCCCTTCTTGTCTTGTTTTATTATCAAGTCTTATTTTTTCCGCAAACTCAAGAGGCACCAGCGTGCACGCACACGACTACAGATTACTATCAGGAAAACACAACAAAAGCGATGCTCTCGAAAACAGGACATTGGGAAAAACATCTACAAGAACCATGCAAATCAATAAGCAACATCCTCATTCTTTACATAGCCAGAAATGTTGAGCGTGTCATTATCAGTACGGGGTTATCTGACGTGACGTTAACAGATGTTATTCAAAATCTAAAATATTTTGTCTCAAAATAACACTAAACTGTCAAGCTCTATATATTGTGATATATTGCGGTATATCACAATGTATTGTGATCGGTTTTTTCTTTTTTGAAACATCAACCCATAAGATCGTTCAAACAGCTGCCTGTGACAAAGATAAAGCATTGTTCTTCCGAGCAAACTGATCTGTCACAGCTACACCAAGAACTTTCGGTTTTGTGCCGGAAAGTTGATGGACCGAAGAAAGACACAAGAAAGGTCACAGAGATTAAGCGCAGCCCACATTTACACACATACACCTGACAAGGAGAAGGACCTGTGTTAAATGTAAACATATCTTTAAAAGCATCATTAGTTTACCATTGCAGAACTGCAGCAGTGATGAGGTGTCATACAGACTGCTGTAGCTAGAAAAGCCGTCCTCCATCCTATTATCCCTCTTTTTTCCTGGTTCACCGATAACTCCCCGTTACTCTTGCTGACTGGCCTCTACAGCCCATTCAACATCCAGTCTTCATCTGGGGTCAGCCTACAAGTGTCAGTCACCATGACAACTCATTCACCCCAAGCTTGAGTCGTGCAAACTCACAATCTCTTAGTAAATAGCTGAACAAAATTGCGAGTTTCCAAAAGAGAAAGTGAAAATAGTCAATTTCTTCCTTGTGTCCTCTTTTCCTGTCCTGTTCTCCTGGGTGAGACCTCCAGAACGAAAATAAGCCTGTACTGGGTTTCTCCTCTCAGAGGAAAGCTGCGTGTAAGTGTTGTGTAATGTTGAGTGCGCTCCACTGCCTGTGAGTCTTCTGTCCCGGTCTGACAAAGAGAAGCGACCAATCAGAACAAAGGAGGTGGGGCCTCTTAAAACAACTCCTCCCACTCCAGCTGACTGAAAGACTCTGATGCCGTGCTGAAGAAATTCAAGCCAGAAAGATGACTTTGCTGCTTTAAAATAGAAACAAGGTGGTATTTATTGTTGGTAAAGAGCTCATTGAGTATTTTGAGGCGTTTTGTGTTTTGACACAGATTCAGACACACAGCTGTGCTACGAAAACAAACCGAAGCAAAGAGGATTATGATCATGATGCTTATGGGTAGGACTACAGTAAATCTAAGCTGTCATTTTTTATAAAGCCAGAAAAGACGCTGTGATTCAACATATATTTCAAAGGCTTTCACTATATGAAAACTAAAGATTTCTTAAGAGACAGATAGGGGAAAACAGACAATAGTGTTAGAAATAGTCAGCAAAAAAGTAGAAGAGTACAGATGAGGTTCCAACACGATAAAGAAGGGTTTTGAGGACTTTCCATGTTTCAGCCAAAAAACATGATCTCATTCGTTCCACGTTTTATGCCATAAAACAAACAAGCTCGCAAGAGGAAGAATTAGAGCCAAGCACTGACTATTCAAACCTTATCAGCCCTCAGACAGACAAAACTGTCTGGAATAACATCAAAGAGAAAATGGGTTTGGAGAAAAAATGAAAACATATCCCAGACTGCGGGTTGTCACAAGGGAAAACCTTTTTAATTATTCAGGAGGCAGGAGCACACGGTGGAATATGTGTAAGGACGACAACGTGGCCTATATATTTACAGATCTCAGAACAGTCACACAAAAAGAGAAAGGGGCAGGAAAGCCCGCTTTAAAGATTATTCTCATGACCCAACCCCCTCAGTCGTAATGGTGAGCTGAAAAGAGATGTGTGTTAAATTGGATTTCTGGGGTTTCTGTGTCCAATTTGACCATGGCTTGTATCTCAGAGGGCCAAAAATTAAATGAAAAGAGGTGGAAGATGAGACTGTCTCATTTTTTTAGATCTTTCATGTTCATCTCCTGAGGCCAGGATTTCAGTCTGACATCAAAGATCCTCAAATCCAGCATGAACCCCCCAAAATACATATGTGGATGTTTAATTTTCTCTTTCATTTTTCATGGATCTGGTGAATCCGAGAACTTCCTGAACTAAATCTTTTGCTATTTTTTATATTAAAGGTAAGGTATAATATCACTAGATTGCATATATGTGTGCCAAAATGACCTGGGTTTTTATTTATTTTAATTAAATATTGTTGCATCTTTGTCACACCAGTAATATGCTGCTTATCTGTTTTTACATATAAAATAAAGGCCATTTTAAATATATTGTTCATATTTTATTAATATTTAGTAAATGGACAAAAAAATTGATTTTTACAAAATCTGAATAAAGCTGAATAAATAGCCTGGTTTGTTGGGATAGGACATTATTTTTTAATTAATTACATAATCGTAAAACTATACCATATTACAAATATTCAAAAATGTTGACAAAACTATATATTGTTGGAAAGCTCTAAGTAGTTTTCATATTTCAAAACCTTTTTGCAGTAATAATAATGCAGTGACAGTAATTTATTAATTTGTGACAAGAGTATGCAATAAATCGTTGACACCTAGTGGCCGTTGTTGGTAAAATCGCTAAAAGTGTGACACAAACATAATTTTTTGTGATTTTAACTTAAAATTTGGATCAGAACTACTTGAGACGGCTTCATGTTTGCATTATTACTTTTGTAAAATATTTACATTTTTATAATTTTATTTATAAAATTAATATGTAATTGCATTATTCTCATTTATTAAAATAAATGTAAACTGATATAACAATTTATTTATTTAACTTTTCACCAGTTCTGACACTTCTGTAAAAACCCCCAAAGTATTTTCTTTACAACTTTAAAACTATATATTGTTGGAAAGCTCTAATTAGTTTTCATATTTCAAAACCTTTTTGCAGTAATAATAATGTAGTGACAGTAATTTATTAATTTGTGACAAGAGTATGCAATAAATCGTTGACACCTAGTGGCTGTTGTTGGTAAAACCGCTAAAAGTGTGTCACAAACATAATTTTTTGTGATTTTAACTTGAAATTTGGATCAGAACTACATGAGATGGCTTCATGTTTGCATTATTACTTTTGTAAAAATATCATTTATTAAAATAAATGTAAACTGCTATAACAATTTATTTATTTAACTTTTCACCAGTTCTGACACTTCTGTAAAAACCCCCAAAGTATTTTCTTTACAACTTTAAAACTATATATTGTTGGAAAGCTCTAATTAGTTTTCATATTTCAAAACCTTTTTGCAGTAATAATAATGTAGTGACAGTAATTTATTAATTTGTGACAAGAGTATGCAATAAATCGTTGACACCTAGTGGCTGTTGTTGGTAAAACCGCTAAAAGTGTGTCACAAACATAATTTTTTGTGATTTTAACTTGAAATTTGGATCAGAACTACATGAGATGGCTTCATGTTTGCATTATTACTTTTGTAAAAATATCATTTATTAAAATAAATGTAAACTGCTATAACAATTTATTTATTTAACTTTTCACCAGTTCTGACACTTCTGTAAAAACCCCAAAAGTATCTTCTTTAAAACAAGACAGAGATTAGGATTCAAGACCAAAAAATGCCAGAGTTATATTCATTTGTAGGTGTATATCTCTCACACACACAAACACACAAACTCTCAAATGGTATTTGACGCACTTCTTTCACCAAAATTATTGATATTTTTGTTTACATTACATATTAAGGTTATAACCTTAAAACTAAACTCATTCAAAATAATATGGAGAATGTATGATTTCCCACTCAGATCTGTTGGGACTATACACTTCATAATAATTCAAAAATCATGTTAATGTGTCAGCCATCTGTATGAAAAATTCCAGTACAAAGAGAGAAAAATATTGTGCACTGGTAGAGGTGCTGGGAAATTGCATTGCCCACCCGGAGAGGGAGAGATAGAGATAGAGGGTGAGGGAGGGGCGAGAGACCAACTGGGGTAGGGAGAGCAGGGGTAGTTCATCATGGTTGGGTAAGTATGGGGATCCCTCGGGTGGCAGCTGGACAGAGCTACACCCTCCTATTGTTCTCCAATTATAATGACTGCACCTTAATTACACAAACATATCATACATTAGTATATACCCAAAACATTAATGAGACACAGACCCACGCTTGGGTGGGGATCCATTATCACATAAAATAAAGAAACTATACATTATGTTAGGCTATAGACCACAACCCAAATAATCTGCTATTACTAGCTATTTCAGCATGTCTATCATCAATATTAATATTCTAGAAGCTATGAGATAACATAAAATAAATGTATAGAGGCAATGTAAAGAGACAAAGATAACACCACATAAAGTGTCTATGAAGAAATAATCCTTTCACTGTTGAGAAAATTAATTTTAGTTTCTTTAAACCATGACATTGCAGTTGACCTGTAATAACAGGATAAAGCTCTTTGGGGCGGTTTCCCAGACAGGGTTTAGATTAATCCAGGACTAGGCTTTAGTTATATAAGGACTTCTAAGTAGTTACATACCTTACAAAAAACAATACTGATTTGCATATTGAGACAAAACAATGGTACAGATATAATTTAAAATATGTCAGTGCACAGTTTTCAGTTAAGGCAGTTCAAACATGCATTTTAGTCCGGCACTATATACTGCCTCTTTATTATTTATCTTAACCATGTTGAATACATTATGTACAAAGTAACTGTCTACTGTACTGTTTTATTTGCAAACATGTTCTCGTCTAGGACTATAGCATCAAAAAAATTGAAGGTCAGGAGGTCAGGAGGTTATGATGATCATCTGAAGTTTAAACAGTGCCAGCACCTTCTTTGCTGTGAAGTCCAAGCGAATATTTATTTATTTCAATTAGGAATGTGCATGAATATGTAAGCTTATTTTTACATAACCGCTTAATATAATTGTACAAATTGTGAATAAATAATAATCTTTATTAATCTTTGGGTCCCTCTGTGATGCAAGAAGGGGATAACCACCCCTTAATCTGCACTATCCAACTGTACTGTAATTCTCTTTTTTTTTTTTACAAGTCTCTCTCTCTCTCTCTCTCTCTCTCTCTCTCTCTCTCTCTCTCTCTCTCTCTCTCTCTCTCTCTCTCTCTCTCTCTCTCTCTCTCTCTCACCATCAACCCCAGAAAAGGGATTGTCTGTCACTTAGGATTGAAATAGCACTCATGATCCTTTTGGCTGTGAAAGGTTTTAGTGCAAATCCAGAATTAAGAACAAACCAGACATCAAATTACATAATGCAATAATCATAGTGACATCATTTAAATAACATTATATACTATGGGAAATTTGTCCATCAATGTGCCAGTAGAGGCAAAGAAGGCCAACAAAATAATGTTAAACGTACAACAATTTTATTTATAACAGAGTTTCCTGAGGATTTTTAATTATATAACGAATCTGAAAACTTCATGTATGATGCCTTTTCTTTGATGTATGGTTTGTTAGATAGGGTATTATATTTGGTTGTGATACAGCTATTTTACAATCTAAATATTAAGAAAATTACCTTCAAAGTTGTCCAAATGAAGTCCTTAGCAAGACATATTACTAATGATAAACATTTTTTATATATTTATGGTATAAACTTTACTTTTGGCATGACCAAATAGATGATTTTGACCCAAACAATGAATGGTTGGCTATTGCTACAAATATACCCGTGCATTACAGATTATAGGATGTTATAAATCATATATTTTTTGGTGCTACCTTGGTAACATAACTGGAAACGCCAACTCAAACGAGCATCTGGCAACATAACAAAAAATTCTTTGAATCTTGGCATAAAATGTGTCTCCCTTCAGATAAATGTGTCAAACCCTCAAAGAATCATGTTTCTGAAGGTTAGATTGTAAAGCATTGTGTTAGCAGCGTTAAGGTCGATTCCCAGGAAACACACATACTGATAAAATGCAAAGCTGTCTGCCAAAGATGTAAATATAGATTCTATTTATGAGGTTTGAAACAGAAAGACAATACAATAGATCTGTTGTTTGGGTTGTTGCTGTATGATACATGCAGCTGTTTATGGATTCATATATTTTCCTCTGTGATTATATATGGATATGTTTCTCTGCTTGCATGGCTTCTCACGTGTCCTGTGAAGCAGCAAGATTAATCATATTTGACTTGGCTGCTGAATACATGGACTTCCTCCCAACCCCCAATTCCCAACATGATGCTCTAGCATTTAGACCTAAACACCTACTCTATAGACCTAAACAGATACATTTTATTTCGACACAATATTTTACTATATCATTCATGATATTCAGATTAAAGTATAGCAAATGTACATTTCAAGTCAATAACTGTGCTTCAATTTGCATATGTTTGTCGAATGAAAAACAATTTCCCTAGGCATTGAGTTCTGTACATGGTAATGACATATCGTGTGCCTCAAACACTATTGTTTTCTTCTCCTTATGTAACCCTTGTGCATGCAAAAGACTGTTGGAAAACAGCCCAATTTCAATATAAAACGACTGTGGCGCCCAATAACAGTTGTGATGTACACACCAACATTAAATTACACATTAAATTAATTACAATGTTGTTACAATGCTAAAACCAAACAAAGTTGTGACTGCTGAGTTAGCGCTATGCTAGTTAATGCTATATGCTAGTGTTTAGGCTGAAGTTCTACTATTGACGTTACAGTTACATTTTGCAGGTCCATACTGAAAAAAACACAAACTTATTTAGAAACGCTTATTAACAATCTCCAAATAATTGACTATTCCTCAAATTGTGAATTTCAAACATAAGATTTGTTTACACACAGAGAAAGTGCCCTGAAAAACAGCCAATCAGAGCAGAGCTCACATTATTATTCATGATGACCTTTATAAAGGTAATAATAGACCATTTTATTCTAAAGACAAATCGTAGGGTTGTAAATGGACATGTAAAAACAGGTAAAAAAATTGCACTTAATAAAGCCACATCCCAACTAGATATTGGAGAGCAATTTAACATATCAGGCTCTATCATACTCCCGGCGCAATGCACGACGCAAGTGTCTTTTGCTAGTTTCAACCCGGCGCAATTATCATTTTCACGTTTAGCGCACGTTTAAATAGCAAATGCATTTGCACCTAATTTTCCATCTGAAAATTAGGTGTTTTCGGGCGCATTGTTGGTGCGTTGCTAATTTGAGGCAACTGAAATAGACTACGCCAGGGGTGTCAAACTCAATTTCATCCCGGGCCACATCAGCATTACGGTTAATCTCAAAGGGCCGGTTGTATTTGAACGACTGTATGAATGTATCAACTCTTTTATTACTGTACATTGCATAATTTCTCTGCATTTGCTTACTATTGGTTTTGTTAATAACTCAATTAATACCTAGCTTTGAAAGTAGAAGGCCAGGCAAATAATGACAAAGTGTATAGAGTACAACTATTCTACAGATTATTTTAAAAAAAATTGTGGTGACAAAAACACATGTTGTATGTGAGTACAGTACACTCAAAATGTTCTGTTATCCTTCATTGTGCAGGTCAGAAAATGAGAGGCATTTTAAGATACTAATAAAAAGTTTTACAAACTCCACCACAATATGAATTTTTTTAGACACACATACTCTCACTTGTCATTTCTTGCCCTCTTTACAAAAAAGCTGTGATTTTTTTTTACCTGGCTTTAAGTGTCTGATTGACTGACGTCTCATGAGTTCAGTGTTGTAGGCTACAGATGAATAGTTTCAATTGTTTATTAAAAGTAATCAGTTCAGATGAGTCATTAGTTCGCGTATTTAGCGGGAATAGACGCGTTGTAAACTAATCTCAGCTGGACATCGCGAAACATTTCTGTACACGAGACGGAAAACATTTTCTTGCTGGATCCGCGTGAGCGCGTGCGCGACAGAGGGAGAGAAAGAACGAGCAGAGACTGTCCGTTTCCATATGCGGAGGTCGCATAGGCAGCGTCATCAAGCCTGGTTTATTTAAGTTAACTGACCATTACATTCGCAAGTCATACGCATATTACAACTATTTACTATAAACAAAGAATAATACTTAACTTTATAATTGTTAAAATTCTGAAACAAGACAGTCTTGATGACGTATGCAGCCTGGAAATGCGACCTCCGGAGGCTGCAGCCTTCGCATTCAGACACGCCCACTCTAGTAGTGTGCGCGTGCGGGGCACTGCTCGTTCTTTCTCATGCAATCATAATCATCACTGTAATTACATTACAAAAAGACTTTGGCGGGACAAAAATTAGTTTTGATGGCTGCTAAAAAAATAAATGTAGGAAATAACCTTCAAAAAAAATTATAATAACAATAAAATAATCTTTAAACTCTCGCGGGCCACATAATTAACATAATTTGTAAACTCTCGCGGGCCAGATGAAATGAGGGGGCGGGCCGGATTTGGCCCGCGGGCCTTGAGTTTGACACCCCTGGACTACGCCATTGACCAACAAAAACCTGGTCTAAAGGCTAAAGTCATTGGCGGAGTATTGTTTTTGTTATTTAATGAGTGTGTTAGAAATATGCGCCTATAAACAGGACGACAACGCGCGTTTGCTTATCACGTGGATGTGCAGCAGTACATAAACTTTTTAATATATGAAAATTCAAAGGATTAAAACGTAAAAGATTATTATTGAGTCTCTTGGACATAAATGAGGATCGATTATGAGACGTTACAAGGCGTAAGGAGCAGCTTCACCTGTAGCCTGGTAAGTAATTAAATGTTTTGCTTTAAATAAATGCAAATATTGAATATATTTTTAAATGTTTTTTTAAAGAGTAACTAAACCCCTGGTCAGAGCCTGACTCCACCCACTGCAATATTTGAAAAATGCAAGAAAAGTGGGCAGATCCCAACGGAGATAGAGGGGACGAACTAAGTGTGTGGTGAGATCGTAACAAGGGCGTGGTGAGCTTGAACCTGCTTACGTCACGAGTTATTTCTTGGACCCAACATCCAATAGGAAAATTCAACTGCAGTAGCCACCGTTCAACCTGAAGAGGGCAGCAATCAGACGTTTTTACACCATATATTGTAGTATTGAAACACTTTATATCCAAATGTCAAAAAACTTACTAAAATCAATGAACAGCACTAATAAAGCATCATTCTTACAGATCATTAACTAAAAAAAGTTGGTTTAGGGTTTAGTTACTCTTTAAATGCTTCCCACGGATTTATTGTATATGATGACTTTGTACCTCTGGATATGATGAGATGAGTGCCGTTTTTTAGTAATGCTCTTCAAAGAACTCACGGCGCTGTCCGAGTGCTGAAATGTCTCTACACGTTTGTAAATTATTTATCTCGTGTTTGTTACAAATAAAGTATTTTTAGAGTACAAACCTTTTCTTGCATATTTGTTAATTATTTTTTGAGATAACACTGATCATGTAGGATCATGTATCCATTCATTTGCAGCAATTAAAAGCCTGCTAATTTTACTTCCATGACTGAAAGAAAACAACTTTTAAAGGTTTTAATACCAAAAAAATAACAATTCAATGCTTCAACACAAATGAAAACACATTTTGTTAATATCAGTCTAAACTGGTGGTCTTCTTCCTCCACTTAGTTTTTCAGTTTACAAATTACGCTTTCTAAATTGGCATTAGGCATGGCGCCAGGCCCAAAACACACCCATAACTCATTACGAGAATAGGAACAACCCATTTAAGCTGTGTGCTTGGCGCATAAAAAAGTTTTCCCGTCGCTAAATTAGCAAAAGTGACATCGAACACACCCGTTTAGAGCGTGCGCCGTGCACTTCAGACAATATGCTTAGATCGTTAAAATAGGGCACTTTATTTCAATGCATTATTTGGCACCTTTAATAGATTCTGCCAACTAACGGTAAAGATTAAGCAGATTTGAAGCAAAAGTATTTGATAAAGATACAATACGTGCTGAGAGGATTTGGGTAATTTCTTTATTACATTTTTGACGCAGATGCCGTTTAGGCCATTTTTGCCAAATGTATAAATATATAGATTTTGTTTCAATCAATTAACGACAGTCTTTTTATATTTTTATTGTATCTTTTTGTAGTATTTTACAACCATCTATTTAACATTAATAAATTACTAAATTATAAACCTTGATGTTAAGATTGTTGAAGGATTAAAAAGAAAACCTTGATCTAATGACTGGTTCACTGGTCAAACCAATTACAGGTCAGTTTAGATCTCCTGCATTAGCAAAATATCAGGCTCATAAATCACATTGCTCTAATGGGATCTAAATGAGATAAGAAGTGCTTTCCTCCACAGTGTGAACTGCTTTTACTGGGACTGTATGGTATTCTCAGACAATCAGGTTACTCTGGCCGATCAATATAAAATCTTGAGCAACTCAGGAAAAGCTTTGAATTGCATTAGGAATGCAGATGCCCCTCCCTAGAAAAGACCAGATAAATGAAGCCAGTACCTAAACATTTTCCTTCTTGCTGTTAAATGTGATAAACAACTATGAAACCTCCTAAAGCAAACCTTAGAATGTATTTTTTTTAAAACTTGCGCAAAGATCAATTTAGTTACATGAAGTTTGCAATATAAACTGAATCTGGGTATGTATCTGCACAAGCATCTCTGATTTGCTCTGTCAAATTCTCCACCTCCAAGCTTATTTCTGTTATTTATTGTCCCTTATGATAAATAAACCAGGGTGGGGCAAAACATGTTCTCTTGCCGGCCAAACTAGAAATAAATGAAGGCTGCTGTCTGTTTGTCACGCCTACATGAGTGTCACCTTCCATAGAGGATTTTATACATCATATAAACAGTACAGATGTATGTAACATACTTTATAGCCACCCCTGTGAAATCGGATGACCACAGATACCACTGTCATCCACAGAGAAGCATACAATCAATAGGAATCTAATCATTAAGGCACATAAACAGGATGTGCGTCCACTGTGTGTCCATTTCCCACTGTGTTTCCACCTCAGATTTTTTTGATGTTTTTGATATAATCAGACAAATGTAATATATTTATAAATCAGCTAAATGTCATAAGACAAATATAATTTGTTATAAATCCTTGATGACCTTTAAGGAGGTGGGAGGGTTTTTCGGAAGACACTCTGTTATTGTAAATGGCGAAACAGTGACACCCTGTGGTAGTAACAGGCATGTGTATCCAAAATTCTCCCCAACTTGGGGGGTCACTGTTCCACCATTCAGGTAAAAATTTGCTATTATGGAGGGCAAACAAGTATTAAAAACTGTGCACTTAATTTATGTGTGTTTGTATAGCTCTTTTTTGCAATAAAGAGACACTGACAAGGACAAACTCTCTGATGTTCAGATCATTAATAAAAAACAATGGAAAAACAACAATGTAGCTAGCCACACCACCTCAAGTTAACACATTTTTTAATTATATAAGCAAATAATAAAAAAAATGGAAATGTCAATAAAATACTTACATTTATTAAAATTAAAATCATTCAGTCATGTTAAAGGTGGGGTGCACAATCTCTGAAAGCCAATGTTGAAATTTGAAATGATCTATTCTAAACAAACACGCCCCTACCCCAATAGAATCTGGACCTTCTTTTGATAGACCCGCCCCACACATACGCAACCCCGGCAACGATGTCGTTTTGTAGACAAACCCCTTACTGCTGATTGGTACTGAAGTGTGTTTTGGTACTCAGCCTGACTCCTTCTTCCAAAGAGTTTCTCAAAAATTGGGTACCCCGCCTTTAAATATTAAATTTTATTTTATTTCATATTATTATTATTATTTTTTATTATTATTATTTTATTGTTTATAACTTTACTTCACTTTATATTTTATTGAATATTTTATTTTATTTTTATTAACATTTTAAAGTAGCCTGATCATTTTACATTTAACCTGACCAATTTACATTTACAAAATAAATGCATAAAAAAAGGCTTATTATTCTTGTAAAACTACATTTAGATATGTATTAATGGAATGTTGGGGACATGACATCTGAATAATTTTTACAGATGCAGATTAAAGGGGACATTTAAGATGTCAAATAAATCTTTGGTGCCCCCAGAGTACGTATGTGAAGTTCTAGCTCAAAATATCATATAGATAATTTATTACAGTATGTTAAAATAGCCACTTTGTAGGTGTGTCCTTTAAAATGCAAATGAGCTGATATCTGTACTAAATGACAGTGCCATGGTTGAATAGTGCAGATTAAGGGGAGGTATTATCCCCTTCTGACATCATAAGGGGAGCCATATTGCAATGACCTATTTTTAACGTGCTTGTAGAGAATGGTTTACCAAAACTAAGTTACTGGGTTGATCTTTTTCACATTTTTAGGTTGAAGCCCTGATGACCCAATTATAGCGTTTAAACATGGAAAAAGTCTGATGAGGTTATTAAACATCACTTCATATCCATAACTATAAAGGACAATCTGAAGGACAGGCCGTCGGTGTATGAATGAGTGAGCGAATATGAATAAGAGGCAACTTGTAAAGCAATTTGGATGGCCATTGGTCTGTGAAAGCGCTATATAAAGCACTCCGTTTACCATTTACCAATCTTTATGAGTTGAAAATAATACACTGGACAAAATTGCGTTTAATGATGATTGCAAAACTACACTGCTATCGTCTTTTCAGTGCATACTTTAGATGAATGTATCATGATTCAATTAATGCAATGTAGCCTAAGTGGTTAATTTGGGACATTTTAAGAGCGAGTCAGTGGAAAACAAATGACCTCTTTTCATACAGAGGCTCAATTATACACAGTAGATTCATTAAACCCCGAGCCTCATTAAACAAAAAATGTTCCTCACTATTCTGCAAGGAATATTAAAGTACAGCCTAATGAAAGAGCTCAAGTACAGATTTGTAAATTATCTTTTAAGGTGCTGTATAAAACTACTTTTTTAAAGTTTGCCACTTGGGCCATCCTCATCATAGTACATACCTTAATATTTATGATGGTTAGTGAGTAAATACAAGAAACGACTAAAAGACTTACATTTAAATATGTCAGATAGTAATCATTTAAAGAAGACATTTCACAAGACTTTTTTAAGATGTCTAATAAATCTTTGGTCTCCCCAGAGGACATATGTAAAGCTTTAGCTCCAAATATCATATAGATAACTTATTATAACATGTAAAAATTTACACTTTGTAGGTGTGAGCCAAAATGTGCCGGTTTTGGGTGTGTCCTCTTAAATGCAAATGAGCTGATCTCTGCACCAAATGGCTGTGCCGTAGTTGGATAGTGCAGATTAAGGGGCGGTACTATCCCTTTCTGACATCACAAGGGGAGACAAAATTCAATGACATATTTTTCACATGTTTGCAGAGAATGGTTTATCAAAACTTAGTTACTGGGTTGATCTTTTTTTATGTTTTCTAGGTTGATAGAAGCACTGGGGATAAAATCATAGCACTTAAACATGGAAAAAGTCAGATTTTTAAATATGTTTTTTTTTTCTTACATATTCCAGTTTTGCCAGTTCACAATCGTTTTACTGTTCAATTTTACTTGTAAGTAAATAATAGAGCAGGTTCAGCAGGTTCCACTGTCAAAACTGGCCTATACTGAAAGTAATGTTCAAAATCAAACCTACACCAAAAAACTACCCAATCCTGATAAAACACAATATTGCATCACAGCAACTACTTGGATAACTAAAAAGCATTATAGATCACACAGCTTAAAGCCTCTATTGACTCAAACTGCTTTAAAGCGTCATGTATTTTCAAACACATCAGCATGCAAATAGCAATGACATGCCAGATTCCTAACAACAGATAGCACTGTCTCTGCAAACCCATAACAAAAATGAGATTTTCCACGTGACCCACAGTGATCCGAGAGACGGCACATAGCCTACATTCTCATAACAAACCTTGAAATATTAAACATTCTGCTATGACTCTTCTGTCCTTCTCCATACCCAGGCATTCAGAATGACAAAACAGAAGGACATTGCATATCATTGAGCTTTAAAGTGACTCCATAAAGGTTTATTTGAAGAATAAGACTAAGCTGGTTCCCAAAATACAGTCATTTGGGCTTAAACAATGCTCCAGCAGATAAAAAGTCCTGTAAACAGCAATGTTCCCGACACCAGATCTATTTATACCCGATTGTTTTTGCTGTGCAGCCAGTGTTCAGATTTTCCCGGACTCTGTGTGTGTCGATTCGAGCGTGCATTATGTGAACAGTTATAAATGTACTGCCATTAAAACACTCATGCAAGAAGGAAGCACATTTCAACATACTGTATAAATACTGCAATCCATCATATGATCCTCATAAATAATTTCTAGAGCCAATAACACAGCGTCTCCATTCTAACTTTGCCGGCCTACACAGGCAAAGCTTAGGAACATTCGTAAAATGATAGCTTCTCTATTAAGGTGTCTAATGATAGAGATGTACAGTGGAGAGCAGCCATATAAGGCCAAAACCTTTAAACTCTCATCAAGCAGAGTATCCGAACATATTTGCGGATTGAGTCGTCACCGTGGAGCCAGGCCAGAAACGGGATAGATCTAGAAATTCCCTGTCACCGGATACTCACCCATCGGAAGCTCCTCACAGTTTGACATCATGGAGCAGTGAAAAACTCTCTCAGATGGATGTTGTAAAGGTAACCCCAACACAAAAATGGCTCTTTGAGATTGCCTACACCATCGGACGTCTCTGCGTCTGCCCTGGCCGGCCAGCTGAGAGCTATGGGATGCAAAGAATGCCTATCAGGCACTCATGAGTTGGCCACTATTGGACGATAAATATGTTTACTCCCTCCCTCCTCTCTCTAGAGGGAATCCATTTAATCTGACTGGGCCTGTTACAATCAAGGCTCCGTTCCAGGACACAAATGCACTCCTATTTAAAAGCCCAGTGACACTATCCAACTGTCTTTTATACCATAAACAAAATCACAGAAACATCTGCAAGTGTCTTACACAGTATGAAGAAGAGCTCAGCTATGGTATGAAAACTATTTTAATAATGGGTGTCCAAGTTTAGTCAAAGAATTGTTCGGGCTCACCATTGCATTGAGACGTGATTCTGTTCTTTAAGCTCAACTGGAAGCGCATTGCATTGGCAGTGCAACGGTTGTAGGTTCGATCCTAGAGAACACACATAAAAATGTATACTTTCGAATGCACTGTAAATTGTTCGGATAAAAGCATCCGTCATGTGTAAAAATGTAAATGCGTCATGCAATTGTACCTTTTTGTCACTGAGACGTTACCTTTTAAAAAGGTACTAATATGTACCATTTGGTACAGATATGTGCCTTTGATGTTCCTCTAAGGTGCTTTCAGGTACCAATATGGACCCTTCAGATACAAAAGTGTACTTTCTGAAAAGGTACCACCCCAGTGACAACTTTTGTACCTTTATGTACTCTTTCTTCTGAGAATGTACAATACAACACACATACATTGTGTACAGTATAAGACATTTTGTAAGAACACCACCTGGTGGCAGCATTGTAGCAACGTACATTTGTGATCTCCATTGACATCTCTATTGAAATTAAACTAACTGCATTTTAATAAATGGATGTTTTTAGTTTTAGTAACAATACATCAAATACTGTTATTGAATATAAGATAATATCTGTGCAGTGTACTTTAAAGGCAAATGAGGCCCAAACTTTTTTTAGATGTCAAATAAATCTTTTGTGTCCCCAGAGTACATATGTGAAGTTTTAACTCATAATACCATATAGATTTATTATAACAAGTTAAAATTGCTCACATACATTTTTGTGCCATTTTGGGGGGTGTCCTTTAAAATGCAAATGAATTAATCTTTGCACAAAATGGCAGTGACGTGGTTGGATAATGCAGATTAAGGGGCGGTATTATCTCCTGCTGACATCACAAGGGAAGCCAAATTTAAATTACCTATTTAAAAAAAAAAAAAACATGTTTGCAGAGAATAGGCTTGTTCAACTTTATGCGGCGGCACAAAAATTGACAGCCAGATGACGAAATATGATTTCTTGAATCATTCTCGCTGTACTTTGACGTCATCCGGCTGTCGGTTCTTGCGGCGCCGCATGAAGTCGAAAAAGCCTAATGGTTTACCAAACCTAAGTTACTGGTAAATTATTTTCACATTTTTGAGGGAGGTTGATAGAACAATTATAGCACTTAAACATCGTAAAAGTCAGATTTTCATGATATGTCTCCTTTAACAAAAAAACTAGGAATGTATTTTAATAAATATGACATAAAATGCACATAATTATTGTTACTGTGACTTAAAATCAATACTGTGATACCGTTAATGAAATTAAGACTCAAAATAGCTCATGCATTTGGCTTTACTTAACTTCTTACACTCTGAGGCTATTTTGGGGATTTCCGCCTGGATTTGGCCTACCCAATTTCAAAAGCTTATCATACCCACAAGCAGAGGTGCACATACAAAAGTTTGGTATCATTTTACAGGAAACCCTTTGAAATTACATAAAACACTGTTAAAAGTGCTCAACATGGTTGTATGTGTTGTCAGTCCTCTAATAAACACAAAAATAAATAGGCGCTTTTTGATGTTTTTTTTCTAAAGTCTGTATTTAAAAGTGTATAACTCTGGCCCTGAGTGGTAACGAAGCCTGCAGACAGTTTTGTTTGATTCCAGCAATTGCCAGCTTACAGAGGAAAAAGGAATTTTTTCTCTATCATAATAAATGCAAAAGTTATTTACTCCAACTGATGGGAGGAATAATACGCTTATGGTGTACAATTTCTGCCAAAAAATATTTGAAGTGCTACCATAACCACATACAGTGGAATAAATGCAATATCTTTATATCATTTTGCAGAAAACCCTTTGAAGTTACATAAAAAGCTGCTGTTTGTGACAAATATTGTTATTTATGTTGTTTTTCATATGATAAAACACCAAATTTTTCTTTTTATGTTGTAAATACTGTCTTTGATAGTGTATAACTCTGGTTCTGTGTGCTCTAGCAGACTGCAGACAGTTCTGGTTGTTACCAGCAGCAGACAGTAAACACCCAAAAAAAGAATGAACTCTTTAGCATGTCGCATTCAAAAGATATTCTTATTTTACTGAAGGGTGCGAAAATAAATTTTTCATATAAATATTAATTTTTTGTTTTGCACATATAATAAATAGCAAGGGATTATATATGCACACAACCAAAGAAAATGCTGTTAATGGACTCATTGTTTAGAGTAGGACCTAAGATAAAAGATGGTGTATCATTTGTGGCTATATGTGCTATCTGAGGCAGTTCACACTCAAGTTTCACATATGTTTACAAAAGACCATTTTTTACCTTATTATTCATTCGACGATTGTTGGATATGTGTTAATAATAGAGCAAAAATAACGATGTAGCCTTATTCCTGAGAATGAGAGCTTTCATTTGATATAAGACTTGCCCATAGTTGTCATACTTGAAAAATATGAAATATGTGAATATTAAATCATATAATAAATTGTCGGGGGGGTGATAGTGTAAATTAAGTGTAAATAACTTTCTTACAGTAAAACATATCTCAAAGTGATGCATATCTGCAGAAAGTAGAGACTCTAAGCTTTCAAACAGTATCTCATATGTGGTACTGGGTCCATGACAGACCATTAAAAATTAAAGGAATATTTTATATTAAGTAAAAATAAGATAATTCTGGACCCGGTACAGGGTCCCAGAGTTAAAGAAGTTGTTAAAGCTTTTTTTCTTAAAAATAAGCTAATGGTAGGGCTGTCACAACGATTAAATAATTGTCTCATCGCGATCGTTTGACCTAATCGCAATAATTTTAGATCATTGCAATGATTGCACATCTCTCTAAAAAAAACACAAGGGGAGCTGCAGCACGCGTATAAATGAGTCAGTTTTTGAAAGATATATTCATTAAATAATTACTTTTAAATGCCAGAAGATTTAATTTAAATAATCACAATAATGTGTGAATAGAACAAAAAAAAATGTATGAGAATTAAATGTCAAAAAAATAATACAGGAAGAGAAATCAGGATACGCACATCCAAAAAAGTCTTGACCAGGTGCAAGATCAACGTTTCGGTCAGAGACCTTCGTCAGGCAAGCTGTTTGCTGTTTTAAACTTTTGAAATAAAAGGGACTTTTACAGTGTGCAGATCTTTTTTTCTGTTTTTTTTTTTATAATTATTAATTCAGACAATTAATCGTCATAGTCGTCAAAGCCCTAAACAGGCCAAATTTCATAATGGTGAAAGCCCTAATAAGTAGTTTTATTTATATACTTTAATTTCTGTTTTATCACTTTAACAGAGAAAAACATAAATAAAAATAATAATAAATAATAAAAAAAAATTTTTACATTTGATATACTTACATTTATGCATTTGGCATACACTTTTATCCAAATTAACTTTTAGTACATTACAAGGTATACATTTTATCAGTATGTGTTCCCTGGGTTTGAACCCATGACCTTTTACACTACCGCATCACTCTCCCACTGAGCTATACAGGAGCACATAATTAACATAATGCAACCATAGACTTTTTAAAAAAAATTAATAGTTTGATATTTTTAACCGCTCATCATCACTAGCGTTTTGATTGTAGGTTACAGTAAAGCCCTGCTATTGTTTGACTTTGAGAAACTTGTTTGCTTTGGGGGAGCCTCTCTGAAAACACTGAAGGTCAATCCGAGGTCCCCCTCAACACCTTGGCTTTGCTTTTCTAGGGTTTTCCAGATGACTTTAAAACCTGGCTGCATTGTTTAAGTTGTGGATGCATATCACACAAACATGAATGCAGCACAAGAAATTGATTCAGATGGTTCTGAATCAGTTTCCCTCGATCCCCAGGCTCTGCAGGGCTTTGAGATCTCCACATGGTTGAATCCTTATTTGCAAAAGTTCTTTCACTCTCCAAACGTAACTTCACCCCCCATGTCAAAAACGTAACCTCAACCCCCCCACCTCTCCAGCAACCTCTCCAGCCCCATGTAGTCTGGATCAGCCTTCTGGTTGTTTTCTCAGGGTAATCACTGAAAATTACTTTTACTGCCCTAATGTACTTCTGAAACACACGAAATTGGAGCCCATTATCACAAATTGATCGTAAATAGTCAGAGAGTCACGCCAAATAGTGTTTAAAGAGGCCTTTCTGCCCGTTTGTCCACATGACAGACTTTACAACACCAAAGATTACACGTCTCTAGATATTATACGTCATTTTAAAAGAAGGAGGACATTTCACTTCAGCCGGCCTTAAGCTGGAGGGCGTCGTACGGCACTGCCAGAACTTCCCAAACAAGAAAGCCAGTTTCATGACTCATTAGTCCATTTGGTTGTGATTTGCATTTAATTAATTTTCCTGAAAGAAAATTACAGGCCCTATTGTAATGATGCTGACTAATGAACTCCTAATGGTGCCAAATTTAACAGTCTCCTGACTGATTCCTTAACTGTTTTATGGATATTGGGGCAATCGGGTAATTACAGCAGAGACTTAACATGATGTGCGTGTGCCTACTAAATTTTTATACAAAACTATTAACTAAAAGTTTGGGATTTCTGAACTTTGTTAATCACAGTTGAAGAAAACATACAGCAATAGTACTTTGATTTGACAGCTAGATGTAAATCGGTCTCAATGTGAAAATGCAGAAAGGAAACATCTGGAACACGTTAGCCTATATGGAAACAGTATATATGGACATTCTGCTCAAACTTTTTTTTACATTCACATTAAATTGGTTAAGTTTTAGTTGTCTCCAACGGCAAAAACGGCAACTGCAAAGTATAAAATAATAATATCACATATACGATTTAAACTAACAGCTACCATTATGGCTGCACAGTATTGGGGGTGCGATATGTGATAACTTACTAAATAATGCACTGTACGATATGCAATACAATAATCTCTCTGCTATATGCATCAGGCTGACTATACATAATATTTTTAAGTTTTAAAATCATTCAGTTACTGCAAACCATTGCAATATGCACATTTGCATTTTTTTGCAGCCGTAGCCACCACTTTCCTATATATCTACTGATGTACAATCTGTTCATGTCAAACACTTTTCTAAATTCAGTATATGTACATGTGCACTACTCTGCTATGTTGCAATGCTACTACATCTCAATGTCTACATGGGAACAATCAATCTGTCTGTCTGTCTATCTATCTACACTTGAGAATCTGTAAAACAGGCAGAGCTGGAAAGCCTTTCGAAACAAAGGGCTCCAAGCTTTAATTTCTTCACCAGCTGACCCAGAACCAGGCCTGCAGCTTTCTCTAGCCCTGCAATCATCTCCTGTGTTCAGGCCTCGGGCAGAAGAAAGGCCAGCCAAAGAGACAGACAGAAAGACAGACAGACAAAAAGGATTTACAGAAGCTCAGTCTACAGTAGTAGAAAATAGCCCTGGTTTATCTGCTTTGATAGATAACCCTAAACTGTGGAGATTTAAAGGCATCTGAGGAGGACAGGGAGAAGGAATGGGGGTTACCTTCAAAGAAAAATCCCAAGATGCTCTTGAAGCAGAAATGCAAGCAGTGCCTCGAGGCTTTACTACAGTTTTTTTGAATTTGAAACACATTAATCCTAAACTTTGGGTGGGAACAAAAGAAGATGTTAACTCACCTGTTAAGGGAGTTAGCCTTATTATTAGTGCCATTGCCAGCCCATGCTTTAGTTGGATGAGCTTTCGTTGTTGCCCTGAAAGACGTTTCTCGACTGTAGCTTAGCCTAATCTGTATTCTGATTTTAATAACACCATCGTTAATAGTCATGAAATATGAATAAATCGTATGTGTTTTGATAAATATCTGAATGGAGCAATCTAAGTTAAATGTCATCACGTTAGCTTAGCGAGAAACAACTAAAAGGCAATGTTTTAGTAGCGTCTGTTATCATAAGAGTTTTACTTTTTCAGTAACTAACTAACTAGTTATTTTTTCCGAGTAGCGGTGTATCGCGACAAAAACGTTGAATCGCCGTTTTATGTCACTTTATACTGCGCGCGAAGTGACAATTTATTTAAAAAGTGTGTTCAGTATGCAGACTGCCATGCGTATGACGTCAAGTATCGCGAGAGCGAATCAAAAGCCTACTGCTTCGTATGCTTTCGAAAAGCTCTCGCGGTACTTTGACGTCCTACGCTTCAATTCATTCTTTAGGGCCGATTAATTTAATAAACTGGTAGCTATAGGAAAATATTAATTCGTTGTTTCTGTTTTCATTTTTTAAAATATAGATTAAACTATATTTTTTTACATCAGTTCATTTATATAAGTTATCCGTTATTATAAAAAGTAAAAAAGTAGGGGTAAGACATTTCTTCTTGAATTATGTCTTTAAGAAAAAACTTCTAGATTTTTTGTCTTCCCCCATTTGCCCAATTATTATTATTATTTATTTATTTTATTTTTTTGCTTGTTCAATGCACAAATTCACTTAAATTTGATATTTTTTGTCTAAAAACTAGACTTATTTTCTTATTTTAAGTAATTTTTGCATTGTAGTGTAAATGTATGTGTATTCACAGTATTTACTTTGTGCCAATATTGTGCCTTATAATATACCGTTTTTTCCAAAAATAATTTTTAGGTCAATCATACTATTATACAATTAAATACATATATGCTCATTTTTAATGTCAATCTAATCCATATACTTATAAAACAGAGCCCATCTACATACAAGAAGAGAGCTATATCCTCCACAGAAATCATTCTTTTTTGCTTTACAAACACTAATGCAACATATTTCTAAACCGCTCTGGCTTGCTTTTGGGCTACATCATTTCCAGATGGAGTTCATGAATAAGAGTAATAGAAATAACTTGAGTGAAACTGGAAACTAAAGAAACAAAATTGCAGCGAAAAAGCGGGCCACAATAACAATCTACTTCAACACCACACAACTGCCCAGCTGTCAGTTAAAACCACAGCAACAGAGTCCCACTATATTTGAGACACTGGGAGGTAAAGAAGAAAGGAAAAGCCCTCTTTGTATTCACTTTTGAGACAACCACGAGAAATAAACTTTGAAGGTTTAAAATATACTGTATGATGATGTAAAGTCTGAAATAGGAATTTAAAGTGTGTTTTAATATAGAAAGAAGGATTTAAACAGAATTGCCAACAATAAATATGATAGATATAATTGATTTCATGGCATATACTGTAAGTGTGTAAGACGCTCATTGTTTCCATGTGTTCTGTTTTTTGTGAGTTACGAGTCATGCCTGCCATTACCACGTCAAAGCCAAAATAAACACAGCAGAATCCATCAATTTAATTGTGGTATCAAAGATTACAAACCCTTTTTTGTGCTTGTTGAAATACTTTAGATGCCACAAAATAAGCATTGTGGCATGCACCTCAAATAAGCACATCAAGATGATTTTATCGCTTTGCATGGTGGGTAAACTTTTGGTTAATTCTGTCATTGCTGATTCACTCTTCATTAACTTTATTCTCATTTTAAGTGTTCCAGATAATGCTGAATAATTGGATAAGGTCTAATCAGTGCCAAACCCCAGGGCCTTCAGGAGAATGCAAAAAGCCCACCTAAAGATCTCTTGCCCCTGAAACCATAGACTAACCCCGTGCTTATCTGTGCATATCTATGTACCCATGAATGGAAACCCCTAACTAGGGCAGATGGCTGCTCTATTCATGTGTTAACAGCAGATTTACTTTAATTGTTCTTAATGCGCCATTGTTTTTTCGCTTCTCCATGAGAAAGGCTCCCCAAACAAGCTGCATTTACATGTAACAATTAAACTATAATGACCCTGCAAGTGATTTATTAGCATGCGGTTGAAGGGTTTTGTATAAACTTTGTGAAGCCGCCCTGTGCCGTGGAGGTTTCTCAGAAATGTTTGTAAAATAAAAGCAGAGACTGGTGGAAGGTAAAGACTGACAGCACCAAAGAAGTGAATTACTGAGGCACTGACAATATTCAGATGGTAATAAAGACGTTAATGGGATCAAAATCACTAGAAATTCCACTTGCATTTTTTTCTTCTGTTCACTGTTGTGTTAAAGTAAACAAACGGTCTTACAAATACAAGCAATGAATAAAAACATTTTTATTACATAGTTTGTGGATAAAGTCATAAAAACAAGACAGAATGCAGAATAAGCATATCCAAACAAATGGCATGTGTATCTCTTTCTCTGAAAGAACATGAAACATCCAAGGGATGGTAGTATAAAACATAATACATGCAGTGGGGTCAAAATATTTGAAAAAATATTTTATTACAAACTATTTTTTATCAATCAAACAATTTAAGGAAATATATATATATATATATATATATAATATATAAAGTTATTACATACATTCATACATATACCCTACATAGGGTAATGCTGGAAGAACAATGGTTCCCACTAAACATTCCTGCATTTCTGTGGTTTCAGCAGTTTTCCGCCTATTGACACGGTCTTCGGCACATACTGGCATCCAGCAAAACGCAGCAAACTTCTGGCCTCATTAACATCAAAGCAAATCTGTGAAAGAGCTTGTTTTCATTTTCCGCCTGCAGGCATTACTCAGCGCAGAATAGGCTCAATGTCCTTCCATTGGACCGTGCCATGTGAACGCAACATAGAAGGAAAATAAAAAAGTTGGAAGGCAGTATTTTTCTTTCTCCTTTTGTATCCACAGGTTAATTATACCTGAAGGGAAATCCTTTTAAACGCTCCTTGGCAGCGTGTAGGATTGGCAGTGGGATCAAACGCTGTTGAGAAAGTTGCCTACAAATATAACACATTCATTTGTCTAAAATTTTTCCCCTTCCCCCAGTTTCTCTCTCTTTCTCAAAGCACTGCTCCCGAGGCTTTAACTCTCCTCATGTACACTGCCGAGTTCACATCTGGAACCAGATGGCTGAAGCCACTTCTGAAAGAGGCAAGAAGTCGACCTGCAGACAAGTAAAGGCAAGGCGAGCCCTTGGGTTAGACACAGCGTTTTCCAAACAGACACAACAGACGTATGTTCAGATGATTTATAATGCTGAATAGAGGTAGTCAACGCATAATCATGCTTATCAAAAAAAGATTTATTTAATGTTTCTGAGGCCTTTATGGATTTATTGCTACCGTTTAACTCATAAATGCAAATACGTTTATATGATTGTTTTACTGCTTGGATGTCTGTCTTAAGGGTAACCTATGTATTTCATTCATCTTTACACTTTTATTAAATACGATTATTTTAAAAACCAGTAATTTTTATTATTATTGAGATGCATACAATATTTGAAGGTTGAATAAATTAAATTTCTATTGATGTATGGTTTGTTGGGATATGAAAATATTTCACCGAGATACAACTATTTGAATATCTGGGATCTGAGGGTGCAAAAAATAAATAAAATCGAAATATTGAGAAAATCGCCTTGAAGTTGTCCAAATAAAGTCCCTAGCAAATGCATCCACTCACAAAAATAACGTTTTGATATATTTATGTTAGAAAATTTACAAAATATCTTCATGAAACATGATGTTTACATAATATCCTAATGATTTTTAAAGAAAAATCGATAATTTTGAACCAAGCAATATATTGTTGGCTATTGCTAGAAACATACCCATGAAATTTAAAAGATTTTGTGGTCCAGGGTCACATACGATCATGGCGCTACATCGTAAAAGCACATTTTTTGCAATATTGTAATGTTATGACCTATAAGAGATCAAAAATGTCTCCATATAAATGCATTATTATTAATCTCTACTACAATATCATTAACCTGTCACGCTCTGGGGCTATTTTGGGGATTTCCGCCTGGATTTGGCCTATCCAAATTCAAAAGCTTCCCATACCCATTTGCAGAAGTGTACACACAAAAGTTTGGTATAATTTTTACAGGAACCCATTGGAATTATATAAAACACTATTGAAAGTGCTAAACATGGTTGTATGTGTTGTCAGTCCTCTTATAAACACAAAAATAAAAATGTGCTTTTTGCTTTTTTCTAAAGTCTGTATTTGAAAGTGTATAACTCTGGCCATGAGTGCTCCAGAAAGCTGCAAATAGTTTTGTTTAATTCCAGCTAATGTCAGCTTACAGAGGATAATTTTCTACATTTTTCTCAATCATAATGTATGCAAAAGTTATTCTATTCCAACTGAAGGGAGGAATAATATCTTTTTGTATTCAATTTCCACCTAACCACATTTGAAGTGTCCCCTTCATTTATTTATTTATTTATTTTACACAAAATAACAAAATTGTGGCTATAAATATAGCTTCATGCAATCACATATATGCAATTATATTAATAATCTAAAGTTTGGATACTGACCTGTCCATGTTCTTTCATTGCTCAAAGAGAAGCTTGTGCACTGCGGATGAGAGCTGCAAATGAGCGCCGCCTCTCTGGCACTGTGCACAGATAGCACACAGCCTTGCTCGTTGTACGACGGCCAGCATCTGTATTCCATATTTCCAACACTCCTCATTCCTTTCAGGACAGCATAATCTGCACAAAGAGAAAAAAAAATGCATCAAAACCATTTCAAGATCCACTCAACACCCATCTGCAAAATATTAGCTTGCCCCGAGAGAACTTGTGCTTTCTCTTTCACAGCAGAGGTGGCAGAATCTCGTGTTACCAAATGTGTGTGCGTGCCAATTTGTGGGGAAAACAAAAGACATGTATATCGAATCTCAAGAAAGGGGAGTAAATATCTGTTTACTCGTGGAACATTTAAGAGAATTTGCTTGGTGTCTTAACGCATTTGTGCTGCTTCACTTTGGTCATGTGATTTATAGGTGTCAAAGCTCACACAGAGGGAGTCAAAGAAAGAGGCGCTTGAAAGTCTTGCAGGGTACGAAACTCATCCTTGAAGATGGATTGAGTTACACGTGTTTTATGACAGAAGTACATCTGGTTTACGGTGCTGGAAACATGCTTCTCATCACGCAAGATTATTTCTGTTATGATTAAATAAGCGATTAAATAATAAATCAATGCATTACCTTTGGTTATTAACGGTGGCACCAGGTGCAAGCCGGACTTGTACACATGCAAAACCTCTTCGAAGTCAACCAGCGTTTTATTAATGCTTTGCTTCAAATCCCCTGTAACAAGAATATAAAAATAGGCTTTCATATTACAGCTGCGATAGCCAAATTGACTTCATAAATCTGAAAATCAGTTTCACAGAAAATAAGGTACTATTCCTCACCTGTGGAGTTCATAATTTTTTCAACAAGGGGTTTCAGCACTGGGGGAGCCTGATGAGGCAGTAGGTAGGTGAAAAAATACCTGTGAATAAACATAATGACTTTATGTATATAATTTCCTGTGCCTGGAACAGCAGTGTGGCAAATCAAGCTGTGAGATCAACGCGCCGCAAATGATGCTCTGACACTCGGATGATTAATCATAACAAGTACAATCATAACTCTTCACACCAGCCAGACTCTTTTATTATATGGGTTCGACAATAAAGATGGAATGTGGGAAGTTCTCACCTGTAGGCATTGTAGAGGTTCCTCATCTCGTTCAAACCTTCACAGATCTGAGAAGAAGAGCATCTGAAGGTGAAATTGCGGAGGGGAAACTGCAGTAGGCAGTCTGAGTCTTCCTCGCACCTTGGTTCTTCAATACTTGCATCGTCTAAGTCGGTTAACTTGAGTTCTCCCGACACCATCACAAACTGCCGAGGCTGGAAATCTAGCAGGGCCACAGAACCCAGCGGTGAGGAGGATAGATACTGAAGAAGTCTCACTAAACCAAGACAGACCTGCAGCACAAAGCAAATCAAAAGTTAAAAATGACAGCAAATTTAAATAAATGTTTTTTTATAGATTTGCACTGTTGTTTACACCCAAATCATCCTTTAGAACCAATAATAAAAGCTGTCGCTGACTAGCTGATCTATCTATGGGCACAATTTTGTACACAACAGCTATGCAGAAATATTCTACATTTGTATATACTGAAATCTTATTTTAATCGTATTTTATAACACTAGTGAGCATAGCCGAGGTATTGAGTCACCCCGTGTAGCCACCGTTGTTCAAAAACACGACTAGATGAAACCAAACACCTTTTGAATAGTCCCGACCATGTGTTAATGCGTTTCAAAGAAAATAAGACCGTCAAGTGAGGAGTCCCTTTAGCTTAAACGCATTTCGATACCTCAAAAGGCATAGGGTGTCAGCACCTGCTTCTTAAATACCAAAATGAACATGAAAGAAATCATCTGCCCTCCACAGTACGCTGACAACAAATGATCAGGGCAAATAAGAGTAAAGATGGACATCTGAGACAGACAAGCATTCGATCAGGATCGATCGGTATGGAGATGGGGCTCCGGTTAATCCATCCAGGCCAAAGAATTTCATCCACCCCCACCCCAGGTATGCCCTGTGGGGGACTGTGGGTGGGGAATTTCTGATTAACACTCCATGGGAGGGTTGGGGGTTGTGTTCTTACCCGAAAGCGCTCTTCCCAGGGGCTCTGCAGGAGCTGGATCATCTGTAGTGGCATCCCCTGCTCCAAAACTGCTGTTATGCCACCAACCAAAGCGCTGTCCTGACACTGACCTTTGAACTGGAATAAAAAATATTTAATCATTTGTCACAATTTACTAAAAATCACATCATTCAATAAGATCACAATATCTTAAAAGTAAGAATGGTACGAAAGTGAATTTTTTGGAAATGGACAGCCTTTTTATTCTTAATTTAAACCTAAATTTAAATTTGTGTCTCTTCCTAAATCACAATATATAAAGTATGTTTAAAACTGGTCGTGCAAAATTTCTCAAAATGTTGCATATTTATCATTTAAACCCACACGAGCTACCTTAAAGTTCAACAGGGGGCAAGTTTAGTTTTTTCCTACCTTTATAATATTGGGATGCTGAAGTCTTTGCAACAACACAATCTCTTTCCTCAGTTTGAAAGATACAAGCTCGTGACAGCTCTGATGGTCTTTAAAATCCTCCATGCACAGTCTCATGTCAGTCCCTTGATGGTTCACGGATTTAAGCGCAACAAAGAGTCCTTCAGGTAACGCTGCTTTCAAAACTGTTTTAGTGTAACCCGAACCAAGAAAGTCAACAGCGTTCACTCCACTAAGTTCTTCGCATCCAATTTCCGTTTCAGGAGTCCGTGGATCCATAAATCCCAGTGTTGTTGGCACATTATCAGATGAGATGCAAAGTTGCTCGAGTTCTTGTTGTCTTTCTTCAAGTTGTTGAAGCAATCTGTTTCGCACTGGAGTTAAACCATCTGGCGCAGCAGCATCACCAAAAGTCTCCCGCACACCAAAGTGCCATTGTTTTAAAACAACTGTTAAAGCCAAAAACAACAAAGCAACAAAGGAAAAAACGCTGAAGGTAGTCTTTGAGAAAGTCATTGTGAATTTACACTGTCAGACGGTTCCGAATTCGCTCATACTTCTTTATGACACACATATCGTAGCGCGCACTGTAATGTAGTGTAGTCAATATGAGCTGCGGGAACGCCCCTGGGGCGTGTCTTGTTGATGATGGACAAAATAATCACCTCCCACATAATGAAACCTCGACATCACCGCCTAGCGCTTGACACATACACAAAAGAGGCTTTATATTCCTCTACCATATTATTTATGTCTTGAGCATATGTTTCTTCAGATATTCAAACGTAAATAAAGCCAACGTGAGCTTACATGTTAATGTCAGTAGAGGGTAGCAAAGGACACTCATAAATACAGTAATATACTTTAGTATTTACAACAGTAAAAAGTTGTAAAATTACTAGGTAATATTGTTTTTGAACCTCACCGTATAAATATTGCAGTAGACTATGCTACAGTATTTACTTTATTAATTTATCATAGTTAATACCACAAAATTATATATAACAATATAATAATAATTACTCTACAGTATATTACAATTTACTACTGTAAATAATAAAGAAACTTAAATACATATTATTTTTTAAATTGTATTTCTATTTTTTAAAACCAATCCAATATATATACATATACATATATATACATATATATATTGGATTGGTTTAAAAAAATAGAAATACAATTAAAAAAAGAATATGTATTTAAGTTTCTTTATTATTTACAGTACACACACACACACACACACACACACACACACACACACACACACACACACACACACACACACACACACACACACACACACACACACACACACACACACACACACACACATATATATATATATAAATATATAAGTTTTGTTACACAGACTAAAGGTTCAGAACAAGACTAATTTTGTAATGCAAAGACACAATAATCAGAAACTCCTGGCACACGTTAAATAAACCATTTTAAGAATGGAGCATTGCAATTTTATTTGAATGCATAATGCACACATAGGCTTTATATCACTTGCCAGTGGAAACATTTTCTTCTCACAGTTTTATTAGGGAGATTTGTCTTTCTGTATTGAGATACGCTGAGAAAATATACAATCTAGCTTACATCACCATTCACTGTTAGAAATGTGCCACTTAGAAATGCATGATGTGATGCATACACACTCAATTCTTCATAGTGTTGCCATACACTGTATTTAAAAAGTAGAGTTTTGCACCCAAATACTTTGTATTAATACCTCAAAGATACAACGTAGTATCTCAAAGGTAATATTTTATCCATACCTAATGTATAATAGTGTACCTAATGTAACACAATAGGAACGTTTTTAAGGATACTGCCCAGTGACATATTTTGACAATTTTTTAAACAATGTGGAAGAACCATTTTTGTTTCAGAATCTTTCAGTCGAAAAAAAACTTTCATTCATACATTTTTATAGTCTATAAAAAATTATGGACCCATACAGCCCAACAAACATACTGTAATTTAAGAAACCTCAAGAGTGCATGCACAAATGGATTCTAGAAGTAACTGTGTTTGTGTTATTAACATAATATTACATGCCAAAACCCAGGCCTACACATGTTCAGATATATTTAAAAATAATTGAGAGAATAGGTCATAATAATATCAATCGTAAAATCATAAATGTGTTAAATAATGATAGAAATTCAATGTGAACATACTGATATTTGAATGGTTTTTATATCGACTTTTATATTTTTAAGTGGCCGTGTAATTGCTAGGATTTGATTAACTGCTATTTGTAACCTCATTTGTATCTGATGTAATAATTTGTAGCTAATTTCTTAAATGTCTGCTGTCCCATAGAAATTGAACTGAAATATATATGAAGCACATTACTTAATGTTGTAACTAATTGAATTATACACAGTCCATTCCATTATACATTAAATTAATTAACTGGGGAACGCTGCATTGTATCATACGCAGGACACCATTGCACCTTCTCGCAGTAAGATACAAAAAGATTTCAATATGATTTTAGACACACCTATATCTATGCAATGTTAATGCGAATCATGATGCGAATCTGTTGTGTTCTTCAGCACCACCCTCGGGTGAACAGCGCCCGTTCAACACCTCGATCACACAGCGACATCCAATAAGAGACGATGGACCAGCCTACATACTCCAGCAAACGTAGTGTTTGCCTTTAACACCACGACTGCATCTCCAAATCGATACATTGCACAGATTACAGATTTAATAGTGACAGACGATCCCCAGTTGGATATCTAAAGCGCCAGTGTTAGCATGGATACAGGGTCTATTTCTAGAGATCGCGATGATGCTGAAACCATCGACCTATCTACAAAACAGCGATTTTCTCAGGAGCCACCTCAAAGGTACGTGCGTGATATTGTACCCGAAGTCATATAATTCATAATTTTTTTGCAAATGATAATTAGGATTATTTATGACCGTGTCGCTTCTTCAATATGTCTCTCGTGCAGTTGGACTTTGGCTTTTGTTTACAATAGAGAAATACTCCCTGGGTGTCACTTAAACTGGGGAGCGAGTGGAAAGTATGAATAAGCTTGCACTAAATATTATAAATGTTTGTTGGGTTAATTGTCTAGCGATTTACATTGCATACAGTACGTAGGTTACATCAATAGGTGTTAGTTTATTATGTTCTAATAACCCACAGATAACCTGGCATTTTTATTACAAATACATTCATTCATCTGTTTATGTTTTAATAGACCTCTAATGATAGAGATGTATAAAAATGTATATAAATTCTAGGAATAAAAATAGTCCACAAATGAAGTAGGGTTGGCTTTTTAAAAAATTTAAAATATTTATTTGATAAACATTTTAGTGCGCAGATTTATGACAAAAAACAACGGATGTGACAATTCTGATGTGCTTACCTAACTAATTTTAAACAATTAAAAAAACACTTGCAAAGATATTTAAGCCACTTAATATCTGAGATATCAATATGGTTAAAGCCACAATATGTAAGATTGTTGTAATAAAATATCTAAAACCCACTTGCACAGTAGCTCGGTTTCCATCCAAACATGAAGCGAATCTTTTCAAAGTTCACAAAAGCAGAAAAGTATTGTAAATTAGGTGCATTTTCATCCAGTTCTTTGAGCGGATAATTTATTAGGAACCTAGTGACCAGCCAATGCTATCTCAGGAGAAATCGTACATATTGTACGAGTTGGCTAATTCGTAACAATTCATACGACCACATTCGTAAGTTTTGGTATGATTTGCCTTGACCCTTATGACGCCGGAATTAAGTGCGGGGTTAGTTTGCGTTTTTGTTGTTTTTTAATTAACTTGATATGAATTGATACGAATTAGCCAATTTGTGAAATCTGCACGATTTCTTTGAGATCAGGATGGACCACCAGTAAACAAAACAAAGCAATAACCTGAACTGAGTCTAACGAATCCTCTTTATTTTGTCAGTGAATTTAAATTTGGTGTTTTTCCCTCAAAACCACTTCTGGACAGCTGCCCGTGTTTTAAACTTTTGCAGTGCTTCATAAAATGTCCAGGGGCTTGCCAAATACATCAGCGAAAGCAGCCGAGGCACGTGGGTTAAATGTTTGCTAAGTCAGAATTTATTTGGCAAATGTGTTTCTATTTCCCATTATTCGTATTTACTCTTTTTTGCATAAGTCAAAAGCCACCTCAAGCGAGGGTAAAAACTTTTTTGTGAATTAAGGGATTTTTCTTCAAAATTTGGCATTTCTATCACTCGTTTTGTTTAAAGACTGTTGCATGAATAGTTAAACGTTTTATTTTGTGCCACCATACTTACTTGTGTAACTACTGATGTAAGAGTCTTTAAATAGGGAAAACATGAAAGTGTTTGGTGCCTTCTAAATTCATCCCTGTTTGGATCCTAAGGAATAAATGGGGCTAGGCTAAATGCTAACACATTCACAACATGCTGTCCAAAGATTAAGTGCACGCATTGAATAAAGAAAGGTATGTATTAATTCATAGGAGTTGAGGTAAGAACATAGTAAATATTGAAAAACGGTGGTGTTTTCCTTTAAGCTTTGCCTTTGTTATTGTGTTATTGTGACCTCTAGTGGTCAAAATCTACATGTTGTGGCTTTAAAAACATTTGGTTAAAACTTTTATATTATTTTTTAATGGTAAGGTTGATATTTGCATGGATCATGGCTCATACTAAAATCCAACATTTATTCTCAGATTTTTTATTTATTTGCCTTTCTCCTTCTTTCTAAAGTTATTCTAATAATACAGACGACAGTGAGCCACACTCTTAAAAAAAGTTTCATAAATAGGATCTTTGTTCAGCTGTATGTTTTCACAACACTGGAAAAAAAATCAGTAGAAATTACAGTATTACTGGGTATTTCTGGCAACTAGCAGTAACTTACTGTAGATTTTACATTTATGTTATTTACTGGCAACAGTTGCTTCAAAGTTAAATGAACATGAAACATTTTCAGTCTTTATCTTCTACAGTAAGTTACTGGCAACCAGTTGCATAATTACAGCAACATTTTACATAACAGCGAAGGAACTGTTAACATCCACTAAACCTTTCTATTGCATGAAAAAAATCTAAAGACTATAAAAAGTGTTTCTTTTAAAAACCTTTGACATAAATATTTTTGGGAACCAAAAAGGGTTCTTCTATGGCATCACTGCGAAGAACCATTTTATCATCTGTACTCATAGTGTGACATTTTGTTTCATCATGGCTGAAGGCCCTCTGTTCGTCATGGCAGAATGCAGGTCCTCTGTTCCGTTAACACTGAAAGATTAACGTAACTGATGAAATCTGTCTCTGGAGATGAAAGAAATGTTGAACAGATGGCAAGATACATTCTCCATGTTTGATGGAGAAGATCCAGACGAAGCAGCAGTGATTCATGTTTGAATGTGACCCTCTCTGCATGGAGAAGCCATGTCTTTATTTTCCAATGCGAGACACACATTGGCCTTCTAAGCAGCCTTGGATTTGTTAATTAAAGGTTTTCTACCATGTTATTATCTGTTGTTTATTTTTCTTAAAATGGCTGCACATATCTTACACAAAAGCAAGCTCATCTCCCAGAGTTAAACTGCCACAAACAAACCTGCGAGATTGGTGTCAAGAAAAGATTTTCTTAAGCATTAAAATATTGCACATGCACGCAAAATGAAATAGGACTGAATCTAGATCTAGAGCAGAAAAGATTTGACTAAACAATTGCAGTAAAATTTGTAAAGGCATATTGTGTCATGATGTGCAACAAGATGCCATGTATCTGTAAGCAAATTATTACTAAACTGATTCATGCTTGTGAATCACTCCAATTATTTTTCAGTTGCCTGAAGCAAATCATGCACTGTATAGTAGCCAAAAGTTATGAAAATGGGTAAAATAATTTGGCAATAATGCAAACCACAGCATATTAGGGAATCTGGGTTTTATTTAAATATATGCAAATTTAAACCCATGACATTTTAATGACAGGTTCTTATCAAAAAATAGCTTTACAAGCTTTCAATTCTCTTTATTTGTGTGCTGTTGAACCAAAGTCATCCTTAGAGACTGACAGGACACAACAATCACCTCTGTGTCTTGGGTCGCAGATGAACCAGCTGCAGAGCCGTCCAATTAAATTAAGGCTGTTCTCCTTCTGATAACCATCAAACATTTGCTGGATGTGCACATGATAAACTCACCATCAGCAACTGTTAACCTTTGTAAAATAAACAGTAGTTTATTAAAATGGGGTCTGTTTTGGTGAGCAATTTGTGGAAAGTCAATACTGCTTTACCTTAAAGGGATAGTGGAATTATGGATATGGATTTAAAATATGTTACATTTGAAAATAGGGGTTAAAGTTTGGCCCGCATCATTTTTATCATTATAAAATCTTAAAAAGATTTGAAATTTAACCTTTCGACACAGAGATGGCTGATCTGTTGCAGTCATGTGATTTAATATTTGCATAGCTTATCGGCAGGGTATTAATAAAAGTCTGATACAATATTGCGAAAGTACAAGCAAGCTATAAACAAAGATTGGAAATCTAAGTTGTAAAAAAATATTTTTTTATTACCAAACTGGATAACTTCAGTTAAATAAATATAAAATAAAGCATATAAATAAAAGACACAGTTAAATAAAAAGTTTCTATATAGCCTACTGATCACACATCGAATTTCAATTGTAACATTTAAGCTTAATAACATCTGATAAAAGCGTTCACATTTCATTGGGGACTAAACAAAAGAGAAAAAAATATACATATTAAAAATTCTGGCCAAGGTGATTTACATTATTTATCAGTAGGCTACTTTTAGGCTGTTGTTTTATAACATATTCACATCCTGTGCATTTGGGTTGGAGTTACAAGTAAGTTTTCATCCCATCTGAAAAGGCTTTTATGAGATTTGACAGTGTAAGCTGACAGAGTCCCTCCCTCTTGGCCTAATTGGGTCTTCAAGCGTTTCACCGTTACATTTTTTAGACATCATTGCTAATCTAATATACGTTGCCAGCACTCAAACAATTCTCTGGGCAGACATTTACTGACAGCATGCAGAAGGAAATTGTACACAGTATTTTCAAACCAAAGAAATATGCATACCAAAGTGTATGAGATTACAATAATAGTATATCACTCAATGTCAGAAAAATTGTCAAAATATGGTATAAAAAATTAACTGGTACCCTTTCAAAAAAGCACAAATTTGCACATAAGAGGTCATATAAGTACTTCAGAGGTACATACGGATACCAAAGAGTGCATTTTAGTACCTCAAAGGTACCTTAACTTCTTACACCCTGAAGCTATTTTGGGGATTTTCGCCTGGATTTGGCCTACCCAATTTCAAACATGCAGAGGTTTACATACAAAAGTTTGGTATCATTTTACAGGAAACCCTTTGAAATTACATAAAACACTGTTGAAAGTGCTAAACATGGTTGTATGTGATATCAGTCTTCTAATAAACACAAAAATAAATAGGCGCTTTTTGATGTTTTTTTTCTAAAGTTTTTATTTGAAAGTATATAACTCTGGCCCTGGGTATCTCAGGTCCCTGCAGACAGTTTTGTTTGATTTCAGCAATTGTCAGCTTACAGAGGAAAAAGGAATTTTTTCTCTATCATAATAAATCCAAAAGTTATTTTACTCCAACTGAAGGGAGGAATAATACCCTTTTTGTATACAATTTCTGCCTAAAAACATTTGAAGTGTCCCCATAACCACATAAAGTGGAATAAATGCAATTTCTTTATATCATTTTAAAGAAAACCCTTTGAAGTTACATAAAAAGCTGCTGTTTGTGACAAATTTTGTTATTTATGTTGTTTTTCATATGATGAAACACCAAATTTTCTTTTTTATGTTGTAAACACTGTCTTTGATAGTGTATAACTCTGGTTCTGGGTACTCTAGCAGACTGCAGACAGTTCTGGTTGTTAGCCAGTAAACACCCAAAAAAAGAATGAACTCTTTAGCATGTCGCATTCAAAAGTTATTCTCATTTTACTAAAGGGTGTGAAAATACATTTTTCATATAAATATTAATTTTCTGTTTTGCACATATAATAAATAGCAAGGGATTATATATGCACACAACCAAAGAAAATGCTGTGAATGGACTCATTGTTTAGAGTAGGACCTAAAATAAAAGATGATGTATCATTTATGGCTATATGTGCTATCTGAGGCAGTCCACACTCAAGTTTCACATATGTTTACAAAAGACCATTTTTTACCTTATTATTTATTCGATGATTGTTGGATATGTGTTGATAATAGAACAAAAATAACGATGTAGCCTTATTCCTGAGAATGAGAGCTTTCATTTGATATAAGACTTGCCCATGTTTGTCATATTTGACAAATATGAAATATGTGAATATTAAATTATATAAAAAAATATGGGGGGGGAGATAGTGTAAATTAAGTGTAAATAACTTTCTCACAGTAAAAGATATGTCAAAGTGATGCATATCTAAAGAAAGTAGAGACTCTAAGCTTTCAAACAGTATCTTATATGCATTACTGGGGTCCATGACGGAGCATTAAAGATTAAAAGGATATTTTATATTAATTCAAAATACGAAATTCTGGACCCGGGACAGGGTCCTCAGGGTTGAAGAGGTTTTTAAGGGTACTTTTCTAAAGGGTACTACCCCTGTGACACCTTGGGATAATTTTTTCTGACAGTATAGAGACAGAGCGCAGCGCGTCATAACCTGAAAACCACGCCCACCGGGGGGAAAACAATCCAATCGTCTCCATTGACTTTGTATTGCGAGAGGCCGCCTCCTTGTCATTTCTGGCTTATAACAAAAAACAGAATAATGCCTAAAAGCTGCTGTGTGACAAGGTGTAGAGCTAACAAGCCAAAAAGTTTTTATAAGCTGTCGACCTTAAAAAACAAGCGTTTAAAGACACAAAAGTGGAAACAGGCCACTTTTCATAGTACTCCTATTAGTGGAACTGCGTCCACTAGGGGGAAACGTAGTCGGCGATCCACTTTTTTCTCCTTAAAGGCTGGGTTTTACGGCTCGCCTAAAAACTTATTTCTGGGTTCTTTGGCTTGTTAGCTGTACATATTGTCACACAGCAGCTTTTAGGCATTGTTCTGTTTTTTGTTATAAGTCAGAAATGACAAGGAAGGCAGCCTCTCGCAATACAAAGTCAATGGAGACGGTTGGATTGTTTTTCCCCGGTGGGCGTGTTTTTCAAATTTGCATAACTGCGCTCTGTCTCTATACGAAATAAATTCTTAATTAAATTAAAATATGCATGTTTCTTGATGTTTTCTCTTCCAGTGACATCCCAGAGGTTTCTGTTTGTCACCCAGACAGTGACGGTACAGATTTCCAAATGTGTCCGGTCAGGATTGAGGAAAACCAAGAAGATAACAGCAGTACATTCAAGTCGACCTCGTCTACTCAACTCAACCGGCAAACATCGCAAGGCTCTGGCTATCATTCACCGCAACACAAAAGGTGCCCCTGTTGTCGCCATCACCAGTCAATTGAAAGCAATGTCTGTACAGGTCAAATCAATGCTTTCCATCAAGCAGACTGTTCAACGAGTCCTGTTAGGACTGTCCATAGCTGCAGTCCATCACATCTGCCTTCGGGTCACAAAAAATTGCAAAGCCGCTGGGTTCATGGACCTCACGAAGGCCTTAACCACAATCCTGTGCAACGTCACATGGTGACAGTGAGGTCCAGACCTTTTCCTATTCTTAATATCTTTTGATCATGATCTCACGGAAAGTCGTGTTATAGTCACGAAAAATTGTATTACTTTATTCGTGTCCATTGCGTGAAATTCAGCTTTTTTACGTGCCTTGAGCACGAATGTCTTTTTCATGTCACTTTTTTTTTTTGTGTTCATGGAACAACTTTCTTTTTCGTGTCATTTTATATATTGTTTTCAAATTTTTTACCTATTTTTAAGTCATTGTCGCTTGGAGTTGGGGTTAGATTTGGGGATTGGGTTAGGATGTGTAAAAATGTAACAGAAAGTGATTCTAACCCCAACCCCAAGTGACAATGCTAAAAAAAATAGGATAAAACAATACATAAAATGAAACGAAAAAGAAAGTCGTGCAATGGACACAAAAAAGACACTCATGCTTAAGGCACGAAAAAATCTGAATTTTGTGCCATGTATAAACTAATCAAATTTTTCGTGACTATAACATGACTTTCCGTGAAATCAGTCTGTGTTAATGACTTTGTCTTTCTCATCCATAGGAATGATGGCTTATATAGAATTCCAAGGAGGTGAGATGCTTATGACAGAGTTTATTTGATTATAATATACACTGTGAGAAATGTTTCAAAATATGTCACTTGGACAGTACCCTTCCAAAATTACACCTTTGCACCTAAAAAGTTCATATTAGTATCTCAGAGGTAGATATTGGTACCAAATGTATACATATCTGTACCTAATGGTACATATTAGGACCTTTTTAAAAGGGTACTGGGCAGCTGGGATACATTTTTTAACCATTTTAGCTTTTGTTACGAAATTCACAGACGTAGTAAATTATGCATTATTATTATGATGGTTATACAGTAGTGCAAAGGAACACAAAATGGTTTAATATTAGATTAAATTGGATTTATTGACATATTATGAAGACACATTCTGACTATTAGACACAATCATTCAGAAGTAGTATGGTAATAAAATCTAAAATGGAAAATTTCAGCAGTACCATTTAGTTTAATACACCATATAATTGTATTAAATTTGACTTTTAACACCATTGATTTTTCATTTTTCATAGCTATTCACAGGTCATAGCCGAATACCCATTCGCTGTACTCATTTCGTGTACAGTAGTTCTCTTTGCCTGTTCTCTGGCTGGGATTTTATCCGGTCCGCTTCCAGACTTTTCAGACCCTTTGTCGGTTAGTATTTGTCCACGTCTGTATACGACCCTATCTGTGACAACCCAGCTAAAGACATTACATAAAATCATCAGTTTAAAGAAAAATCTGTGAAATATTACATTGATATCTTTACGGTCATGTCAAAGATTGAAATTCAAGACGTGAAATCAATGATTGAAATCAAACTTTGTTTTACCTGAGTTGTACAGGAAGGGTAGAGTATGTGAAATTTGTTATGTCTTATGCTACATTTACACGTACATGGTTATTTTGAAAAACGGAGACATTTTCCTTCATTTGTCCCTTCATTTACACGTAAACATTGATTTCGCCTCTGAAACCGATTCTTTCTAAAAACTCAGGCCAAAGTGGATATTTTGAAAACCTTTGTTTGCACGCTTGCATCTAAACTGAGACAAACGGATGTTTAGGCAGCCAACGTAACAGCATGCTCCAGAGCTCGCACCTACGTCAAAAGTGCGACCTATGTTTACATGTGACTGCCACTCTAAACACCTCCATGATCACATTTATGTTCGTGCAAACTCGTTTCGTGTGTTTGTATTTGCAAATACAGCTGCTCCATTATGTTGAGGAGCAGAGACGAGTGCTCGGAGGTCAGCAATTTTATGCGTGTATGACTTCATGCGGCACCGCAAGAACCGACAGGCGGATGATGTCAACGTAACGCGAGAGCGAGTTGAGAAATCACACGTAGAGGTCTAATTTCGAATCGCTCTCGTGGTACTTTGACGTCATTGAATACCTATTGTAACAACTCCTCCAACACGAAAAACTAGTCCAAGTCACCACCAGCGCCGCCGGTGATTGGCTTAAATTGGCGTGAACTTCTCTTGACGGCATATATACACGGGAACGTGTAAATGAACACTTTTCTGAAAACTGACATGTGTGCACAAAGTAATTTTTGAGACCGGAGAGGTTGAAGTGTCCGTTTATGAAAATACCACCCCACGAGTAAACGTAGCCTTATATCCTCTAGTCTAAATGCTGATGTTTTAACATTGTGCAAGCAGTGTTACCATATATTTAAAATGATGCGCTTGTGCTAAGTATTGAATTGTGAATAATTAAGAACACTTAATTACTAGGAAGAGATTTGTGCAGGAGCCGCACTAGACAGTAGTTTATTTTCAGCTTGAATACATTACTGATGGTGTCCTTATTAAAATGGTAAATTGCTCCCTCAATTTAATGCATTTTTATAAAGATACTTATTAATTATCTTTTTTTCGGACCAAACAGGGATTTGAACCCCGTGGAACAGACATAAGCATCCGGCTAGCAACGTGGATGAGGTTACAGCAAAACACTGGACCTGGAAAATCACTTTCCCCAGTTCCCTGGCAACTCACAGAAGAAACTACAGCGAGGTATTTTTGGTAACGATTCATACAAGAACGTTTAATACTTAACTATACAAACCATTAAATTTGTTGCTTTTAATAGGAATGTATTACTGTATTTTTACTTGTTGTTCAAAATACTATTTTGTTTACAGAGAGGACACAAGCAGAACTCAAAAACGCTCAAGAAGGATGTTGCACCGGGATAATGCTGAGCACAACTTTTTTTGTAATGCCCCAGGTGAGCAAATCAGGAATTTCCAAATCAAATAAATCAATAAAAACAGGATGTTTGTGAAACTAGGCTATATTTTTTTAACCCGCACTGTGGTTCTGTAGGAGAACGCTATGCTCAGCTGGTCTTTCGCTCCGGAAACTCTGCTAGTCTCTGGAGTCTAAAGGCAATTTACTCCATGTGCCAGATGGAACAGACACAGGTAAACCAAGGACAACATTTCCTAAAAAGGGATGATATTAAGTCTATAATAAAGGAAATTAAATGCAATGTTTTGGGGCAAAAATAACATCTATTTTAAATCTACATTCTAAAAATGCTGGGTTGTTTCAACCCATTGTTGGGTTAAATATGGACAAACCAACTATTGGCTTGAATTAACTAAGAAAATGTCCATATTTGACCCAACCACTGGATGAAACAACCCACACTGTAAATTTTTATGGCATTTTTGTCAAATTAACATATATTTTTGTTAATTTAACTTAACAAATTAAGTTAAACAATTTCAAGTTTTTTAAGCTATGTCAACCGATCACAAGGCAAAAATTTAAATTGTAAGTTGATAAATGGATAAACCATGTGACCCTGGCCATGAAATTCAGGTTAAAGTCTTATAATCTATATATTATAAGATCGATATATAATTCTTTACCTTATGTAGGATGATTTAATGTAAAATACAATAATCCACAAATTATTACTTTAGCTGGGTTTTCATGTGCATAATTTTGTGTACATAAATCTAGAACAGTAGTTCTCAAACTTTGTCGCCGTGTATCCCCCCCTTGTGTACGGTGGGCCCCACTTTTGCCCTTTGTGGCCCTGCCCAAAGAAAATGTATGACATAATACATGCTAAATTAATTAATACATGTTAATTGAATTAAACAAAACTTTGAAAGTATACAATGTAGTGCTGTTGGTTAGTAACCTTGTTATTTTGAGATTTAATTACACAGAATTCATAGTAAATTAATGTATTTTATAAAATGTTATAAAACTGGGGGCCCGGCACAATCTCGGGGGGCCCCCCAGTGAGCCACAGCTCCCAGTTTGAGAACCACTGATCTAGAATATTGCATTTCATACCAACGGCACTTTTGTTTAAGCAATGCTGTTTTAATTTATATATTTCAGATCCGTTCAAGGACACAATTTAAAGAGTTCTGCCAGGTCCGATCAGAGTTAGACGGCTCTGAGTGCTGTCCGAGTTGGTCGCTGGGGAACTACTTGGCTTTTCTCAACAATGTTTCTTCCTGCTTCCATTTGACTGCACAGCATGTGTCTGAAAGTCTAAGTCTGCTCAGATTCTGTGCTCCTTACTACCATGATGGAAGCTTGGTTGCATCATGTACGGAAAGAAGTAAATATGGCCGCTGTGCATCCGTACCACACCGGTGTAAGCAGACAAGTATCTTCCATATTCTTCATTATCTTGTGGACAAGGACTTCCTGGGGCCCAAGACTGTTGAATATAAAGTCCCATCCCTAAAATATAGTGTTCTGTTTTTACCGGTGGAGAAAGGAGATCCGTTGATGAAAATTTATTTGGACCATCTAGAGGGTCACGAGCTCACATATAACAACACCACCATTACTGGAATGGATTTGGGTATTAAACAAAGACTTTTCAAGTATTACTTGGCCCGAGACTCTATCTACCCTGTTCTCGCAGCTCTTGGACTTTTGATCACAATGGGCTTGTATCTGAAATCGTTACTGATAGCAGTGATGTCACTTGTTGCTGTCATATTATCACTCGGCACCTCATATTTTTTCTATAAGGTTGCATTTCGGTTGACATTTTTTCCACTCATTAATCTCACATCAGCCCTCGTACTTTTAGGAAGTTGTCTGAATTACGCCCTGACTTTTGTTGATTTCTGGAAACAACAGCTAAGTCACAACCCTCCAGCTATCCCAGAGAAAAGAATGAACCGAGTTTTACAGGAAATGGGATACTTGATACTAGTGTCAGGACTCACATCCAGCACCGTATATTACTCAGGCTACATAAGCAGCATCACAGTTGTGAGATGTTATGCTATATATCTTGGTAGTGCCTCTTTGATCAACACTTTATTTGCTCTTGTTTGGCTTCCCTGCACACTTATTTTGCAAGAACGCTATGCTGTGCAATCTTCAAACCATGCCACAAAGGCAGCATGGAATCCCTGCTGCTCAAAAAACGCTGGTGGTTTCTGGGAGACGAGTTCAAGAAAGCGCTGCCTCTTCACGCTGAAACAGAAGCTCCGGACATTAGGACGAGGGTTTATGGACACAACGAACTTGCTTTTTTTAAAGATTCTGCCTTGTGGTGTAGTGAAGTTCCGATATATTTGGATCTGTTGGTTTGCAGTGTTAGCAGCTGGAGGAACATACATATCATGTGTGGATCCTGGCATGAAACTGACAACTTCAGAGAGTAAAGATGCACAGCTGTTCCGTTCCAGTCATCCTTTTGAAAGATACGATGCCGAATACCGCCACCAGTTCATGTTCGAGAGAGTAAAACAAGGTGAAGATGAGCCAATGAGATTAACGCTAATTTGGGGTGTCCTACCTTCAGACAACGGCGATCACTTTAATCCAAAAAGTAACGGTTCTCTGGCTCTGGATCCTGAGTTCAACATGAGCAGTCCCGAAGCCCAAGTTTGGTTGCGAGACCTATGTGGGATCATTCGAAACCAGAGCTTCTACTCTCAAATATCAACTGACCAAGAGACAGCCGAAGAAAACGTGTGTTTCGTCGAAAGCTTGATTCATTGGGTTTCCATACGGCGTTGCTCGGAAAGTGAGGATGCATTTAGTTTCTGCTGCAATGACTTTCCCTTTCCTTACCCTACAAGTGTTTTCGAACAGTGCCTTAGCATGATGGTAGCAGAGCAGTATGCAGAGGGCCACTTGCCTAGTACTGGAGGCCTAAGGTTTGATTCAGAAGGTCGAATCACAGCCCTTGTGCTTGTGTTTAAAACCGTACAACGCTACAGCTTTAACTACAGCAGAATGTCACAATTCTATCAAGAGGTCCTGACATGGTTTAATGTGGAAATCTCCAAAGCCCCAATGGGATTGCGGAAAGGGTGGTTTGTAAGCCAGCTTGGTTTATATGACCTCCAGAGATGTCTGAGTTTAGAGACGTTACATGTGGCCGGCTTTTCCGTAGCTCTCACATTTGTATTGCTCTTCCTGACAACCTGGAATATTCCATTAAGCATCTACTTGTCCATTGCTGTGGGAGGAAGTGTTTTTGCTACCATTGGACTCCTGGTGCTATTAGAATGGCAGTTAAATGGTGTGGAAGCACTGTTCATTTCCACAGCTGCTGGTCTTTCTGTTGACTTTGTAGCCAATTACTGCATTTCATACAGTCTGGCCCCACACAGCGACAGATTGGGAAGGGTCGCACATTCCCTGAAGAGAATGGGTTGTCCGGTAGCTACAGGTGCTGGGGCGTATTTTTATGTGGGCATCATTATGCTACCGGCAACCGCATTGCTCTTCCGAAAGCAGGGGATTTTTCTTCTGCTTGTGAAGTGCGTGGCATGCGGCTTTGGCACTTTTTTCTTTCAGTCATTGTGCTGCTTCTTTGGCCCCCAAAAGAACTGCGGGAAAATAACCCTACCGTGCGTCACAAAGCAAACCACCGAAAATAAACTGTCTTCTTGTTCGGCTGCAGAACCTGGGACTGCCAGTCCATCAGCTAATGGGGCATTTGGCTGTGGCACAGGTTCACGTGTTCGACGAAAAGTGAATAAAGAAAGCGATGGTTTTCTCTGCCCCGATCAGGAGCACCACAGAAAGCGGCAACCAGTCGGAGGGAAAGGGCCAGAACAGTATGAGCTGCAGCCACTGGCTTGCCAATTGAGCGACAGCTTTGAGAATAGCACTTGCACCAGCAAGCTGTCAAATAGACCTTCCGTCCTTTCTGATGACATTCAGTTCTGCGGACATAGTCCCAGGCAAGATTACGATCGCATCAGTGATGAAGCTGACAGTGAAGAAATGTGCAACAGGCACCTTAAAAGTTGCAACCAACCTCCGGCACTTCAGACGTCATCTCCGTATAAAGAGAACATGTTGCGTTGTGCAGTCACTCCTCCGCAAGATCCGTCCAAGGAGAAGAATTTGTGCAAGAAATGTCGAGGCCAGTCAAGCAGCGGCCTTAAACTTTGGGATGTGTCTCTGTCGTCCTCTTCTAGTATGGAAGAAATTATGACCACACAGACTACAGACACCGTAAATCAAATATCACTGTCAATAGACGGGGTTGCTAGCTGTCACAAACGACTCCTTTCATGTCAGTCTCAAGGTTCCATGGAGGGACTTGAAGATTCAGATGAGACTTGGCTAAGTGATGTCGAGCCTGCTATTTCAGTTACTCTAGCTGTTAAAGAGGAAGAGTTACAACCTGGTCACCTTAACGGCAAGAGAGACACTTTACGTTTGTCCTTGAAGGAGACTGTATATGACCTTGCCTCACCAGGGACTGGCAGACTGCGGTCCACCCAAAGTGAAGTACCAGTGATACTTCCCAACAGTAAACCTGATATGCCTGATGTTTGGATCAAAAGGGAAGGAAAAGGTGAAGGTGGCAGCTAAGCAGCACTGTCAACATACTTTATAGGCTGGCCTAAACTTTTGTATTAATCAGCTTAGTTAAGTGTGGAATCTGTCTGAAAATGCAAACCAGACACAATTCTGCAATCCCCATCATTTATTACACGTCAAAGAAATGTATTCGGAGTACAGAGTGCTTACAGAAATCGTTTCAGACCTGGAAAGGACTGATTTTTAAAGCATGATTTCTTGCATGTCATGTACATATACACTGAATGTGCACCCACAAATAGCCTTTCTTCAGGGGCCTTTAACTGCAGACACTTAAGAGAACAACTGTGCCTGATCTTTGACAACCAAGCCATGCGCTTCGAGACACTCACATTCATTGTTATCAATTTTATATTTCATTTTCATTTTATATATCAGGCTTAATCAACAATCATCTTTATCAAAGATTAGTAGCACTATGAAAAAACTACTACAGCAGTTTTACATTTTATGCATACCCTATCACAAACACTTTGTGTAATGCTTGCTGCTGTGGATTTTGCATGATAATACCTTTTTATTGTATGTTGAAAAACATTTTGCATTTCCAACCCTAATGTTTTTTATAAAAGCGTTAACGAAACACATTTCTTATTGGCAGAACCAATTTATAAAAATGTATTGTTTAATAGTATACAGCAGGACATATTTCCCTAATGCCCTAAAAGATTTTTACTTCACTGTACTTCTTCATTGATCCCTAAAAAATGTAAGTGTTACCTCTATGTTTAGTATATATCTGAAAGATTGCATAGAATGCAAAAAGGTTGTATGTAGCAAGTGTTATTTCGTGATGTGCACAAAGATGTAAATCCTTTATGATTATGGATTCTATGGAAATATAGCAGAGGTCAGTGGATTTATTTTTATTTTTTTAGGAAAATTCTGAGACCACGCATCATAGTAGCGTAAGTAAATTTATCTCTTAGATACGTTTTTGTTACTTCATTAAGACCAACTGCTTTTTTTAAAGCATTTTAAAATACTGTGCCAAAATGTAAAATAATTATTTGTGCCAAAATGTTTATGAAATTATGCAGCTGTATTATAAATCCTCCTGGTGTGGAAATGATGTTGTTGATAGCATTTTATGTCTGAAGATAAACTATGATGGAAATGTTCAATAAAGTTTTATTTTTAATTAAGGTTACAATAAAGTCTGGTTTTCTGGGTGGTTTTCAAGTTACAACCAATTGGTAAACTCTGTTTAAAGCCACAATATGTACGTTTTTGTCATTAAATACCCAAAAGTACTTACACAGTTCATGGAGTTGTGTACTTACATTATCTCAAATGTTTTTAATTTGTTTATGAAAGTGGAGTATTCCTTTAAGCCCGAGATACACTGCACGATTATTGGCTGTCCCAGACGAAAAATTGCCATCCTGAAACAATCGTCGCGATTTCTGTGACAGTGTCAGAAATTAAGTATGATCACCGCACAGTGTGTTTGCTGCTAGGATCTGCATACTGGTATTTGTTTACCACTAGCGCATGCTGGTGACATTGTGCTTCTGTGTCATCATCATAATCCTGCAGTGTATTCTGGGCTTTAAGCTTCGCCTTTGTTATTGTGCGACCTCTAGTGGTGAAAAGTCTTACATATTGTGCCTTTAAAGGGTTAGTTTATCCCAAAATGACAATTTTATCATAAATCACTTACCCCTGTTTCGTTCTAAACTACCAAGTCTTCAGAACACATTTTTAGATATTTTTGATGAAAAACAGGAAGCTTCTGTCTGTCCCATAGACTGCGGTTTGATTTATACAATCAAGCCCAGCAAAGAATGAAAGACATCACCTAAAAGGTCCGTGTTTCATGAGTAGTTCAATAATAATATTTTAAAGAGACAAGAATACTTTTGTGCGCAAAGAAAACAAAACAAACGATTTATTCAACAATTTGTTCTCCTGCTTGGTTGTTCAGTGCGTGTTAGGCGCATGCTGCTGACGTGACCTGCTCACGTAGTTGCCAGTGTACAGACACAGAATACACTGGCAAGTAATTTCTGCATTTATATGGGTTGTTTAAGTACTGTTTACAATGTTTGCATTATGGCTTAAATAAAAAAAAAAGGAAAAACATCAGCAGATCACGCAGTAGCATGCGCCATAGTCTGCTTGTGAACGCGCACTAAACAGCCAAGCAGGAGAACAAATTGTTAAGTTAAATCATTCGTTGTGTTTTCTTTGTGCACAAAAGTGTTCTCGTCACTTCATAATATTATGTTTAAACGACGAAACACCGTATTATAATCAAACACCGATCTTTTTGGCGATGTCTTTCATTCATTTCTGGGCTTGATTGTGTAAATCAAACTGCAGTATATGGGACAGACACAAGCCTAAAAGTTTTCATCAAAAATATCTAAAAATGTGTTTTGAAGACAATCGAAGGACCTGGTAAGTGATATGATAAAATTGTCATTTTGGGGTGAACTAACCCTTTAAATTTTGTGTATATGCCAGTGGCGGCTCGTGACTGCTCATCCGAGGGGCGCAAATTCAAAATATGTGTTCGGAGTGTCTTGTGTTGCTTGCGTTTTCCAAATATGTGTTTGTTGCGTCATGTGAACCATGTGCTTCACATGTTTTGTCAAAATAAGTGTCTGCTGCACACGCGTCAAAACCATTTATGATAAAAGAGACGTTCACGTTCACAAAATACACACAAGACACTCTCTTAACAGTAAACTCTGATTACACATGAGATTATGCAAGTATCTGGCAAACGCGAGCGTCTCTTTTATAATAAACCCGTTAGACGCATCTGCAGCAGGCACTTATTTTGACAGGACACGTGATCCATATAGGATCCATCGATCCGCAGAACACATATTTTGAAATTACGAACCACAGGCATGACGGGCTACATACATGTTGTGACGAACTTCGCATCGTGCACCCTCAAAAAAAGAGGTCACTGGTATATGCACATGACATTTCGCATGAGACATTGTAATTATATTATTTTATACAAAATAATTATTTTAATAAAAAAGGAAATTAAGTTAAAAAAAAAAATTCAAGCTTCTTTTTATTACTAAAGTCAGTATTTTATTGCTGCATGTTCCAGTTGAATGAGATCATATTCAGATTAACGTGTACAGATGTAAAGCCAATTTAAATCCTAGTAATCCAAAATAAAATACCAAAATCTGGCAAATTAAAATAAAACCACTTTCATTTCTCACTGGATAGATTCAGTAACAGAAAGATGCTTTTCATCTGTGTCCACTCTTATTCGCTGTGGTAAGAAATGTTGCATTAATCTGATTCATGTTTAATCCTGAATCCAGTCTTCTTTAGCCCAGTCAGGCAGTCGGGTGCTGTATTCAAAGTCAGGTCCTTTGTAGCGCAATGCATGTAGGTACATTACCAAATCCTTCTCTGATGGATCAGGCCGCACAATTTTACACTCGCCACATAAATGATCTCTAACAAAAGCTTCAGTTTTAGTGGGTTCTTCTACAACGGAGTCCTCTTCTTTCTGAACACCATTCTTCTCTGCTTCAGTTTCACATGAAGGTCTATTGTTGCATGGTTCATTACCTTCAACCACGGGCGCATCACAAGAACTGGCATCACTTGGCTCAGGTACACTTTTCATTTGGCTATTGTGTTCACCATCACTACTTTCCGTCTTCGTTCCATGCTTTTCAGAGATTTCATCATCAGGTAAATCCAACAAATGTAGACTCTCCTTAGAACGGTGCTCTTCTATGAGGGCTTCTAGGATCTCTTCATTGCTCATACCCACCAGTCCTCCTTTGGCTCTGTTTGGACCCCATGCAGAAGACCCATAGATGGGATCGTTGAGGATCGGGAAACCAAGATACTGAAGATGGACCCGAATCTGGTGAGTACGACCTGTAAGCGGCAGGCAACGCACTACACTAGAGCGTCCATTATAGCTCAGTTTCTGGAAGACCGTACGGCATTCTTTGCCTTTGGGATCAACTCTGCAGAGACCCACCTTGAAAGACACCACCAGTATGGGTTCCTCGCATATGACTTCACCATCAGGAAACTCTCCATCCACACGACAGACATATTCCTTCTCTAACTGTCAAAATATGGTGACATTAAGTGTGGGTTAGATCACGCAATGCCAATCCAACACAAATACAATTCTAATGTGATATAACAGAAAACCCAGAAAAATTTAGATGTATTCAACAATCTCTGTCTCACCTGTCTCTCGCGAACCATCGCGTCCAGTTTCTTGGAGACCTCCAACGTACGAGCAAACAGCAACACACCCGAAGTGAGGCGGTCCAGACGATGTACTGTATGGAGGCCACTAAGGCCATTCTCCTTGCCCAGAATGAAGATGACTGTATTGTGGCGGTAGCGTCCGCAGGGATGCACTGGTAGTGAGGCAGGCTTATCTACCACCACAACTTCACCATCATCTACCAGAACCTCCATGGGCTGACCATTCACAGGAGGTTCATGCCGATGCACTGTGTTTCTCAAATAGTCATTGTTCTAGGAGAGCAAAAAAGATGCAGATGTAGACTTGCACATTGAGACAGTAGGTGTGTTCGAGATTGGTGTTTGACATCAAAGTACTGCAAGAAATCTTTGGTACTTTTATATTATATGCTGGCAGGCTGCGCAAAGCCTGCGTCCGAAATCATATACTTCCATGCTATACGGTATGCGAAAAGCAGTATGCCAAATTGGTAGCATGTCTGAAACCTCAGTATGCAAAAAAAAAACATTATGGGAAACAGCTGTCAAAAGTTAATAAATAAAAATACAGTAAAAAGGGCTACTAGGCAGCTTTTTATGTAACAAGAAATGCATTCCACATTGTTACACTTTTCTTGTTTAACAAGACATACGTAATTATTTTTGTGAGGTGATTGTTTATGTCATAGGTAAACAAAGAGACAGGTCACCACACAATGCATGGCAAATGTAGAATGCACACTACTACACTCATACATGCTATATAGAACTTACTGTTGTAAGGGTCAATAAATATATATTTTGTTCTACTTAGTATGTACTGTCACAGTACATGGTAAATGTAATATGCATACTACATTCATACACACAATATAGAACTTACTGTTTTAGGGGTCAATAAATTGATATTTCATTAAATTTAGCTTGTACAGTCATAGAACATGGGAAATGTAGTATGCATACTACACTGTTACATACCTTGTAGAATGAACTGTTTTAAGGGTCAACAAACTGGTACTCCAATTTAATATTATGTACTGTCACAGTTCATGGTAAATGGAGTATGCATACAACACTCACACATACTTTGTAGAACGTACTGTTTAAAGGGCCAATAAATTGATACTTGATTCAATTTAGTATGTACGGTCAAAGAACATTGGTAAATGTAGTATGCATTCTACACTTATACATACTATGTGTAGAATGTACTGTTTTAAGGGTCAATAAATTGGTACTTCGTTAAATTTAGTATGCACTGTCACCGTACATGCCAAACGTAGTATGCATTACTACACTCACACATACTATGTAGAATGTCCTATTTTAAGGGTCAATAAATTCTACTCCATTCAATTTAGTATGTACTGTCACAGTACATTGTAAATGTAGTATGCATACTACACTGTTACATAGTATGTAGAATGTACTGTTTTAAGGGTCAACAAACTGATACTTCATTAAATTAAGCATGTACTGTGAGTGTAGTATGCATACTACACTCATACATACTAGAACATACTATTTTAAGGGTCAATAAATTGTACTCCATTCAATGTAGTATGTACTGTCACAGTACATGGTAAATGTAGTATGCATACTACACTCATACATAATATATAGAACGTACTGATTTAAGGGTCAATAAACTGATACTTCATTAAATTTAGCATGTACTATGAATGTAGTATGCATACTACACTCATACATACTATATAGAACTTACTGTTTTAAGGGTTAATAAATGTATACTTCGGTAAATTTAGCTTGTGCTGACTATCACAGTACATGGCAAATGTAGTATGCATACTACACTCATACATACTATGTAGAACATACTGTTTTAGGAGTCAATAACCTGGTACTTCATTAAATTTAATGTGTACTGTCACAGTACATTGCTAATGTAATATGCATACTACACTCATACATAATATATAGAACGTACTGATTTAAGGGTCAATAAATTGATACTTCATTCAATTTAGTATGTACTGTCACAGAACATTGGTAAATGTAGTATGCATACTACACTCATACATACTATATAGAACACACTGTTTTAAGGGTCATTAAATTGGTACTCTATTCAATTTATTATCTACTGTCATACTACAGGATTTCGGACGCAGGTCTAGTGGGTTTAGTAGTGTTGTTATGTGATCTCTTACCTTAAGTGTTATGTTTAGGTCATCCACGGGTATTTCATTCAATCTAATCCGCCCAGCTTTCACTGCTTTATTATAGTAGTCCATTGACTCGGAACGAAATTCACTTTTGAACACTTCGAACAGAGTTTTACCGATCCAACGTCCCTTGCAATACGTCTTAAAATCATAATAGTATGGATACACTTTGCGAAGTCCATCCTCAAAATAGTACGAGGTTTCTGCAAAATGTTCCTGACTGAAACTCACACCCGGGTTGCGTTTCTGCGGAGGCGGGACGTACCGCTCACCTGAACGCTGTTTACCGCATTTCCTTCGCTTTTTAGATCCTTCTTGTGTTGCTGGCTTATCAGTGTCGTCGCTTTTACGTTTACCACAGTTTGTCTTAACCGTGATGTCTGGAACACTGCTTTCATCCTTCTGGGAGCAATTCTCCGACACTGTCGCTTCATTAGTCGCCATAGCGTGCAATTTTGAGCGGCACAGTTGTAACTTTAATTCATAACGTTTGGAGAGGTTCAAGTGTGAGAATGAGTCGTTTATTTTCGCATCAATTCTTCTGACATTTTGGTCCATCCGTAGCGTTCCCACAGTTTTAATGTTTACGTATTCTATCAGACAGACTTTTCTCGGAAATAGGCTTATTTCTCGTTTGCCAAAGCAAAGAAATACATTAAAACCAGCTACCCTCCCCTTCACACATGTGAACCATGCCATCCATTTGCTCAATGACAAGTTTCTTTCCGTCTTGTTTTGATGACGTAACGCTACGTCATATGTTCACTAAGTTTTTTATCTTTATATTATTAAGAACAATAACGTTCCATAAACAATATGCTTATTATTACATTCAAAGCATCTACAATTGTAATAAGAATAAAAAATAAACAACAACATGGCGATAGTTTATAATGAATCAATAAAAGGTTTCAAAAATTGTATACCGGTACATTTTGTTTAGTTTACTAAGGTTTTACAATGTTTACACGTTTTACATCTGTAATATATTTTAAATATTACAATAAATGTATATTTTAAACATATTATTATAATATATTTTCATGGAAGTTAGTTTTAACTTTTACTTATAAAATATATAATAATAATAATAATAAATAATTTGGTACTCATTGTCATGAATCACAATATGTTATAGGCCATAACAATATTATATTTTCTGTGAAAAGTGTTTTATATACTAGTTGATTTCCTGTTTTACAAAATAAGTCAAGTGTCAGTTCTGTTACTGAATTGTATGTATTGTAAGTATTAAATGGCAAAATGACAACCTTTCAGATTTTTGCTATCATTCATATAAACATGTCATTTTGTTATAGCAAGAATTACATTTTTGTACCCAGAGAAAAACATTGAATTATGCACAGATCTACAATCAGTTCCTTCATGCAGATTTTTTTATGCATATTTAAAATAATCAGTTAGTTCAGTTCAGACATGCAGATGATTTTAATTGATAAAAAATTGGTTAAAAATATTGGTGGCAATACATTAGTGTATATCTAATGTCTAAAGTGTCTCTCTAAAGTGTTTTGACAACTTTATTGATTTAAAAATAAAATACAAGGCATTGCATTTAGTTTACATTTATTTACAAGTAGATTAATACAATAAGATATGTAAATTAGAGAAAATATGAAAACAAATTACACAGGCCAAAACTCTAGCAACACATAAAACTGATCACATTTTCAAGAATGTCATGCAAAATTGAAACAAAAAGTTATTTCATTATTTATCCTTTTTTTTCAAAAATTAAAAAGTAATTTTGTTTTGTGTTTATCAACGCCTTGGCATATAACTTATTAGCGAGACATCCAAGAGGTTCAACTTATTACAAAGGTAGCTGTACTGTATTGCCATTGCTTTTCTTCCTGTATGGTATCATTAAAGCAGAACAGAAGTAAAGCAGTACCCATGAATACTATGCATACTTGAAATCACACAAATCTTAGATAAGGAGCCTTTTCAGCAAAGTCCTTCATCACTCAGTATAGGTATGAGAAGGTACAACAGCACCCCAGGACATCACCTCAGAAATGCCCTGCCTATTCGAGTCCTCTACTGCTGCATTGACTTCAATTTCAAGTCAGGAATCAGAATCATCCTGGCAATTGTGTTGCTAAGCAGCGGGTTGAGATGGGATGTGAGACTTTTCCTTAGGCCTAAGGGCTTGATGAACCAAAGCACCAGCGCCATCTCCTGCAGGGGCAACCATACTGCAATCAGAGCTCATCACTGGGGAAAAAAACAAATCAACAGCCACACAATTGTGAAAATCAACAAAACAAAATAATCGTGTTCATCTGATCTGCATAACTGATATGTACCTTGGCCACTGGCTGTCTTTGTCTGTTAGCGGGACATAAATGACACCCATCAGTGCTTTCCTGAGGAACGTGCCATCGCTCTGACGATCATACTGTTCGAGAACTTGGCTTCCACCCTGTGGGCCCACTGGCAAAACTAGTCTGCCACCTGGTTTCAACTGCTCCAGGAGCTGTCGATAGACAGGTTTGAATAAGACTATTAAATCAAATATGTTTGAAGGTTATCCAGATTAAATAACTGCAGTACTATACTTAAGCGCATACTGCTTTAGGGAGTGTGGGAGCAGCTGCCCCAACATGAATGGCGTCATAGGGGGCTTCATCAGGAAATCCCAATCGTCCATCACCCACTAAAAAAAGAGTATTTAAGTATTTAACTGTTTAAGGTAAACAGAACTGTTTCAAATCTACAATAAGAAACCACATTATTTTACAACTAGTAGCAATTACCCTAAAAGCATATTTAATTACCAGCACATGCTGTTTAATTCCTCACCCACTAATTTAATCCGGCCAGAGACCAGCAACTCGGGATCATCTGCCTGGACATTTTTAATGGAAGACTGCACCAGCTCATCTATGTGTTCAATTCCCACCACTTTACCGGAAGGCCCTACCTGCATGAATGCAATTAACATAAGCGTGAGCATCATGCAATGAGGAATAATTGACGACGGCAGTCATCAATCATTCAATTTAATTACCTTATTCATTCTTTTCAATTTATATATTTCACTACCACACATATATTTATGCTTTACTTGCTAAAATTAAATAAATCCATTATTTCAATTGAACTTGATGTAGTGATATGGAACTCTGGACCTGAAACTACTTCATAGATGTGCATTTACTGGAAAATAATGCACAGCTTAAAGGGACATTCCACTTTAATTGAAAATATTCTTATTTTTAGCTCCACTCGAGTTAAACATTTGATTATTACTGTTTTGGAATCCATTCAGCTGAGCTTCGGGTCTGGCGGTACCACTTTTAGCATAGCTTAGCACAATCCATTGAATCCGATTAGACCATTAGCATCACGCTAAAAATAACCAAAGAGTTTCGATATTTTTCCTATTTAAAACTTGACTCTTCTGTAGTTACATCATGTACTAAGACCGACGGAAAATTAAAAGTTGCGATTTTCTAAGCAGATATGCTAGGAACTATACTCTCAAACAGGCGTAATAATTAATGACTTTGCTAAGGTAACATGGCTGCAGCAGGCGTAGTGATATTACGCACTGCCCCAAAATAGTCCCCTTGGATGCGTACACATACATACACACATAACATATTTACACTGTTGCAGAAAGTTATCCTCGCACCACTTACTAAAATGTGCTATAGAACATTGATAGTTCACAAGAGAGTCATTGTCCTCATTAAGCAGAGCAAGAATTGCTGTATCATCTGCATATTTAAAATATTTAGTAGCAGTTGTAACTGGACTCTGAAAGTCATTTGTGTAAAGGATAAAAAGTAATGGACTGAGTACACACCCCTGTGGGGCACCAGTGTTAAGGACAATGGTTGGTGATAGTGTACTGTCAACTTTAACCACTTGGGGTCTATTAGAAAGAAACGTATGGATCCAATATATTAGAGATGATGGAACTTGCACACTCTGTAGTTTCTTTATCATCCGATGACGTTGAATCGAGTTAAAAGCGGAACTAAAATCAATAAAAAGAAGTCTGTCATAATTCCCCGAAATGTCCAGCTGTTGAAGTAGACAATGTAAGAGACAGGCCACTGCATCATCAGTACCTCTCTTCTGCATATATGCAAATTGTAAACAATCTAGAGATGGAGTAACATATGGAAGCATAATGTTTTTGACGATTTGCTCAAAACATTTCATTATAATAGAGGTTAATGATACAGGCCTGTAGTGATTTAACTCGAATGGGTTATTTTTGAGACGGGAATAACAATTGATGATGACAGGTATTGTAGAAGTACAGAGTGAGCGATGGAAGAGAGAGTGAAAAATAGGGGTTAATTCCAAGGCACAACTTTTCAAGACCCGGCCCGGAATACCATCTGATCTGCCCCAGGAGCTTTGTTCAGTTTGCACTTAATGAACTGGCAAAACATCCTGCCTGGTTAGAAGGGACTCATAATTCAACTCTTGAGAAGGCAGAGAGTCCAAAAGGTTATCACATTCTGCTGAAAAGTCAGAGGTATCAAAATAGCAGGGGACTATTTTCGGGCACTGCGTAATATCACTATGCCTGCTGCAGCCATGTTACCTCAGCAAAGTCATTGATTATTACGCCAGTTTGAGAGTATAGTTCCTTAAAAAGTTATTTTTAGTTCCTTAAAAGAAAATCCCAACTTTTAATTTTCTGTTGGACTTAGTACACGATGTTACTACAGAAGAGTCAAGTTTTAAATTATTGGTTATTTTTTAGCGCGATGCTAATGGTCTAATCAGATTCAATGGATTGTGCTAAGCTATGCTAAAAGTGCTAGCGCCAGACCCGGAGATCAGCTGAATGGATTCCAAAACAGTATGATTCAAATGTTTAACTCTTGGGGAGCTGGAAAATGAACATATTTTCAAATAAAGTTGAGTTTCCCTTTAAAAAAAAGTATGGCAAAAGAATTAAGAATTTAACACCCCCGTGGTACAAATACCAAACAATTGCACTTTTCGTTGACTTACTAACTGAAAGTTACACCTATTTGACTGTTTAAAATGTAATGTAGATTTTGAAATAAAAAACAGCACATGGTCAAATACGACAGCACTTACCATTCTGGCAAAGCATGCAGTGAGATAACCGCTTCCTGAACCTACATCCAGGGCTGAAGCTCCTTCTGTTAACTTATCACTGAGAACTTCAAGAGCGTGTGCGTGCTACACAAACAGCAATATTACGAATAAATTACATGTAAATCGTGACATTTAAAGCGCACTCTCATCATCACCTCCTCCTCACATATTATATTGCAGTATTACAATACAAAACACATTTTGGAAACCCATGCTTGCTGGCCTACCATATGAGGGGCACTGATGGTGGCCTTGAATCCTTTGCACAGAAAGACAAACATTGTGTGAGTAACTTTTGCATGCATTATTTGTATTTAAATCATTAGAGTTGCTGATGCATGAGACATAACGGATACCTATGGATTGGGGGGAGTCTGTATAAGGATGATTCCTGGAATAAATTCCTCTGTCAGTGGCAAGCATGGCATTAAACACACGGTCGCTTCGGATAACCCCATGATCTGCCAGGGTTTTAGCAAAGGTATACGTTAGACATATCAGGGCACTGAAGAAGTTGTAGTATTTATCAGTCTAGCATACCTCTTAAACGGGTGACGAGTTCAGCATGTGTTTTGCCACTAGATATCCATGCCATGGTTCTGGAAAGCAGCAAACCCATAGGGACCACTACCGCAATTGCTGACAGTCTGACCACAGCCTGCATTTCCTAAAGAGCAACGCCTGCGACGAATGAAATTTGATTTCTCAATCAGTCCAAAAGAACAACTGCAAACAGTCTGTAAAGACTCCGACACACGTTCTTATAAAACTATAAGCTCTACTATTTTAAGTAACGTTATATATGACGTGTGCGTTTACTTATGTCGTAGCTCCTCAGACCACTGACGCGTCCAACATGCGTACTTGATTCACATAAACAAACGTGGGTATCTGACAGGAAAAATATCAGTTAACAAAAAAGCAAGATCATAACTTTGTTGTTTTCCTCATGCACAAGAAAATATACTTTTTAAGCAACTGTTGTGTACAACGTATAATGACTTAACCATAATTGCGCATTATATATATGTTAAATACTTGCACTGAGTAGAGCAGTACACAACATTCACAACTATGTAACAAAAAAACAGAATAAGAAAATCTTACCTGTAATATTTAACGATGTCAGCGTGCTAAAGAAGTAAACGGAAGTAATGTTTCTAAACAGATCGCATCAACCAATCACATTCACGGTCTGGATGACGGACAGGTATAATGGCCAATCAGATTTGGTGGGTAATCCCTACCGGTTACGTGCTCGCTCTGCGTGCATCCAAGCAGTAAATACATAGTCGCGTAGATGGATTTTATATGTTGAAGTTTGTATTTATTTAACAATTTTAATAAATCTTCTTAGATCGGAGCTGCTTCAATAGTATTCTGGATAAGGTAAGTATAGTTTAAACTAACCTACAGTCATTTTTACAGGTTTTATATAGGTTTGCTTGAGTGCTAACGTTAGTAATGTCAAAAATTATTAAGACTGGTGGTCGCCCCCACTGGTGTTAACAACTAGCAAATATAAACCTAGTAATTTTTATCCACTGAAAGTATTTTACATGTTGTCTCTCTTTGTCTTTTTTTAAATGCAGACGCGTGAATTCATAACGTGCGTGAGTGTTTACATACTGACAACCGTAGGTCTGAGGTTTATTGATCGATGAAAGACGCGATGATCGACGATTCTGAAACCCATGTGGTCCGATCCAGTGGAGATCTGTGGTCTGAGATCTGCTCGAGTCTGCCCCAGCCACAGGAACTCGATGGACAATTTACAGACTCGTTTCAGCCCTCTCAAGGCTCTCCACAACCAAACTTCCCTAGGGCTTCTTTCAGCCCATGGGAACCAATGGCTGACTCAGAAGTTTACATTGCCAGTTTAGGTACAGGAAATGATATACATACAAAAATATGCTTTATGGCCTGTGAATTATTCTTAAAGGACATGTTATGTATTAATACTTTTCAGAAAATCGGTTGAAGAGAATCAAGGGACAGTCAAATGATGTGACATCAAGGGAAATGCTCCGTTCTTTGTCCCAGGCAAAGAAGGAATGCTGGGATAGATTCCTCCACGATTCCGAAACATCAGAACTGTTTCAGGAAGGAAATTTCGATCCGAGGTAGGAATATAATCTAGATCAGATCTGAAGATTTGTAGATTCAAACCAACATATTAAGTTATCATTTCATCTCCGTTATAATTGGGAGAAATATTTGTTAAACCCTTAGGAATTTGGATTTTGGAAGTTTATTTAACTAAGTTTTTGAGGAACATAGTCATGTAATCCATTCCACTTACCTTTGTGACAGTTTTTACAGCATCCCTCCTTAAAAACCCATCACCTCACTTTTGGCTGGTATCTATCCCAGTTAAAGGAAAACACCACAGTTTTTCAATATTTTACTATGTTCTTACCTCAACTTAGACAAATTAATACAAACCTATTTTTATTCAATGCGTGCACTTAATCTTTATGCAGTGCGTCGTGAATGTGTTAGCATTTAGCCTAGCCCCATTCATTCCTTAGGATCCAAACAGAGATGAATTTATAAGCCACCAAACACTTCCATGTTTAACCTATTTAAAGACTGTTACATGAGTAGTTACACGAGTAAGTATGGTGGCACAAAATAAAACGTAAGCAGATAAAAAATGAGAACTGTAATTTATGGAGGAAGAGCACTTTGACCTCGGGCGCAGTAATATTGACGGACGTTTTAGCGAGAGGGGGAGTAGTCAGGAGTGATGATGTTAACTGCGCCCGAGTTCGAAGTGCTGTAAACTAAGTGCTCTTCTGCCATACAATATAGTTCTCATTTTTTTAAACATGGAAAATATGAAAGTGTTTGGTGGCTTCTAAATTCATCCTTGTTTGGATCCCAAGGAATGAATGGGGCTAGGTTAAATGCTAACACATTCACGGCACGGTGTACAAAGAATAAATGCATGCTTTGAAAAAAGATAGGTATGTATTAATTCATCTAAGTTGAGGTAAGAACATAGTAAAACATTGAAAAACGGTGGTGTTTTCCTTTAAGATGGGGGAGTACTCTGTTTTCAGACTAAAATTTTGAGCTCAGAGCCCTCCCCTCTGACAGCACACCAAATATGCTTTATTATCATATTTGATTACATGTGTTAATATGAATTTGTGAACTCAACAGTCTTAAAAAAACTTTTACCCGCAGGGTCCCCTGAAATAAATGAAGATTTTAGTCATTTATCTATTCTACATAATTTCAAAAGATTATTTTTTATTACATCTAATTATCTCTTTTATGTTAAAAGCTGTTGAATAAATGCCATTGATTACTGTGTTCTAATGAATTCAATCTGCTATTCAGTATGCATGTGGTTATTCTGCATTGTCTTTGTTACAGTGCCCTGGAGCAGTTTAAGCGTTGGTTGTCGCCTGAAAGGGTGGCCATCAATGCAGAAGAGCTGGAGTACCTTCTTCTGCCCACACAGAACAGTGAGCTTCCTGTCAGCTCTGCCCAAACTGATCAACTATGTGAGGAGGAAGAATGCCCAAGCCCAGAGAAATAATCATATAACAGAAACACTGGGAAGTTTGCTGGTCTTGTTGTGGAAACAACCTGATATTTTGTGATCCATTTGTAGGAACCATACTATAGGGGAGCACGAATAATCATGTACTAGTTCCTAAACTAATATATGCTACAACATGAAGAAATGGTGAATAAAGGCATTGACTATTCAGGAATGAATGGAATCATACGGACTACCTAAGAACAGACATTTTTAGCATAGCTGTTATTATTCATTATATAATAAATAGTTTGGTTTTGTTTCTGGTTAGTTACTGTCAGTTCATGTACATAATGCACTTGTACATTATAATTGGTTTTGTATTCATTTAAAGGGATAGTTCACCAGAAAATTCTGTTTTTACTCACCCACCAGTTGTTCCAACCTGTATCAATTTCTTTTACACAAAGGAAGATATTTTGAACAATGTTTGCTACAAAGCAGATCTGGGGCACCATTCATTTCTATAGTAAGAAAAATAATAATATTGAAGTAAATGGTGCCCCAGATCTGCTAATTTTTTTGGGTAAACTATTCTTATAAGACATCATTTTCTTTACAGCAGTGTTATGTGTTTACAGGATTAAACAAGAGAAAATAAATGGAGGAAAATATTTATACGTGTTATGTAACATTCCACAAATGTACATTTTATTATTGGCTATTGAATATAAATGAAAATTGTTTCTTGCCCTTTTTTTTGCAGTATTGACTCTGATATGCACAAATCCAGACATTGTGTTATTACAATTATGAACGTTTCAAGCATGATTTTAATTGTAATATCCTCTCAGACTGAAATTTTATAGGTAAATGGATTAGATAACCAATATTAATTGTGGTTAAAGAGTGTTGAGCTTTATATTATGCCCATTGTTTCTGTACATGTTAGTAAGTGTACAGTTGTATTCAAGAAAAAAAGACAAAAGGTGTGATAATGAGATTCTTGTGTGACCTTTGTTGATTCGTAATTATGTTTTTGTGCAGCAGTAACCAATGGATGTCACTAATAGATGAATATGGATGAGGCAACACAATAGGGGTTTTTCTGTCATTATATTGTTGGAGCATTATTGCTTTTTTCCAAAGTTGTATGCTGATATGAACTGCAATTCCTATTAAATGCGTTAAAACATTTTTTGTTGTTTGAGTGTTTGATTTATTTATCTTATCTTAAAGGGATACTTCAACAAAACTCACCCCTCAAGGTGTTCCAAAATGAGTTTCTTGAACACAAAAGACGACATTTTGATAAATGATGACAAGCGGTTTTGGAGCACTAGTAACTTAGTAAAGAAAAAATAGTGTGGAAATCAACGGTGCTCCAAAACTGTAATTACAACGAAATGTATACAGGTTTGGAACATAATTGTGATGAAATAATTTTTTTTGGGGGGTGAACTATCCCTTTAAGATCATATTATGAACATCAATGAACACTTCTCCTTCATTAAAACTAAATATTGGTAATATGCTAGTTTCCAAAAGGGCACTTTGATCAAGCTTTTGTGCGTCTGCAAACCACGTAGTTTCTTCAAGCTGACAAAAAGTTAACCACACCTCTTCATTCGTTTTTTTAACAATCATTACTGTTGGCAGGTCTTGAAATGTATGTTTGGTTAACACAAAACCCTTTTCTCTCATTATATAAATAGGCTGGTGATTGTTCAAGGTTTCTCGCGTGCTCGTTAGTGACTTGAATCTCCAGTCGCCTGCGCGCGGCGCGTGTCTGAGGTCCGCGAGCCAAATGAACACGAGTTATGAAGCGGCTCACACAGCATACACGGCAGGTTGGAAATGTAAGTGTGGATCGTTTTTAACAAAAGCAATGTCCTGATTTACTCGTGAAACCTTCATATCCAGCCGTATATATGTATAAGGTACGTGCACTTGGATGATGAATCGCCCACTGAAGAGGTGAAAATAATAAAGGTGAGCAAAAATGTTTTTATTTCCTTTAAATTGAAATAATGATATGTATTAATGTTTAAAATAGTCACTGGTTGAGCAGACTGTACAAATTTGGTAATTTGTGCAGGAAAATTTATATAAGTAGGCTATTATAATGATTAATAAACTAATATCAGGCTTTAGATTTGGATTATGTAAAACATGTATGCACGATTGTTTATTTAACGCCTGTTACCCGACAATATTTTTTGCCGATCCTTATTATTTTAAACAGAGTAAAATAAGTTATTTTTGCAGGCTTTTATCTAATTTTCAAAAAAAACTGATGTAGTATCGCAGTATTGAATTTAATCTGTGTCTTTGGGTGTCTAAATTACCTTCTGGGATGCTAAAGGGAGAAATACCTGGATAATGCAACTGCTGTTTTTTACATTTTGAGAAGAATTTACTGTTGCTCACTGCTGCTAGTGTTTCTGTGATGGTCAAACACATCATACAGTGCTGATCACAGCATTATTTCATGTTTTAATAGTATTACAATGTTTCTTTATGTTCAGAATATTTATTTTACTGAATGAATCAGGCTACTCTACACAGTCAATACATGTTTAGTGAAATCAATGTGAAGTCAATGATTGAATCAAAATCTGATGCTCCTAATCTTATAATTAGATTACGAGACTTTCACATTTGACATAATATAATAAATTGCAGTCTCTTTTGTGTAGACAATAAAACAGATCGTTCATGTTTTAAAGACCGAAATGACTGCATGTGGACAATTACTGTCCTCTCATCACATCGATCATCCTCATCTCCCTCCACTACACACAGTCACCTGACTATATAGTACCATTCATCTCTCTCTTGCTACCTCTGTGCTACCTACAGGATTGCTATTATATTATATTTCTTTAAAACTTGTATTGCAATTTAATATTAAAATTAGAGATGCACAGATATACTGCCCAATAATCAGTATGGGTTGCTAAAAGCTATATTTCTTTATCGGCCGATAGTTTGAAAACAGTCGATGGTTTTGGCTGATATATCCTGTCAATCAAAAGAGAACAGGAAAATGCAATGAATTTGAGTTCGCTCTGTGTATAAAAAATGTTCGCTCTGTGTATAAAAAATGTAAAGAAATCAGAAATTTAATATTCAATATTAACGGTATTTTATAATAACAATACGATTCAGAAAATGCAATGCAAGTTAAAGGGACATTCCACTTTTTTTTTTCGAAAATATAATTTTCCAGCTCCCCTAGAGTTAGCACAATCCATTAAATCTGATTAGACCATTAGCATCATCGCGTTAAAAAATAACCAAACAAAATAGTCGCCTTGGTTACTTTCAATAGCAAGGGACTATTTTCGGGCAGTGCGTAATATCACTACGCCTGCCGCAGCCATTTTACATCAGCAAAGTCCTTGATTATTACACCAGAATGAGAGTATAGTTCCTAACCATATCTGCCTAGAAAATCTCAACTTTTAATTTTCCATCAGTCTTAGTACACGATGTAACTACAGAAAAGTCAAATTTTAAACAGGAAAAACATCAAAACTCTTTGGTTATTTTTTAGCGCAATGCTAATGGTCTAATCAGATTCAATGGATTATGCTAAGATATGCTACAAGTGCTAGCGCCAGACCTGGAGATCAGCTGAATGGATTCCAAAACGGTAGGAATCAAATGTTTAACTCTAGGGAAGCTGGACAATGAGGATATTTTCAAAAAAAAAAAATGTCTCTTTAATATAGCCAACCAACTATCGATATCAGCATCAAGTATTGGCCGATGTCAGTCAGAATAATCTGTAAAAAAAAAGTTAATATCGGTGTATCTCTAAATAAAATCTATAATATTGTTTAAATGTCAGTGTGAGAATCGCATTATTATTTCATATTTAGAAAATTCCTATTGAACAATACAGTCTAGGACACACAGTGTAGATTTTGTATAGATAATACTTTCTAAAGGTGTTCCATTTATTTATTATTATTATTTACCTGTCCAGTTATAAAGATAAAGGTAGATCTATGGGTTAGTCATCAATCATAGTGCTTTGGATCTTAAAGGGCAAAAATGGCCTTTAAATATCTGCCCACTGTAGTTGACATTATGCATTAGAGGATTATTAATCACACAAGTGATGAATTGGTTTGGATTACTTAGTTTGGATCTGACGTGACTAAAATGTTTGAAAAAGTTTTAAAATGTAAGTGCACTGGATGGAAATGTCAAATATCATTTCAGTCTTTCGGTTTTTGTTCTGCATCATTTCTCCCTGTCTATTATTTGCAGCGGGTGCTGTTAACTGAGAGAGTAACAAACAGTCTCGCATGACTTTTACATTAATGTAAGTGTCCTCTATAACAACAGCCAAAGGGTGGAAACCAAAGGGTTTGCTGAATCATTCCAGTCCATTTTGCCAATTTAAAAGTGCAGGTGGCTGCTCATAGAATTTGATCTCAGAAAAGGTTTCTTTAATGCACTGTAGCTTTCGAAAATGAAGAACAAAAGTGTAGTCTGATTGATTTTAGGAAAGAAAAAAATAAGAACCCCCACACACGCCAGCATTAAATTATTTCAAGATGTTTTGTGCATCATTTGGCTTAGAGATGAAACATTAATGTCAGGATTTATTGGCAATATTTTACATTTTAAACTATTTATTACATGTTTTATATATGAAAGGTGCTAATTAGTTTTTCATGTAAGTCTTTTCCTTTGATAATTGACACAGTGGCCATTTTGTTAAGCAAACACAGATCACATGAAAATTTTATAAGATAATCGGTTCAAGATAATCGGTTCAACCGCGAAAATGATAAGGACTTCACCTAGGATTGTTGGGGAAAATCGGCCTAAAATCACCCTGATTATCTTTTGGTGTGTACTGGGCTTTAGTGCACATTCAATCGATTCTGGGTGATAAATTATCTGTGCTGGAATCACAAATGGCACAGTTTAGATCCAGAGTTACTGAATTTGGTACAGTATGGCTGTTCTTGCAAAGCATGAATGTAATTAATTTCTGAAAAACTACAGAGAAATTAAAGGACCCCTTTTAATTTGATATCAAGGACCCCTAAATATGATGATCCTCTTGCAAGGGACCCCCCTACAGCTATGTATATGAAGACACATTAATGGTGGTACTAATAAAGCTACTGTAATTAAAGGAATGGTTCACCCAAAAATTAAATTTAGCCGAGATGTTTCAAACTGTTTTCAGCCTTCCGCCTAATCTCAACTTTCTCGTGAATACGCGTACGGCTGTAGTTATTAATACGTTTGAAATATAAATGTTTCTTTACAAAATCATATCACACTGGGTCGGAAGACATAAAATAACTGTATGGATTATTTTTTTATGAATGGATGTGCTTTTAGAGCTTTAAAAAATGGGGCACTATCCATTGCTATTTTAAAGTTGAAAAGAGGCAGGGGTCCCTATTTTAATGATCTAAGCGCATTGTCTAAAGCGCATGGCACGCAATCTAAAAGGGTGTGACCGACGCCACTTTTACTAATTTAATAATGGGAAAAATGGTTTGTGCGCCTAGCACACTGTCCAAAAGGGATGTTCCTATTCTTGTAATGAGTAATGGGTGTGTTTTGGGCATAATTTGCAATAAACCAATGAGAGTCTCATCTCCAATCCGCTTTAAAAGCCAGTTGCGCTTGCGCCATGCTGATTTACTATTTAGATGGCGCAATTTGTAAACTGAAAAACTAAGCTTAGAAAGAAGACCACTAGTTTAAGATTGATGTTAAAAATACATTTGTATTAAAAATTTTATTTTTTGTATTACAAACTTTTGTTCTCTTTAAAAGTCGTTTTCTTTCAGTCATGGAAGTAAAAATAGCAGGCTTTTAATTGTTGTAAATGTATGGATAGCCTGCACTGTAAAAAAAACTTTGCTGCCTTAAATTTTTTTGTTAAATCAACTCAGATTTACAAGTCATGTCAACAGAGATGAGTGGTCACAACTTATAAAATATAGTTGAGAAAAGTCAACTTAGTTTTATAAGTTATAACAACTCACCTGTAGTTATAACAACTCATCTCTAGTCAAGATAAATAATAGTAAGTTGAAATGACTTGTAAATCCTAGTTGATTCAACAAAAAATTTAAGGCAGCAAAGTATTTTTTACAGTGTGCATGATCAGTGTAATCTCAAAGTATAATTTACAAATATGCAATAAAAGGTTTGTACTCTAAAAATACTTTATTTCTAACAGACATGAGATAAAGAATTTACAAACGTGTGGAGAGCCGAAATGTTTCAGCACTCGGATAGCACCATAAGTTTTTTGAAAAGCATTACTTAAAAAAGGTTCTCATCTCAGCATATCCACAGGTACAAGTCAACATGTACATTAAATCTGCATTTATAAAAAAATATTTGCATTTGTTTAAAACTTACAGTATACCAGGCTACAGATGAAGCAGCTCTTTACACCTTCTAATGTCTCGTAATCGGTCCTCATTTATGACTCTATAATAATCTTTTACATTTGAATCCTTGAATTTTTTCCAAAACAATATTGAGCCATATTAACTTTAGACTTTAGACCATGGGCGCAAAAATGTGAGCAAATGCATTCGCTATTTAAACAACGTGGGGCTGAACGTGAAGATCCCAACTGCGCCGGGCTCAAACTAGCAAAAAAAACGTGCGTCGCACATTGTGCTAGGTGTATGATAGGGCGAAGGATATTATTTAATATAACTCAGGTTATGTTTGGCTAAAAGAAAGGCGCATATACCTTGGATGGCTTGAGGGCAAGTAATATACAGTTTGGGCTTATTTTTATTTTTGGGTGAACTATTCCTTTATTATCATGACTTCTGAAGGTAAGGATTTTTCAGATGTAAATGTACTTCTGACCAATTTGCGAAGAGCAATGCAACTCATTCTAACTATACATTGTTTACATCTCTACCCATCATCTGTGTAATAGCCTAATATATTGTTTTTTCATTATTTGTATTTAATAATTTTCTTACTTTTTTATCTTCTTTTTCTTATTTTTTTCATATTGTTCATTATTTGTACTTAATTTTGTCTTATTTTTTGCATAGTCTAAAAAGAGTATGCCAGATTTACATTTCACTGCTTGTTGTATACCATATAACTTGTACGTGACAATTAAAAATCTTAGAATAAAACATTCATAATGTTTTATTCAGCATGTTATACATTATATTAGTTAACATCTATGGTGAATACTTTATTAGCTCACTTTTTTTACTGGGCTTACTTATTTTTACACAATTTCCATTGTGACCAAATCATTTACACGATTTTAAGAAAAAACCATACTTACCATGTCTATTTGTTTGAAACAGGTAACAGCTTGTTGCATGACAAACATGGACTATATCTACAACGAAACCTGGAACAACAGAACCAAAGATGCGTTATCCTCATCATTCACTGGACTCCAGCTTCTGATGGATCTTAGACCTCTCTTCATACCTCTTTATGCCATGCTGGTCCTTGTAGCTGTCTCTGGAAACCTCCTCCTCCTCATCTTCATCGGCCTGAACAAGAAACTTCACAGCACTACAAATTTCCTGATTGGAAACCTGGCCCTGGTTGACCTAGTGATGTGCCTGTCCTGCGTTCCTCTGACCGCCTTTTACGCCTTTGATGAGCGCGGTTGGATTTTCGGCCGGTTTATGTGCCACTTTGTTACTCTCATGCAAACGGCGACTGTGTTTGCTGCGGTTTTATCTCTGACTGCTATTGCAGTGGACCGTTATGTAGTGGTCGCCTACCCTATTAGGCAGCGTGGAGGTCGATGTTTCTGCACATGTCTGGTGTTCAGCACATGGCTATGCGCTTTGGCAATGTCCACCCCTACTGCTCTACACACCGTGTATCTGGATCTGAGCGCGGCGGGCCACGAAATGATTATCTGTGAGGAGTTCTGGACCGGGCAGGAGCTCGGTCGCCTAATATATTCCTGTTTTTTCCTGCTCCTCTCCTATTTCGTTCCTCTAGCAGCGGTTTCCATCTCCTATTGTGCCATTTCTTGCCACCTACAGCACAGAGCTACACCTCGGCTAATGGCCGCCACGCCCTCCAACCAGGAAAAGTGGGGACGCAGGAGGCGCAAGACGTTCCGACTACTGCTGGTGTCCGTTCTTTCGTTTGCCTTCTCCTGGCTCCCGCTGCAGGTGGTAAATCTCATCCGTGACCTCGACACCGACTTTGCCATCTTGAACAAGAATCACGTCAATGTTGTTCAGGTGTCGTGCCACCTGTTAGCCATGAGCTCAGCCTGCTACAACCCCTTCATCTACGCCTCCCTGCACAACAAATTCCTGCTGTATCTTTGTCAGAACATATTTCAAAGAAGACCTCATCACACCCAGAGCAGCCTCACAACCTCGAGCCGTATGATCCGCGTACGTACTTCCAGTACTCTTGCTGACATCCCCATGGCCATTAGCAAGATCTCACAAGACTGAACCCTAACTGAGAATCTGAGAAAAGGTGTAGATCTGCAGGTGTGGGACTGAAGACAGATTCTGGTTAGCTCAACTGGCATGAATTGACATTAACAACCTCTGAATCATGGTAAAAGGTGCGAAAGTTGTCACTGGGAAGGTGCCCTTTAAAAATACAACTTTGTTACTACACTCTTAAAATTAAAGGTGCTTCGTGATGCCATCGAATAACCATTTTGGCTGAATGGTTTCATAAAGAACCTTTAACTTCTGAACAACACTAGCTGGATTTTCATCCAAACGTGAAGCGAATCTTTTTAAAATTAGCAAAAAAGACAAACAAACAAATGCAAATTAGATGCGTTTCCATGAAGTTGTTAGAGCGAATCAGGGTGGTATTCGTATCCTTGTCACCAACAGTAAACAAAACAAGGCACATGTGGAAAATGAAGAAAGGACTGCATGTAGTCACGATGGGGAAAGTTATAAATTTACTAGCCAAACTGAATGCTGTGCAAAGAAGAATGAACGCATTTTTTGATGCAGGCACTAGCAGCAAGGGCATTAAGGTGACATCAAACCCCATATATGATAAAGGCAACGACAGCGGAAACAGACGGTCAGCCACGTGGGTGGGTTCAATGTTCGCTATGTCAGAATTTCTTCGGCAAATGCGTTTCCATCTCCCATTATTCGCATTTACTCTTTTCGCAAGTGAAAAACCACCTCAAGCGAGCTTAAAAACATTTTTGGGATTAAAGGATTACTCTATTTTCTCAAAGAAAAAATTCAGATATTTACTCAACACCATGTCATCCAAAATGTTGATGTCTTTCTTTGTTCAGTCGAGAAGAAATTATGTTTTTTGAGGAAAACATTCCAGGATTTTTCTTATTTTAATGGACTTTAATGGACCCCAACACTTAACAGTTTTAATGCAGTTTAAAATAGCAGTTTCAAAGGACCGTAACGATCTCAAACGAGGCATAAGGGTCTTATCTAGCGAAAACATTGTCATTTTTGGCAAGAAAAATTAAAAAAATGCACTTTTAAACCACAACTTCTCTTCTTCCTCCGGTCCTGTGACGCGCAAGTGCGACCAGTGTTTAAGTGTGGAGAAAGAGGACCGTTCTGACGTTGTTGTATGTCGAATGATACAAATTATTGTCCTTGTGTCAGTTTATTGTTTTAAATCGTCCGCAAATGTGCATTTCATATATGTAACACGTGACCTTTCCGCGTCATTACGCAATTACATGAGGTCGTGCCGGCGTGTTATACGACCAGAGGAAAAAGAGATTTTGTGGTTTAAAAGTGCATATTTTTTATTTTTCTTGCCAATAATGACAATCGTTTCGCTAGATAAGACACTTATGCCTCGTTTGGGATCGTTTAGAGTCCTTTGAAACTGCAATTTTAAACTGCATTAAAACTGTTAAGTGTTGGGGTCCATTAAAATGAGAAAAATCCTGGAATGTTTTCCGCAAAAAACATAATTTCTTCTCAACTAAACAAAGAAAGACATCAACATTTCGGATGACATGGTGGTGAGTAAATTATCTGGATTTTTTAAAAGAAATTTGACTAATCCTTTAAGGGATTTTTATTAGAAATTTGGCGTTTATATCATTTGTTTTGATACTCCAAAATTCGCTTAAATTATGGTGATGGAAACATGGCTATAGTTAAAAATTTCTATATAAATTAAAGGATTACTATAAATCTGTTTGCCAGTGTCTTACTGTAGATTGAAATTTGTGTTATTTACTGGCAACAGTTTTTTGAACATTAAACATTAACAAGTCTTTGTATTTGTAGAATAAAACTAAAATAACAGCCTCAGGCAAAGCATTATGGGAACCAAAATCTGAAGGAAAAAACTAAGTTGCTGAGGATTACTAGTTCCCAGAATGCCTTGCATGAGGCTTTTTTTTGTAGTTTTATGCTGTAAAGACAAAGACTTAATGTTTAATATTCATGTAACTTGGAACAAACTGTTGCCAGTAAATAATATGCACAGCTGTACTGTACAGCTGCATATTTTTTCTAATTTAAGTTCGAAAGGTATGAAAGAAATTATCCTTCTAAGAACCTTTGGCTAAATGTTTATTTAAAGAACCAAAAATTTTTTTCTATGACATAGCTTTTTCTACAGTACCTCACTAGTACACAATGTGTACCTAAATGGTACTCATTAGGGTCTTTCTTTAAAGGGATAGTTCGGCCAAAAATGATATTAAACCCATGATTTACTCACCCCCAAGATGTCCAACGTTTTTCAGACAAACACATTTTCGGATATTTAAGAAAATGTTTTAGATCTTTCAGTTGATTAAATGTAATGTTACGGGGTCCACCCATAGTCCACGACCTTCAAGTCCAAAAAAAGTGCGTCTATCCTTCACAAATTAAATCCAAATGGCTCCAGGATGATAAGCAAAGGTCTTCTGAGGGTAATCCGCGCGGTGTTGTTGTAGAAATATCCATATTTAAAACTTTATTAATGAAAATAAATACCTTCCGGTAGCGCCGCCATCTTAGACTCCTCTGTATTCAGGAGAGAGTATTAGCGTAGTGTACGCACTTTTCTTAGTGACGTATGACAAATTCGGAGGGCGGGGGCACAGAGCAGCAGCAGAGTAGCCTCCGTAGGCTGCGTAAGCTCTTATCCTGAATGCGGACGCGACTAAGATGGCGGCGCTACCGGAAAGGTAGTTATTTTCGTTAATAGAGTTTTAAATATGGATATTTCTACAACAACACCACGTGGATTCACCTTAGAAGACTTTTGTTTATCATCCTGGAGGCGTTTGGATTTAATTTGTGACGGATGGACGCACTTTTTTTGGACTTGAAGGTCGTGGACTATGGGTGGTCTCCGTAACATTACATTTAATCAACTGAAAGATCTAAAACATTTTCTAAAATATCCGAAAATGTGTTTGTCTGAAAAACGATGGACATATGCAACTCGGACAGCTTGGGGGTGAGTAAATCATGGGTTTAATATCATTTTTGGCCGAACTATCCCTTTAAGGGCCAGTGACAGCTTTTGTATATTTTCCCAAGAGTGAATCAGTCCATCCAGAAAAACACGTTGTTTTTTGTGATTGTTGCGGGCAAAAATTCTTGATCTTGCGGCACGTTTTTTCTTAAAAATGGAATATGCAGGATATTTATGCAAATTTTATGTGATGAAATTGTGGGAACTTGTAAAAACTGTTTGCAGCTTTTCAATGATGTTTATGTCACATAATCATGTCACTTCATAACGTTTCCATGGCAACAGGGGACATGGCTGCGCTTGTGTGAAGTACATGCAACATTTTTCAACTTTCTGCTAAGATATAAGTTATTTGCGGTTAATATGAAATCATGCAAGCCCGCAGATTTTGCGCATGGAAATATGCAATTAATGCTGTGAAAGTGCAGCATATTTGGAAAAATGTGCCCCGCATAAATATGCGAACTTTGGCTGATTACGCGTTAAATCATGCGATCGCATAATCGTGTTTTTCTGGAGGGACTGCCAAGAGTGAATGAACTGAATGCACTGTAACTGCTTTGTATAAAAGCAAATTCATAAACTACTGAACTATATAAACCATTCTTTTCATAATTATATCGAAAATTTGTAATTGTACAGTATCTGCATCAAATGCAAAAATTATGCATTCAGAATTGTTACCCTGACCGATAGCAGTTGTCTGGACACCTTTCACAGCAGCATCTTTTTAAAGATTGCTTAAAAGATGTTTTGCTTAATAATGATGTTTTTGTCTACCGTATTTTCCGGACTATAAGTCACTCTGTAATATCAGTCAAAAATGCGTTTCGAAGAGGAAAAAATCGAAGTCGCACTAGACTATACGTTGAGTTTATTTAGAAAATGATTTCACAAAATCGCAGTGGCTTAGTGGTTCATGTAGGTTGTCTACAAACCGAAAGGTTGGTGGTTCAATCCCGGTTCCACCTGACCAAGTGTCAAGGTTTTTGCATGGCTGACACCGCCATCGGTGTATGAATGAGTGCGTGAAGGTGTGAATGTGAGGCAAAAACTTGTAAAGCGCTTTGGACGGCCATTGGTCTGTGAAAGCGCTATATATATATGCAGTCCATTTTTTTTCCATTTTACCAAAATCCAAGCCGCAGAAAAGACATTTAATCTGGAAAGGAAAGTTATTCAACTAAACAATATCACAGAGCAGCAGGCTGATTAGGTGTCCGTACATGTTAAAGTAACATAAACAGTTATTTACACAATACACAATAGCATACAGAACATACCTGGGAGGCTGAATAGGCAAAATTTACACGACAAGCCAAATCAAGTTCAAAAAGATCCCAAAGTCATTCCGCATCACTGAATCCATTGAATTACATAAATAAAGGGGCGGCATAGAGTGACCCCTTTACATTATGTGTGATTTATAGACCGCAAAATACTGTAATTTTTAAAAAGTTTTGTCTAATTATGATCATAGAATGATTAGAATCAACTACACTGTCATAAAAATGGTAAAAAAAAATATACCATAGCTGTCACTAGGGCTGTACCCTTAAAAAAAGTACAGCTTTGCACCTAAAGACTTCATTTTAGGACCTCAGAGGTACATATTGGTACCAAAAAGCACACTTTGCATATAAGCACGCTCTAAAAATAAAGGTGCTTCACGATCCCATAGAAGACTGAATGGTTCTTTGAGAAACCAAAAATGGTATCGGTGTGAAGAACCTTTTAAGCACCTTAATTGTTAAAGGCGGAGTCCATGATGTTTGAAAGCCAATGTTGATATTTGAAATCACCTAAACAAACACGCCCCTACCCCAATAGAATCTGGACCTTCTGTTGATAGACCCGCCCCACACATACACAACCCGGCATTTGATTTGATTGGCTATAAGTGTGTTTTGGTAGTCGGCCCGTCTCCTTTTCCAAACTGTTTTTCAAACATCGTGGACTCCGCCTTTAAAAGGTGTACCTCAAAGACATCTGTGACCCTGGACCACAAAACCAGTAAATTTTTTTACAATTGAGATTTATACTTTCACACTGAAAGCTAAGATACAACTATTTGAAAATCTGGAATTAGAGGGTGCAAACAATTTGACAAAATATCGAGAGAAACGCCTTTAAAGTTTAAATGAAGTCCTTAGCAACACACATTACAATAAATGTTTATATATTTACGTTAGGAAATGTACATCTTAATGGAACATGATCTTTTTATAATTAATATCCTTTAGATCTTAACTTAATTTACTTAATTCTTTTTCCATTAAATTTTTTTTTAATTTTGACCCATACAATGTAATTTTGGCTATTGCTACAAATATACCTGTGTGACTTATGACTGGCTTGTGGTCCAGGGTCACTTATTAGGACTAAATGTATACATATGTGTACCTAGTGGTACATTTTTGGACCTTTTTAAAGGGTATTGGCCCACTGACAGCTGCGGTGCAAACACACACAGTATATAAAAAAGAAACGGTATTTTTACTCATTATTCATGTGTATTTATATAGCGGCATTGTCAGCATATTTAAAATGTGTTAAGTGTGTCCAGCTGGCTGTTGTTTCGTGCTCTTTTCAAATAACAAAAAACAATGTACTGTAATATACATCATATTGTACTTACTGTACCAAATAAAGATCTAGCAAACAAAAAATGCATTTTATATTTCTATAAAGGTGAGGTTAACTGTGATTGACTGGATTGCCTCTTCCGGTTATAGTTATTAAACTATGCCCAAAATAAAAAAAAAGAATTTCGAAACAGCCAATCACAACACAGTGGGATAGCTTACCAATCTGAGCATATTGAGAATGTCTGCGGGTGGAGCTCTATAGACCCAGGAACTAAATAACCTGTTTTTATTAGAATGTACCCCATAAACACGCTCAAACCTTAGAAAACTTCCAAATTCCCCCCTTCCCCCTTTAAGAAGACTAAAGGAAAAAAACATACTGGTGCAAAAAAGCTCTTGTGTTTAGTTAAGCAGATAAGCCATATTACCTAATAAAGATCCTGCCTTTAAAACAATTACGATGCCCATTACTGTAACAACATTACAGTACATTACGAATACAAATCATTCACCAGACTTTGACCTCCCATAAATTAATACCTGATTACATTTTGAACAATTTCACATTACAAATTGATATTCATTATTGTTTATTGTGTACATAGCAGTATGAAGATGCTGAATGTAGTTTGTGTTTTGTGCACTGCGCAGTATTTAGGTTTCATTGCTCACTGTCTTCAAAGGAAAAGCACAAGCCACCGTCACACTACATGAAAAGCTTTTGGACTATTACTGTATTATGAAAGTACTTTCATCTGCTGCACCTTCTGTTCAAATTTGTCCTTTTTGTTTTATACACTTAGCTGCTTTCATATTGTTGCATATCAACAAACAGATGGTGCACAAATATTAGACCCACAATGTTTTTATTTCATATTTTTAAGGAGCTCTCAGTGTGGTATCTTTAGATTTTCTTTTCAAGAGGTAATCTGCTAATAACATCGAGCCAACCAAACATGCTCTTATTAGTTTTGGACTAAAATAAACAGTATTGAAAATGCAAAGCTTAACTCTGAACTTATTTTCTTGTTTTGTGTGTGTGTGTGTGTGTGTGTGTGTGTGTGTGTGTGTGTGTGTGTGTGTGTGTGTGTGTGTGTGTGTGTGTGTGTGTGTGTGTGTTGAGGGTCATGTCATAGCTGTAATCCATTATTCTGTGGGAGACGTCATACTAGCAGCTGAAATAATAGTTTTCTCAGTGGTGTTTGTATTTGCAATTGTCACTTTCACTATAACCTCTAACACTATATGTTGTACTCTACTGTGTAACATGCCTTCTAGCATTTGTGCTATAGATTTGAATGATACTGTAAATCAAGTTGTTTTTAAAAGGACAGATGCGTTTTAAACAGCCTGATCTCACAGAAACTTGTACATATTTTTAAGTTAGGTAATTCGTATGAATTCATACAAGTGAAGCGTAAAAAAGCAAACGATTAATGTAAAAAAATAAAAAAATAAAACCCCACCCCTAACCTCAATGTCACAGGGGCAAAAGCAAATTGTACAAAAACAAATGTGTTCCTACAAATTAATAAGAATTAGCCACATCGTAAAATATGTACGGATTGCCAGCCTGATCTCATGAGAATTCGTAAGAGTTGGCTAATTCGTATAAAGTAAATCGTACAAAAACATAAATTTTTCATAAAAAATAAACAATAATGAAACCACACCCCTAACCCCAACATCACAGGGGCAAAAGCAAATCGTACAAAAACAAATGTGTTCGCACAAACAGCCCAGTCTCACCCCATGGCGTCAATATTTGACGACACTTGACCATGCGTCAATATGTTGACGCGGAGGGTATACCTTTCGCGTCACTTTTTGACGAACTGGGGACTTCAATACTATCAGGTACGCGAAATTCTCTTTCCTATTTTCTTACCATTTTCTACCATTTTCGCGTCGGTTTAGGGTTAGATTTACATAATGACATCCCTACCCAAACCTATCCCTAACCCCAATGTCAGTTGACAACTGTTTAATTTCGCGTTCCTAATAGTATTGAAGTCCCCAGTTCGTCAAAAAGTGACGCGAAAGGAATACCCTCCGCGTCAACATATTGACGCATGGTCAAGTGTCGTCAAATATTGACGCCATGGGTGTGAGACTGTGTTGGCACAAATTAATATGAATTAGCCACCTCGTAAAATACGTATGAATTGCCAGCCTGATTTCACTAAAGTTTTATTTATTTAGTATTTTAAGAGTTGGCTATTTTGTATGAATTCATTCCGAAAAAAAAAAAAAGAAGTAAAACCCCAAACCCTATCCCCAGTGTCAGAGTGGTGAAAGCAAGTCATACAAAAACAAATATGTTCATATTAATATGAATTAGCCACATCGTCAAATATGTACGAATTGCCAGCCTGATCTCATGAGAATTCGTACGAGTCGGCTAATTTGTAAGAAGTAAATCGTACAAAAACATACGATTATCATAAAAAACAAACAATAACGAAACAACACCCCTAACCCCAACATCACAGGGGCAAAAGCAAATTGTACCAAAACCAATGTGTTCGTACAAATTAATATGAATTAGCCACCTCATAAAATATGTACGAATTGCCAGCCTGATTTTACTAAAATTTTATTTATTTGGTATTTTAAGAGTTGGCTATTTTGTATGAATTCATTCTGAAAAAAAAAGAAGTAAAACCCAAACCCTATCCCCAGTGTCAGAGTGGTGAAAGCAAGTCATACAAAAATATGATCGTATGAATTATGAATTAGCCACGTCGTAAAATATGTACGAATTGCCAGCCTGATCTCATAAGAATTTGTACGAGTTGGCTAATTCGTATGAAGTAAATTGTACAAAAATATACGATTATCATAAAAAACACACAATAACGACACCCCAACCCTAACCTCAATGTCACAGGGGCATAAGCAAATTGTACAAAAACAAATGTGTTCGTACAAATTAATATGAATTAGCCAGATCGGAAAATATGTACGAATTGCCAGCCTGATCTCATGAGAATTCGTACAAGTTGGCTAATTTGTATAAAGTAAATCGTACAAAAACATACAATTTTCATAAAAAAAACAAACAATAACGAAACCCCACCCCTAACCTCAACGTCACAGGGGCATAAGCAAATTGTACAAAAACAAATGTGTTCGTACAAATTAATATGAATTAGCCACATCTTAAAATACGTATGAATTGCCAGCCTGATTTTACTAAAATTTTATTTATTTAGTATTTTAACAGTTGGCTATTTTGTATGAATTCATTCCGAAAAAAAAAGAAGTAAAACCCCAACCCTATCCCCAGTGTCAGAGTGGTGAAAGCAAGTCATACAAAAATATCATCGTATGAATTATGAATTAGCCACGTCGTAAAATATGTACGAATTGCCAGCCTGATCTCATGAGAATTCGTACGAGTTGGCTAATTTGTACAAAGTAAATTGTACAAAAACATACAATTATCATAAAAAACACACAATAACGACACCCCAACCCTAACCTCAATGTCACAGGGGCATAAGCAAATTGTACAAAAACAAATGTGTTCGTACAAATTAATATGAATTAGCCAGATCGGAAAATATGTACGAATTGCCAGCCTGATCTCATGAGAATTCGTACAAGTTGGCTAATTTGTATAAAGTAAATCGTACAAAAACATACAATTTTCATAAAAAAAACAAACAATAACGAAACCCCACCCCTAACCTCAACGTCACAGGGGCATAAGCAAATTGTACAAAAACAAATGTGTTCGTACAAATTAATATGAATTAGCCACATCTAAAAATACGTATGAATTGCCAGCCTGATTTTACTAAAATTTTATTTATTTAGTATTTTAAGAGTTGGCTATTTTGTATGAATTCATTCCGAAAAAAAAAGAAGTAAAACCCCAACCCTATCCCCAGTGTCAGAGTGGTGAAAGCAAGTCGTACAAAAACAAATATGATCGTATGAATTAATATGAATTAGCCAGATCGGAAAATATGTACGAATTGCCAGCCTGATTTCACTAAAATTTTATTTATTTAGTATTTTAAGAGTTGGCTATTTTGTATGAATTCATTCCGAAAAAAAAGAAGTTAAACCCCAACCCTATCCCCAGTGTCAGAGTGGTGAAAGCAAGTCGTACAAAAACAAATATGATCGTATGAATTAATATGAATTAGCCAGATCGGAAAATATGTACGAATTGCCAGCCTGATCTCATGAGAATTCGTACGAGTTGGCTAATTCGTATGAAGTAAATTGTACAAAAACATACGATTATCATACAAAACAAACAATAACGAAACCCCACCCCTAACCCCAACATCACAGGGGCAAAAGCAAATTGTACCAAAACCAATGTGTTCGTACAAATTAATATGAATTAGCCACATCGTAAAATATGTACGAATTGCCAGCCTGATTTCACTAAAATTTTATTTATAAAGTATTTTACGAGTTGGCTATTTTGTATGAATTCATACCAAAAAAAACTAAAGTGAAACCCCAACCCTATCCCCAGTGTCAGGGTGGTGAAAGCAAATCGTACAAAACATACACAAAAACAAATACAATTTGGCCTGTATTAGCCAAATACAATTTAATATGAATTAGCCAAATCGTAAAATATGTACGAATTGCCAGCCTGATCTCATGAGAATTCGTAAGAGTTGGCTAATTCGTATAAAGTAAATCGTACAAAAACATAAAATTTTCATTAAAAAAACAAACAATAACGAAACCCCACCCCTAACCTCAACGTCACAGGGGCATAAGCAAATCGTACAAAAACAAATGTGTTTGCACAAATTAATATGAATTAGCCACCTCGTAAAATACGTATGAATTGCCAGCCTGATTTCACAAATTTTTTATTTATTTAGTATTTTAAGAGTTGGCTATTTTGTATGAATTCATTCCGAAAAAAAAAGAAGTAAAACCCCAACCCTATCCCCAGTGTCATAGTGGTGAAAGCAAGTCGTACAAAAACAAATATGATCGTATGAATTAATATGAATTAGTCACATCGTAAAATATGTACAAATTGCCAGCCTGATCTCATGAGAATTCGTACGAGTTGGCTTCGTATGAAGTAAATCGTACAAAAACATACGATTATCATAAAAAACACACAATAACGACACCCCAACCCTAACCTCAATGTCACAGGGGCATAAGCAAATTGTACAAAAACAAATGTGTTCGTACAAATTAATATGAATTAGCCAGATCGGAAAATATGTACGAATTGCCAGCCTGATCTCATGAGAATTCGTACGAGTTGGCTAATTCGTATAAAGTAAATCGTACAAAAACATAAAATTTTCATAAAAAAACAAACAATAACGAAACCCCACCCCTAACCTCAACGTCACAGGGGCATAAGCAAATTGTACAAAAACAAATGTGTTCGTACAAATTAATATGAATTAGCCACCTCTTAAAATACGTATGAATTGCCAGCCTGATTTTACTAAAATTTTATTTATTTAGTATTTTAAGAGTTGGCTATTTTGTATGAATTCATTCCGAAAAAAAAGAAGTAAAACCCCAACCCTATCCCCAGTGTCAGAGTGGTGAAAGCAAGTCGTACAAAAACAAATATGATCGTATGAATTAATATGAATTAGCCAGATCGGAAAATATGTACGAATTGCCAGCCTGATCTCATGAGAATTCGTACGAGTTGGCTAATTCGTATAAAGTAAATCGTACAAAAACATAAAATTTTCATAAAAAAACAAACAATAACGAAACCCCACCCCTAACCTCAACGTCACAGGGGCATAAGCAAATTGTACAAAAACAAATGTGTTCGTACAAATTAATATGAATTAGCCACCTCTTAAAATACGTATGAATTGCCAGCCTGATTTTACTAAAATTTTATTTATTTAGTATTTTAAGAGTTGGCTATTTTGTATGAATTCATTCCGAAAAAAAAGAAGTAAAACCCCAACCCTATCCCCAGTGTCAGAGTGGTGAAAGCAAGTCGTACAAAAACAAATATGATCGTATGAATTAATATGAATTAGCCAGATCGGAAAATATGTACGAATTGCCAGCCTGATCTCATGAGAATTCGTACGAGTTGGCTAATTCGTATGAAGTAAATTGTACAAAAACATACGATTATCATACAAAACAAACAATAACGAAACCCCACCCCTAACCCCAACATCACAGGGGCAAAAGCAAATTGTACCAAAACCAATGTGTTCGTACAAATTAATATGAATTAGCCACATCGTAAAATATGTACGAATTGCCAGCCTGATTTCACTAAAATTTTATTTATAAAGTATTTTACGAGTTGGCTATTTTGTATGAATTCATACCAAAAAAAACTAAAGTGAAACCCCAACCCTATCCCCAGTGTCAAGGTGGTGAAAGCAAGTCGTACAAAAACTATTTTAAAAAAAATTACTTTTTTAAGTGGTTAGAATGGTTGTTTTGACACAAATAGGTACAAAAAAATCACATTAATGACTTACCCAGACCTGTAACTCCACAACACCCTAGCAACCATCTAGCAACAACTTAGCAACCACATATTGAGTACTTTCAACTCACTGAAAGTACTCAAAAATTGAGAATGTCACTATGTCACAACATAGTGACTTCTGGCAACCACTTTAGCACTGTGGCATTGATTTTTATACACGCAAGTGTCACACATTTCATTTCAAATATGTGTCTTTTTATCTTTAAAATGTTCAAATAATTTTCAAATTGCCACCAGATTCTTAGAGCTACAGATGTATCAAATGCTTGTTTTCAAAAGCTCCTGAAACATGAGAAATAATGATTACCAAAATATGCGTGATTCTTTTGAGCACTTCTGCCAAATACACGTTTGATGTTTGCCAAATCAGAGCGTAATTAAGAAGAAATTGAAGCTCCATCAGCCAGGTGTCTAATAACATATTCATGTCTTTCATTTCCCCATAACACTATACATAATGTGCATTCTCCATTATGTACATTTTATGTCAAACACCTGAGAGCCCCACAGTTGTACCATTAATCACCAAACTTTTACGGTTATGTTTTTGACCCTGCATACGTTTAACGCCAAAATCAATCTCCGGTCTGCAGTAACGAACGTGCAGACTAGAAGTGCAGTGACAAACAAAGTTTAAAGGGATCGTACAAAACAATAAAGAAAATTCTGTTATCATTTTCTCATCCTCATGTTGTTCTAAACCTGTATGAATTTTTTTTCTGATGAAAACAAAAGAAGATATTTTTATAAATGATGGTTAGCACACAGCTGATTGTAACCATTGACTTCTATAGTAGGAAAAAATGTTATGGAAGTATTGTGATAAATGATGAAAAAGATATTTTGATAAATAATGAAAAACATTCACAGTTGACGGTACCCATTGAATTCCACTGTATTTGTTTTTCCTATTATGGAAGTCAATTGTTACAATCAGCTGTGTGCTTAACATCATTTATCAAAATATCTTCTTTTTGTGTTCAGCAAAACAAAGACATTCTTGATTAAAGAAAATGATGACAGAATTTTTATTTTTGGGTGAACTATCCCTTTAAAGCATACAATATTTATAAAACCAGAGCCTTGGATATATTAGACATTTCTTAGCCACTAAAAAATGTCCTTGTATTTGAATAATGGTCATCAAATGAAACATTTATGCTTAAAAAAATATTGTGTCTGACAAAACGAGTCGGTGTGTAAAATGCTTTGAAAATGGCTTAAACATAAAAAGGTAGCATAGCTGCAATCTTTGAGAAGCTGTGATGCTTTGTTTTGTCCTATAAAGTCATACAACTGCTTTGCGTGAAGAGCAGCGAGATGTCAAGTTGCAAATAGCTGAAAACATCTGTTCTGACATAGATAAAATAGACACATATTTAATTCAGTGCATCATGATTAGTTACGAAACACGCAAGAACCAATGTTGTACACTTAAAGGGATAGTTCTGTCATCATTTATTCACCCTCATGTTGTTACAAACCTGTATTCATTTCTTTGTTCTGCTGAACACAAAGGAAGATATTTGTAATGAAGCAAGAAAGAGAAGCACCATTGACAACTTCTAGGAAGTCAACGGTGCTAATAAACGGTTTGGTTACAAACATTGTTCAAAATATCTTCCTTTGTGTACAGCAGAACAAAAAAAAATACAGGTTTGAAGCCACTAAGAAAGGTCCTTGTCCTCGAATAATAAATTTTCTTCAATGAGTAAGGTTTGCATTTCTTGTAAGTAGGGCTGTCAAAAGATTAACTCCGATTAATCACATACAAAATAAAAGTTTGTGTTTGCATAATATATGTGTGTGCGTACTGTGTTTATATATTATGTATATAAAATATATATAAATATATTTATATATATTTTATATTGATATATAAAATATATATAAATATATAAAATATATAAATATATAATACATTTACATATTTATATGTAAATGTTTCTTAAATACAAACATTAATGTGTGTGTGTATATATAAAATAATTTTCACACAGTGCACACACATAAATTATGCAAAAAACTATTATTTTGTATGCAATTAATCACAATTATTTCTGAACATAAATTTACTCATGTGGTAAGTAGTAACAAGCGGGGGTCCGCTTTATGTCAGGGTCCACCTTGTCGGGATTTATTATGCAATAACAACCAGCTGTTTGTTCGTTAAACTTTACTCACATGTATTTTACGAGGTTTCTAATGCATAAGAATTTGTATGACCAACTTTGTATGTTTTTGTACAATTTGCTTTCCACCCTTGTGATGTTTGGTTTATTGGTGGGGTATCATCATTGTTTTTCTTCCTCATATTGATACGTTTTTACACTATTAACTTCGTACAAATTAGCCAACTCGTAAAAAAAGTAGAGATCATGGTTATTTTAGACTGTTTGGTGATATAGGGGCGTGTACACGCGTTTTCACCTGCGGTCAGCGTCTGTTTTTCATTGTTTCCAATGTAAGCTGCACACATGCTCACCGTTTTATTCACGCCCCAGAGTTGGAAAATGTTAAACTTCGGGTCAAACGCTTAGCTCATAAATGTCACTTTTTACTCAGCCATCCAATCACAGTGGAGGAGAGTTGGTACAAATACAACACCAACCAACTGGGATATCATACAACAACTGATAGACAAAACAGATGTATAATAGCAACCAAAGCGTTTCGCTGAAAAGAAAACGCTAGCAAGTTGGTGTCCACCTGCCGTTATCAGCCGCGTTAGTGTACATGCTGCCCCTTACAATGATTTTTCTCGCTGCTAACTTTCACTTTTAGTGTATGATAAAGATCTCCATACATGTAAAAAGATCATACAGGTGAAACAACATGAATATGAGTATATGTGTGGGCTGAATATTGAGTGCTGGGAAAAACTTATTCAGAGCTAATTACAAGAAAACAGAGGAGGCCCTTGTGGGTTTTATTGTCGAGTCTGGCTGGTTGAAAAGATGAAAAGTAAATAGCCATCTGAGTCAAAACAAGCCTCTCAAATACGCTCACCAGCATAAGGGCATCAATTAGGATCCATTTGAAGTGCTCTCTCTCCTCTCACCCCAACTTTGCTGATCCTATGCTTCATATATCTATGGCTTGTCCTGCTCATATAACACCAGGTCTTTCGAAGCACTTGAGTATGGCAGTGGTGCACAAGGTTTTTGCCAATGTAGGGTGCATCCCTTCACGGCCACATAAAATGTCATAAAACGTCATTATTCTGGGCTCCCCCCAACGGCACCATCGCTCGCCCCCTAGTTAAGGAACCATTGCGGTACGTGCACTAAATTAAGATTGCTTTATTTAGTTGATCGAACCCCCTTCACATTCTTTCACAGGCTTGAGGTAGATTTCTTACATATGCTTTCACAGTATCTGAATTGCATACAATTTAATAAATAATCCTTAATTACAATTCATTCATGTTCATTTTCACATGGACGAGCATGCAGTCTGCGTTTTACAGGCAATGACTTTGTGCTAATCGGTGTAGACAGAAACAGCTATTTGCTTGCTTGTTCATGCAGAAACAGAATAAAGTCGAACACCACAGCAATGGTTTATTCATTCGTTTCAAATGCTCTTATCTGATTTAATTTATATGGCTCAGCATATGAGTAGACAAGAGTAACTAAATGACTTCATTATACACTGAACATAATAAAACGCATCTTATGGGGAAAGAATGGGAGATTTTCATGCCGATGCTGATGATACAGTAAGTGCACATAAACAAAGAGCACATATCAGAAGCTAACTGAATTACTTTAGGCATTCACTCAAGCCAAATTTCACACTTTAGTAGACAAAATGCATTTCTGCGTTCGTTTCAGCTTGGCGGGATGTAGCGCAAACTTGAGAGACAGAGATTTGTGAGGGGCATGTGCCTCATACACTCGAGACAAGTATTTCAAATATTTTTTTATAAAAAATAAAAATGCAATGTCCTGTGAAACTATAAACTAGCAATGGCAATGTCAAAGATTAACCGTTAACAATTTACAATAAGGTTGTATTTGTTAAAGGACAACATCACAGTTTTTCACAATTTTACTATGTTCTTACCTCAACTTATACGAATTTATACATATCTATCTTTTTTTAAAGCGTGCAATTAATCTTTGTACAGGGCGTTGTGAATGTGTTAGCATTTAGCCTAGCCCCATTCATTCCTTAGGATCCAAACAGGGATGAATTTAGAAGCCACTAAACACTTCCATGTTTCCACTTTCATGTAGGTATGTATTAATTTGTCTAAATTGAGGTAAGAACATAGTAAAATATTGAAAAACGGTGGTGTTTTCCTCTAACCTCCTAAGACCTGTGTGTCCACATACGTGGACGTCACATTTTTTGTTGTTTGGACCATTATACCTAATGCTGTGTAACTGAAACCTGTTGTAAACAAACGTGGACAATTACACTGCTTCATGTTTAAAGAAAAATATTTGGTTATTATATTTATTGGTGCTTCCCAACCCCAAATAGCTGAAAAATATCTGAAAAAAAGACAAACCAAAGCTTGGGTCTTATGCTGCGTTCAGACCAGCTGCAGTAGAGGCGTCAAGCGCGAGTCATTTAAATGTTAATTCAATGTGAAGACGCGTTGACACGCATCCGGAGGTCTCGCGGCACGAATGAGGCATTTAGCGCGGCACTGTAGACGCTATTCCGCCTCATGCGCACATCTAGTTCGTGCGAATGGCTCGAATTGAGCGTTGCCACGGGAAACGCGCGAGTTGAAAAATTTGAACTTTTGCGGACAAACTCGCAGCGTTAACCTATCAGGAGTTTGCTCTAGTAGTGACGTGATGACAAGCCCCTCCCATGTTCGAAGCCCCTCCCATGAATTTCCGTGTGAATGTCTCAATGACTAGAATTTCATGCGCGGCTTTCATGAAGTGAGTAAACTCAAAATGTTCAAGCGGCAAACTAGACATGGTAGACGCGAATTTGACACATCATAAGCGGCTGGTTAGAACCCACGGTTAGACGGTTAAAGGAGTCACCTGAAACCGATCATGAGCCCTATTCACTTCCATAGTAAGATAAAAGAGAATACTATGGAAGTGAATGGGGCTCATTAACGGTTTGTTTACAATCATTCCTCAAAATATCTTCCTTCATATTCATAAGAACAAAGAAATTTATACAGGTTTGTAAAACACGTGAGTGAGAAAATGATGACATAATTTAAATTTTTGGGTGAACTATCCCTTTAACTAGCATTAAAGGTGGGGTGCATGAGCTCTAAAAGCCACCGTTGACATTTGAAATCACCCAAACAAACACACCCCTACCCCAATAGAATCTGGACCTTTTTTTGATAGACCCGCCCCACACATAGAAAACCCAGGCAACGATGTCGGTTAGTAGACATACCGCTTATTGCTGATTGGCTACAAGTGTGTTTTTGTAATCCGCCTGAATCCCAGTCCGAAGTGTTTTTTTTAAATCATGCACCCCGCCTTTAACAAGAATTAATGCATGCTGATAAACGATATTGTTCATTGTTTGTTTATGTTAGCTAATGCGTTTACTACACAAATACAACCTTATTGTAAAGTGTTACAGATAGCACCACATAGTATCATATCCGCACCGGATCCGTTCCGGACCCGCGGACTTCAGTGCAGATCCGGCCCAGAGTCATTTGCTGTCTAAAATTGAAGTGAAATCAAACTTTAATGCTCCTAATCTCGTCATTAGATTATAAAACTTTAACCTGGATTTCACAGACAGGGACACATTTAGCATTTAATCAGTACATTATTCAAATGTAACTTCATTATGTTAAAGTCCCGTCCCCACTGGTTGAGATCGACTGAAACTTGTTCTTAATGCCTTTTTCGTTTTAATTATACTGATTTTACTTAGAAGTCAGTGTGTGAGATTCCAGAATAGGTCTCCATAATGGCTTTAGATTAAGTATAGCTCTGTAGCACCTGATCTCCAGTGGCTAACCCATTTACCCTGACCTGTTATCTGTGCCGGCTGGAGGCGGCTGTAATGAGTTACCTCGAGTGAGCGAGAGAAAGAGACCAAAGGCAGAAGGAGGTAATGCTTATCAATCTACACTTATTTGAATAAGTCACTAGCAGAGCGTCGCGGGTGATACTTTAAAGCATGCAATGCCTCTAAACCGCTACACTTCAAAGCAGAGCGTGATACAGGCCATAAGGCTATTATACAAGCTCTAATAAATTTTTTTTATTTAAATGCATAAATGGAGCTCAACAGCAGTTCAGCTAAAGGTTGTTAACTAGCATTCAAAGATGAAAACAAAAGTATTGTAGCCTCTTAATGATCAACAGCGGGTTAGGTGATATGAAATAAATCTGGCCTGTTAGTTTTCTCATTACCATGCAAATGCATGACTCATAGGAGTTCAGGGACCTCTAGCTTTAGTCTATATTAGATTCAACACTGGGTAGAATTCTCATTTTCATTCAGCACCAGATAACATTGTCTGGTTTACAAACACTTTTGTTACTTTCATGATAAGAAGAAGAAAGCAGGGTATGCTTCATACACATTTATCTGTTTATTGAGTATTCTGAGCTGCATGTCTTACATGCAAATGACATACAAATAAAGATGAAAGAATATATGTGCATATCATTTTAAAGTTAAGAACAATTGTGCAACTGGGTGGATGAAATGATAACATATGTTTTCAATGTGTTCTTGAAATGGCAACATATGGGTTATTTTCACGAAAACCAGACTTAGAAGGTGTCCAGCATCAGATTTTTTTTTAAAGCTATTGAAGCCATTTTTTTTGCACATATAAGATTAAGGTCTGAACTTGCTATAACCATTATTTTTAGAGGATTTAAAAAATATTTCCCTTTAGAATTATTTAAATTTTTTAGATTATCATAATCAAATAATTATCATTACCGCAACATGATAGTACATTAAATATATGCATTTACAAACTCATGTTTCGGTAATGAGAACTAAAAGGTTGTTTCAACTTCTATCTGGAGAGAAAAAAATTAAAGCTGCTTACCCGGTAGCCATCTTGAGTGTCACAGTCAATTATGTCCCTTCCAACACATTTTTTTTAATTGTTAGCTCCTTGAGGGCTTAAACAATGATTGAAAATTGTTGCGGAGGATGAGAAAATTGGTCTTGGACACATTTATATTCCTTATTATTGTCTCTACATTTACCAAAGATCACAAAATACCACATGTTTCTTTAATGTAAATGTTTATAGTATAACATGCACTGAAGCTTTTTATTTTATTTAAATTTTTTTAATTATAAATATTTCCATCTCAAAGAACCCAAATCCAGTCATGGACATGTTGCGGTAATGACAATTTTCCCCTTAAATGTGGAAAAACCAACAAAATGTCATTTGAAAACTCTTCATGTGCAAAATAGTACATGAAGAGATGTTTGTAACTGTATGCTTCTTATTTTTAAGCCAAAACAACCAAAGTCAGTTGTTCAAAACCTTATTTTTAGTAAACTCTGTTTACACTATACTATGCTATACACAATTTTAAATAGACGTGTATTAATTTTTAAATAAAAAGTGTGTTGCGTTCCTAGTCTTTGTTTTCTTGTTGTTTGTTCTAAATTTGGTGCAGTGGTTGATACGCTACTTTATCTGCACAGCATTTTCTGAATTAAATTATACTATAGTTATACTATAGGTGCTCCAAAATAGCGTTGTTTTTAGCAATGAAATAGGTGCTCTTTAATCTATTATGCCAAACGTCAGGGTACCCTTTAAGCATCTTCTCTAGTGGTTTCAGACATTTGGCCCATATTCAATATTTTGTTTATTATTTTTATCCATTTATAGGCTATTGCATATTTGTATCCATTTGTGTTCAGATAAACCAATTTACGTTTTATGTCAATATTGGTCAAACTAAGACAGGTGCAGTACTTTATGTCTAGAGTACAACAGCTGCAGGACATTTTATTCCTGGCAACATCCATCACATCATTATCAGACATGCTTAGAAGCCTTCGGCAGCATACTGAATGGGTTTGTTACATATTTACCGTCCCTCTTACAGATTCATAATGTCTGAACATCTGAGTTCAAATAGTGGACACTGAAAGATCTATACAAGAACTATATGGCCACATTCAACATATAACAAAGCAAAAAATAAATATTATTAGCATTTTATGCTAAAAATCATCATCACATATGCCACATATGTTTTCCCCCCTGTTTAAAATTCCTTCAATTTCATCAGTTGTGGCAGATTGCGTGTTAACTGTTGATTTGGGCTCTTTTGCAAACAGTTGGGGGCACTTGTTTTCTAGATGAAATTAATGAGCACTAAAAACAGCACCAGGATTGTCAAAAGGAGAGACAAATATAAAAGTGATTGGACATTTTCCCACAGCAACACAAAAAATGGTCAAATTTGCATGAGTATAAAAACTTTAACGGGTAACACTTTACATAAATTTTGCATTTGTTAACATTAGTAAATGCATTAACTTAGTGTTTTAGCATTTATTAATATTTGTTCATGTTCGATAATACAATTGCTCACATTAGTTCATTGTGCATTAGCTAATGTTAGCAGTTACAACTTTTGATTTAAAAAATGTATAATTAAATGCTAAAAATAACATGAACTAAGATTAATAAATGCTGTAGAAGTATTGTTCATTGTTAGTTAAATGGACTGCATTTATATAGCACTTTTAACAGACCTATGGCCATCCAAAGCGCTTTACAATTAGCCTCACATTCACCTATTCACTCACACATTCATACACCGACGGCGGTGACAGCCATGCAAGGCGCCAGCCAGCTCGTCGGGAGCGGCTGGGGTTAGGTTTCTTGCTCAAGGACACCTCGACACTTGGTCCGGTGGAGCCGGGGATTGAACCACCAACCTTCCGGTTTGTAGACAACCTACATGAACCACTAGGCCACTGCCGCAACATCTAGTTCATAGCTAATGCATTAGTGTTCCTATTTAATCAATTGTTCTTTTACAAAGTTTTTAAACCCTCAAACGCTTCTCGTTTTCTGTTAACACTACTGGCCCTTGGGGTCTATATGAGACTAGAAAGCGACATTGTAAGAAAAATATACATTTTCAATAATACAAATAATATATAATTTTTTTGTTTACTTCTCATATATACAATAAAGCTGTGTTTTGAGAGATTTGAAGTTTACCACTAAATTCCTCAACTACACCTGAAAAATATATAAATTTTATTTAATTATGATCTAAATTTGATTTGAAATTGTTTTTAGATATTGATATAGGTGTTAGGTGTTGAATTCAGCCATCGGTTTTTAGAAAAATCATAAAAGAATTACAGTTTAGGAATTAAATCATTTTGACTAAAAAAAAACTATATTTTTGCACCTTGTCTAATTTACTTAAATGAAACAAGTTAATACAACACAATTTTTTTTGTCTCAACCTATTTTTATAATGTTTAATCTGCATAATTTAAAATTTTTTACATGAACTCAATCATTTTATATTGTGACCACATTAATGATTTTTGTTGCTATTACTTACTGGGCCGTGAATCTGTATTTCCCAGCATGCAACTGCCTTTGGAGAGTAATTTTTTTAATTAAGTGTTATTTTATGCATTTTTAGACCCATTCATTCTCCAACTGCTCAAATCACTACTTTACAGATACACTTTGTAAATGTATGTTTATATAAACATTAGAAAGGACATTAAAAATACATTTTATTTCAAATAGTAATTTTTTTGTAGTTTTTTATGCATTTTTAAATGTCTGTTTTTACAAAATGCTACAGCAATTTGACTGAGTGTAAGCGTTTGTGTGTGTGAGAGGCAGAGAGAGAGCATGTGTGTGTATTTGTGTGTGTGTGTGTGTGTGTGTATGTGTTTGTGTGAGCTTGTGTTTTCTGCATTGCATTTGTGCACAAGTACCAGGCCTTCATTTCTGTGTCAAAATTCAGATTTATGCTGGATTTATTGATATTTATTTTTTGACAAATGGAAAAAAATTAAAAAAAATTTGCATTTCCCATTCATTTTCAATGGGATAGATAAAAAAATTACATACCTTTAGAACAACCCAATCAAGCCCTGTTTTTTGTGTATGTAAAGATACTGTAGATTATTTATGAAAGGTCACAACATTTTATATCTCTGAGATGAAGGGAACTAGGGCTGGGAAAAAAATCGATTTTGCGATTAATAATTTTTTTAAACGTGGTCGATTCTCAAAAGCCATGAATCGATTTTTTTTTATGAAATAACCTGATCCTGTTTGATCAAGGAATGCGACTGTTTTGACATCTTGCATCAAAATTGTATTGTATTTAACATAATTGTATGCATTTGAAAATTAGAGATGGGTTCTGTTTTAATGTACCCAAGTGTACCAAAAATAAAAAAGTGTAAAATAGGTTGGTGGCTCTTAATTTCTATTTATTATTTGCCCACTTGTAAACTTATGTTCACTTTTTATCATAAATAAAGTATTTGTATTAAATCTATATTCATTGAGTTGAATCGAGATCAAGTATAAAAATTGGTCAGAGAATCGGAATCGAACAGAGAATCGAAATTGAATCGATCCGATAGCTTATGAATCGAAATTGAATCGATACAGAACATCTGAATCGACACCCAGCCCTAAAGGGAACCTTGTTTTTTTACTAATGAAATGTCATTTGGGGTCATATAGACCCCAAGGACCATTTGAGGGTTAACAGAATTTTGCCTTTTATTTTTTTTAACTTTACTTTTGGTTGTGTAACGCTTTTTAAGACATGTTATGTCATGGTGTATGCTGCATGGGGAAAAACATGACAAGAAGAGTCTCTTAAGACCTCTCGGTCTCTTTCCCCAGTTCAGTATCAAATTTCAAGTACATACATTCAGCCATGACATTCATGTTTCTGCACATAATGGAAGTGAAAAAAGAGCAAGAGTTCCTAGAACTCTTCAAGTTTGTCCATACACAAAAATAATGTTCCATGAAAAACAGCCTCCCAAGTAATGCAAAAGATGCAAACAAGGCAAGCAGGTTTTATAACCTGACACACGTTGTGTTAACTAGGTTAATAACACTCTTTTTAGTCTGTTTAGAATTTAGACATCAGATCACAAAGATGTGTTTATAATGGGTTTTGAACTAAAGAAAAAAATTAACCCTACATGTGGAAACCCAGTTAAAGTGATTTTTTTTGTTTGACAGTTTTCTACATAAATATATAAAAAATATAACCTTATCTTTAATACGGACTAAGTAAGGACATGGCAAAGATTGAAATCAATAACTGAAACAAACTTTGTTCTCCACATTATGAAACTTTAGTCTGGATTTCACAGTCAGGATTTGCACATACAAAGTTAGCTAGATTTCTTTATTTAGCTGAATTATTTTTTATTTCTATGCAAAACATCTAAATAAAAAAACTATACATACATAACACTGATCGGATTTCTCAACTGAAATGAATCTTGGTCAATGTTAAACACACACAGTATTTAAATGTTTTTGATTTCACAGTAAATACATAAAATACTGTAAATACAACTAAAATCACAGTATTTAAATGTTTTTGATTTCACAGTAAATTCATAAAATACTGTAAATACTACTAAAATCACAGTATTTAAATGTTTTTGATTTCACAGTAAATTAATAAAATACTGTAAATACTACTAAAATCACAGTATTTAAATGTTTTTGATTTCACAGTAAATTAATAAAATACTGTAAATGGAAGTACAGTACCCTAACTGTGAAAAGTATTCACAGTAACTTACTGGCTAATTGTTGCCAGTAACTTACTGTAAATTTCACAGTAAATTTTTTACAGTGCATGTGCAAATGCTAATAAAAGGTGGAGAAAGGCATATAAACTGATGTTATGTTTGGTCAAAGCATAGACCTTTAAAAATAAAAGGAAAATAATCCGCAAAATACAGATTTGATGAATTCATTTACTCAGCTGCTGATGTTTGCAGTGGGGATATCTCCTTTCGTCTCATATTTAAAGCTTTTATTTAAGTCACTGATCTCAATTTTTGGGACTGGCCATAAGGTTCACCATCAGGGACCCTCGCAGTGCTACGTGAGATGGAATACAACAACCAACAGGAATAAAACAGACGCTTCATGAATATTTATGATGCTCTTTACCCGCTCAATTAACTTACAGGTTTAAATGCCATGGAAACATTTTGAATAGCTGCGTGCATTGGTTTGATAAGGGACAAGTTGCCAAATTTTCATTTCGGTTTATGCCCTTTTATTTGCTTGTATTATCTTGATTACCGCTGTGAAATTGTTTTGGAATATGTTGTGGATTTGTGCATGTATTAGACTACTATAAATAATAAATAATGGTGTGTGTGTGTGTTCGGGGATGTTTTGCATACAGAAATAAAAGAAGGAAGTCTTGGGCACATATTTTGTATTCATTACATTGTCATATCTCATTATGAAGTGGTAGACTAATTAATAGATAATCGTCTAATGGACTAATCCAAATATGTATAATAATTTTTAAAAGCAAAAATAAGCTTTTAATTGATGTATGCAGATACAATATTTGGCAACTGGAATTGAGGGTGTAAAAAAATGTAAATATTGAAAAAATCGCCTTTAAAGCTGTCCAAATGAAGACCTTAGCAAGTGCATCCACTCACAAAAATAAAGTTTTGATATATTTATGGTAGAAAATGCACATAATATCTCTACCTTTACATTAACGATTTTTGGCATGAAAGAAAAATCTATAATTTTGACCCATACAATGTATTGTTGGCTATTGCTGCAAGTATACCCGTGCAAGCATGTTCCAGGGTCACATATGGATCTGATATATTTGTGTTATCTGAAATCATCTATACATGGAGCAGACCACACTGAAATGATAGACATTTTAAGCAACAGTTTGCTCTTTAGTATAACCAGTCATTATTCAGTATTGACTTTGGCTTAAATCCAGCTGAGTTGCTATAAATTTAAGCAAGCAGCACTTGTTTGCAGATAGCAACATCAAAGTGCGCTTATCTTACATTAACATATAACCAAAGAACAAAAAAATCATTACTGCTCTCAAGACAACATCATTTTTCACATTGATCATTAATAATGCAAACAAAAGATTGCAATAGAATCTAATTTAGCCCATGGTGTAAGCGCCATTCATTTTGTCTCATGCACTCAGGTACTGTCGATGAGTAAAAAGATCTATGTTCCTCTAATGGCCATAATCCAGAAATACTTCACTGTTGTCAGTAGTAATTCTGTTTAGCTGAACGCGTGCTGGGCATTATACAAAATGCATTTGTGTCTGTTTTATGGTGCAGAAAAGATGCATAAAACATAGATGAAGATAAAAACTGTTCTCTCTCCAAGCTGAAAAGAACTGAGGAGAGATTGAGATGAAGTGAAATAAATGAGAATTCGAGCGTGCTTAATCAGCAAAATTCATGAAAAAGTTATTACACGTCTAATGTAAAGATATAACGTTAATTAAAATGATTAAAATCTTACCTCATAGGTTAACAGATGTTTCTAAGCATCATAAGTATGTAGTTGCAGTTTGTCTGATTTCTTTTATAAGGTTTGGCTGTTGTTGATGTATGACAAAAGAGGGTCAAGGAAGGTTCAGTATGACACCCTGTGGTCACTGTGCTCCAGTGCAGCTTTTATTAAATTATGACTTGCCACTTAAAGTGATACTTCAACCAAATTACCCCATGATTTACTCACCCTCAAGCAATCCGAGATACACATGTCCACCATCTTCAAACGAAAACATTTGATGTTATTTTAGTAAATGTCCTTGCTCTTCCAAGCTATATAACAATAAACAGGGAACAGAGATAAACGGCTGACTTTAAACCTCAAAAAGTGCATCCATCCTTCACAGAAGTAATCCACATGGCTCTAAAGGGTTAATAAAGGTCTTCTGCGGGTAATCGATCCAATTATATAAGAAAATATATACAGTACTGTGCAAAAGTCTTAGGCCACCATGCCACAGTTGTTGTTTTTGCAATGTTATAGCGATCATATAGTTTCTTAGTCTCTTTAATAGAATATACATCCAAAACAGGAAATGTGTATATAGTATTAAAAACTGTATAAAAATGTGAACTGATGTGACAAGTTTTTAGGGTAAACTCCCCTTCCACTTGAGCATTTGCAGGAAACTGCAGGATCTCTTGAACCTACATCAAATGAAATTTTTTTAAAACTTTATTAACGTAAATAAATACCTTCCGGTAGCGCCGCCATCTTAGACTCCTCTGTATTCAGGAGAGAGTATTAGCGTAGTGTACGCACTTTTCTTAGTGACGTATGACAAATTCGGAGGGCGGGGGGCACAGAGCAGCAGCAGAGTAGCCTCCGTAGGCTGCGTAAGCTCTCATCCTGAATGCGGACGCGACTAAGATGGCGGCGCTACCGGAAGGTAGTTATTTTCGTTAATAAAGTTTTAAATATGGATATTTCTACAACAACACCGCGCGGATTACCCTCAGAAGACCTTTGTTTATCATCCTGGAGCTGTTTGGATTTCTTTTGTGAAGGATGGACGCACTTTTTTTGGACTTGAAGGTCGTGGACCCCGTAACATTACATTTAATCAACTGAAAGATCTAAAACATTTTCTAAAATATCCGAAAATGTGTTTGTCTGAAAAACGATGGACATATGCAACTCTGACAGCTTGGGGGCGAGTAAATCATGGGTTTAATATCATTTTTGGCCAAACTATCCCTTTAAGCAAAATTTTCTCACCCCATTGGCAGATAATTTTGCTTGTTTTAAGCACTTTTTTGTCTAAAATAGACTTATTTTCTTAGGTAATTTTGCTCATTAAGAAAATACATCTTGGTTTAAAATTTTTTTAGATATTTCTACTGAAACCAAGACAAAAAAGCTAAGTAAGAAAGTCATTTTTTTGCAGTGTGAGTATTAAATTAACTCCTGTTAGCCACTAAATCTTTCAAACATGGTAAGTAGCTTCACATTTTCGGCTGACGTCAGAGGTATTCAGGCCAATCATAACATACAGATTTGCTGGCCAATCAGGGACACAGAGCTTTTCAAATCCGTGCATTTCAGAAAGAGAGTGAAATCTGGAGCTACAAAAATGTACGGTATGTGGAAAATGATGAGTTTTTTAACCATAAACCACGCAAACACATTCTATTATACCAAATACACAACGTAACGTAGTTTTTAGCAATGAAATAGGTGCTCTTTAAAGGATTAGTCCATTTTCATAAAAAATCCATATTATTTACTCACCACCATGTCATCCGAAATGTTGCTGTCTTTCTTTGTTCAGTCGAAAATAAATTATGGTTTTTGAGGAAAACATTCTAGGATTTTTCTCATTTTAATGGACTTTAATAGAGCCCAACACTTGTATAACTTAACAGTTTATTGTTTAGAATGGTCCGCAAATGTGCGTTCCATATATGTAACACGTGACCTTTCCACGTCATTATGCAATTACGTGAGGTCGCGCTGGCTTGTCACACAGCCGGATGAAGAAGAGAAGTTGTGGTTTAAAATGAAAAGTACATATTTTTTATTTTTCTGGTCAAAAATGACAATCGCTTCGGTAGATAAGACCCTTATCCCTTGTTTCGGATCGTTTAGAGCCCTTTGAAACGGCAATTTTAAACCGCATTAAAACTTTTAAGTGTTGGGGTCCATTAAAGTCCATTAAAATGAGAAAAAACCTGGAATGTTTTCCTCAAAAAACATCATTTATTCTCGACTGAACAAAGAAAGACATCAAAATTTTGGATGATATGGTGGTGAGTAAATTACATGGATTTTTTTTAAGAAAATGGACTAATCCTTTAACTTAGTTGACTGATGTTGTTGCCTTGAACACACCTAATTTTCAAAAAATAAAAAAGAGGCAAACATACATAAAAACAACCGAAACAAGGACCTTGATACTCATATATTATTTATTCCTTTTAAATATTTTCCTCTCATAATATACATTTCTATTTTAAATAATACAAATGCGCTGTGCTAGATCTATAATTTCAAAGAATGCCCAGTACTTCCATGCTGCACTGAAATATATATATATATATTTATATAGACACACTCGCCCACATACACACAAACAGTCGCACATCAAAGGAGCAAAGGACTTCATGGTCAGTTTTGTATACAGAGGAATGAACGTAATCCTCTACCCAATTTTGGTACACGTTGACAAATTCATTTCCAGAACATTCTGCTATAGAAGCGCACACATTTCAAAAATACTTAATTTTCATACAAACGGCAGCAACCATTACAGAATCTACTCGACCACACTGTCAACCGAAGCAAAAAAGAGCTCTGCTTAAATGATCCGCAAAACCGTTATGGCATTACCACGTCTAAACTGGCATATCTGACGCTAGCAGATGACATTTACTGTGTTAACTGACAAAACAGAGCGGGAAGATACTGTGATATTTCAGTTCTGTTTCTTTATATTTGGGCATGATTATGCAAAAGGACTATTGAATATTTAACTATTAAATGGAGAGAAATCATATTTTAGCTCTATTATGTTAATTAACATATCATTTGAAAGGAATGGATACTAGTATACATTTTAACAAAAAGTTAACCTACCACAAACTGTCTCGGTATAAAAAACAAACAGGTCTCCTCATATATAAAAAAGTTTCCATTTGGGAGACCCTGTGAATGCGATATCACCTCACATCTTTTGTAAAGTCTGTTAAGATGATTTGTAATGTTACAAAACAACCCCAAAACAGTTTAAAGAGGCGAGCGTGAAGGTCAGCATACGGCGGGCAGACAATCTTATCAATGCTTTTTAGTCCAGATAACAGATATGATGCAAAACAAGCAGGCCAAAAACGTAAAGCTTGATAAAAAGTAAACTTCTGACACCGATAGCAGACTCTTAAAGGCACAGACAGACCATATAAAACAGCGTTTCATTTCTAAATTAGAGATCTTGTAACAAAACCACATCGTAGGACGAGAAGCGAAGGGCACGCGTTGAAAGCAGGCCTGTGCCAATGAGATAAAATTTGTCCGTTCACATTTGTAACTGACAGTTACCGAGCACCTCCCGCATTAAGATTCGAGTTATCTCGTTTCTCTTTGTACACGTACGACAAATACACAGTATTTTCCTGCATTTGGAGATCAGTAGCAGGTGACATTTGAATCACAGTCAAACTGCTGACTCGGTAAATGATACGTTAGTGCAATTTTATGGAGATGCAAAGGTGGTGGCCTGGGATGCTAAGGAGTGCTGTGATAACCTTTGGTTTGCTGGGAAGGCAGAAAATCGGATGAGGGGAAACTCTAAGGCAAGTCTCGAGGGAAACAAGAGGACAACAGCTTGACATACAAACCTTTCGTTGGTCGATTAACGGAGCAGTAAGTTAACCACTTACACGGGATACGTGGTCCATCGTAATAAGTCCTCCACACCCTTTTATGGCAATTTAATGAATCCTAATGGATCAAATTGATTGGAGGAAGAAATACGCATGGTGCCTGCTACAATAAGGAACTTGTGTTTAATTCATCTAAAAATAAATATCTTTAATTCTACAAATAATCAGGCTTAATAAGGGTACCAAATTGAGCTCTATTCCGTTATTCAATGTAATTCTTAATTTACCTGCATTATTTTTTGTTTTTTTGTTTGTTCTTCATACACGTATACAGCAAATATAAAAGATAACTGCAAAAATAAATACTCAAACTCATGGAGTGAGAAATCACATAGTGGCGATTGGTACCTTTAAACTCAAGGTCGTTGTGCTCAGAATGCCATTATACGACGTCACAAAGAAAAAACTAATTTCAGCTCGTAGCTTTTACAAGAGTCCTACACAGAGAGCATTTATCCCGAAAGGAAAAATAAAAAACAACCCAATTCCCTGTGGTATCCGGTTGATAGGACTTGATTGTGTCATGACGTTTTGGATTTGAATTTTCAGTGTATGGCTCCAGTCACCCCTGTGAGACCTACTGCAGGTTTTTCAGCAGACGGCCGAAACGAAAGTCGTAAACATGGCGGCAGACGAACACCAGGTCAGGGTCTATGTCACCGGGCACGCAGCGATGAGCAGGAATTACGTAGTTAGAAGGAGGAACCAGGGGGCTACGTCTGGGAAACCCCTCCTCACGACATTTCACCAAGGCACAAAATCTGAAATGTGTAAAATCAGCTTGTATATAAAACCACATAGAATACTATATTTCATTTAGAACACTTTAAATATTAAAAAAATATGTGTGACCCCATCTGGACAACATCTATTTGATATTAACTCGACTAAGACAATACTCTGATTAAGTAACTACCATGCAAACAGGGATTTTTGGTTATCATAATGCGACTATACTTAATTTAGAAGTGGAGTATTTTTTATTTTAGTCGGATCATTGAAGTGCATCCTAGACATGCACACCTTAATCACACTATTAACATTGTGTGGGAGTTTTCGCCACAATTTGCCACAAGACACAAACACACACGGCAGTGGTTAACTGTTTGACGGCAAACAAAAGAGCAAGGCCAAAGCCACCTTAAAGGAATAGTCTACCCTTTTGCCATATTAAACTATAGCACTATTCGGACGGGATTAGTTTTCCAAACAACGTTTGAGTTTCAACGTGTCCCCCAGGACGTCTGTGTTTTTATGTACCGATTCGGACGGGATTAAAATGATGAAGGCTATTCCAGAGATGGGAGTGTCTGTTTCATGCATTTGGGCATTGCAGAAGAGCACTTGCTCTGGATACGTGTGTTTGTAATGTTTAATATTTTGCTTTAAATGTAAAATTATGACAGAACATTTAATTTTTTAATTTAATTTTAACAAATCAAAATAAAATATACAAATCCTACTAAAGTAACGTTAGACTTTATATAACTGTCTGCTTATAATAAACACAAAGAAATGAAGAAATAATGATTAATAAAAATTTATTATCTTTATTAATCAACATTACCATTCCGGAGTTGAACAACTTTAAACAGAGTTTCTTATAACGTTACTGATATTACAGTGGCCAATCTTAACAGTGTTTGATATTCAGCTCGTCTTGATTCAATTATTTTATTTTTCCGAATGCGAAAAAACATTCATATCTGAATGAATGGGACTCAGAAAATACAATATACGTGCATTAGTAAGACCTTACGGCAGATCACGTTGGCCAAAACACGAAATGAACCGCGTTTTCAAAAGATATTGCGGGCAATCACAGACATTTGCATTCGGACGGGATTACATTTCTCAGAGGACCTCTGAGTTCGGCGAAAAACAGTAGGTAAATTGCTCTGGAATTCTTACGAAGGTTGTCAGAGAAAAACACAGACATGGCCGATTCGGACGGGATTAAAAACACAGAGGACCTCTGAGAAACACGATTTTCTCAGAGGTCCCCCTGTAAAACTAATCCCGTCCGAATAGGGCTTTTGTTATTACCTCAACCTAGACGAATTAATACATACCTATCTTTTTTCAATACGTGCACTGTACAGCGCGTTGTGAATGTGTTAGCATTTAGCCTAGCCACATTCATTCCTATGGTACCAAAAAAAGGTTTTATTTTGTGGCACCATACTTACTGGTATAACTCCTCATGTAACAGTCTTTAAATAGGGAAAACACGGAAGTGTTTGTTGGCGTCCCTGTTTGGTACCATAGGAATGAATGGGGCTAGGCTAAATGCTAACACATTCACGACACGCTGTACAGTGCACGCATTGAAAAAAGATAGATATGTATTAATTCGTCTAAGTTGAGGTAATAATATAGTCAATTTATTAAAAAACTGAAGCAAACAATTCTTTACTAATTTTAAACTCTGTGTATGTTTTTATAATCATTCTGGATCTGTTATCTAACAAAATTTCTTCACAAAAATGCAATTATTTTATCTTTTTGCTAATTGTTTTAAATTTTTTAAGAAAAATACCCATATTTAAGAGTTTATAAGCAGAGAAAAAATATAGATAGGATGAAAAGATTTTTTTCCCGTTTTGTTCGTTTGTTTATTGTTTGTTTAAAAGCAGAGGGTCTGTTCTTTCATTTGATATATTTGTATGTTTATATATTTTTAGAAGAACATTTTCCTGGAAGGCATTTTGTGAAACTTTTGTAAAAATCACAAAAAATCCTGGCGGGCAATTTTTCAAGAAATTGCTGGCGGGGAATAAGTTAATCATAGATATTGTGTAGTTATGTGATATTTCGGTGGTTTCCTTAGTTTAATTAGGAAATATAACTAGTTTTAACAAACATGCCTTACTAAAAACATTACTTGTGTGCATTTTGAGGCAAACAAAGGGCACTGATGTATTTTAAGATATGTCAGGGCAAGTTGTTTTAGGTTTGGACAGCTATTACATTTATTTTAGTCTAGGACTAGTCTAATCCCTGTCCCCATTATATTTTGTCTAAAGAAATAAAAAAATTAAAACAAAATTCACAGACTTTTAGATTTTTCCTTAAAATAAGACATAATAAGGAAATAATTATTTAATTATAAATATCATATTATATTATTTAAAAATGTGCATATATATAGCATGACAATTAACTATATTTAAAGCTTTTGTAAAATGTAAAATGAAACACCCAAAACTGTATATGGTACCATAACGAAGACAGACTGTATGTTAATACGTTCAATTCTGGGGGATCGTCCGACGGCGTGGCATGGGGACGAAATGACGTGTGCATTTAATTGATTTATATCCTTAGGGCAACTCATGTAAACATTTTAATTTGAATGTTGTCTTAATCAGAATAAGGTCAACAATTACATTACTGCTGTCCATCTAAACGTAGTCAATATTAAAGATATCAATGTTATATTTTCACAGAACGTTCTTTGCATTATGTAGAAAACAGTAAATCACAAAAATATGATTTCAGCTGGGTTTTCACTTGCAGGGTCACACATTTGACACAGATTAGCTGATTAGAATGAATACAATTAAAACAGATCTTACCTACAGTACTGTGCTAATGTTAATACATAGCACTTATCCTCGATACACGCCACACTGTTTTCGTCCTGATGCCGAGATGCGAAAATCTCATTCTGAAAAATGTAAACAGCCATTTAATATTGCAATAAATACAAAGGAAAATAAAAAATCTTCATCTAATTTATATTGATCCAGAAATGGAAGTTGTTCAAGCATGTAAGCATGTTAATATGTTCATTGCAATGAATAAATAAACAGTATATAAACAGTGGTGGCCATATGGGTGGAGGATTTCATAACATGTTTGTGGTTGTTGTGAGTCATGTGTTTGTCCAGAGGCCCAGTTTCTGTGCTGTAAACCGGAAGCTTGTGCTGCCTACAGTACTTCCTGTGTGAAACTCATAATCAAAGGAAGTCAAATGTTGACATAGCCGTGCAATGGGCAATTTGTAGACTCACCTCACAGTGCATGCTGGGATTGCGACCCCCCTGAGTGTGTTCTGGGCGGTAGTACCAGAACAAGCTCATCATCAGTTCCCCTAAAATATAAGCGGAGGAGATTATACTGGTTTCGGGTTAGCACTGAAAGCAATTAATGTGGAAAAGTGCCTTGTGACTTATGCAAATCAACGCTTATCGACATTTGTGTCTCTTCAATATCAAGTACCCTGACTCTTTCAGTGAGTGCTGTTGTGGTTATTATCCCATCCATTTCATTCATATGTCAGTATTTGTATTAGGATAAAATAGATACCTGATTCAGGATCCTCCCAGAAGGCAGACACTTTAGCCACATAAGGCAAGGACTTCTTTCTGGGACCTGAACGGAGCAGCACTGTGTCTCTAACCCTGATCACTTCCCCATCTCTCTGTACTCCTTCATAGCACCGACGCAGGGATGTTGAGTCCTCACCCTTTAACACAATTATAATATAGATAATTGAAAACAATGACCTTCAACAGTCTGGTATGCAACTATGGGACCCTGTCTGTGAAAACCCAGCTTAAGTTTTTTTTTTGTTACTGTTTTCTATATAAAATCTTCGTACATAATGTACATAATTTCACATACTGTGCTCACATACTGTGAAAATATAACCTTGATATCTTTCATATTGACTGCATTACTTTTTTTTAAAAGTAACTAAAATATTAATGTGTACATTTAAAAAGTAATGCGTTACTTGACTCATTACTTCAGAAAATGTATATTATTACGTAATGCACGTTACTTGTAATGCGTTACCCCCAACACTGCTCCTAATCTCATCATTAGTTGATACGTTTTCTGGATTTCACATACAGAATCAAACAGAGTATACAGTTAAGACATACATTTCATTTTATCTTAATCAAATCTACTGTTAAAAGGGACAATTCACCCAAAAATTAAGCTTCTGTCATCATTTACTAAGCTTCATGTTAGCCCATAATCCATAAGCCCTGCATGAACTATAAAGATGTTAGTCAGAATGTTAGGAACTGACAGCCAGTTTAGACGGTATTTTTAGAAATACCCTGTTAAAATTTGGTATGCAACAAAGGTAGGACTGCCTAAGATTTTACCTACAGACCACAACGTTCCCAGACCATTACTAAAAGCGCTGTATTATGCATGCCAGGAGAGTAGTCAATCACACATTGTCTGAGCAAATAATACAAATGCACATGATAGCACCATTTTCACAAATTCCTGATTTTACTAAAGAAAGTAATTCAATTAAATATGGCAGACCCAGCCAGTCTGTAGATATACCATCCCAGGACAGAAAGAATTCGAGTACGTACCACGATGAATACATCCTTCTCTGTTGCCACACCAACTGGCAACCAGCCGTTTGTTGCCCGGCGACGGTTGATCTTAGACTGCTTGGCAGCTGTGCTGCCATGGACTGCTCCCAGCTGGCCATCCTTAATGTGGGGGCAAACAGCAGAGTCCCGCACCCCAGACCGAGAGCCGCTGGGCGGTTTGGCCCTTTGAGGGCACTCCCGACCCACTCTAATCTGCACCTGTGCCCGACTGGCATCATCAAGAGGTGTCTGAAGGTGGGGTACTGGCTGGGTGGGCGGAGGCACGTTAGAGATAGGGCAAATGGAGAGAGGCAGGGCAGGAGGGATGCTGATAGATGAGCTGTGTTCATCCAGTGGGTAGGAGTAGTCTTCTGCATGGTTTAGAGGAAGCAAAAATGTTTGGTTTACAAATGTCCCAACATGTATTTCTAATCATAAACATACATAATACGCAACACAACACTGCAGGCTGATGCAGTTATTGTGCCAGATGCAAAGCCAAGAGCATGTAACCACAATTAAATTCAGCCTTAAGAATATTGAATTTGACTGACATAACACTTGCTTGAACATAGTATGACACTTTATTATTAACATCCAAAATTTACCACATCCCGCATTACAAATGTGGTGATCCACAGATGAGGTAAATGCAAAGCTTGGGTATTTTAAAACAACAGATTACCAAATTTAAAGGAGGATGAGCCATACTTTGGAAACAGTGAAAGTTGTAAATATGAGAAAAATTGTGTAATTCTGTACATGTGATTTCAGTTACCACATAAAATGAGCAGTGTAAATTTTTGGATGAGAATCATGGTAAAGTTAAACATTCAAGTTGTGTGGCAAATGTGGAGATGCAGAAAAAAGGTGTATCAGTTTGGCAGCTGTCAAATCAGGAGGAAAAGACCCTAGCCTTTGAATCTTTCTAATGCCACGGTCAAACTAAACTTTTCGTGGCACTGACTTTCTTCTATTTATACGTATACAAATGATGCATATCGAAACTCATTTTGGGGCATTTGGGGAGTTTGGTGAACTCTGACCTACGAACTTATATCAAATGATTGGGCTGGGTCAAAAATATAGATTCTCTGATTTGAATCGCTCTTCTGACAAAACAATCGATTCTTAATGTGTGTTCCTTATTTCAGGCAGGGCTTGTAAGGAGTGCCCAATGGCCCGGGGCAAGCGTTAACGATGCTATGAACAGCTGACAGAACTGTCACTTGCCTGCACGGGCCAGTGCTTGTCATAAAAGTTAATTATTTGCAACTTTTAGGCTTTGCCAATTTAAATATTTAAGCAAGATGGCACAATACAGATTTTAATGCGCTACTTGCACGTTGTGAGAAGTCTGAAGTGGCCTTGCAAGCCACGTCTCAAGGCTTCAGATATCAGGCAAATACTGGGTTCATGTTTCTTTGACCTTGAACGGACATATTTACACAAAATTATTTTAAAATTCCCTGATAATCATTGTAAATGTAGTCTATTGTGTGAATGCGAAAAATTTAGAAAGTAAACGCATGTGTAATAGTATGTTTGATCTGTGCATTACATAGGTCTTAAATTGGCGATGTTACTATGTACTCTGACCCTGTTACGTTTAGATTCTAAGTATGTACACACTTATTTACATCCATCACAACCAGTGGTGGCTGGTGACTGCTCTTCCAAGGGGCGTAAATTCAAAACAAGTGTTTGGAGTGTCACATGTGTTGTTTGTGTTTTAAAAATAATGTGTTTGTTGCGTCATGTGAACCATGTGCATCACGTGTTTTATCAAAATAAGTGCCTGCTGCCCACGCGTCAAAATAAGAGACGCGTTTATAATAAGAGACGCTCACGTTCACAAAATACACGCAAGACACTCCCTTAACAGTAAACTCTGATTACGCATGAGATTATGCGCGTATCTGGCAAACGCGAGCGTCTCTTTTATCATAAACCCTTTAGACGAGGTACTTATTTTGACAATACACGTGATGCACACAGGTTCACTTGACGCGCCGAACACATATTTTTAAATTACTAACCGTACACATGATGGGCTACATACATGTTGTGACGAACTTCGCATTTAAAAAAAGTTTAGTTTGACTGTCCCTTGAGTCTTAAAGTTTCGAAATTGACATTTCTGAAAACGAAACTATTCACCTGGCTTATCTGGGGTTTTCATTGCAGCAAGAGGATGGGGGGAATCTAGTTTAATCAGTATGTTTGTTATTCCACAATGTTTGTGCAATGAAATGACAATGAAAACCCCAGATAAGCCAGGTGAATAGTTTCGTTTTCAGTCATTTATTGTGCTTTATATACTGTATCTGAGGTCAAAAGAGCATTAGGTCAAAGTTCAGTGAGTGGAGGCACTGAGTGACTCATCTGACAAATCCTGTTTTTTCACTAATGTCATTTTATTACTTAATTACCTTATTCACTGTGCTAATGTAGTAATGTAAGATCGATTAAAGTCACAATAAAAAGGAAGTAGTAACTGTCTTATTTTCCCTGTTGTGATGTATATCCAAGTGAAACGGCTTGTGAAATGAGAAAAAAGGTAGGGCGGGACTTGAATTTGTCCATTGAGAATTATTGGATAATTGGAAGTTGGGTTATGTTGCTATTTGCTAATCGCTACAATTTTTTCTCGGGCCCCGCCATTCCTCGTGACCGGAAGAGAGATCGTTTCGAGGAGGGGAGGAGATTTGCATTTTTAATTAAAGATTATGATGGCACATACATTTTTTTTAAATAACGAAACTCACAGATAAGTCATTTGTAAAAAAAAAAATACCACAATATCCCAAAAAACATTCAAGTTTTTAATTTCATTTTCATTGTGACTTTAAACACTTAGTAGTTAAACCAGCAACAGGGCAGAGCTCCTGTGCAAATAATCAGATGAGCAGGACTGATGTATCAATATTATCAACCGAACCCATCACAAGGTTTTACAGTCTATCAATGAACAGAAAGTACACACATGAAATGACTAACCATTTGTTTGTTTTTTAAAGATTTTTACATGAAACCAGTGGCATGAACTGGCAAGCAGTAGGGGTGAGAGGGGCACAAACTAACGCAGGGTTAATTACTTTACATATTTATACAGAGCTGTGCAATCTGTGCTTTTGGTCTTTTTCTCTTACTATCAGAAGATGATCTCCTGTGAATTTGGGAAATGTTTTGATGTGTTTTTATTAGGATTATTAGTATTTTTTTCTGAGTTGGCCGTGTAAGTCACCAAATCCACCTTTTATTATTTTAATCACTGTCTTGTTACCTAAAACATAATACCATTTTGAGACATGTCAGCAACTCCTAGTAACTGATAGCTGCAATTAAAAACATTTTTGCACAGCGGGGTTAGTTGTCACATAGTGTTACAATTAAGCCTCAGATATACAATAATAATGAAAACAATGTAAATACTATTCATCAAAATGATAACTGTAAAAACAATATCAGGGAATATGACAATTATGATTTTTTTTCTTAATTGTGCAACCCTTTCAAAAATCTATTTTCACGCATTGATGCATAATACAAGGATGGATAGATTAAGCATCATGGATGGATGAAGGTGTGGATATCTATCAATTATAACAGTAGGTCCCACAAACAAACTTTAAGTGTTCATTTGTAGCAGACATTTGGGTGTTGATTGTGTAAAAAATTATTAATCTTACTTAAATATTTGTTTAATGATGGAGCCAAAGCTCTCTTTGTGCCCCGCTCTCACCTACTGTAAGCAGTAATGCATAGCTACTAGCATCCTCTTACCTTATATGTGAATTTTACATTAACTGATAAATATTCATGAGCCAAGCTGGAAACGTTTACAATGTGTCTCTTTTACCCTTCAAATTGTTTTTTTTCTTTTGTGACCAAATCAAAAAGCCTCCAGACTAAAAGCACACAATAACATGCAAGATTGTGCTGTAATTGCATTCTGTCGACTTATATAACAACATTTAGACTTTTTCACAGGACTTGCCCTCTGTAGTGGGGGGTTGAGACTGGGTAGGCAAGTATAGACTGCAGTCATTGTACATTCACTCAGGTGTGAAATGTTATTGCAGGTAAACCTTACTTCTATATAGAGCGCTTTAATACATTTAAACTCTCCTAATAATCATTTAGGCATGCTATATTAAACTGTTTAGTGGAGAGTGGATTATGTTTGTGAAATGTACAACTTTTTCAACAGATGCCTTACGGTTCCAAACATTACATGATTTGTACCCCTAATGCAATATCAAAGCGAATGCGGGAGCCTTAAGGTACAGTAATACAAACATTTCTTTGCCTTAATGTCAAGATAAAGTCTTGCTCTGCATTCAAGAAACTTACAGAATATCAGATTACCATCTGATTAACGGAGATTACAGCCAGTAAAAAATGACCCTGCATAGTGCAGCTGTACGCTTAAAAATCACCAAGGGAGCATGTCTGCCGAGTTTTCTGCCTGTGCTGAGGTTCACAGGCGGCTGTGAAACCACAGCTGCCACCTCACAATGAACAGACAGTTCAAGTCTCCAGCCAACAAAAATAACCAGCACCCTCCCCACCTGTGACAATTACTCACATTTAAACCAGCGGTGAACAGACTGGGGGAACATGAAGCCACAATGACGTGGCTGTGGAAGGGAATTTCAGTAAATTTTTCTCACATTCAAAACCAACGAAACAAACTCAATTTTCACTTCTCGTCATGTCATAGAGCTTGTGTGCTAAACACTTTTAGATCGCTCATATTAGAGCCTGCATGAGCTCATTCATAAAGACAGGTCATGACTGAGGATACAGAGATTGGTGTGGATTGATGGATGTGAAAATCACTCCATTCATATTAGAAACAAAATTGCCCTAAGATTCATTTTACACATCTATAATATCAAGAACTGATAAAGCTTATAGAGCTTTTCTAAAATTAAAGTCACCGTGAAATTAAAAACTTTTTTTTTTGTAAATGACTTATCTTTGCTCTTCATAATTTTTTTTTTTAACTAAAGGGACACTCCACTTTTTTTGGAAAATATGCTAATTTCCCAGCTCCCCTAGAGTTAAACATTTGATTTTTACCGTTATGGAATCTATTCAGCTGATCTCCGGTTCTGGTGGTACCACTTTTAGCATAGCTTAGCATAATCCATTGAATCTGATTAGACCATTAGCATCGCGCTCAAAAATAAACCAAAGAGTTTTGATATTTACCTTTTTAAAACTTGACTCTTCTGTAGTTATATCGTGTACTAAGGCTGACAGAAAATTAAAAGTTGCGATTTTCTAGGCCGATATGGTTAGGAACTATACTCTCATTACGGCAGCAAAGTCCTTGATTATTACGCCAGAATGAGAGTATAGTTCCTAGCCATATCAGCCTATTAAACGCAACTTTTACTTTTCTGTCGGTCTTCCTACATGATGAAACTACAGAAGAGTCAAGTTTTAAATAGGAAAAATATTGAAACTCTTGGTTATTTTTGAGCGCTATGCTAATGGTCTAATCAGATTCAATAGCTTATGCTAAGCTATGCTAAAAGTGCTAGCGCCAGACCCGGCTGAATTAATTCCAAAACGGTAAAAATCAAATGTTTAACTCTAGGGAGCTGGGAAATTAGGATATTTTCAAAAAACTTGGAGTGTCCCTTTAATGTGTCCTTAATCTTTAATCAAAAATGTTAAACTCCTCCATTCCTCAAAATGAACTCTCTGCAAATCCTGTTAAAAGGAATGGAGTAAAAGCGGTGCTATCGAAGACTAGTTTCTTCCTGGGAAAGGATCACGGCGATTAGCAATTAGAAACATTGCCCAATTTCAGTTTTTGGCTAGAAGGGATACAGCCACGGCCTAAATCTCACAAGATGGAAAATTGTAGGGCAAATTAAAGTCACCATGAAACTGAAATAAAAAAAATTTAGTGATGTTTGTAATTGACTTATCTGTGCTCTTCATTTTTTTTATTAATTTGCCCTCATAATCTTTAATCAAAAATGTTAACATCCTCCCCTCCTCGAAATTACCTCTCTTCACTTCCTGTCATGAGAAATAGCGTGAGTGCATTGCTATCAGAGACTAGTTTTTGCAACTGGAAAGGATCGCGGTAATTAGCAACATGGCCCAACTTCGGTTTTGGCTACATGGGCTACAGCTACAGCCTAAATCTTGCAAGATTTTGGGTTTTTGGTTAGGTTTCGGGGTATGGTTAGGATAAAACAGTGCTCATCTGGCAAGATTTTACCAGATTTTGGCCATTGCTGTATCCCTTCTAGCAACAACCCCCAACGATCCAATCAGTTCTTAAAGGACGAAATCAAGTTCAACCCTACATTTTTCCTTATTTTAGAAGTTGTTCCACGTTACGGAAAAGAAGGCAATCGCTACTTCCGTTTCATGGTGACTTTAGGTAAGACATGCCAGTTGTGTCCCCCACTTTATCTTCAGCAGCAAAATAATGCATTATTAAACTTTTTTTATTAATTTCTTTTTTTAAATAACTCATTTATGCGTCATTAATATAAACAGAATTGTTCACATATTCCCATCCCTTTACAAAGCATAGCTTTGTGATAATTTTACACAATAGGAGACATCCTGAAATATAATTAGCTATATTAATTTTACCTCTGTCTCGTCTCTCATTGTCTAGTGGATAACTTAAGTATAAAACTGCCGCAGCTTACTCAACTCTCCCACAGTTAAAACATAATAAAAAGGAACAAAAGTTTAAAAGCAGGTAATCTTTTTTCTCCATTTAAAGTTTAAACTCCTGTGCATTGTTATACTTATGGCACCCTGACAAAATAAAAAAAAACTTTCATTTCATTTTCCATCCTACCTGTTTCCATTTTGTGCATGCAGCCCGAGCATCCTGCATTGTACGAGCAGCCTCTGTTAGCAATGGGTTGTGTGGGTCTGTAGGCATAGCTGCTAAGCCTGCACGGTTCTCCATAGCAGGTCCCCACAGAATTACAGTATGCCGGATGAGGGATCCCCGTAGGATGGGACACTGAAGAGTGAATCAGTTTGGGTCTCTGGACCCCACTAGGGCACATTGTCAGCGGGGTTACAGATGAGGGTGCGTGAGTTCCAGGATTTGAATTAACGGGAAGTGTTGGAGTCCCATGATGGGCAATGTGGACATAGTATCCGGGGTAACAGGGATAAGGATGGGCACCGATGGGCATTGCTGGATGTGCCAGGGTGTGAGGAGTAGGTAGAAATCCTTTTAGAGAATGTTCGTCTGTTTCAGGGTAGGTTTTCTGACCAAGAAAGAGAGCTAGTCTGTGGCAATACTCGACTGATCTCTCTTGGGAACAGCAGTAATATGATTTAACTTCAGTTTCGTTTTTTTCTTCCTTCACAGGCTTCAGGGGGAAACCGAGCATGGATCTGCACTGATATCCAGGGCTAATGAAGCCATGGCTTCCTGTATTCCCATCCCAGTGGAGGGCTTGCTTCTCACAAAGGCTGCAGCATTGCTGCGATACTTTAAGTTTGGACTGACAGGGCAAGTTGTGCTGTTGTTGACGTGACTTAGCCTGAAGCTGTTTTCCTCGCAATCCTCCGTTTCCGTTCGTTTTATTGTCTGTTTTACCTCTGCGTTTTACTCCCGCAGACGTGCTGGTCAGCTTGAGCAAGGCAGCCGCGGTTAATCCCGCGAGACGTTTTGGAGTGGGAGCAGTAAGACTTTGCAAATCAATACCCTCAGTCTTTGCTTTTTTCGGGTTTTTGCATTGTTCAGATTTTCCGGAGTACAAACGTTTTCGGCCATCTTGCCTTTTTTTTGTAGAAACATTATCTTTCACTGTATCTTTAGTGAGAGAGCTGTCACCCTTTGTCTGTTGTTGCTTCTTTGAAGCTTTTAATGTCTGTTGCGGGTCCTCTCTGTCTAACAGCAGACTGTTAACAGCTTCGGCATTCAGAGAGGCTAGCCGCCTTTTTCGAGGTTCAAGAATGAATTCTGTGCATAAGGCAAATTTATCAGGTTTCACTTTGCTTTTCGGTTTAGGCGCTGACTGGCAAGATTTACAGGCTTTCTTGCGACACTTGCAGATTTTTCCCTTTCCCCGCATTTCCTCCTGCTTCCCTTCAGTCTTACGCAGAGCCTTCATGCTGGTCTTACGAGCGTCACTTTCATCCAAACGTGTCAGTACAACACAGCAGTTAAGCGTGCCTACTTCGCCCAATCCATGTCTTCCCCTGAGGGGGTACAGCTTCCGGTCTCTCTCCGTGTTCTTCCCTTTTATTTCCTTACCTTTTCCTCTTTTGGAAGGACATTGTTTAGCCTTCTTTTGAATTGGGCACTCTGGCCAAGTTCTGTCCATAGTTTCAGCATGTGTCTGACAGCTCACCTGGTCCACAGATTCACTCTTATATCCACACAAAGAGCTCCTCCGTCGCGCATGGGTCATCATACTTTGCCATGCAACACCTATAAAGTAAATATAAAGCATGGTCAATTTCCAAAGAAGCTAGAACCATAACCATAAAATATATAATGTGTACAAGAGCCATTACGACTTGCAAATTAATATTAATGCGGCTGACTGTGTGAATTAATGTTGAGTAATCAGCATAAATGTGGCCTTATGCACAACCTTAATCAGGCTGTTGGACTGGTAACGTTTTAAATAATTTTAATTGGGCAGGGAATAAAGCACTTACTAAACGGTGTAGATGCAATAAACATTTACATTTTTAATGAGCATCTGTTGTCTTGGCCTTTTGCAACAAAAATCTTTTAACCCGAGTAAACAAAACGCATAAATCACCTTAGGCTTAATTTAATGTTTTAGCTTAATAGGCTAAAACAGGTCTGAGATTTTAACTTGTTTTATTCACTAATCTTTAATAAGTACTATCACGCTGACTAACTATTCATTCCAAGTAGATATTTCAATTAAATAATTCCTTTACCACATATGGTTATTAAAGTCACAAGAATTCATGTTTTCTTTACCAGATCTACATAACTGTGTCCATTAGTCACATGCTTGATATGTTTCGCTCAAACATACGCTGAGAAACAAAACATAATATTATTACATTATTTATTAAAATGATTGATGATGAGTAAGAACCAAAGTGTCTCAAGCCTGAGTCAGCTATTCCTGTTTACACTGGCATCCCGCATTATTTAAGAGGAAGTATCAATGATGTTTCTCTAAGATACTCGATCAGTAAAACACATTAAAATGTTACGTAATGCGTGTTTCTCTAACAGCGTCTTACACTGATGCCCTCCTGATAAAAAACAATATCTGTTTTATGCAATAATGCCATACGGAGATGAAGAAAAACATTTATTCTGGATACGTTTATTATGGCATTCTGAATCACTTTCAACATCTCGAAGATTTTTTGATTAACTACAAAAAGGGATAGAAGGCAAATGTACAGTTACAGTATACTATTAATTGAACTCCATATGAAACTTAACTCTCAATGGTTTGACCTATTGACTTGTTCTGGCGGATCACTACCTCTTTCTATTAATGGCACCAAAGTCCTTGAGTCTTTCCAATTGGCAAATTTTGACCTAGAGAGTATTTGTACATCTATTAATGATGCATTGCTATTTTTGCCATGAATTTGCATTTTATGTTCGAGCACCACATTGTTCCACTATCAAACTCAGAGCTTTGAAAAAGTGTGAATGTGTGTAACAGGGTTGCCTGGATTGTGTGAATAGATTCATTTATTCATGGGCTCAGTTATTAGGTTTGACAGCTGCTGTATTTGAAACTCCATCTGTCAAATAAAAGAGGTCATCATAACCATCAGTCAACCTCAGAGGCAGAACTCTCCCGTACAACCAACTGAGCAATTTCAGCACCCGTGAAAAAAAGATTTTATGCGAGATTCCCAAAACTAAAATTTCAAATATGGACACAGGCTTGCATTTATCATGACAACTGTGGCATTCTCTCATTTCAGCAACAATCCCATTCAGCTGTCCCACTGCTCTTTAGCATTTAAAATCATTTAAGCGTGCCAGACAGGGAATCATTCTGCGGTTAAACAAACTACTACAGTGACTTTTTGTTTTATTTTTATATACTCTGCCAAGTTGATTGACCCACATTCAAAAGTAAAATAACCACATTTCACAACTACAGAAGATTGACGTTCACTCCGAAAAAAAATCATAGCCTACCACTTTACTCCTTTCTTTTTTGTTTATAATGGCAGACGATTTTATCCAAAGCAACTGACGGTGCATTAAAGCTAGAAATTTTATCAGTATGCGTTCCCTGGAATTTGAACCAATGACCTTTGTCGACCTAACGCAATACTCTACCAGTTGAGTCAGGGGAAAAGGATGAAAGTGTTTTATCTACTTTTTTGATAAAACAATAACTACTACAACTGTGTATGTATAAACCAAATTTTAACATTTCATTTTAAATCTCCATAAAGAAACCAAATCAACAACCTGTAATTCTGTGAATGTTACAAATGATTAGATAATACAGTATACTAACTGCTGCACATTCAATTGAGTGATAAAATCTCAGTGCAATGTTGCTGGAGGATTAACTGTTGGCTGCTGTTTGTGGAAAATTAAATGCATATTTTCTAGTTTCCCAAAGAAGGGAAATGAACTGATGTCCATAATTCATCATTTTCTGGATTGGGGGTATCAGCCCATGACTTCCTGGCAAATAACCGGATTGCCATCTGGCGTAAAATGAAAACGTTTAAAAGAAATAAGGGTTTCGGCGTTTCCGCCTGTGCTTTTGTGAATGCGGTTTAACGCGTTACCTGACGTGAGGAGACGGAAGAAGTTGCTCTGATCTCCGTGCACATCGAAATTCACCCCCAACTCACTCACTGTACAGTACAAACAGATGCTGCCTTCCTCCACTGCAGATATGAGGTGGAGGAAGACACTAAAGGGAAAGAAACACCTATAAAAAGGAGAAATGTACAGCGCTGACGGTCTTTTGCAGCGCGATTAAAGTAATCCTAGTTAAAGGCGGCAAGCGCGTGCTGGAGGTGTATATGATGATGCGAGAAGCTCGCGCAGCTCGTAGGGCGTATCACACGCGAAAAATCTGCCTCAAAACAGCGCTTTTTACATCACCCCATGATCCTCACAGCCACTCCATACCTCGACCCAACTGCGAAACCGAGCCGTCACAGTCAACTCAAACACGACTCATTAACGTCAGTGCTGAAAATGACAGTGAACGACCGACCGTGACAATCAAACGCCGAAGCGGAGCGCTGCCAAATCTCCCAACCTCGCGATTGTGTCCCGAGCACGATAAAAGAACAGTTTCGTAAGTCTGACTAAAAAACGATTCAAGAAACGGATTAATAAAGCAGTGAAATGTTTGGGGTTATTTCCCAGAGGAGGGAGAGAGAGCTAGAGAGAGAGAGAGAGAGAAAGAGAGCGCGAGAGAAGCGCACAAGCAAGATAAAACAGATTAGTAATCCTTCATTTACCTCGTCATCCACTCACTCCGCGGTTTTCCTAATAAAATAATCCCATTCCGGGAGTGACGATGTTCCTGTTGTCGGGTTGTTTTAATAATATCGATGTTCAACAGTGAAATGAAACGAGGAGAGAACACACAGCTGACAAGACACGTTTAATCGGTGACCTACTTCCGAAGTCGCGCGCTGCTCGAGATAATATTCATGCGCTGCGCTCGTGAATGCCGCTGTTGCGCTGGGACGAGGTCTCGTTGGTATCGCTCGTGTTGTTGAGTGGTGATAAATGTGTAACATGCATGGTGCAGATCAAGGTATACGAGACTGAAACTCACTGTTGGCCAGGGGTTTTCACGCAATGAGTAAGTGCCTGGGATCAACAGCTATTACATAATAGACCGCCTTGGACTAACTCATCATCATTATCAATATTTAGAAGCAGGACAATCAGAAAACTGACAGGAGAGGTTGCACGAGGTTAACTGAGATGTCAGCCACAAGTTTTTTAGTTTACTAATAAATGCTGCTATAGTTCCTACTCTTAAGAACAGTCATTACATTTACATTTATTCATTTAGCTGATGCTTTTATGCAAAGCAGAGAGCATTTAACATATGCCTTAAGAGCCAATAAGCATAGTCTATAAAGCTATATGGTTATTTTTTGACCTTATTATGTTTGTCAAGTTTAAGACTTTGTGCAAACAATACCTCAGGATAATACTCAAACAAATTTTATTACTCCCTTCGAAAAGTGTGTAAATTATGGGATATAGAGTTATTACCCATCTGCTTAAGAGTTCATATTCATGTCATCCAAGATATTTATGTCTTTCTTTATTCAGTTGAGAAATAATAAAACATTTTTGAGAAAAAAATGCAGTTTTAATGCAGTTAAAAAAAATAGCAGTTTCGATGTAGCTTCAAAGGACTCTAAATGATACCAACCGAGGCATAAGGGTCTTATCTAGCTAAACAATTGTCATTTTTGCCAAGAAAAAAAAGTGTACTTTTAAACCACAACTTCTCGTCTTGCACTTGCCGTGTGAAGCGCCAGCCAGCGCGACCTTACATATTACATAATCACACCGAAAGGTCATGTGTTACATATGTGAAACGCATACTTGCAGACCATTTTAAACACTAAAAACTGACACAAAGACATTAATTATTATTATTCTACATATAACAACATCGAAACGGTCCTCTTTTTCCACAGTTGTAAAAACTGGAGCGGTAGTTTCGCATACGTCATGCGTGACCTTTTGACTTGATTACATAATACGCCAGGTCAAGATGGTGCGTCACATGGCTAGTGCAAGACGAGAAGTTGTGGTTTAAAAATACATATTTAAAAATGTATTGGCGAAAAAAATCATTTGTTTCGCTAGATAAGACCCTTATGCCTCGGTTGGGATCGTTTTTTTTATTTTAATGAACAAAAAAGAAGATTTTTGATAAATGATGGTAAGCACACAGCTGCCGTAACCATTGACTTCCATAGTAGGAAAACAAATATTATGGAAGTATTGTGATAAATGATGAAGAAGATATTTTGATAAATAATGGTAAGCACACAATTGTATTCCATTGTATTTTTTTTTTTGTACTATAGAAGTCAAAGGTTACAATCAGCTTTGTGCTTTCCATCATTTATCAAAATGTCTTCTTTTGTGTTCTTCAGGAAAAAAAGAAATTCATACAGGTTAAGAGCAACATGAGGATGAAAAAATGAGTATAGGGCACATAGATGATTAATTTAAAAGTGGCTTGAAATTTCAGAAGGACATCTGCCTAAGGCTATGGATTACTGGTGATAATGTTGTAAATATTTCTAGCACACTGTGATCTTTCCCTTAATAAGACCTCAATATATTGTCAGGAGCTGCAGGGATTACTTGTGTGTTGCTTGTGCTTTTTGACTTGAAGACTTAAAAAAACAATGTCATATATTTTAAATGGCCTGAAAGGGAGTAAATTAACAGGAAATTTTTATTTTTCTGGTAACTACTTACATAGCAGGTTTGAAAGTGTACACTAACAGCTCTTTGAGTAACCCATAAATACACTCACCTAAAAGATTATTAGGAACACCATACTAATACTGTGTTTGACTCTTTCACATTCAAAACTTAATTCTATGTGGCATTGATTCAACAAGGTGCTGAAAGCATTCTTTAAAAATGTTGGCCCATATTGATAGGATAGGGGATGCACATTCAGGGCATGAAGCTCCTGTTCCACCACATCCCAAAGATGCTCTATTGGGTTGAGATCTGGTGACTGTGGGGGCCATTTTAGTATAGTGAACTCTTTGTCATGTTCAAGAAACCAATTTGAAATGATTCGAGCTTTGTGACATGGTGCATTATCCTGCTGGAAGTAGCCATCAGAGGATGGGTACATGGTGGTCATAAAGGGATGGACATGGTCAGAAACAATGCTCAGGTAGACTGTGGCATCTAAATGATGCCCAATTGGCACTAAACGGCCTAGAGTGTGCCAAGAAAACATCCCCCACACCATTATACCATTGCATTAATGAGAAATTGAACAGGTGTTCCTAATAATCCTTTAGGCGAGTGTACACTACTGTACAATAAATGCCAACAGAATTATTTGAATGGAAGTTTCTAAGTCCTCTAGTTTCAAGACTTATATAAAAGAAACCCATAAAATACTCAAATGCTTCATTTTCCACATACATTGATATTTCAATATCCTTAAAAATGGCTAAATTAATGAACGCAGCACACTTAGACCTTTAAGCTGTAAGGATCAAATGGATAAGCTCTTACAAATCTTCACAAAACTTGCTTGAGGCCAGATCTTATCATACATAGGAAATTAACTATAAGCACACTCAAAAATTATTTCTTTGCGCATGCAATGACTAGGTAAATGTTGCATTTTTTACATTCTATGAATCAAAATAATGAGCCTTTAAAACACTTGTTTGTGACAGGAAGGCAAACCTAGCCCGAGCTACGACATCAACATAGCAACAAATGGATGGAAATATGGCACTTACTGTATATCTGAGTCCATTAGTGTCATGGGTGGAAAAAGCTTCAGAAAATGAAACAGTGATTTTCTCCTTTATAAATGAATCATGTAAAATGCAAGGCAAATGACTGTGTTTTCAGTCAGCTCAAATTTCCATCTTACCCATAGTGACTTCTGAAGGGTAGAAATCACTATAACAACTAAAAACAAATGAACAGAATTAACACTATAGGGGGAAAGACTTTCATACAGATTAACCTTAATCAATTTATCATTTATTGTATTTTACACCCCAAAGATCTCTTAAAGATGTCAATAACATGCTGTTTCAACTCTACATGATCTCTATATAATGAGATATTACGGTATACATTTTTCAGTATTAAAGAATCAGGTGGTAATAAGCACGCACGCTGGGCCATTTGCCACAAGCAGAAACTTCACAGAGCTTCATCGCACCAAGAGTGCATCTGAACAATCTGATACTGACACGAACACATCGGCCGTGAGATCACTGTCCACCACGCAACCATTCTGCCAGTTTAGCCACTCACAGTAATCGCTTTAGTGAACAGTAAAGCTTTCTGACATTCCCTGAAAGTATCGCGGACGCACCTCATGGACATTTTCCCATCACTGAGGATTTGTGGTGAGTATATAATGACTATGTAGCGTGTAGTGGCACCCACAGTAGAAATTGAACTGTCATGGTTTTTTGTTAGACATCAGCATGACGCTGCAAAGCTCATTGCAGGAAAAAAGTGGCATTTTTTTACTTGAACCTTACAAAGACTTGTGATGAGATTTATAGGGCTTTATTTCTGTTTATGTTCTGTTAAAAATCTTTTAAAAAGGTATTAATTACCCAAAATGTATTTATTAATCAAAGGAGGCAGTATATATTTAAACAAGATTGCACTGGAGAAATTAAGCAATAATGCATTATGCTGATAACAATAATTAGAACCAGGAAAAGCTTATTTCAGATTTATAGATTAAACCACTAGCAAGGCAAGTGAACAATGTTTTTCATTTCAAGCTACCTGGGGACAGTAAACATTTATGATGATGATGAGATAGAAAAATCGCCGATGAGATCTTTTTAATATCTTAAATATTTTGTTCTAGACATCAAAAGATTGACTTTAAGTAGAGCAAATGAATACTTTTGCTTATGTTTCCTACATCTCAGATATTTCTCCTGAGAAAACACCCAGAATTAGGGATGCTTAACGATTAATCGCGAATAATCTATAGCAGAATAAAAGTTTTGTTTACATCATATATGTGTGTGAACTGTGTATAATAACTTTGTATAAATAAATGCACACACATTCATGTATATATTTAAGAAATGTTTACATGTGTATATACATTTGTATATTTATGTATAATTTATATTATATATAAATATGAATACTAAATATATAATTTTTTTTCCTTAAAATTATACATACATGTGTGCATATATATATATATATATATATATATATATATATATATATATATATATATATACACATATTTATTATGCACAGTTTACACACATATATGATGTAAACAAAAACTTTTATTCTGCTATAGATTAATCACGATTAATCGTTAAGCATCCATACCCAGAATGCTACAAATGTCTCCATTTGAGATTTGTAAGATCTTTAAATCAAAAGTACTCAAGATTTCCATATGAATTCAAACAATCTACATTATTTTGACAGCTCCATACTCTTAAAGGAACACTCCACTTTTTTGAAAATATGCTCATTTTACAGCTCTCCTAGAGTTAAACATTTGATTCTGATTCCAAAATGGTAAGAATCAAATGTTTAACTCTTGGGGAGCTGGAAAATTAGCATATTTTTTTAAAAGTGGAGTGTGCCTTTAACTCTTTCCCTGCCATTGACGAGTTATCTCGTCAATTAAGAGAAAATTGCTTTCCTGCCAATAATGCTTCCCTGATGAGTTTTTATGTTAATCTATAATTTGCTCAATTATGCACTAGGTGGCGCTCTAACCCAACTCATAAAACAGTGAAGCATCCACTGATCCAAAAACAATAAAAACTCTGTGTGTGTTCTGATCATTGGTCTAAATCTAAATCACGAACAAAAGTCCTTTACAAAAATGCAACTATTTCAGCTTTTTGCTCAAAATTTTGTATTTAAACCTACCCATATTTGAGAGGTAAAAGCACAAATGAAGATAGGATGAAAATTTTGTTTGTTTGTTTGAAAGAGGGTCTGTTCTTTCATTTTATATATTGTTTGTCTATGGGCCCTATTTTAACGATCTGAAACGCAAGTGCGAAGCGCAAAGCACAAGTGAGTTTGTGGGCGGATCTTGGGTGCTGTTGCTATTTTCCCGGCAGGAGAAATAACTCTTGCGCCAGGCGCAAATCAATAAGGGGTTGGTCTGAAGTAGGTTCATTATTCATAGGTGTGGTTTGGGAGTAACGTCAAATAAACCAATCAGAACGTCATCCAACATTCCCTTTAAACGCAAGTGCGCAAGTTCCATGGCAGGTTGCTATTATTATGACGGATTTACCAGGCACACGCCAGGAGCGGTTCACAGCCGAGGAGACTGACGTTCTTGTAAGAGCAGTCAAAGACAGAGAAGTTGTTTTGTATGGGGATGGGAGAAATCCGCCCAAATCAGCGTAGGTTAAACAGGTGTGAGAGGAAATAGCCGCAATTGTCTCATCAGCTGGCATCCCCAGGACGTTGCGCCGCAAGCGCTACAATGATGTCAGGAGACGGGGGAATCCCAAGCTTGCCAGCATAAATCGGGCACGTCGTGTAACGGGAGGTGGATCTGCCTCTACACAGGACCTGACGCCAGCAGAGGACATCGCTGCGTCCACCCTCTCCGTTGAAAGCCAAGAAACGCAAGCAGTCCAACCCCAAAGTACACTTACAAATCAAGTTCACATACATTAAGGTTTCTTATGAAAACATTTTAATTATTATTTACATAAAATAAACATAATACAGCCACACAACAAACTTATGAAAATATTTTAATAGTTATTTGCATGATAATTTTTTAATGCAGCCACACAAAATAAATAAAAACTATCACCACAATGCTCACCACAATGATTTCCCTTATCTCATGTGTTAAAATTTTTTATTGTAACAATTTATGATTTTCAAAAATAACTGTTGCATCTGTGTAGATTAGATAAGCAAAGTGTGTGCGCGTTGTGCACGCTATACATTATGGTCAAGCATACGCCCTTAAAATAGCATAATGAACAACGCGCAACGCGCCACTGACTTTAGACTAGTTTTTTCTGGTCAGTGGCGCAATTGTTTTTTGAAACTGCAAAATAGCATCAGGGATAGTTTGCGCTGGAACACGCCTCATTTTTTTGCACTGAACCGCCCAGGGATCGCAAGTTTATTCCCTAGTTTGCCGACGTGCGTCTGTGGAGGGAAAAACCCGGTGCAAAATAGAAATGATACATGCGTCACTAACAAAGTCAATTGCGCTGGGTGCAAGATAGGGCCCTATATATTTATAGAAGAACGTTTTCTGGAAGGCATTAAACTTTTATGAAAATCACAAAAAAAACTGGTACTGGCTGGGAACTTTTTTTTAAACTTTCCCTGATGGGGAAAGAGTTAATGTATTTTAACATTTGCCTCATTTCAATTTTTTTCTCTAAAGCAATTTTATGAGAAACATCTAAGACAAAGTTGTTACTTAAATGAAACACAAACAAAAATTGCATCAAATCTTCTGAGGTATGAACGTTTGATGACAAAAAATTTATTTCAAATATTAACTATATATCCATTATCATTGTTCACCGCTACAAATTTCCACTTTCAAGTTTCAAGACGATTTTTAATCAAAAACCAATAAAACGCTCAACCTAACATCTCCCAAGCACAAACTGGTTGCATTTGAAAAACTGATGAGCCTTCCCTTTTTTAATGAGCTACGGAGATACCGATTAAGCAGTATAGGGTGCATCAAGAAATCTCAGAAGAAAACCTTTAGTTGTAATAGTGAATTAATTCTCACTAAGGGAGTGCACAAAAATAGATTTTCCAACAAAAACTATGTAAACAGGTAAAGACATACTGAGAGATCTTCAGGTATGTAAAGTCAAATAGCATCTAAAAGAATGAAACAACATCCTTATCAATATACGTGACTTAATGTGTGAAAACTGTCATTTTCGTGAGATTTACTGTTTTCTACATAAAATCATCCTATAAAGAACATTCTGTGAAAATATAGCCTTGATATCTTTAATGTATACTGACTAGTCAAAGATTGTAATCAATGTGAAATAAATGACTGAAATCAAACTTTGATGCTCCTAATCTCATTAAAGATTATTAGACTTTACCTTAGTCACATATAATCACACTTACAGTTTTTCTCAGATGCTTCGGAGCATTTCTCAGATCAGAAATACATTTCTCAAAACACTTTGTTCACCTGCACATCATCAAGCCAGTTGAACATAATGTATAAGCAAATTCTCGTTTTTTTGGACAAATTGCAAATGCTCGATACAATCATGCAGTTGATTACATTATGTACAATTGTCTGCTGTTTGCAACATTTTCAATAGCTTATGTAATAATCATTAAAATTAGGGATGCACCGATAGGATTTTTTGGGCCGATGCCGATACCGATTTAAACAGACAACTTCTGTCCGATACCGATGCCGATACCGATATTAAACACTTGTATACAATACTATACAGTTGGTCTATTAGCTAGTTTATTTCTGCATCAAATTATTTTTACTGAACATGGATTGGATCTAATTAACATTAAACTGACCAACATAATAAGAGAGGCACAAATTAAGCTAAAACAAATATAATAAGACGGTTTTTGCTATTCAGAATTTATTTTATTAACAACATTTACTCATTTTTTTTTACATATAATGAATTTATTTATGCATTTAATTAATAAACAATCGGTATCGGCCTTTCTCGTGCTTTTGCCGATATGCAGATGGTTTCAAATTCATCAAAAATCGGCCGATAAATATCGGCGGCCGATACATCGGTGCATCACTAATTAAAATACATAAAAAATGTTCTATTGAATAATCTTACACTTCAAAACATTTAGAAATTACTTAATCGCATAAGTCAGGACATGCAAAATGGAACACTTATCTGTAACTGTAACCATGTTTTTTTTAACCTTTTGTAAATGTGAACTGAATTGATAAATTGCTGTCAAGTGAATGTTGAGTTACAGACATTTCTTACAGTGTTTAGTAAACCTTTCTAAATTGTAATTTTTTATTTGTACTGTAAAATATGATTTTTTTCTAAATCACAATGTGTGTAGGGGAGAACCAGGGCAAAGTAATGCGGTACGAATGTAAAAAAGTGATTTTCTCAGAGCCCTCACTACATTTGCATTCCAAACTATGACAGCATCTTTAGCACGCAACCCTTGATGGAGCTGACAAATATTGGGTTAATTCTCATCGTTTTCCCGCAGGTAGGTCCCAAAAGCTGTTTTCGACCATGATAAGTAAATTCCTAAAAGGAAATTTTTTTCTGATAACAAGTTGTGTTTCTCGTTTCATATGTTACAGTATTGATCAATCTCCAGGTTATTTTGTGCTGTAACACATCCTGAAGTTTGATGTCTCTGAGTTTTTCAACATAAAAGTAAATCGTAAAAGTAAAACACTTGTTACTTTTGTCCTGCTGCTAATATTGTTGCATTATGTCATAGTCATGTAAATTGACTAAAAACAATTGTAACATAAAAATCTATCTTATTCTGTTGTGTTACTTTTGACTCACCTGTGCGTCACTTTCCTCCCAGCTGTCAGGGTCAACAGTAACAATTCACTACTCATGTTTAAAGTGAAATTATACTGAAATCGTTTTACTTTTGTTCAAAATTTCATCTGGTATTGATAGACCAGCAAATATATCTCTTAAATGACGTTTTTCTGAAAAATGGTACTTTCGCCCCTGCTCTCCCCTAATTTTTTTTTACAGAAAAAAGTGAAAATGTGAATTTGCCCAGTTTACATCAGAAAATACTGACACATACAATTGTGTACACTTTACAACACGGCTAAACATTTTGATTGTCTTGTTCATGAACAATACACAAGGACTTGTCATTTTGATGGCATTGACATAGACATCCATGATGTTGTGCAGTTTGTACCAATTGTTCTGAGAAATGTAAATATTATTTTGCAAACTTTAAGAATGATTCTAGAAATGGTACACGGCGACTGAGAAAAACTGTAAACAACCAAATGGGAAAATATGAAGAAACGTTTTGAGAAATAAATGCGTATATGGCATTGTTGAATACATCTAGTAGAATAAATACAATCTACTACACACTATCATTTCCATAATATGTAAAATGGCATATGTGCAAGGAAAGTGTAAAGAATTTTCATGCAACTCTTTCTATATAAAACAAAACAATTATGACGGAATCATAAAGTCAGCTGAGAACTGAATCACTGAAAAGAATCACCTCAAACAAAAAGTTCAAAAGTAATAAAAGGGACACTCCACTTTTTGTGAAAATATGCTCACTTTCCAGCTCCCCTAGAGTTAAACATTTGATTTTAACAGTTTTGGAATCCATTCAGCTGTTCTCCAGGTCTGGCGGTACCACTTTTAGCATAGCTTAGCATAATCCATTGAATCCGATTAGACCATTAGCAATGCGCTCAAAAATAACCAAAGAGTTTCGATATTTTCCAATATTTTTCCTATAAAAAGTTTGACTCTTCTTCATCATGTACTATACTGTCATTATGGCGTAATTATCAAGGACTTTGCTGCCGTACCATGGCTGTAGCAGGCACAATGATATTACGCATTGCGCGATAATAGTCCCCTGCTATTGAAAGTAACCAAGGGGACAAAGTCCTTGATTATTACATTGGAATGAGAGTATAGCTCAGCTCCTACCCTTATCGGCATAGAAAATCGCATCTTTTAATTTTCCGTCTGTCTTAGTACACAATGTAACTACAGAAGAGTCAAATTTTAAATAGGAAATTCTTTTTGCGTGCAATGCTAATGGTCTAATCAGATTCAATGGATTATGCGAAGCTATGCTAAAACTGAAAGGGAGCCTATTTTCAAAAAAAGTAATTAGTTTAATTTTCTCATTTTCTTTTCCATGACAAAGTATGGATTTGGAACAACATGAGGTTCATTTAGTAATTTTACTCATAAGTAAATTAAAAAAATATTTGTTGCGTTAACTGCAGTATTTCTTTTTCCACAGTAACGAGACAATATATCAATTTTGGATGTAGAGCGCATGTTAACTCCTATGGTCTTGTTAGTTCAGACTCTCAAATGACAGTTTGCTGCCAATGAACTGACAGAACACAGGAAGTCAAACTCTTGCGAGTTGTTAAAGAGTGTTTCTTCAAAGGCATGAAAGATGCAGGGCAACATGCCCAGAAAATAGCGAGGGACGTTCTCTCTCTCGGAGTACACTTTTATGACAAATCCTGTTAAGATTACAGCGACGGAATCAACTGCTTTAGATTCTTTTAGCAAAATCGATTGACTGACTTGATTTCCAGCTGTGTAAAAACCGGCAGCAAAAACAACTGGCTGTATGTTCTGTTCTCGTGCACTGTGTGTAGTCATCTGTGATCTGAAGGCCGAACCCTCTTTAAAGATTTTTTTGTGGCTCGCAGACTGGCTTAACAGTCTTTTTATGCAAACATTTGAGCAGCGATAATAGATTGGAAAGCTTTATCCCTTTCACACTGACCCCAGCTGCGAAGCAGAAAACAGCTGAATCTGGTTTTGGTGGCCACTCTTACCCCCACCCTATCCTCCCTACGAACAGACTAGTAAATTTCACAGCTGCGGCTCCTGGGCCAGGTCGTGTCTGATGTGTTTATGACTGGCCACATGAAACAACTTTTCCTCTTCGAGCATGTGCGAGGGTTGGAAATCTCAGGGACATGAATCCCAAATAGTCCTCATTCAAAAAAAAAAAGTAAGCAAAGTAGTTTTGATTTAGTTTTCTTGCCTTTGGGGGTGAATAAAAGGGTGCTAAGTAATTTGTGAATTTGTGAGTTTGCACCTAACTCGCATATCATCAAACTAAATGATCTGGATAAAAATACACCTTTGTGTCATATAGCTTCACACCAAGTGGTAGATTTGAATGATTATAGTTAACAGCTTAAAGTACATCGCCATCATGGAAAACAGCAATTAGTCATCAGCGATTAGTCAGCTGACATTTGGTATTCACATTCTGGTGCACGTAATAATTCAAAGAAACTTGGAGGTGGAGAAAGACAACAGAATAAATGATAAGCAAGTACAATTGGTTAGATTATAATTCGTGCCTCATTTTTCATTTCAGGGGAATACTTTTAAGCTTGGGTTACACTAAATTGGCTTACACCTTAAAAATAAAGATGCCACAAAAGGTTCTTCACTGTGATGCCATAGAAGAACCATTTCTTTCTTATCATCTTATATGCTAAGGGGGCGTGCACACCAAAGCATGCAGACTGTAGGCGCTTACCAGCTTTTTCAGCTGAACACTTTGGTTGCTACTGTACAATGCACCAATTGGTTGTTGTGATGTTTATTCCGTTCTTCCTCCACTGTGATTGGACGGCCAAATGAGAAGTGAATTTTACATATTTTACAAGTTGGCTAATTCGTATGAATTCATACAACGTTAATCATGCAAAAACGTTAAAAAACAACAACGAAACCCAACCCCTACTATGCCTAACCCCAATGTCACAGTGGTCAAGGACAAAGCCCGTTCGCTCTCTTCCATTGGTGAAAAGTGAAGTCGCCAGTGTCCCTATCCCTTGGGTTCTAATGCTGAGTTTACACCAACCGCGTTTCGGGCGTCAAAATCACGTCTACCGCGCGTGGTTTGCCGCTTGAACAATTTGTATGCATTCGTGTGTGTAGAGCAGAGTAGAAAATGCTTGCTTTTTCCGCGCGTCAGAGGCAAACTCCGCTTCTTGTGGGAGGGGCAAGTGCTATGCGGTTTTCTGTTTGCAAAATGACTGATGTTGATATTGCATTTATCGAGAGAGTTACCAGTTTGTATTTGGTAACCTTACTATAGGGGGAAAAAAACCCGGTGCGGGTCGATAAACGTCACGTGACTCAAAAGTGAAGTGTTTATTACAATTACCAGGTTGCCCAATGCCCTCACTGACACTCTTCCAAGCGAGGTCCTTTTTATTCCTGTCACCTCTATAGAAATAAGAACTTGTGTCGTATAGCTCCGGGTGATTGCTTATGGACAATATCAAGCGTTGGTTGAATGAGTGACTCCGGGCGGGGCTGCCACCGCAGCAGCAAGCAGGCTCCTGATTGGTTAACGCGGCGCGAAATTCTGCCAAAGTGCAAATTTTTCAACTCGGGCGTCAGCTGCAAATTCGCGTGAACCGCAAAATGCACAAAAAGCAACATTCGCGCGAACCGCGCAACATGCTCAATTCGCGCAAAACGCGTCTTCCGCGCCACACCGAACGCCTCTTCCGTGCCACGGGACCTCCTGACGCGCGTCAACGCGTCTTCACATTGACTTAACATTGAAGTCACTCGCGCTTCACGCCTCTACCGCGGTTGGTGTAAACGCAGCATAAGTCTGCACAGTAGCGATTTCGGGACCAGTCCTGCGCAGTAGTGAGTAGGAAGTAAAGCCGTGAAATCAAGGCCCCGCCCTCGCAGAATGCGAATATCACAGCTGTCAATCATGACATAACACCACAGTTTTTATAGCATTAAATAACTAACTAAAACAAACTTATTTTAAAACCAAACACTTGAATTTACATTAGCGTGATAAAAACTACAGTAAATGACTAAAAACTTAAGTGTAATTAAATTGATTAGTCCCATTGAATAACATGGGGGAGGCGGGGTTTATAACCTATACTGGGACCAGTCACTGGGAGGCGATCCAGACGTTTTAGCTGGAGCCTAATCATACAAAAACGTACAAATGTGGTCGTATGAATTAATACGAAATTAACGTAAAATATATACGAATTCTCGTGAAATAGCATTAGTAGAAATGACGCCAACTTCCATGTAAGTGTATGTATGTAGATAAAAACAGTTCATTATGTATGGGATTTTTACACCTTTGATAACATAGTTATGTATATTATATTGAATTTATGTCAAGACATCCTTCGAAAAGTTACACCTTGTGCACCTTTAATAAAAGAAATAAACATGCTTAAGTGAAACAATAATGCATCAATCCGTTCTATATACCAGGTAAGCCTGAAAGAGTTAAATAGTCTATTGTGTCAATGGCAAAGAAAAACATGCCAGGTATTTGGACGCTTAGCTCAAATTCTGCAAGTGACTTTGGCCCTGGGACACACCGTAATACATTGAAATTTGTTCAGGCAGCAAAATCACCTGATTGAATCAATAGTGGTTATTATTTTATATCTTGTTTGTACCAGCAGCACGAGTCAATGATCTAAAGATAACAAGAGGATGCATGGAAAACAATGAAAAAGCTGTGTAATCATTACAACCTTACCGTCTCAAACCCAATTTTCCATACTGTATCTATTATTTTTATTTGGCATGAAACTAATAGAGAATGGGCGGTTATGTTTTATACTCCATGTTGTACAAATTTGGTAAAAGTGGTTCTGGACCATTAATCTGAAAGTCAATTCTCTGTACTGAAGCTGCCGTATGTAATGGGATATCACTGATGATCCGCTCTGCGATCCTAATCATGCACACACGTTTGATGGATTTCTCTCTCCCAGGAGGTGATAATTCATGTTAAACACAAGTTGATTCTGTGAGAGATTGATCTGTGCTAAGCACATTAGACATAAAAATGGGATGAATTCAACTGAAAGTTATTCAAACTCATTGAAGTTTCTTTTGACAATTTTTTAAATGACAAAAGTGCGCTTTTGTTGAGACATTTTCACATGAAAATTCAACTTTAAAGAGCATTTAATACTTTTAAAATTAACTTCCTTTAAAAGCAAATGGGCTATATACAGTCCACTTCCCTGGTGTTTAAAAAGGTGTAATTTAATCCATTAAATTAAATGATACGTACACACTTAAATGTAGAGTTAAACTACTGGACTTATTGAAATGGTATTTTAACGCTAAAATCACTCATTATTTGGCAATCCTAATATTTACAGGAAAGCTAATATCACATGATGTGCTTTGATCTCAAAACAGAGAAAAAAACCTCTCTAATCTTTGCTCATAAAGTCTTTTCATTTCCCTCTGGCTTCTACTTTAGGCTTTCCATCTATGTAACACCGTAATTACTGTCACTTTATATTCAGCAGACCTGTGTGTTATTTTTATCCTCTCTTGATAGTAGCATTTAGACCGTAGGTTATATTTTACTTTGTCAGTTTAATGAAAACATTTCCCCTTAAAGCTGACTGTTTAGGATTGAAATGGTTCTAATGAACATTAGCTTGTATATGAACGGAAAGTGTATAGAGTTTCAACTTAAAGATCAGACATTTAGGTTGAATAAGACCAATGAAATGCAAAAACAGAACTACATTAATATGCATGCAAATGCTTCAGAGCAGAAACGCAAGCTCATGCGAAGATTTCTGAAAGCTTGTGAAAATTTGCTATGTTGACCCTTTTATAAGACCTCCGCAATTCGCCCTGGCATGCTGTCAATCAAATTCTGGGTCACTTCCTAACTAATGGAAGCCCATTCTTGCATAATCACTTAAATAATCAATGCTAGCAGTTTGTCAGAATTTGTGGGTTTTTGTTTGTACACCCACCTCTTGAGGATTTCCCACAAGTTCTGAATGGAATTAGAGGGACATTCCACTTTTTTTGAAAATAGGCTCATTTTCCAGCTGCCCTAGAGACCCTTTAAGGTCTGGGGAGTTTCCTGGCCATTGATCCAAAATGTTGATGCCTTGTTTCCCAAGCCACTTACACTTATTATTATCAATTTTGCTTCATAATCCTGGAAAGGGCATTTTTCGTCACCAAACTGTTCTTGGATGGTTGAGAGAAGTTGCTTTTGGAGGATGTTTTTGTAAAATAATTAGGGATGCACCGATAGGATTTTTTTGGGCCGATACCGATTTAAACAGACAACTTCTGGCCGATACCGATGCCGATACCGATATTAAACACTTGTATACAATACTATACAGTTGGTCTATTTGCTAGTTTATTTCTGCATCAAATATTTTTACTGAAAATGGATTTGATCTAATTAACATTTAACTTACCAACATAATAAGAGAAGCACAAATTAAGCTAAAACTAATATAATAAGACAGCATGACAACCTTCAAAGTTGGTTTTTGCTGTTCAGCATTTATTTTATTAACAACATTAACTCGTTTTTTTTTTTTTTTACATATAATGGATTTCTTTATGCAGTTAATTAATAGGCCGATACCGATTGTTTTTCTCGTGCTATTGCCGATATGCCGATGGTTTCAAATTCATCAAAAATCGGCCGATAAATATTGGCGGCCGATACATATCGGCGGCCGATACATCGGTGCATCACTAAAAATAATATGTGTGTCACTCTTAAAACACTTGGCTGTAAACTTTAGATCATTGCACATTGGGTTTTCGCATGTAAAATGTTCGCACGTTACAAGTAAATACGACCTTGTGTTCTGTTAATCACGTTTACACACTGCCTTCGAAACTTTCATCCATCATAAAAATATTTGGTTCACGTTTAATTTTCTGCATTCTTCGCATAACAAGCATTTTAAGAGGTGTTTTGACAGCAAATGCCAAAATCAAGAGTAGTGTCTGACAAATTGATCAATTTCGTCTTGCAGCACAAAGTGCGACAAACAAAGGAGTAATACAAAGAGACAGAATATAATATAAAGACAGATAGAAGGTGAGGTGATGGTAGCCCACTCTCGAAATGTAACCTTTGTATTTAACTCATCCCACACTCAGATTAGTGGTTTGCTATCATTGCAGCACCCATGAAGCAACTGAGAAAGGTGCCTTGCTCAAGTTAGCTAAACGATAGTTTGTTGATGTTTATCCATTCACAGTGAATATGGCAATTATTTTGCAATCACCACTGGCTACCCCCATTTAGTCCACTTATCCATGTATTTATATCTATATATAATTGTATAAGATAGTATCTAATATATAGTATATCCTCTATAGAATCAGCTATGATGGCTCTCTCTCAAGGGTTTTTCCCTTCTAGGATTTTTCCCCTCCTGACTAAAAAAGCCAGGAGGGTTTTTCTCCTAGGGGTTTTTTCAACACCTGGGGAGTCAGCTGACATTGGCTTAACTAAGCACCCTCTTCTATAGACCTTTTCTATAGACGTCACAGTTACGTCACTGCAAGCTGTGTTATCTCTTAATAATTAGAATAGAAAATAATTAGAGAAGATGTGCGGTGTTCTGTCGAAGTCTGTTCCCTCTATGCATTTCTTATAGCGTTTACATCACGTTACGTTTATAATTTATTTAGAAGGATTACAGATTTGAATGAGTTCATAACATCAATAATATTACCATTTATTAAATATTTCATAATTTTTCCGTTTTCTATTACTTCTTTTTACCTTATTTCTTAGCCTATGTCTTCTTCCTGTTTGTTCTAAAATTATGTTTACATACTTAATAAATATAGCACACACGATGTAAAGTGTTATTAATATATAAACAGGCCTATACACATTAATTTGTATGTAAACATAATAGTTTTAGAACAAATATGTAGGTTATAAACATAAGGAAGAAATAATAGAAAACAGGAAAATGATGAAATATTTAATAAATGATATTATATAGAATACATAATAGTATTACTCTATGTACTTTAGCAATCATACTGTAAAAATAATTGATTCACCAATAAAGATCAATACGTATGCATTACATACATGCACACATATAAGTGGCCAAGCCATTTAAAGTTTAATTTATCTCAAAAATAAGCGTAACGTGGAGAAAACGCTAAAAGAAACTAAAGAGAAACATAGGGAAAACAGACTTTACGACAGAACACCGGATCCATAAAAATCACAGTTTAACGCTAAAACACTTCACACCGCTATTGCAAAGCTGTCACTTTCTGCCACCAGTCATCTCAAAAAACGTCATCTCTGTTTGCAAACACGTAAAAGGTCTATACGTTAAATTATTACTATGCTCGCTAGTACAGTTTAATCTTGGCTGTTGTATTGTGCTGCTTATGTTGACCATCGATTTTTCTGTGTTTTCTGCGGCATCTATTAAAGGAGTAGTCCACTTTAAAGATGGGGTCCATTGACTTTTTATAGTAGGAAAAAAAATACTATGGTAAGTCCATGGGCCCCATCTATAAAGTGGACTACTCCTTTAATGTAAAGCTGCTTTGAAACAATAAACCATTGTGAAAAACACTATATAAATAAAATTTAATAAAATATTTATGAATTCATACGCATCGGATACAGTGTGCTGTGCAAGGTTTGTGTGCGTGACGAATTTGTAAGATGATGAATACGAAAAAACGCATACAATAATTTCCGACTACAGAGTGCAAAGATCTTTCGGCAAAGAATCAATACAACAGAGTCCTTCTAATAGATTATTTCTGATTACAAGCAAAATAAATAACAAGTAAATTTTCTTAATTCAAATCATAGCTAAAGCGCATTAGCTACTAGGGCTTGGCAAAAAAATAGATTTTCCGATTAATCGATTTTTTAAAATGTGGTCGATTCAGAATCGATTTTCAAAGAGCAGAATCGATTTTTTTCTTTCATATTTATTTCTGCAAACATTGAACGAAAGATTAACGTTAATCGAATTACTAGTCTTCTTCACTAGATGTCACCCTATTTTTTGCTTTGCGCGAGGTTACCAAGGAGCGAGAGGCAAGCCTGTCATTCATTAATTCAGTGGTTAAAATGCCGGTTTCAGGTGCATCATCGATTTTAATAATTAATTACCCACTTGAAACCTGCTGTTCACTGTTCTTTTTATTAGTATGGTATTTGTATTTAATCTATATTTATTGAGTTGAATCGAGAATCGAGTATAAAAGCTGCCCCGAGAACCGGAATCGAAAATTGAATCGACAATCGAAATCGAATCGATTTGACAGCTTGTGAATCGAAATTGAATCGATCTGGAAAATCTGAATCGATACCCAGCCCTATTAGCTACTACAATAAGCTAATGTTATACTGTGTAAAATGAATACAATGTGTTAGCTACAGATCCAGCAATTATTGCCTGGTGAAAAAAATTTCTTCGCAGAGCAACGAACCATCCATCTCTTTCATTTTAGGAAACCGAAACATTATTATTTTCGAGGTATTTGTTCCAGAGGTCAATTTAGCCACCAGCCAGACCGATAAACAAATGAAGACCGGAAGTTAACTCTGGACCAGGTGCATAACTAACTGTGCAACTTCTCATATGTGACCCAGTCTGTGAAAAAACAACTTAATTCATTTTTTGTGATTTACTGTTATCTACTTAAAATCATCCTACGTAGTGTAAAAAAAAATTGTGTTTCTGTATAGTACAGTGGTAGAGCGTTGTGTTACCACTGCAAAATGTTGTAATCCACTCTAATTCACTTGGGATAAAAGCGTCTGCCACATGCATAAAATGTAAATGCAAAAATGAAAATATAACCTTGATATCTTTAAAATTTACTGTGTAAGTAAATGTACTGACTACTACTATCAAACTAAACAACAGATTATATATAAGTGCATCCTCTGACAACAGATCACTTACTAAAATCAACATTATGGCAGTGACAGAAATGGCCAAGATTCACTGGGTGGGGAGAGTCCATATTTTATATTATTAAACTGTTAAACCACAGATGCAGAAAATCCCACTGTAGTTATGTATAAAATTTGCATACAATTTTAAAGCTATTACATGGATAAAAGATGAAAATCCTTAAGAACTGGAACTCCACCTCCCCTTAAAATGTACTTGTTGGACTCAGTCCTCCCAATTTCCAGAACTTAAAAGTTGGAATAACAATAATGTACTAACTGAAATTTCAGAACACTATGAAAAAGCAAATCCTAATGCAAATTTATTCTGCACTATATAATACATGTGGATATTCAAATAAGTGCATAGGCCTATATAAAATACATACATCAAAAAGCCGGGTGAACTCTTCGTCATGTCCCAAAATACACATTCATAGTCATGTTATAACTGGACAGAACTACACATGATCTAAAAGTCACAAAGAAGAATCACATTGTAATATTTTGCTGGATGACAGTTAACAACTTATTTGCATTTGTAATGTTTCTCTTCATACAGAACCAACAGGATGCATAGAAGAGGCAAAGTAGTCAATGGGACAAAATGTCAGTGACGTTCAGCACATCAAATCCCAACGGAACTTCACCTGCCTGAGTTCGAGCCCTTGACTTTCGAGTGAAAGTCAGATATGATGAACTGGGTAAACATAGGCTATGGCATTTTCAAACTGCTGTTCTGGGGTTTTCGCCAGAGAACAACCGTGCCTGTGCAAAAGACTGCAACCCGTGATAGCGTTACTAACAAACAAAAGATCACACACGAAACATCTACACTCTCGGCGACGCGATGGGTGCGTTCTAGTTTGTCGCGTCGCGAAATATAACGTTAACAGCGAAATATACGATTCACATTACCTTTCTCATTTATAATTTACAATACAATACCAAGAAAAGGTTTAGTAATTGCCATCCTAATTAATTTAGATATAGCCTACCAATGAAGACAAAACGAAAGTTAGTAACCATCTAAAAACTTTCCGTGCAGAAAAATCGCATACCATTACCCTGCAAACGTACATATATTGCCTTACCTTCTGTTGTGTGTCGTGTTTATATGACAGACTTTATTCCCACAGAATCGTCTGTAGCCTCTGAAGCGTACAGTCTGCTGTCATCCTCAGCAGTAGACTACACCTGGAATACAGCAGGCACTAGAGTACAAACTGACACAAACACTTTTGCCATTTATGTAACGCCACCATCCGCGTTCGATGGCTGTGTCTCAAATCCTAGTAGGTTGTCCACTTAGATTGCATTTTTGGGAATCTTCGGTTAGCTGAAGTGATTTGTAATGATCAGAAATTTCCCAAGAATTACCGTTTACAATTAAAATCGCCAAACATGCTCAAAACGCAGGGTGAGGAACCCGAAGCTGTTGCCCAGTGTGCGGTCTTGTCAGGCAGCTCACAAGGTTTTGTGACACCATCAATGTGTTGACGTAACACACGCTGGGATATCGTGGAGCTTCTTAAAGGGCTATGGGCAACATTTACAAACAAAACCATTAATGTTTTAAGTGGTTAATTGCTTTACGTAACTTACTGTAAAAGCCAAGTGACTAGATAGATAGATAGATAGATAGATAGATAGATAGATAGATAGATAGATAGATAGATAGATAGATAGATAGATAGATAGATAGATAGATAGATAGATAGATAGATAGATAGATAGATAGATAGATAGATAGATAGATAGATAGATAGATAGATAGATAGAGCGACAGATAGATAGATGTGAATGGTACAAAATGGACAAAGCACTACACTTTTTTATTCAAATATACAAAAAATCCCTAAAAAAAGTTCACAGGTAATAAAGCATACTACAATTTTATTTGTTAATAATGTTTGTTGATCCACTTTGTTGTAATATTTCAAAGTCAAGGTGGGGTTCATGCGGCATGCATACAATTTTTTAATGCATTTTTAATAAACGATTTGAATAAAGAGCAAAGTTTTACATGACATCACTTTTGAAAATGACTATCAGATATAAACATAGAATAAATAACGGATTTTCTTTGTAAAATTGCATTTAAAATGACACACATTTGGAGTTTAAATTAGAAAAAAATTATGTTTCTTTCACGTCTTGCATAAAATATGTAGTAGGCCTCCTCTTAACATCCACTATGAACCTATTATTTTTTATAAATAATATTCATTTAATTTTTTATGAATACATTAACTTTAAAAAATACTTTTATATACTATAATACAAAATATAATATTTATAATTTTATGACTGAGGCAGGTCCTAGACAAAAAGAAAATCCCTGTTCCTAGGCATATGCAACCTACAATAAGGACCATTGAAAAATATTATGGATCCATACAGTACATCAGTAAATAAAAAAGAAAGCACTGGGAAAGGGAGGCACACAGGTGACAAAGCTTTACATTGTGACTGCTAGGTTCATATTAGTGCACCAATAAAGAACTCATGTGAAGTATTAAAATGTAAAATATTACAGCTTTTACTAATTAAGATCTTAAAAATCTTATTAGCAAACAACCTTCCAACAAATCAGTTGTTTTCATCAACACTTGCTTAAAGAATATAATCTAGAAAAATATTTTATTCAATATTGAATGTAAAATGATTTTAATTTTTAAAATCCACAGAATTGCAGTGATGATAATCAGCATTTCCAAATAACATCATATTCCAGCTGCCAGACTGCCACCCCATTTTTAATACAGTATAATAACATATAGACAATGGAGATTTAAAGTGCATCTACTTCACTGTTGAAAACCATGTTATTTTGTGTATTTGGTATAATGTGTTTGCATGGTTAATGGTTTAAAAAAACATTATTTTCCACATAGCGTACATTTTGTAGCTCCAGATTTCGCTCTTTCTGAAATGCACAGATTTGAAATGTTCTCTGTCCCTAATTGGCTAGCTAATCTGTATGTTGTGATTGGCCCAAATACCTCTGACGTCGAGCTAGAAATGTGACGCTCCTTACCATGTTTGAAAGACTCGGTCAAAATGCAATGTTAACAGGAGTTAACTTACAGCTTGTGAGTCCGAAGCATGAGGATTTATGATAATGTTGGTCTTGTCTACATCACCAATCCCAGAAAGTAAACCCTTGCCTACAATCCATGTGTTTGTTGTAGTCCAAGAAAAGAGATTTATGTTTGAGACGATAACTCCCGTCATTGTTTTTACTTTGGGGTTTGTACGCATATCTTTAACATGTACTAATTCACACCAAAGGAAATTTAAAAGCGTGAATCGGACAATAAATGGCCTTAAGTTGTTTATTCTAAACAAGCATTACAACAAACAAAATTGATTATTTTACAGACAAGAAATGATTAACCATTAAGGCTGAAGGGAAATTTGATGTGTTGACAGTTTGTTTAAAATCCTACAATTTATTGGTAAATTACATAATGTTTTAATGCAAATGAATTATGAACATTTCAATAACATTCACTGCAATAAATATCTTCTAAAGTACTTTTCCTCACAAAAAAAACAGCCAGAAAACATCACATTAGAAAGGCAGGGGTTGTATGCAAAATATGTAACACGTCATGAATAACACTGATTTTATTGATCACACCCAAGACACACAACAAAGGCTTCTGGAAAAAATAATATGTGATGAGTTTGTGCGTCACCACTCCTTTTCTTCAAAAGGTAGAGTATAATTAAAGGTATAGTTCACCCAAAAATTCTGTCATCATTTATTCACTTTCATGTTGTTACAAACCTGTATACATTTCTTTGTTCTGATGAACACAAAGGAAGATATTTTGAGGAATGTTTGTAAAAAAAAAACTGATCAGAGGCCCCATTGACTTCCATAGTAGGAAAAACAATACTATGGAAGCCAATGGGGTCTCTGATCGATTTTGTGTTACAAACATTCCTAATAATATCTGTGTGTTCATCAAAACAAATACATGTATACAGGTTTGTAACAACATGAGTGTGAGTAAATGACAGAATATTCATTTTTTTGGGTGAACTATCCATTTAACTATCCATCATCAAATGTTATTTCTTAACATTGCATTTGTCCCTGTGAGTTTGACCCTTTTATCTTGGAGGTATACAAGTAGTTTGAAATCAAAAGGTTTTTGACATTTAGAAAAGCAGTGAAGAAAAACAAAACAGAAAATCATCTATTGTAGTTCATGTACCGGATTTTATATTTAATGATATATTAGCTGTACTATAATCCAAAGTGCTATAATCTGACCCTCCCATTAAGTAAGTGCTGCTTTTATTTGAACATGGCATTGAAAGCCCTGCCAATGACCATTCTTCTGACCTCACTGGTCCCAGCTCCAATCTCATAAAGTTTAGCATCCCTCAGAAATCGGCCCATCGGGTAGTCATTAATGTACCCATTTCCACCTGTGAAAGCAAACACATGGTTTTGAACCATGATAGCATGTGCTTAAGACACGTAGTAGCATCATCTACTCAAAACATAGCAACTGGTTAAAATTTCACACGCTGGTGTCTATCCATCTGATAATTTACTGCTGCAGCAAGAATGAATGAAGATGAAAGGGTTTGGCCCTGACAAGAGGAGCCATTTCTTTCAGTTTCTGCTGTGCTAACTACTAGGCACTCACCCAGGCATTGAATCCCATCCAAGGCAACTTGAGTCGCATTCTCAGCACAATAAAGAATTACCCCAGCGCAGTCCTACAATAACATCACAAATCAAATATTGCTACTATGCAGTCTAGAAGAGCTGCATGCATCAGTTCCGGGCCAAACATTATGAAACAAAGCAAGACAAATAAGAAAAACTGTTACCTTAGCGCTGAAATGGCCTTTGTCGCAAGCGCGGGCGACGTTGTATAAATATTGCCGACACGAACTGAGTCGTGTATACATATCGGCCATCTTTCCTTGGATTAGCTAGTTAATAGACAGAAATTATTTATTTTATTCCTTAGGTAGCCAAGTCTCAGGAAACAATTTAAATAACGCAGTAAGCATTGTGAAATATTATTATTGTTTGTTTAAAGGAAAACACCACTGTTTTTCAATATTTTACTATGTTCTTACCTCAACTTAGATGAATTAATACACACCTACTTTTTCAGTGCGTGCACTTTTAATCTTTGTACGGTGCTTCTTGAATGTGTTAGCATTTAGCCTGACCCCATTCATTCCTATGGCTCCAAACAAAAGTTTTATTTTGTGCCACCATACTTACTCGTGTAACTACTAGCGTAACAGTCTTTAAATAGGGAAAACATGGAAGTGTTTGGTGGCTTTTAAAATAATCCCTGTTTGGAGCCATAGGAATGAATGGGGCTAAGCTAAATGCCAACACATTCACAAGGCGATCTACAAAAATGAAGTGCACGCATTTAAAAAAGATAGGAATGTATTAATTCGTCTAAAATAGTGGTGTTTTCCTTTAATGCCTATTGTATTATGCAGTTCTCCAAAAACATCAAGTTAAAGCGATACTCCAGCCAAATATCAAAATTACACCAGCACATTTGGACAAGCACATTTAGAGTTATTTTAGTAAATGTCATTGCTTTTCCAAGCTTATAACTGTAGAAAACAGGGAACAACTTCTGACTTTAAAGCACAAAAAAGTGCATCCATCCCTAGTAATAAAAGTAATACACACAGCTCCAAGGGGTTAATAGCGGTCTTTTGTGGGAAATCTATGCGATATTGTAAGAAACATTTCCATATTTTAAACTTATATTACAAACCATAATAATAGTTTCCGGTAACAACGGCATCTTGGACTCGATTCGCACTGCGCAACGTACCTACGGCAACCAACGCTCACTATGCTAAAACTCTGAATCCAAGATGGCGCCATTACTGGAAGATAGTTATTACATTTATAAAGTTTAAAATATGGATATTTTTCTTACACAATCACATCGATTACCCACAAAAGACCTTTATTAACCAATTGGAGCTGTGTGGATTACCTCTGTGATGGATGAATGCAATTTTTGGGGTTTAAAGTCAGTTGTTGTTTCCTGATCCCTGTTTTCTACCATTATAAAGTTTGGAAAAGCAAGGACATTTACTAAAATAACTCCAAATGTGTTCCTCTGAAAGATGATAGTGTATTTCAGATTGCTTGAGGGTGGGGTAATTTTGATATTTGTCTGAAGTATGCCTTTAACTTCCTTCCAAGTGTGTTTGTACTGATTTATACATACAAAAACGTCACATGTCACATACTTAAAACATACCTGAAAGTGGCCAATTTTTTGTCCAAAGGCTTCGCGAACATGCACATAAGGGATTGCATGGTCCAACACAGCTTGCATGATACTGAAATGTCCAACAAATAAATTCACATTAACTGTTGAACAATTCTTTCAGCACATATACGAAATTAACAGTGGAATAATTACCCAACAGGCCCTGCAGCCAATACCAGTCTCTCCAGGTCCAAACCACTCATCAAAACATATACGCCTTTATTTAACGGACCCAATACGTTTTCCTCTAAAACCATAAGAGAACATGTTAAACATTTAAGGAGGACCTTCAACAAATTCACAATGCATGACAGACTCGTGCACCTTCACCCACCAGGAACCTTGCAGTCCTCAAAGACAAGTTCACAAGTGCTTGATCCCCTCATTCCTAGTTTATCCAACTTCTGAGCAGTGCTGAATCCCGCCATGCCCTTTAAGAACCAACAGCAAAATGATTAAGAAAGTGCAGTCTTATTGAACCAAACGTTATTATCACGGCAAGCAAATCTTAAGTTTAAAAGATGTCTAATAGAAGGCCAAACACACCCCAGACGTCAAGGCTGAAATAGGGAAAAATTTGGGCTGTATGATGGAATACAAAGTTATTTTGGCAAAATTACATATAACCAAATTCAAGATTATTTTGGCTAGAAGTGGGTTACTCATATCCACACTATATCAGGTCTATAGTTAACCTAATTCAAGGGTGGGCATTCCTGGTCCTGGAGGGCCACTGTCCAGTGAAGTTTAGCTCTTATCCTAATCAAACACACCCTCGAGGAATGGCCACCCCTGACACAGACCGTGAAATAATGGTTATTGCTTGCTGGGATAGGACAGATCATAAATGAAACAATTATATTTTTATCAAATAATAGCAATATCATCATCTCTAACCTTTTCTACAATAAAAGCAGTGATGCCACGGGCTGCTGCCTCTGGGTTTGTCTTAGCATACACAATCAGAACATCCGCATCGGGTCCATTCGTAATCCAGAATTTATTACCATTTAACACGTAGTGGTCACCTTTAAAAATGTTATACATTTTACTTAAACAGAGACACAGTGATAAGATATGTGGGGCAATTGAACAAATTATTCAACGACCATGCATGCATATCTATCATTATCTAAGCAATGACACATCCATGGTTCTGATGATTATAGCTCTGCTGATTATAGCTCCACACAAGGATGTGTAACACAGCGGCACACAGTGTTAACAGAAGGCCAGTCACCTTGTTTTCGGGCTGTCAGTTTCATGGACACCACGTCAGAGCCAGAGTTGGACTCACTCATGGCCAAGGCTCCCACATGTTCCCCTGTCATCAACTGAACATAGATAAGCAACAATTTAACCACACTTAAATACAACCACACAAGTGAAGATATTCGCAGTCTACATGCCTTTGTACCAAATGTTTGAAATAAGTGAACATAATAATGCATGTCTCACTGTTATTTTTATAGCAGCCATTTCTCCTATTTTAAAAATGTAAAGGTCATTTCTTAGACAATAATAATATTTGGACTCCTACTTTAGGCATGTACTTCTCCTTCTGCTTCTGGTTTGCGTGTCGAACCAGCTGGTTTACACACAGGTTGGAGTGCGCTCCATAGCTGAGCGCAATAGCTGCAGATACTTGGGAGAGCTCTTCCATGACGATTACGTGATCAAGATATCCCAATCCCGTTCCACCGTACTCCACTGCAAATGTGGATAAAAAAATTAAAACATTTTTTTCAAAGACAACAAATACAAGAAAGGTTCTTATGAGAGAACTGAATTGCAACAATCTTATCAGATTTTGCTTAATATTGTTTTAAGAGTTTGCCAAGTTAGATTTATTTAAAGGTGAAGTGTGCAGATCGACTGTTTTGATTGTGATTGAGGAAGTCTCAGTGCACATACACGTGTGAACCGTGAGGCATTTTGAGCAGTGTGTTTTTTTGGGGACACCAAAGACTAATATTACATCCTGTAAAAAAGGGAAATAAAACATCATCCTTAATTCCACCGCAAGGAACAAGTATGTTTCCAAGAGGAATTATGAGTGAGGATACACTTATGTATCGTATGCAGGTATTTTGTCAACAAAACCTGATGCACGTATAAATTCACTTTATAAAGGGAAGAAAAAAAGGAAGCTTGGATGCACATACACTTACCTAAAGGATTTTTAGGAACACCTGTTCAATTTCTCATTAATGCAATTATCTAATCAACCAATCACATGGCAGTTGCTTCAATGCATTTAGGGGTGTGATCCTGGTCAAGACAATTTCCTGAACTCCAAACTGAATGTCAGAATGGGAAAGAAAGGTAATTTAAGCTATTCTGAGCGAGCTATTTCTGAGTATTTCACAATCTGCCCACATACTGGGATTTTCACGCACAACCATTTCAAAGGTTTACAAAGAATGGTGTGAAAAGGGAAAAACATCCAGTATGCGGCAGTCCTGTGGGTGAAAATGCCTTGTTGATGCTCGAGGTCAGAGGAGAATGGGCCGACTTATTCAAGCTGATAGAAGAGCAAATTTGACTGAAATAACAACTCTTTACAACCGAGGTATGCAGCAAAGCATTTGTGAAGCCACAACATGCACGACCTTGAGGCGTATGGGCTACAACAGCAGAAGACCTCACCGAGTAACACTCATCTCCACTACAAATAGGAAAAAGAGGCTACAATTTGCACAAGCTCACAAAAATGGACAGTTGAAGACTGTAAAAATGTTGCCTGGTCTCGAGTTTAGGCCCCTTAGTGTCAATTGCGCATTGTTTAAATGCCATGGCCTACCTGAGCATTGTTTCTGACCATGTCCATCATTTTATGACCACCATGTACCCATCCTCTGATGGCTACTTCCAGCAGAATAATGCACCATGTCACAAAGCTCAAATTTTTTAAATTGGTTTCTTGAACATGACAGTGAGTTCACTGAACTAAAATGGCCCCCACAGTTACCAGATCTCAACCCAATAGAGCATCTTTGGGATGTGGTGGAACGGGAGCTTCGTGCCCTGGATGAGCATCCCACAAATCTCCATCAACTGCAAGATGTTATCCTATCAATATGGGCCAACATTTCTAAAGAATGCTTTCAGCACATTGTTGAATCAATGCAACGTAGAATTAAGGCTGTTCTGAAGGCGAAAGGGGGTCAAACACCGTATTAGTATGGTGTTCCTAATAATCCTTTAGGTGAGCGTATAAGATATGTGAAGCACCGTCTTTGCATTTCCAGTGGAACTACACACTTCACCTTTAAAATAAGTTGGGTGTGTAAATGGTCGAACCTGGAGCAGTGATTCCAAGCAGTCCAAGGTCACCCATTTCCTTCCAAAACTCCTATAGCACAAAGAGATTATCGTCTTGATATAATATACAACATTTGATTATAACAAAAACACTCCTTAGCAACATTGGAACACAACATTTTTACCCTCATGCGAGGAAACTCGTTTTTCTTGTCAATCTCATCAGCCTGTGGAGCGAGTTTCTCCTGGCAGAATCTCTGAACCGTCTGTCTGAGCTGGTGTTAAAAAGAAGATGTGTGTGAAAAACACAGGTCAGTCAGGCCATAGAGTGAATGAGCTGCCAAAATAACTATATGGTGATGAAGGTAAATGGAGCATTTGACTATGTGTTTTGGCCTTCCATCTTGGGTAGGTGCAGTGCAGTGCTTTTTCTTTTATAAACTCTTATAGGCCATGACACAAAGTCGTAAGAATATATAACCAGGGTAAAAAATAACTACAATTCAGAGTCAAAATTGACCAAATATTTCACATTTGAGAACACAGATGTATATAGTTTGTGTATATGTGCATTTTCCTTGCATAATCTCTGTCCGTTATTGTACTCTATTGAGCATTGCACACATGCTGATTTTTATTTCCCCATAGTTATCAATTTAATATATAATTGTATTATTTATATAACTTATTTCCCCATAGCATCTCATTTTTATTAGACCTATCAAGTCATAAATCGATCAACTACAGTGTATAGTTGCCAGATATTTTAGCACAACACTGGTTGTGAAGAAAATACAACAAATCAAAAACTTCTAGCCTACTTGCAGTATGTTAGACAGTAAAATGTTTATAATCCACCACAAACTGTATGGCCTTTAGTTTTTTTTTAAAGGGACATATTATGAAAATCTGACTTTTTCCATGGTTAAGTGCTATTATTGGGTCCCTAGTGCATCTACCAACTTAGAAAATGTAAAAAAGAACAAAAAGGTTGGATACCACAATGGATAAAACAATCTGAAGGGATACTTTTTGATATAGTCTACTAAAAAAATTGTTTTACCTGTTGATTTAATTGTATTTTACTTGTTGATATGTTTTAGTATTGTTTAAAACGTTAACATACGTAAACCAAGCCAAGCTAATATAAAAAAAAATATGTAATAAATAAATATTACAATTGAGACAATTTTCTAATTCCAGGGCATGTTTACCCCTCAATAATATTGTCAACACTACTAAAAAATCCAGTTAAGACCAGCATAAGATGGTAGCTGGTTTTAGCTGGCTTAAGGTGGCAGTAGCTGGTTTTAGCTGGTCATACCAGACTTGCAAAGCTGGTCAAGCTGGTGGGTCAGATGGTCTTCGAGCCTGACCAGTTAAGTCCAGCTTTAAAGGTGACCAAAACACAGCTAGACCAGCTTGCTACACCAGCAAAAATCTTAGCTGGATTTTTCAGTAGGTACTGTACCTCTGGTGCAATACAATGCAGGGCATCTGAAATGATTCTGGCCAATCAAAAGCTGCCATTTATATACACCTCCTCTGGCCAAAATGTTTCGTTTCCAGAGGCAACACAATAATAAAATGGCACAATGTAATACATTAAAACTGTGACAGGTAACATATACTCGAGAGTTCCGTTTTATCCTTGTGTTACCGAATACATTTGCATTACATAAAATATAATGCAAAAGTGGGCACACTTCAAATCTCTACGACAGTGACTTGGCCATTGTGATACACTCTGTAAATATTGAACAACTACTGCGAGCATGATTACCAAAATACTGATAAATTGTGTCAAAGGTCATCGTGTGAGCTGGCCGGGTGATACAGCTCATACCTTCAAAGTTCTGTGAATCAACGTGACTTAAACAAGAAACGCTGACATTTTGCAAACTTTTGCGTGCAGTTATGCAAGCCAGATACCTGGATTTGCTCGTCGGTGAGCCCGTTGACGATGTCATCGACAGGAACATCACCAGCGCATCCGCGTCGCGATAAATTAATGTTTGCAACTCTCTGACAAAGACGCAGCGCTCGTCTGGCAGCAAACATGTTGGGAAATCGAAATATATGCCAGATAAAGCAGAAAGTTACCCAACAGCAAAAAGGAGAGTGCAGAGGGCAACGAAAACTTCACTTAAAGCCTCTGGAAAGAACTCTGTTCTCCTTCTCTAGTATTTTATAGGTGGCATCCACAAATCACTAAAGCTTACTACTGCCACTTACTGTATGAAGGTATGAATTACAGTCTAAAAACAATTCGCAGAGAGACGGACTGACTTTGTCCTTTGTCCTGTTTTTTATTGTTTTATTTAACGCTATAAATGTACTTTGAGATCTTTTATATGTATAGCATTGTTGGCTCGAAAGTTTTTTCTTTAAAGTGTAATTTCAATATAAAACTAATTTATAAATCTCGAAACTGAGGTACTAATATAAGTATTATTCTATATAGCCTAATGTTTTATTAATATGTCTATTGTTATATCGATAGGAAAGCATAAACTTTACACGTAATTAAAACTATACATTTATTAAAAGTGTTTTTTTTTAGCTACCCTACTATCTTACTGCACATATTGCTTCAACAGCCTATATTGTTGATATTTTCATAAACCTTTCAAGTTCTGTGGTTTGACAAAGTCAACTTTATGTTTACTCCACAATAACACCATTGTGTCAAAGTACTACACTGAATAAGGAAATAACATATCAAAAGTCAATTTAAAAGTCAGGAAGAGAGGTGAAACGCTTCAATGCGGAAGATCTGACTTCACAGAGTACAGTAGACCGCGCTGAGGTTGCGCGCTATTACTGGGCTTCCCTAGGTGTGAATTGACACCTAAAGGTAAACAGAATTATCTGGATGGACATCGATTGTTACATAACTTCCTGCAAAAAAGTGACTGAAGTGGCGACACATTTAGACTGGATTGATTTTTGGGGGCCCCAGTTCAGGAACCCGTGGCCCCTCGGACCGAGGGAATAAACCCAACCCCGAACCGGGCTCGATGCCTAAAGAGAGGCGGAGGTCGCTGAGAGAGGCGGCGTTATCCCGGTTGTCTCCTATTTGCGACGGATCGGGCAGAGGAGGGGTAGGACGCGAAAGAAACTTTTCATCCACCGAGATTTGTGATGATCAGACACACATGGCGGAACAGTACAGTGGGCGAGCGAGCTCAGACGCTAACCCGGTGAGAGAGTGCCAGGTGCCGCAGGTGACGATCACTTCGGATGGGGACTCGCGGGAGATCACGCACGATGACCTGGAGGAGGAGGGGGAGATCGGACGACTGCGCCGTAAACTCTCAAACTCATCCCTCTCTTCCAATGGCTCCTCCACGGGGTTTGAAGAATCGGAGGATGACATCCTCAGTGACAACGAGACCAAAAGCAAAGGGATCGTGACGTTGGAGCATTGCGGGGACTCTGGAGCATTTGGAGAGGTATGTAAAGCTATTGATTTTAGTGGCTCACGTGCTTTAAAACGAATGTCAACAGAGGAATCGTGCTTATTTTATTGCTCCATTTCTAAATAGCCTACACTTGACTTTTTCAGTTAGGGTGCATTTTTTCATTGTTTTATACAATAGGCCTATCTGTAAATAGCCTTTATATAATATGAAGCCAATTCTTCAGAAGGAAAATACATAATAAATAAAAAAACTTGCCACCCTTCACATATGATGACCAGATAATAAAACAATTTGCATGGTAATTCATGGTGCACTGACATGAAATATTATATATTGTGATTTGGGGTCAATATATAAACTGTAGCCTATAAGTGTGCCTTCTTAAAATAAGAGCAGACTCTTCGAAACCTCACATTAGAACATAGACCAGTAATGAGGAACTGCTGAGTTACAAAGTTATGAAATACTTTTATCTCTGCTGGAGTATTTGATGTAGCTTTAACTTGTACCTCGAGAAATTTCATCTGTTGTCAAAGTGAGATCAGACAACATTTTAATCCAGATCTGCATAATTCTCACAATTCAAGCTGTGGCATTTGTGTTACATTTTTTATTATTAGGCTTGCCTGTACTTGGTTGTTACTGTGAACGTTGTGTGTGGTTGGCACATGGTTTGATCAATACGTTGCTCTTGTATGTTTTTCTAATGAAATGTTTGCACTATTGAGAGTCTATAGAATGAACAATTGCGGTGTACCTCTTTGAAAAAACCGTAACCAAAATATCAACATCAATTAAAGTCAACTGTTTACAAAGTAGGCTGTTCAGAATTTTGCATGAAGCTACTTCAGGGTGGTTTGAGTTGGGTAAATATAACAAATGTGCAACCTTGTTAACCAGGAGGCAAGTAGTGTTGTTAAACCTGAAGATTAGATATATATTCTTCATGTCCTCGTAATTTTTTTTTTGTGACCTTTGCAATGTTTAAAAATAATGCTTTTGTGGATAAGGCAAGCAATGTAGATGATTTTCAAATGACTCCAATTTAGAGATAACAACTATTAAAGGGATAGTTTACTCACCCTCACGTTGTTTTAAACCATTTTTTTGTTCTGCTAAACACAAATGAAGATATGGGCACCATTCACTTCCACAGTGTTATTTTTTGTTTCCTGTGATGAAAGCCAATGGTGCCCCACATCTGCTTGGTTACAAACAAACTATATTTCTTTGTATTCAGCGGAACAAAGAACTGTATACAAATTTAATGACAGATTTAAGGTTTGTGGTGCGAACACATTAAACAAATTTACTTTCACACTACTATCCAAAGTGCATTCTCGCTATACATTTTGTATCAGTATGTGTGTTCAAATCCAAACCCAATGGTTTACCTGTTCACCTACAGAAACACAAACTAAGCAAGCACCTTTTAAAAGTAATGAGCTCCGCTTATTCTGAGCGTGGTGCTAGCAGCACTAAAGTTGTGGCTTTGATAGCCTTGATAAAATGTCATTTCAGGGCACTTAAAGTTGGTTTGGATAAAGGTGTCTGTAAGTCTTGAAGAATATCTAAAATAGACAAAAACATTTCTAAAAATTCATTCTTTAACATTTTGTTTTTTTACTACAGCCGTGTTGTGATTAATTTGAATGGATGTGATAAACTCAATCACAGCCATAGAAGGTATCCACTGTCACTGTACTTTAAACACCCTGTGTCTGTTTAAGTCAAGAGGCCATGTCTGCATAGTGTCTAAAAGTTACACACCTTGCATTGAATAAACTCGTCTTTGTTTAACTTTTGCATCACACGATAAGTCAAACGGCAATGAAAAATGCCATTCATCGTTTTTTAAAAGAGTATTAAAGGCCGATCCCAGACACCTATAATGAAAAGCTGCTCACACGTACAAACCACGCACAGTGACACGAAGTTATATTTATCAGAAGATAAACTTGACATTTAAAATGAAGCCACAGTGTCATAAACAACAGCATTTGAAGGAAGAGTAACTTCAGATGTCACGTGGCTTTTTTTCTATCTATAAATTTCATGCCCTCTTTAGAGCTTTCTGTTGTTTAATAAAACGTTCAGACATTTATAAAACTTAATTGGTATTTGTTTGAGAGTCGATATAATGTTTGCATTATCTGCATGACTGTCCCGTTCAATATTTAGTTATGGGTGTGTTAGTAATGTGTGTGTGCACAGCTCTACAAGGTGCAGGACATAGCCTTTGGTTTATGGCTTCTTCAGTATTTATAGAGGGCTGTACACCGTGTGCTTGACGTTAAATGTGATGTACAGTACACTCTGGATCTTGTCCAACCCTCCTAAGCAGTTATAAGAAGAACTGCTTTTCGATGAATGACTATAATATAATAGTCGCATGCTGACAAACCTGACCTTGTCTAAACTTCACTACTACTAGAGGAAGAACGCAACCAAAAATATATTACATTGTTTTTGCAGTGTCAGGTGAAAGAAAAACAAAGACTGCTGCAGTTTAGCTACGCCCTTATGATTTCAACACCTTTCAACAGTATGCATTACAATTTAGAAGACAAAAGAGTCAATAATTCAGGCAGCAACATTTTTAAATGGTTATATGTAATGCATTAAAATTACATATTCCCAAAAACAGTAAAAATTTACATGCACTGTAAAAATGCTGTCTTAAATGAAAACACCACCGTTTTTCAATATTTTACTATGTTCTTATCTCAACTTTGTACAGCGCTTCATGAATATGTTAGCATTTAGCCTTGCCCCATTCATTCCTATGGTGCCAAACAAAAGGTTTATTTTGTGCCACCATACTTACTCGTGTAACTCCTCATGTAACAGTCTTTAAATAGGGAAAACATGGAAGTGTTTGGTGGCTTCTAAATTCATCCCTGTTTGGAGCCATAGAAATGAATGGGGCTAGGCTAAATGCTAACACATTCACGAAGCGCTGTACAAAGAGTAAAAGTGCACGCTTTGAAAAAAGATAGGTATGTATTAATTGATCCAAGTTGAGGTAAGAACATAGTAAAATGTTAAAAAAAACAGTGGTGTTTTCCTTTAAAGGGGTCACTTTTTCCATGTTTAAATGCTATAATTGGGTGCCCATTGCTTCTATCAACTTAGAAAATGTGTAAAAGATCAACCAAGTAACTTAGTTTTGGTAAACCAACTACCAAAAATAGGTAGTTCAGATTTTCCCTCTTTTGTGACGTAGGTAGTGAGTCTTATTACAATAATACCGCCCCTTAATCTGCACTATCCAACCACGACACTGCCATTTAGGGCTAAGATAAAGAGAGAGAAAAAAATAATTGACAGCACAATTGAGTTTTACCATCATGGCGATCAATGTTTGCATTTCATCAGCTCATTTGCTTTTTTTAAAGTGATATTTTTTGTCAATTTTTGCCTTTAATTGTCAGTGAGTAAGGAGAGGACAGGAAAGTACAGGGAGGAGAGAGGGGTATGGGATTGGCAAATGACCACGAGCCGGGAATCGAACTCGGGTTGCCAAAAGTGCGAAAGCACCACATGTTGGAGCGCTGCCCAGCCCACTACACCATCGGCTCCGACAGCTCATTTGCTTTTTAAAGGACACACCCAAAACAGCACATTTTTGCTCACACCTACAAAGTGGCAATTTTAACATGCTATAATAAATGATCTGTTTGGTATTTTGAGCTAAAATTTCACGTACACCATCTGGGACAACAAAGACCCATTTTTACTGCTAAATAAAAAATACTATAATATATTTGTAGATATTTAGGAAACAGTTATTCTCTGTTTGAAATGTCCCTTCTGTGTTGGGTTGTCTGTTTTTGTTTTGGTCTGTGTGATTCTGCCCACTGCCAATTCACCCAAGCGACCCAAAGGGCAAAGGCCGCGGACCTAAGGCGCCCGAGCTACGGCCGATTGAGGTTCAGGGAGTGGTACGCCGTATCTCAGCCGGGGAAAGGGTTAGAGAGACGGGTTGGCTCGTTTGAAGGGCCCCTCCGGGATGTATTGCGACAGCTCGGTTGCCATTTATCACGGCTGCTTAAATGAAAACGCAATGGCCCTAAATGCGACCTCTGGCGGACGCAACCTCCGTAATGAGCTGCAAATAAATCCACATGAGGGGGTTTGTAATTTGCATAAAACAAAAAACACAGCAGATAAACTTGTGCTTTCCATCATCAGTTGCGCTCCTGTGTCTGGTTTAAGGGAAAAAACATCTCCAATATTTTGAATTTAGACTGCGGTACCAAATTTACACCCTAGAGTCAATGTAACATATAGCTCCTTTAAAAGAAAACACCACCGTTTTTCAATATTTTACTATGTTCTTAGACAAATTAATACATCCCTATCTTTTATCAATGCATACACTTAATGTTTGTACAGCGCGTCATGAATGTGTTAGCATTTAGCTTTGCCACATTCATTCCTTAGGATCCAAACAGGGATGAATTTAGAACCACCAAACACTTCCCTGTTTTCCCAATTTAAAGACTGTTACATGAGGAGTTACACGAGTAAGTATGGTGGCACAAAATAAAACGTGGTGATTTTTTAAGCAGATAAAAATGTGAACTATATTGGATGGCAGAAGAGCACTTCATTTACTTAAACTTCCATAAATATTACTGAGCTAAGGTCGAAATGCTGCAAACTAAGTGCTCATCCGCCATACAATATAGTTCTCATTTTTATCCACTTAAATTTTTTTTCATGTAACAGACTTTAAACAGTGGCTTCTAAATTCATCCCTGTTTGGATCCTAAGCAATAAATGGGGCTAGGCTAAATGCTAACACATTCACAACGCGCTGTACAAAGTTTAAGTGCACGCATTGAATAAATTAGGTATGTTTTAATTTGTCTAAGTTGAGGTAAGAACATAGTAAAATATTGAAAAACAGTGGTGTTTTCCTTTAAGTTTAACATGCATGTCGACCTAATATTTTTTGTTAGTTTTGACTACAAGTGATGATTTGACAGTTTGTACAAGTTTGTATATATTTTTTTCTGCTTTGTCATGCTATTTGCATCATCTTGTATGATGCATTGGTTCAAATACATTATAGGGCAATTTCCCAGACAGGGTTTAGATTAATCCAAGACTAGGCCTTATATATTAGGACATTTAAGTGGGTTTTACAAACAAACCTTACAAAAACAATACTGGTGTGCATCTTAAGACAAAACCATAGCCTTGATATACAGTATGTTAAAATGTCAGTACAAGATGTTATTAAATTAAGGCAACTCAAACATGCATTTTAGTCTGGGACTAGGATAAGCCCTATCTGGGAAATGAAAAAAGCAACAGCAAAATACAGATTTTCACTTCTCAAATGAACAGAAATGGTTTCCAAAGCAAATCAAACGGGCTGAAGTGCTAAAGATCTCCAGTCTTCACAGCTCAAACTGAGACCAAGTGTGTCTGAGTCAAAATCACACAGTTAAAGGACATTGTGCAGGGCTTGAAAAAACACTCTCAGTTGGTTTTGGTGACCGATCAGAGTGTTTTTATTGGATCCACTACCAGGGTTTGAGGCTTATGGTTGAATGGCTTTGGGTACTAAAAATGTGGGCCTGATTTGCTGTATGCAAAAAAGCATACATAGTGTATTTATATACAGAATGTTTGAATTTATATCTGTTGGTCCATCATTAATACGTATGCTTTATTATCTACCAGTACAACAACACCAGGTGGAAGCTGAAGACCCTTGTCCATTGCCATTTGCTAACTTCACATTCAAGGCGACTGCCATGGGTTCAGTTGGCAGGCCATGAAGGTAAGTGAGCAATGGTCTGATATCTCTAAATTGTAGTACGTCTTTGTTTTGTGTAAATGGTAGTCTTTTATACTAAATGCACAAGGGAAGTAGTCATTTAATCCTGTTTTTAGGGAAGTGGGATTGAACAGGGTTATGATACTTGTACATACAGTATTCACATGACGGTTTCATGGTTTTATTTTTTCCTCAGTAAAATAATAAAGCGTTGGTGCATATATTAAATAAATCATACTTTGTATTGACTAATTACCCCTAATATAATTTCAAAACTGATGATTTTTTCTTTCATGAAACACAAGTAATGTTCAGAAAAAAAATTGACTTGCATTAAAAGCGAATGGTCTGTCAAGGCTCAAAAATGACAGAGAGTGCTTCAAGCTTTAAGTTAAATACACAGTTCACATAATTAAACTACTTATCATTAACTTCCTATTATTCCAAACAACTATAACTTATTTTCATACGTAGCACACAGAAAGACATATTATGGCTCTGTGCACACCGCCAGTGTCTCTTTTAAGACAGTCAGTTCCTAAATCTGTTTGTCCTAGTAACAGTCATGAACAAATGAGCAACTGTCCACCGCAGTAACTGCTGAGAGATGGATAACGTGAGCTCCACTGTAGTTTAAAAAATATGCAGCATGAAGTTAATACAACTTGCTTTTGCAAGTCAATTCCACCTACTATTTTAAGTTTTGGCTTAAAAAAGTTGACATAACTTATAAAATCAAGTTGAAATTGTTTAAACTGTTTAATTTAAATAAATGTTGATTTTACAAAAATGCTGCAAATTTTTTACAGTGCATGCTTCATTCTCATTAGTAGTTGCTCCCAAAGTCACTCATCATTTGCATAAAGTTGAACTTTGCTGGACATGCCGTTGCCAGCCGCTAGCATTGTGCACCCAGCTTTAAAGGAAAACACCACCGTTTTTCAAAATTTGACTATGTTCTTATTCAACTTAGACTAATAAATACATACCTATCTTTTTTCAATGTATGCACTTAATCTTTGTACAGCGCGTCGTGAATGTGTTAGCATTTAGCCTAGCCCCATTCATTCCTTAGGATCCAAACAAGGATGAATTTAGAAGCCACCAAACACTTCCATGTTTTCCCTATTTAAAGACTGTTACATGAGCGGATAGAAAATAAGAACTATATTGTATGGCAGAAAAGCACTTATTTTGCAGCACTTCAACCTTGGTGCGCAGTGACATCATCACTCCTGACTACTCCCCCTCTCGCTCAAACTTCTGTCAATCTTCTGTGCCCAATTGATTTTTACCTTTTTGAAATCCATTCAGCTAATCTCTGGGTCTGGCGGTATCACTTTTAGCATAGCTTAGCGTAATCCATTGATTCTGATTAGACCATTAGCATCGCGCTCAATAACCAAAGAGTTTCGTAATAATCAAGGACTTTGCTGCTGTAACATGGCAGCAGCAGGCGTAGTGATATCACGCACTGCTGGAAAATAGTCCCCTTGGTTACTTTCAATAGCAGCCAGGGGACTATAATCAGGCTTTGCATAATATCACTACGCCTGCTGCTGCCATGTTACAGCAGCAAAGTCCTTGATTATTACGGCAGAATGAGAGTATAGTTCCTAGCCATATCTCCCTAGAAAATCGCAACTTTTAATTTTCAGTCGGTCTTAGTACACAATGTAACTACAAAAGATTCAAGTTTTAAATAGAAAAAATATTGAAACTCTTTGGTTATTTTTTAAGCGATGCTAATGGTCTAATCAGATTCAATGGATTATGCTAAGCTATGCTTAAAGTGGTACCGCCATACACAGAGATCAGCTGAATAGATTCCAAAACAACATAACCAACATCACTACATTGTATATTTTAAAAAGTTTGTTTAATTCAAATTTGATGTTTTTAAATATTTTATGTCATAAATTTTCTTTGGGGGGGGGCTCTGTACACAATGGGGGCCACACGCCAAAACGTTTGAGAACCACTGGCGTACATTACGCGTGCACTCTTCTGATGAAGAAACTTGCATGACACGCATGTGTAAAAAATTGATCATACTTCAACCTTTAGGCATAGTATGAGCTGTAAATCTCTGAGGTCAAGTAAATGCTGACACAATAAAATTTTTTGGATGAACTGTCCCTTTAAGGATTGACAAAGCCCTGTATGCTTTGCTTTTGATTATCTGTGCTCCAGTGGGTTCATGTCTGTGTTTGTGTTTCTGCCCAGGCAGCTTCAAAGCGGCAGATGAAGGATCCATACTAAAAAAGTTCTCTGAGAATGAGAAGATGTGTTTCGAGTGGCTGAAAGAGGATGCTTTATATTCCTTCGTGCCAAGCTACTATGGAGTGGTGGACAGAGATGGCGAGCTCTTTCTGAAAATGAAAGACTTGCTGGCCGGCTTTGAGTCACCAAATGTCATGGACTGCAAGATGGGAATGAGGTACATTGACAGAAAGACCTTAAATGGGCCTTTAATGCACAACATGTTGTTTAGATTATTTTGTATATTTTTACATTCCGTTGGCCAAGCAAAACAGCTTTTATTGTCAGTCAAAATTATTTGATGATTAAAGCTACATGCATAACGTTTGCCTCTCTATCGCCATCTGTGTTTGACAAAAAAAAATGGCAGGTTGCTTTACAAACTTGGGTGATTCTCACGAAATCCAGATTTAGAAGGTGTCCAGCATCAGAATTTTTACAAAGCCCTTAAAGCCAATTTTTTTGCACATATAAGATTAAGGTCTGAACTTACAATAATCATTATTTTTAGAGAATTTAAAAAATATTTCCTAGAATTATTTACATTTTTTAGATTATCATTATCAAAAATTATCATTACCGCATCATGATATTACATTACATATATGCATTTACAAACTCATGTTTCGGTAATGAGAACAAAAAGTTGTCTAGGTACTAGACAAAGAAAATTTCAACTTTTATCTGGAGAGAAACCTGGTAGCCATCTTGAGTGTAACAGTAATTTTTTTTTTAAATGAGGGCTTAAACAATGATTGAAAATTGTTGCGGAGGATGAGAAAATTGGTCTTGGACACATTTATATTCCTTATTATTGTCTACCAATGATCACCAAATACCACATGTTTTTTTGCTGTAAATGTTTATAGTATAACATGCACTGAAGCTTTTTAGTTTTTAGATTTTTTTAATTATAAATATTTTCATGACAAGAACCCAAATCCAGTCATGGACACGTTGCGGTAATGAAAATGTTCCCCTTAAATGTGGAAAAAACAACAAAATTGGGTTTTATGATGTCATTTGAAATCATACGCAAAATAGTACATGAAAAGATGTTTGTAACTGTATGCTTCTTATTTTGATAGCATTTACTTTTATTATCAAAATGTTTCAAGACACCTCGCAAGTCTAATTTCGCAAGAATCACCCACTTATATTTACATGGGTTGAAGTAAATACTGCAATCACATGAAGCAGATTGGTTTTTTTCCAGCAGTGACAGCGGAGGTGGTAAAACACACGACCTTTGTGCCTGAAAAGGCAAATATTAACAAATCAAATTACAAAACGCTATTGCAATTAAAATATTAACAAACGTGTAAAAAGAAACTAAACTAAACCCCAATGACTTTTTTATGTCACTGTACTTTAGCAGCGCTGTGCAGATCTATCAGTGATCTATCTGTCAAAGACGGAAAATTTTCGATCAGAAATGAAACAAATATATGTAGTAGCATAGCTTTTTGTACCATATTGATACATTCTGATCTTCACCAGTGCCCTTAGGAAAATTAACCATGTGTTTTTGTGGTAAAAGTGTAGTAACCATGTTTTTTTGGTGTATTGATTACTAATAACAAAACTATGGTTTTACTACATTAACCATGAATTTACTTTTTTCAATCAATTTAAATAAATACAATTAAAATTAACCAAATGAATGAAGAAATGTGCTGTTAAAAACCTAAAAAAAAAATTTTTATATGGTTAACTCTTTAGTTGACTATTTACGGCGCGTAAAACACTAGAGCCGATAACTGATTTTAGAGAAATTTTAAGCCGCACCAAAATTTCTAACGTGTAATTCTCTCCTTTGTATAGTTAGACTCACACTTTATGAGCTTTTTTTGTGTGCGGTGGAAAACTAGACCTGCTAAACACCTGTTTTGGTACTTGGTCTGCTTCCTGTCAGGGCAGTGGGTGGAGCTCATGAAGAGAGAGGCTCTCTCTCACAACGAACAACAATAATAACCACTTCCTGTGCATATGCAGTCAAAACTACATGCATTTTTACAGAGGCAGACGCGCAGGGCGTCCCTGAGGGCTTCCTTCTCACAAACATTTCACGCGTTCAATACACTGAGAGACGCTGTGTGCAAGGAGTCCCTCTGTGACTTCCTTTTCTAGCACACAGGAAGTCACGTAAAGTTCAAAAAAAGACTTTGAAATCAGCACTTACTGACTGATCTCCTCACAGCTCTCTCAACTGGCTTAATGTGCAATTATAACAGAAAAATGTATTATTTCTGTCTGTCAGAACATATCTGGAGGAGGAACTGGTACTGGCCAGGGTGAAGCCAAAAATGCGTGAAGATTTATACAAAAAGATGCTGGATGTGGACAGTACGGCGCCTACACCTGAGGAAAAAAACAAGCGGGCGATAACAAAACCACGCTACATGCAGTGGAGAGAAAGTGTCAGCTCTACTAACACACTTGGGTTCCGTATTGAGGGCATCAAGGTACCCACAGTGCCCTTTAATTTGTAGCTAAGATATAAATAATTTTAAGGTGTCCATGACAAGTATTGATTTTAAAAGGGACATGATGAAAATCTGACTTTTTCCATGTTTAAGAGCTATATTTGGGTCCCCAGTACTTCTATCAACATTTATTGCATCTATTGAAATTTGGCTCCCCTTGTGATGTCAGAAGGGGATAATACCGCCCCTTAATCTGCACTATCCAACCATGGCACTTATGCCATTTATAACAAATAAAATAAAACAGCTTTTTAAAAATACATAATTTTCACATTTCTTTTATGCTTTTAATACTTTTTAATATGAAAAATGTGCACAAGAATTACAATATATTTTTATTTCTTTTATTTCAGAGGGGTGACAACTGCAGCACAGACTTTAAAAGGACGCGGTCAAAAGAAGATGTCACTGAAGTCTTCAGGGATTTTGTCCATGGAAATAAAAACATAATCGTGCGTGACTTCTTAGAAACTAGATCAACCGGTTGTGTTATGTTAGGCATGCACACCTACATTTTCATAAAACATTGTTTGCATTCATGGTAACGTAATGGAAATTACTTTTAATCCAGAATTTATAAGTCTGGCTAAATAGATATGTTTATCCACTTACTAGATGCTCCCGTAAAGTGGTTAAGTAAGGGGATAATGTATAGGCAGCCGGGTTATTATTGCAGAAATAAGCCTTGACAGGGACTCAACACAAAGCGAAGGGTCTTGTATCACACTGAAGGGGCTTATTTTACGAAAACAACCAGCTGCCTGTACATCATCCCGCTTATTACACGGCTCTTTACCTCATAAGTACACTGTAAAAAATGCAGCATTTTTGTCAAATCAACATATATTTTTATGTTACTTTAACTAAAACTACTTTATAAAGTAGGTTGAATTGACTTGCAAAAACAAGTTGTTTTAACTTCATTTTGCAATTTTTTACTGTGTAAGGTAACATTTAATATTCATTTTAAATATTTTATTTTATTTGTTCATTTTTAACAAATTCAGAGCTTCTGCGAACAAAAACACGTTTATTTTTAAGACGTTCAAATGTCACGAACACACTATTTCGTTTAAAGGTGTAGTGCACGATTTCTGAAAACGCTTTGGAAACGGGAGACGGTCCAACTTAATATATTGTATGTTTTTATATTTAAACATTTTTCCTGGAAGGCATTTTGTGAAACTTTTGTAAAAATCACCCAAAAAAAATGCCAACAGGCAACTTTAAAAAAAAATAGCTGGCAGAGAAATATTTAAAGACATATGTTTATAGTTATTAGTTTTGAGTGTTTTTTATCCGAGAATAACAAACCTGCAAATGTCGCAAATGGCCAATCAGAATCAAGCATTCCAATGAGCTGTGTAATAAATAGTATTACAATAGCCCAAATGAATGCAGTATGAAATATGTGTTACGCAAACGATAAATCGCGATTAATCTATAGCAGAATAAAAGTTTTTGTTTACATCATATATATGTGTGAACTGTGAATAATAATTATGTATGTAAATATGCACACATGCATGTATAATTTTAAGAAAGAATATATATTTATATATTAAGTATTTATATTTATATATAATATAAATTATACATAAATATACAAATGTATATACACATCTAAACATTTCTTAAATATATACATGCATGTGTGCGCATTTATCTATACATAATTATTATACACAGTTTACACACATATATGACGTAAACAAAAACTTTTATTCTGCTATAGATTAATCGCGATTAATCGTTATGCATCCCTACTTCCCAGGATAAGGTGTATTTAAGCAATTCAGGAAAACTGAGGTAGTCGCTAATTTAAGTTCCTTTATTTTTAACATTTTAAGTTAAAACAGTTATTCATGAATGCTGAATATGTACCATCAGTGTAATTATTGAATCATGTTATGCTTTTCTTCTTCACATACCTCTAACAGAATTCATATATTACAAGACTTGAGGATATTAAACAGGCTATGATGAAATCAGAGTTCTTCAAAAAACACGAGGTAAAAAATCTTACTTTTTTTTCCATAGTTAACCCAAATTTGGATTTTCGCTTAAATTTGTTACAAATATATTTGTAAAGAGTTGCACTATATTATATGTAAATATTTTACTATACTTTTTTGCATTTGTAAGACTTTGGTAATTTAGGTGTTGAGTAAAATGTAAATGATTTCAATATTTTTATGTACCATTATTCTTTCTTTTTTTTTACTGTAATAACTATGCTATGGATGGTTAGTGTACCTGTTTACCAGAGAGACACCGGTAACAATGGATAGCACAAATTATAAAACAAAATGTTTGTAAATTTTGCCAAATGTTTGGTCCTTCCCAATTTTCTTCATTTGTGTCTTTAAGGTCGTTGGAAGCTCACTGCTGTTCATTCACAATCACAAAGGCAGAGCCGAAGTCTGGGTCATTGATTTTGGTAAAACCATTCCTCTCCCAGAAGGACAGATCTTGGATCACTACAAACCCTGGGCGGAGGGCAACCGAGAGGATGGATACTTATGGGGCTTTGACAACCTGTTGCAGATTCTTGCATCACTGGCCAGAGAATAGTCTTACTGACTTCCCATTGCAAACTTTTGCCCTACTGTGACAGGACGGATGATGATAATAGACATTTACAGTACAAACCTTTGTGGTGCATTATGGGGAGGCATCATTGTGTAAAAAAAATTATTACTTTACAGTATTAAGCTGTAAAAGCATTTCACTGTCAGAACATAATCATGGCTTTGAAAACTCAAATTTGTCCTTAGTATTGCAATATATCTTTAACATATTGTCTGTAATTGTGTGCATTTTATGTGCTCTGCCTGTCAAAACTTTGGACACACAAACTGAAGTATGGAAATTATGCTGCGATCAAAACGGTATTGAAACACGTTATACTTTATCTTTAAAAATGTGTCTTCTTTACAGCTCTGCACCATCTTAGCATTTAACCCCTTATGACACTCAAACTTAATAATAAGGTGCATGCTGGAATACTTCTACAGTATTTGAGTTTGGTAGTCACCTGATGGCTACTTTACATTATTAAAAATAGTTTTGTAGAAAATTCATACATAGCGTAGCTCAAAAACAAAATTTTGTGGTGTGCGTCCAAATGTTTGGGTGGTAGTGTGCATGTTGAAACCTGTCAAAAGATTGATTAATATCAATTCTGTTCACTTTGTGTACACTCTAATGTGGACAAACCCAACCACGGGTTGAAACAAGCCAGCATTTTTTTAACATTGTGAAACAAACTTGTAAGAACAATTGGTTTTATGCAGCATTGCTAGATGTCTATGCCCAACCAACACTAGTCAAACAACTGATTTACAAACTTATAGTATACACAAACTAGTGGGAGGGTGGGAGTGCAAATACAAATTTTGGTTACATTTTATTTTACGTGTCACTGTTGCAGTGTCATACATTATAATATATATACATTTGATTACTATAGGGTTGGGGTTTGGTTTTGGTTAGCTGCATGTTATATTACTATAGTAATTGACATGTAACATGTGGAACAAAGACACCATAAAATAGTGTTTCCCAATTCACAATATGTTTGATGATATTTAATGCTTTGACACTGCAGTAATCAATCAAGGGTGGTGTTACAGGTTATTCTTTTGATGATTACACGGGTGTATTGTATAGGTGTTATGTATGAAGATCTGGGTCGCAATCTTTCTGCACATCAGAAAGTTTTTATTTTATTTTATGGCTCACACAAACTTAACCTTGTGACACTATTTTATATTGGAGTGGGTGAGTTTTGTTATAGTGTTCATTGGGCAGTAGGTTTATGACAATAAAACGTCTGCTCAAAAATCACTTGGTATTTTTTTCAGCAAAGGAACCAGAAGTTAAACAAGAAAGTTTGGGTATCATATTTCAGATTTTTTTAGTAGCTTATTTATTATCACAAATAGTAGTTGAAAACCTTTAATTTAAGATTTGCTTTTTACTCAGCAACATTCACAATAAACACAATAAGATTTACTAACTTGTGAACTCAACATAAACTTGAAAATAACATGACATAAACTGATGACAATAGATGACTGGACGTGACAAACACACGAGACTTACTTGACAATAGCTGGGTTTCCATCCAAACGTGAAGCGAAATTCGCTTTTTAATCAAGTTGTTTGAGCGAATGACGGTGTTTGGTTACCTAGTAACCAACCAACAGTAAACAAAACAAAGCACTCTTGGAATATTAAGACAAGACTGCATGTAATCATGTAGTAAAGAAGGAATGCAGCATTTTTTATGCAGCACTAGCAGGATATTTCGACGACGTCGAGCCCCATATATGGTAAAGGCAACTTCAGCGGAAACAGCTAGACGGCCAGTCACGTGAAATTTATGTTCGACACGTAAGAATTTATTCGGCAAATGCGTTTCCATCTAAATTTATTCGCATTATTTATTTTTTTGGCATAAATTACCACCTCATGCGAGCGTAAAACATTTAATGCGAATTAAGGGATTTTTAATCGAAATTCTGCATTTTCATAACTCGTTGATGCGATACTTCAAAATGCCCATAAAATCATTAGCTTTATCAAAATTCGCAAAAAAAAGATAAACATAGAAATGCGAATTAGGTGCGTTTCCAAGTTGTTTTGGACGAATGACGGTGGTATTGGTAACCTAGTAACCAACAGTAAACAAAACAATGCGCGTGGAAAATGTAGACAGGACTGCATGTAGTCACGATGGGGCAATTTATTAATGTATTTGCCGTGCAGCTTGTAATTGCCAAACTGAATGCTGTGCACAGAAGAAGGAATGCAGACTTTTTATGAAGGCACACGAGCACATTGCCACGACGTCGAGACCCATATATGGCAAAGACAACTCCGGAAACAGCTAGAAGGTCAGTCCCGCGTCAGAATTAATTCAAACGCAAATGCGTTTCCATCTCCCATTTTTCGCATTTACTATTTTTCGCACAAACCAAAAACCACCTCAAGCGAGCGTAAAAACTTTATTGCGAATAAAGATTTTTAATTGAAATGTGACGTTTCCACTAGTTTACGATACGATACAATTATGGTGATGGAAACTTGGCTATTGTTGTAATGGAAACATGGCATTCAGTTTAGCAATTAAAAGCTGCACTGCTAATAAATTAATAACTTGCCCCATCGTGACTACAGTAACGTTACATGCAGCCCTCTCTCAATGTTCCATGCCTGCCTGTTTTGTTTACAGTTGCATGGTTACTAGGTTACCAATACAACCATCATTCGCTCAAACAACTTGATGGAACGCACCTAATTCGCATTTCTTTTTTTTGCGAATTTTGAAAAGATTCGCTTCATGTTTTGATGGAATCCAGCTGTGTTAGCCATGTTTCCATCGACTAGATTTTATGGGCATTTTGAAGGATCGCATCAAAAACGAGTGATTAAAAACGCCAAATTTCTATAAAAATTCTATAAAAAATATTAAAAGTACGCTCGCTTGAGGTGGTTTTTGATTTGTGCGAAAAAGAGTTAATGCCAAAAATGGGAGATGTAAACGAATTTGCCGAATTAATTCTTATGTAGTAAACACCCACGGGACTGACCGTCTGTTTCCGTTGGACCATAAATGGGGCTCGACGTCGTCTTAATGTCCTCGAGTGCCTTCATCAAAAATGTTGCATTCCTATTTCTGTGCACATCATTCAGTTTGGCAATTACAAGCTGCACTGCTAATAAATAAATAACTTGCCCCATCGTGACTACACGCAGTCTCCATTTTCCACGGGTACCTTGTTTTGTTTACTGTTGGTTACTAGGTTACCAATACCATCATTCGCCTAAACAATTTGATGGAACCGCACCTAATTTGCATTTCTTTTTTTTTTCTTTTTTTTGCGAATTTTGAAAAGATTCGCTTCACGTTTCGATGGAAAGCTACTAACCATGTTTCCATCAAGATTTTATGCGCATTTTGAAGGATCGCTTAAAAAACGATTGATTAACGCCAAATTTCGATTTAAAAATCCCTTAATTCGCAAAAAAAAAAATGCTCATTTGAATTGGTTTTTGATGTGCGCGAAAAAGAGTTAATGCAAAAAAACAAAACAAAGGGAGATGGAATCGAACGGGACTGACCGTCTGTTTCCGCTGGAGTTGTCTTTACCATATATGGGGCTCGACGTCTTCTTATAATGTCCTCGCCTTCATCAAAAATGTTGCATTCCTTCTTCTACTTCTTCATTCAGTTTGGCAATTACAAGCTGCACTGCTAATACATTAATAACTTGCCTCATCGTGATGACATGCAGTCCTGTCTCCCTTTTCCACGCGTACTGTTGGTTACTAGGTTACCAATATTCGCTTAAACAATTTTGGAACTGCACCTAATTCGCATTTCTTGGTTTCTCTCTCTTTTTTTTGCGAATTTTGAAAAGATTCGCTTCACGTTTCGATGGAAACCCAGCTAAGTAACTAGCCATGTTTCCATCAACAATATTTATGCGCATTTTGAAGTATCGCATCGAAAACGAATAATTATAAACGCCAAATTTCGATAAAAAAATCCCTTAAATCGCAAAAAAATATTTTCAAAATTGCAGAATTAATTCTTACGTAAAGTAAACACCCACGGGACTGACCGTCTGTTTCCGGTGGCGTTTTCTTTACCATATATGGGGCTTAACGTCGTCTTAATGTCCTCGAGTGCCTTCATGAAAAATGTTGCATTCCTTCTTCAGTTTGGCAATTGCAAGCTGCACTGCTTATAAATTAATAACTTGCCTCATCGTGACTACATGCAGTCCTGTCCCAGTTGTCCACGCATACTTTGTTTTGTTTACTATTGGTTACTAGGTTACCAATACCACCGTCATTCGCTTAAACAACTTGATGGAAACGCACGTAATTCGCGTTTCTTTGTTTTTCCTTTCGAATTTTGAAAATATTTGGTTTACGTTTGGATGGAAACCCAGCTAAGTTACTAGCCATGTTTCCATCACAAAAAATTATGCGCATTTTGAGGTACCGCATCAAAAACGAGCAATTATAAACGCCAAATTTCGATAAAAAAATCTCTTAATTCGCAAAAAAAAATTTAAAGTGCAGAATTAATTCTTACGTAGTAAACACCCACGGGACTGACCGTCTGTTTCCGCTGGAGTTGTCCTTACCATATATGGGGCTCGACGTCTTAATGTCCTCGAGTGCCTTCATAAAAAAATGCTGCATTCCTTCTACTGTGCACAGCATTCAGTTTGGCAATTACAAGCTGCACTGCTAATAAATTAATAACGTGCCTCATCTTGACTTCATGCAGTCCTGTCTCTATGTCCACACATACTTTGTTTTGTTTACTTTTGGTTACTAGGTTACCAATACCACCGTCATTCGCTAAAACATGGAAATGCGTTTCTTTTTCTTTTTTTTGCTAATTTAAAAAAGATGAAATGGAAACAAACAAACCAAAAAATTCAGCTATGGACAGAACACACTGGGGCCTTAAATAGGAAAAACTAAACAAGATAAGGAGGAAAGGTCATGTGAGGGGAGTTAACCATTTATGAATAATTAACGAGGAGACAAGGGGGCGGGGTTAGAGACAAGAAAGCACACATCCCAAAGGCCATGTGCTACCACACAAAACATGGGTACCACCACAATCCTGCCACATGAACTATAAATAACTGTGACAGGCTGGCAGGATCATGACAGATACATTTCTGATCTGGTTGACTCTGCAAAGCCTTTAATAAACATAATATGCAGAACATTGGCAGTGATGACCTCAACATAATACAACAAATAATAATAAAAACCAGTACAAACATGAGATTAAATATTACAGCTACATAAGGGTTAGTTTAATTTGAAATGAATATTAATACAATACAGCACTCATTTTCTATTGCTACATTTCTAATTTTACACAACATGAAGAACCCAAAATGGCAGTCAAAATATGAAAGAGAGACAAAACAATTAGGAAAAACTAGCAATAGTTTGTGCTAATGGCAATTCGTAACTATTTTGCTTATTTGTAACATCTCATTTCTACTTTTCGGTACAATCTGAGTTCACCCCATTGACCATGGTGTAGGGGTGGGGCTTCATTTATTGCTTTTTCTAATAATAGTATATTTATTTTTACGAATAAATGACTATGCTTTATGACGATTATTACCTATTTATATGGCCACGTTGTTAAATAATTACGGATTTCTGTGAGATTAGGCTGGTTTTACCCTCATCTGTCTTTTTGCATAAGAATATATTTAGTTTTCCCTGACTAAAATGACTGAGACACAATTCCTCTTATAAAAACACTTTTTACAGTCACCTCACCTTACAATATGTAACAAAATACATAAGAACGATCTTGAATATGAATAATCTTAAGAATTATTAAGAATAATCCTATACTGTATGAGACAAACAAATATCATGCGTTGCATTACACACACTGAGGTGTTGTGTGGTCTGTGATTGTGAAGCTGTATGCACTGCATATCTGTAAAGACATGAAAACAATAAGAAAATGGGGTGGTTTAATGTAAAAAAATAAAAAATCAACTTATTGTTGAGGAAAAAAGATGTCAAATCGCACACTAAAAAAAGAGACTGCTAAATTTCACTTTCACAGAACGGTTTTTAACATCCCAGACGAGTGCATTGAAGTGAAAATCAATATTTTCTTCACAGACGTAACAACTGCACCCAGTGTCACATGCCTCATTTACTTCCAACACATATGGGTGCTACACCGTTCTTATGCCCTCACATTACCTCAGCGGTTCACAAAACACAGCCTCTGTAAAACAGCAACACACTTTGTAAATGTCTTGTTGTTGTCAAAACAAACCCCAAAACACAGAACCAACCAAACAATAGTCTAAATAATTGATCTTTGATGCTATTTTCCAGTCAAAACACCTATATACCCTTTTAAAAAGTACAGCTTGACCTCAAGAGTTCATATTGGTACCTCAAGGGTATTGATACAGTGTTAACACATGTATACACATCTGTACCTAATGGTACTAATCAGGACCTTTTTAAACGGTACTGTCCAAGTGAGTGACAGATAGGGGGCACAACCTGATTTTTTAATGTGAACTTAAAGGGATAGTTCATCATCCATTCCTTTCAATAGAATTTTACCTTTAGGGTGAACTATCCCTTTAAAGGAAAACACCACCATTTTTCAATATTTTACTGTGTTCTTACCTCAGCTTAGACAAATTAATACATACCTATCTTTTTTCAACGTGTGCCCTTAATCTTTGTACAACGTGTCGTGAATGTGTTAGCATTTAGCTTAGCCCCATTCATTCCTTAGGATCCAAACAGGGATGAATTTAAAAGCAACCAAACACTTCCAAGTTTTCCCTATTTAAAGACTGTTACATGAGGAGTTACACGAGTAAGTATGGTGGCACAAAATAAAACATGGCTTTTTTCTAAGCGGATAAAAATGATATATTGCTAACACATTCACGACGCGCTGTACAAATATTAAGTTTACGTATTGAAAAAAGACATGTATTTATTAATTCAACTAAGTTGAGGTAAGAAGATAGTAAAATAGCAGTGGATTTCTTTACCACCATGCAATACACGGCTAACTTATTATATTATATCTCGGCTACCAGTGATAGACTACCAGTATTCTTACTACAATAGAAGATTTATGACAAACCCATCAAGTTTTATTTACCTCATTTGTGCCAAGTCACTTAAATAAACGAGGCAAAACATTATTTTTAAGAAATCAAGTTCAGTTTGGCAGATCAATGCACAAAATAAGTTCCTCTAAAGGCAACATGACTTAAAGGTGTAATGTGTTATTCAGTGGCATCTAGTGGTGAGATTCCGAATTGCAACCAACCTCAATTTCAAAACGCAATGAGAAGCTACGGTAGCCACCACAGGACAAACATGTCGGCGTCTAAAGTGGGTCGCACACCCGACGCGCAGCTCAGCACCCCGTCTAACTGTGCATTCAGACCGCCACCGGCGAGAGCGTCAATAAAAGCTCTGGCTGCCCATACAACGACGCTAAAGAAAAGTTGTAGTGTACGCTCTGACGCTCGAATGCATTCTCTGAACTCCTCTCAGGCAGAGGTTTCCGCCTTCCGATTGGTTGCCGGTGAACATTTCCGCCTTCCGATTGGTTGCCGCCGAACCGCGTCATATCTCATTACCATAAAGTTGAGCTGATTTCAACTCTCCTCGACGCTCACGCTGTACATGACGCGCCGCGCCGCTGCTCGCCGGAGCTCGCTGCCGGCTCTCATTGAAAATGAATGACTTCCGGACACTTTGACGCTCTCGCCGGTGGCGGTCTGAATGCACAGTAAGACAACTGGGAGGTATCGTACACAGGAAATGCACATTAAATAGCGCAAGCTTAGTCAAAAAGCATCCACTTCAAAATCAGTGGCGGCTGGTGACTTCTTTTTGTGAAGCGCACGATGCGAAGTTCGTCACAACATGTATGTAGCTTTTCGTGTGTGTGGTTCCCTTTTCCAGAATATGTGTCATGCGTGTGGAGAGATCATGTGTGCATCACATGTCATGCCAAAATAAGTGCCTGCTGTCTTGAACTTGAAAAGAGACGCTTGCGTGTGCCAGATACTCGCACAATCTCATGCCTAATCAGAGTTTACTGTTAAGGGAGTGTCTTGCGCGTATTTAGGGAACGTGAATATCATAAACTCTTTTATCATAAACGGTTTTGACACGTCTCCAGCAGGCACTTATTTTGACAAAACACGTGATGCACACAGGATCTCTCCAGACGCATGACACATGTTTTGGAAAAGGGAACCACACACGTGACAATCCAAACATTTATTTTGAATTAGCGCATCCTTGGAAGAGCAGTCACGAGCCGCCATTGTTCAAAATGCAAAATATACGTTAGCAGCCAATGTTAATCGCTAATGATTTGGGACAAATATGATGTTTTTTAATGGTAAACTATGTGAGTGGTGCTGTGGCGTGACAGGGATTTGAGCAGTGTCCTAAATCACAGCGGCGCTTGTGTGCGTACACTCATAAAAAACAATGTGTTCTGTTTTTTAGAACGGCGTCACTAAGCTGTGCGTGGGGGAGACGAAACGCACCCTGTAATATAGTTATGTATATTATATTGCATTTCTGTCAATAGATCCTTCTAAAAAATACACATTGCACCTTTAAACTTACATATATACGCAGTAATAATAACGATTAATCAGTAGAAAACAGAAACACGTAGGATTTGTCATTTAAGAGGGTCCATAAAGTGAACCTAATGTGTTTTCACAGTGTAGACAACAGATGAGAATCCAGTGTAAAGGGGCTGCTATTAGCCAAGTTTCCATAGAAACCATCAGCATTTAAGAAGAGAGAGAAATTAGTTACACTGACTCTCTATGTCTTTGGTGTTTTTGGTAACCCACAAAAGCAACACTCTCTTTTACGATCATCCACTAGCAGTACTAACCTGACATTCGGCTTCTAGCTAATACATGGCAACTAGCATCAACACATTAAAACAAAACACCAAAAATCTGATAAAAGTTTAGGGCCAAACAAAATGAGGTGCTGGGTGTTTTTCCATATCTACTGCTGTCCAAGTCCTTTCTGCAATGTTACACCGAGGTGACACTGAGGTCCTCCGACAGTGAAAAGCCAGAATCTCTGTCCCTCATGGGATTCTCAAGTTGGGTGTACCTTCTGACATCCTCATGTCCATAGCTAGAGTGCCGCTTGACCAGAGGCTTTTGGGTTATGGTTGTGGCCAGGCCTAGAGCGGCCAGTGAAGATGTAGTGCTGGGCTCCACGGCATTGGCCCCTAGCACAGGCAAGCTCTCCGACTCATAGCTCTGCTCGTCATAAGCATAGTTTACATTGCCACACGGGAAGCTCTGGAGTTTTGCCAAGTCCATAACCTCAGCAAGCGAGCCTCCTGTAGATACTTCTGCACCTTTCCGAGAAGCCAAGCTTGATGGAGGACGCTTAGGTTTAAAGGCGGTCGGGGAGGACGTGGCAGATGGAGGCGGACATTTGGGCGTAGAAACGATTGCATCAGCTACTTCTGGATCAACGCACTCTGTAGTACAGCCTGAAACAGTGGTTGATGGAGGGTTACAAGATGGAGGCATGGACTGTGTGTGGGACAGGGTTGTTTTGCCTCTACCAATGCTCTCCAGAACCCAGGAACCGTAGGTGGGGTTCCACAGATTTTTAGTCTTGTTCTTCAGCTTCTGGCTACCTGATGATGAGCTGGTTCTGGAGCACGGTCGGTGGTCTGGGACCTGAAGCCATTGTCCAGGACAGGCACCAGACTCAGCCCAACATTGCTCCAGTGTTTCATGGTACGTTCCTACCTCATGTGCAAGCTGGGGTGTTCTTTGTGGCTGCAAATGTGGCTTGAGGGCGTGTGGAGATTGGCATGAGATTCCTGTTTGGGAACAAGCATCTTGGGAGATAGAGTGCCCGGCTAGTAGAGGACTCATGCGAACAGATCCATCTGGGTGGATAACAGTGCTACTGTCTTCTTCCAGAGCCGGACCGTACTCCACTGGAAGAGCGGTGTTGATGACGTCAGGGTCCTGGGTGTTTGAAATATGAGGTTAAAGCGGAAAAAAGGAGCGCAGAATAGGTACAATGTACATTGGTATATCTGTTATGCAGTACCTGTGTACAGTAGTTGATCCTCTCTAAAATGGTGGTGAAGTTCGGTCGGTGCTCTGGACAATGTTGCCAACACTGTGTCATAATCCGATAACTAAAACAAAGTCAAAATATTAATAATTACATAAACAATCATGCATATTTTAATAGGTAAATGCAACACAATCTCACAGCAATTAATAACAATTTTGGAGGTAGTCAATTTGTATTTATTCGAACAATCGTACGTTTAAGTATGATCTGATTTCGCCCAACTGATGTTGGGTTTAGGGGTGGGGCTAGGGGTGGGGCTTCATTAATGTTTTTTCGATTAATTACACATTTTATACAAATAAAGTTTAATACGAATTAGCCACCTTGTGGTTGGCTACTTAAAGGGATAGTTCACCCAAAAATTAAAATAATGTCATTAATGACTCGTAAGACCTCCATTCATCTTCGGAACATGTTTTATATTTAGTCTGAGAGCTTGTTGACCCTTCATTGAAAATCTTTGCAAGGTATATTGTCCATTTCCAGAAACGTAATAAAAACATCATCAAAGTACTCCATGTGACATCAGTGGGTCAGTTAGAATGAGTTGAAGCATCGAAAATAAATTTTGGTCCAAAAATAACAAAAATTACGACTTTATTCAGCATTGTTGTCTGTTGTGAAGTGCATGCACGAGACTAAAGTCACGTGACTGCAGTGACGCGGATGACGTGTTATCCTCAGACATGTTTGTAAAGTTTTTTTCTCCAAACTTGCAGCATGCGTCTCCCTCAGGCGCACAAAAAAACCAGCTGGGGCACACCAGATAACACGTCAGCCATGTTGTACGTCATCCGCGTAACTGCAGTCATGTGACTTTAGTCTCACAACAGACGCGGAAGAAAAGACAAAGTCGTAATTTTATTTATTTTTAGACCAAAATGTATTTTTGATGCTTCAAAACATTCTAACTGACCCACTGATGTCACATAGACTACTTTGATGATGTTTTTATTACCTTTCTGGACATGGACAGGGTACTGTGCATAGATTTTCAATGAAGGGTCAACAAGATCTCGGACTAAATATAAAACATTGTAAACTGTTTTCCGAAGATGAATGGAGGTCTTATAAGTTTGAAGGTCAATAATAACAATATTTATTATTATTACTATTTTTGGGTGAACTATCCCTTTAAGAATATCCATAACATCAGGCTGGTAATGGCTAACAGTAAGTCATTCAGTTTAGAATGAACACAAGTTATGTCAATGTTACTCACACTGGCCCTGGACAGTTTTTAGGAGGATCCATACGACCTCCCCCTGTTACAAATTCCAATACTTCCTGATTGGTCTTGCACGGATAAGGCATGTACCCAAGAGAGAAAATCTCCCAGAGCAGTACCCCGAACGACCTGCAGATGGAGACAAATTAAACATAATGGCTTTGGGTCTGCTGCGCAGCTGGCAACTAGAAAAAACAATCACCCACTGTAAGTTTAAGCTATTTAAACACCCCAAACAAACCTTGAATCACAGACATAACATCCGTGTTTTAAAATTAATAGCTTTTTACCACTAATGACAACAAGAACGTAAACCAGTTTGGTTATTACCAAGTGTCCGTTTTGCAGGTAAAAATGCCTTCCAAGAAGGCTTCAGGTGGCATCCACTTCACTGGTAACATGGCACGACCACCCTTCCTATAGTAACTTGCCCTGTAATGCAAGCTCAATGCATTTATACAGATACACACAGTAACAAACAAAATGCAAAGTCATTGGTTTGATAAAAGCACCTGTATATGTCACGAGCCATTCCAAAGTCTCCAATTTTAGCCACTCTGTCTGGACCAGGACAGGTCAAAAGGCAATTGCGTGCTGCAATGTCTCTGAAACAATGCACCAAAAATAAAGATGTGACTCACTGATCCACACATAAAGGAGAGGTGTGGAACATATTGCCCATTCAGAGACCACTTGATTTTACTTAATAAGACAGTGAAGCTATTTTAGTTTAGGTTTATCCAAGCTTGTATTCACCTGTGAATGAAGTGGTTCTCCTCTAGGTAGCGACAGCCGAGTGCAATGTCTCTTGCCATGTGTAGCAGTTCAAGCATGCTCAGAGAAGAGGGCTGGTTCTGTGGGAAGAGATACTAACAATTGTAAAGTGTTCAAATGTGAAAGTATCAAGTACAAATAACATCAGAGTACTAACACACAAGTGGCACAAGCCTGGTTTATAATACAGATATAAACACTGTGGGGTTCATATAGCTCAACGGGTACAGCATTGCGTTATCACTCATGGGTTTGATTCCCAAGGTGCATTGTGTAACTTTTAGAAAGATCTCTTGACATGAATGCAATCTAATATACATGCAACTTTATTATCAATGGTGTATAAAGACCTTACAAAATGTACTGTATTGTTTTTATTACTGTGGGTCCCCTTACATGGAAGTCGCCATTTTGTGCCGCCATGTTTTAACAGTAGCCCTAAACGGGGAAACGGTTCTATAGAGCACGTTTTGTCACTACGTTGTTTCAGATGACGACGTTTGTCCTGTGGTGACTACTGTAGTGCCTCTATGCGTTTCAAAAGAGAGCAGTAAGGTGTGAACTTTTTGCAAACCTTTATTTTTTTATTTTTTTCCGCCTCCGGTTTTTTCAGTGTACCTTGGCTTCGTTAGCTGGGATTTCACACCTCGCATTTTCAGATGCGATGTCAGTGGTGCTGAACTCAAGTTGAACTTGTTTGCGCTGCTCTTAGTATATTGCGTTGGTCATTATTGAAATCAGCTGTTGCATCTGTGTTATTTAATTTAAGCCTTTTTAGTTAATAACCTGCAGATATTATCACTTCCATCAAGCTTTTTTGGAATTACTAATTTGCCCCGTTAAGTAAATCTGGCCCAAAGTTGTTTTAGTAAAATGTTTTGATTAAAACGTACTGTATGCTTACACTGGCTTTCTTTATAATAAATACTCTCTGAATTGATAATTTGTTATCTAATAAAATGGCATCAAAGAAATGAAATAGTTGAAAGACAAAATGAAGTATGATGTTTACAAACACTCACAGTTCTGGGTCGGTTCAGTCTCAAGAAGCTCTTCAAATCTCCTCCGGTCATAAGTTCGAGCAGGATGAAGCGAGGCAAAATCTGCAGACTGACTCCAATACAGCGCACAATGTTCTGATGGTTAAACTTACTGGACACAGAAAACAGGCGAGAAATAAATCCGAACGAATCATAAGAAATTCCTAATATTAGTTTTACAATAAAGATGTGTGTCACCAGAGAGATAGTTCTTCCAAACCTATGCGGCTTTCATGAAACACGAGATTGGAGGTGTTAAGTGACTGACAGTCCCAATCCTCATTTACTTTCATTATAAACTTTCATTCTTTTAAATATCTCCCCACAAGAAAGTAATTAAGATTGGGAACAACATGAGAATGAGTAATGGCATAATTTTCATTTTAATCATCACAATTTTGTGTAAAATATTGTATACATCTTAATCTTATTAATGTATGTAAGGATAACTGGTTCATTAATAATATCCATCATTGCATTTTTGAAGTGAAGGTCTGTGTATGGCACAATATGGGGACTGCGATAACACTTTCCGAAAGAAGGTACAAAAGCTGTCACTGGGATAGTAGCCTTTGAAAAGATAACAGTATGTACCATATGTACCTGTGAGGTACTATTATGTCCCTTTGAGGTACTAATAGGCACTCTTCAAGTATAAATGTGTACTTTTTGAAAGGGTACCGCCCCAGTGACAGCTTTTGTACCTTTTTAGAGAGTGTAAGAAGACATTACAGAACAGTAGTGAACATTTTATCATCCTTTTCAAATTTAGCAACATTTATTATCATTATTACACTATTAAAATTGCATGCATTATTAGGCGGTTTAGGTAGGCACAATATGATTAATTCATTAATTCATTAACTAATAGTGCAGTTTGCTAAACTATTTACAAAACATCTGTTGCCTGTCCAAAGATGATGTAATCTACGGTATATTCCTTAAAAAACAAACTACAGATGTGAACCTGAAAAACAACACAAATATGTAGTAAAAATAACTCAAGGACTGGAATGATAATGGCTGAAAATCTGTATCACACATGTGTGGCTATAACAACTGTAGCCAAGTCTACCTCATAATCAGGGCCTCCATAAGAAAATCCATCTCATCCTGTTCGGAGCAGATTTCTGGAAGAGTCTGTCATAGTGACAAAACACAGAGCCAATTACGAGCAACCAGGAACAGACAACAAAAGTCTTCAAAGGCAGGTCTGGAAAGACTCACCTTTATAGCAACCTGCATAGCAGTGTTGTCTCCTTTCATGCCCAACACCTGTCCTTCATATACTTCGCCAAAGGCCCCGTGACCCAATGCCCTGCAGACCCAAGAAAAAGTACACACTGTAAGTACATAAATAAGTATGCAATCTTTCACATCATGTTGTTATACAGTACATCGGCATTAAATTAATATTCCAGGGGATTCATATGGGTGATTCTCACGAAATCCAGACTTAGAAGGTGTCCAGCATCAGATTTTTAAAAAAACCCTTGAAGACATTTTTTTGCACATTGAAGATTAAGGTCTGAACTTACTATAACCATTATTTTAGAGGATTGAAAAAATATTTCCTATAGAATTATTTAAATTTTTTAGATTATCATTATGAAAAATTATCATTACCGCAACATGATATTACATTAAATATATGCATTTACAAAATCATGTTTCGGTAATGACAACTAAAAAGTTGTCTAGGTACTATGAAAAATAAAATTTAAACTTTTATCTTGAGAGAAAAAAATAAGAACTGCTTACCTGGTAGCCATCTTGAGTGTCACAGTCAATTATGTCCCTTCCAACTATTTTTTTTTTTTTTGAAAATGTTAGTTCCTTGAGGGCTAAAACAATGATTGAAAATTGTTGCGGAGGATGAGAAAATTAGTCTTGGACACATTTATATTCCTTATTATTGTCTCTACATTTACCAGTGATCACCAAATACCGTTTCTTTACTGTAAATGTTTATAGTATAACATGCACTGAAGCTTTTAAGTTTTTACATTTTTTTAATTATAAATATTTCCATGTCAAAGAACCCAAATCCAGTCATGGACACGTTGCGGTAATGAAAATGTTCCCCTTAAATGTGGAAAAAACAACAAAATTGGTTTGTATGATGTCATTTGAAATCATGTGCAAAATAGTACATGAAGAGATGTTTATTACTGTTTGCTTCTTATTTTGATACTCTTACTTTGCAATTAATTTTTTTATCAAAATGTTTCATGACACCTCATAAGTCTAATTTGCGAGAATCACCCATATTTTTATTTTAACTTTATTATCCCAATACTTTTGGAGGGTAGCATTTAAAAGATGAAGAGTAAAAAAAATCCTAAAACCATAACAATCCCTAGAATTATCATTGGTATTACCATTATTATTGTAAATACTATTATGACATAATATACATGATATTATATTTATTATTATTATTATTACTACCCAAATATGTATATTATTATCTGTTTAACTTATTATTATTATTATTTTGTCTTATTATTATTATTTTGCTTATTATCATTGCTTCATAACAATATTATCATCTATAATATTATTATCCGTTTAATTTATTATTCATTTATTTATTATATCATTGAGCAGAACAAATCATTGTCACATTTGTTGTTTTTGTTGTCTGTTTTGTTTTTGTTGTTTACTACTTAACTATCTGTTGTATGTTTTGCACTTATAATAAAAAATAAAAAAAAGATGAAGAGTACCTGAGGAGTGTGATGTTCTTGCGTGGCACCTCTTTTAGCTCATTTAGTGAGGGTGCTTTGCCAGCAAAGCAGTAGTTAGGGTTGTAATCAGTCATAATGGTGGAAGAACGAATTTTGCTGAGTTTGTACTCCGGGCTCTGCAGACGAATCCTGACTGCATGCAGGTGGTTCTTTTTACGATAATAGACTGCAATGAGACAAAACACAAACCAGAAATCAGAAAACACTGATGTTTTTGTTAGTCTTTGTTCACCTGTTTCATTTTCATATTCAGTGGTCTTAAAACACAATAAGGATAAATGGAAAATTACAGGCTTTTTTATGTACTTTTCAAACATAATTGATTCCAAGAAACAGAACAACCAAGTGAACCAATGTCTCTTCTATTAAGAAAAAAAGATCCCCAGCTAAAGACTTTAATTTTGAATTAAGAAATCGACAAACAGATTCCTTAATTATATGGGCTGGAGCTCTGGTCCTTTCAGCAGTCAATGGGGCAGGGTGGACTCACCCTCAATGGAAGCGGCCCATGTCCCAGATGCAGGTTGGTAGTCTGCCAGGGAGGGCGCTGCGTGGAGGTGAGAGGTCCCCTTATGCCGTCGGTCTGCTGGCGCAGTGGCGCGAAGCCGGCAGGAAGTTGACCAGTGATTAGGGGTGAGAGGGGGTGACCCGAGCAAGACTACCAACCTGCATGGGGGAGAGCTCAGGAGATACAGTTAACCTCCAATGGAGCACTGCAATCTGAGGACCTAGAGATCTTTGTCTGCTGATTTGAGATGGTCTTGTGCATGAGTTTAAACAGATGTATTCCGTTTATTGACGTTTTATACAAAACATCAGTCAAATTAAGGCAAATGGACAAAGAATAATTGCATTTCATAAAACACTAGTCATTTGCACGCCCTACTGTATGTTATGTGAATAATTTAACACTAGAACTACCAAGGCAGTCATTTTGACCGTTTTAAAGATTTGCAATGTAATAACTTTGTTGAAATAAAACCCATATAACTACAGTTCCATGACTTTTCTTAAATTAATGTAAATTTTATTTTAACATTGTTATTTTATTAAAATTACAAAACACAAACGAGTTTTGAGTATTTCTACCTCTAATGGCCATAGCGGTCAATTTGACCGCACATATTACAGGCGTTTTATCTCCTCAGCGCTCTTTCCCGCCGTTAAAGATGTGCGTAGCTGTTGCCTAGCAACCTTTCTCTGGCAGTTTTGTATGCTTTTGCTAAGCTAAAACTTAGTTTTACCGTCAAAATGGCAACAAGAAAGAAAATGACTGTCACTGAGGTTTTATCCTTGCTTGAGAACATTGAGGATGCAGAGTCTGATGGAGGAGCAGAGAGCGATGTCTCTTGGTCTCTTGACAGTTCGATCAAAATGTTTATTATCTGTCCTAATATAACAGAACTATTTATTCATTCTAGATTTCATTAGAGGCTGCATAAAATTGTTTCCGATTCGTGTGTCAATTATTTCCGATAATGCTAAAGCATTGTAAACTCCAAAAGTCAAAATGTATTGAATAAAGACAGATGTAATCATTTCCAAAATTCACAATATGTTTTTATCTAACGAAATATTCTGCTTTATTTTATATTTGTTGACATTTAGACTTTCAAAAACAACATTTTAACTGCGGTGAAAAACTTTGATCTTCAGCTTGCCGGATGCAAATTGCGGAAAGCAAATTGCGGCATGCACTTTTGTGGGAGGTCTAGTCGCTCTTACACAATAATATCACGAATATATTATATTATGTATGCTTAAATTACCCCGCATTTTTCATAAAACATGACCATAGAAGCTTTGAAGTAAATATAACATGACAAAAATGACATGCACTGCTGTCTGGTATGAACAGTCAAAATGACCGCTATTGGCAGTTCTAGTAGTTATAGAATTCCGGTAGTGCTAGTGTTAAGAGAGGAATCATGCAAATCACGTAACGGCACAAATGCATTCATAAAATCTGTGCTGAGAAAGATTTGCGTGTCGCAGTATGGATCCATACAGAGTGCTGGGTTGTTGAGGATCCAACAGACTGCTGCAATCTGGCACAGTATGCTGGATCTGTCCTGCATTGCTCTTTCTGACACTTAAAATGAAAGGTGCATAAAAGGTTCTTCACAGCGATGATGTCATAGAAGAAAAAAATTTGGTTGCTCAAAGAGCCATTCAGGTTCTTCAAGGTAGCATTTCATTCTTACTTTTTTATAATCAAAGAAAAGTTTTTTTCACCTAAAAGAACCTTTTCTGTAAAACAAACGGAACCATGTAGCCCAAAATGCTCCTTAAATGGCATTATGAAACACCTTTATTTTTAAAAGTGTATTCAAAAATACCATGCAAGTGAATGAATACCTGGATATTAAATTCTATGAATGAATTCAACTTGTTGACCATAGACTGTAAAAAATGTGGATGTAGTGTCTGTGACATCACCCATAGGTTTGTGAAGAGCTTTTATAACGCCAGAAGTTGGCAGACCCTGCCGTTGCCATCTTGGCAGCGGGTCTCACCGAGGTGCAACCTTCTGATCTATCTGATGAAGCTAATATGACGGTGACTTTTAAAATTCATCAACTTGCAGCTAGAGGCTGGCTCCAAAAGGAGTCAATTCCCATAGACCCCCATGTTAAAATGGCGATCTTTAGAGCAGAAAAAATATGTTTACAGCCTGGTACAAAAATTGTTTTTGGTCTGTATAGCTAATTTTGCCCTTCATGACAACTGTGAGGGGGGGTGTTTTTTGTAACTCATTTGTTTAAATTATATTAAGCCTTAAGTTCTGCATAATTAAGGGCGTGGACGCTTGAGTGACGGGTGAACGGCCACTACTGTCACTAGAGTCAACCTAGGTGGGTGTAGTTTCAGCCACCTCAGCTTCACCCATGTCCCACCTTTTACCCATTTTCGGATATCCGCGAGTGATGCACGGAGACGCGCGGCCAAGATGCGACGGCAGGCACCGCCTACTATTGGCTTCAAAAACGATATTCAGATGGGTGATGTCACGGACACTAAATCAAATTTTTTTTTTTGCAGTCTATGGTCACTGCACATCACTCTGGAATAACCGGAAATGAGTAAAGCGGGACATGGATAAAGTTGAGATGGCTGGTTGCTGAAGCTCGATTCTAGTGACAGTAGTGGCAGTTCACCCGTCACTCACGTGGCCACGCCCTTATTTATGCAGAACTTTAAGGCTTAATTGAAACGGATGAGTTACAAAAAAATTCACCCCCCTCACAGTTGTCACTAAGGGCAAATTTAGCTATCCAGACTTTTTGTACCAGGCTGTAAACATATTTATTTAACACGGGGATCTTTTTTAGTTGAATTAACTCAAAATTTATGGCAGAACAAACACTAACTTTTTTAAGTTGAAACAACAAATTTTCCTTTACAGTGAACCCATGCAGATTTTTGCGATTAAATATTATTTCTAAAGTGAATAAAGGGTTGGGCTATGGCAAGTGTTTATTTATTTTACAAAGACATTAAAAACATTAGAGTTAGTGCAGTCAAACAATATATGCTTTATATGGATTTAAACATTGGGGAAATCCTTGATTTTTAGCATTTTCAAATATATATTCAAAAGAATAAAATATATTGTTATTAATGACAGCCAATATAATGAGAGAGTCCATCGCATATACATACTGTTAACTCTTTCCCCGCCATTGTCAATTAAGAGAAAACGCTTCCCTGCCAATGACGAGTATTTCCGGCAATCTTTAATACTGCTATTATCCACCAGGTGGCGCTCTTCCTGAACTTATAAAACCCGGAAGTATCGCCCTAGGGCAAACAGCTGTATGTCCGTGTATGTTTTGAGAATCTCTCTGAATCTGATCTCCATCAAAAGTCCATCACAAAAATATAATTATCTTAGCTTTTTCTGAAAATGTTGTGAATTTAAGGAAACCTATCCATATTTGAGAGGTGATACAAAGAGAACTAATGAAGGTAGGATGAAACTTTTTTTGTAAAGCAGAGGGTATGTTAATTCATTCGATATATTTTATGTTTATATATTGAAAGAACATTTTCTGAAAGCAATAAACTTTTGTGAAAATCATGAAAAATGCTGGCGCTGGCTGCCAATTTTTTTTAAACGCTGGTGGGGAAAGAGTTAATATTGGTTCAACAAACAAACCTCAATCACATTCAAAAGGTTTGGGAACTAAGAAACATACAGGTCTGATATACAGAGCAAGATTCTCTATAGCTGTGATATGAAATCCATAACTCATAAAAATGCATTATAAGTGAACTGACGTAATGACCAATGTATGGTAACCCATACTTAAAAAGTGTGACCTCTGCATTTAACCAATCCAGTGGGTAGTGAACACACGCACAGCAAGTCATGCACACACACACACCTGAAGCAGCAGTGGGCAGCTATCACTGGGAAGTATTGGGGGGACAGGTGCCTTGCTCAAGGACACCTCAGTCGTAACCTCCCAGATTTCAACCCCGACCGTCTTACCACTAGGCCATGACACCAGAAACATTGAATACTAATCTAAAAAAACTGAATATTAATATTTAACAATGCAATTATCAGTTAACATTATAACACCACTTTATTTTTTAATTAATTATATGCTTATTCATTCCAAAAGATGCTCACATTTAAAGGGACAGAGCAGAGTCCTGCAACAGGTCGGGTACCCGCGGATTTAATTTTGATATTATCACGGGTGATGGGTCGGATCTGGTGCTGAACTTTGCGTGTACGGGCGGGAGCAGGTCGCAAAAATGGACCCGTGCAGGACTCTGGGACAGTGTTTAATACACCCTCTATATTCCCTCACTGTCCTATACTGGAAAATAAATGTTGAATAACACAGCATTTGCAAAACACAGATGTTAAATAGCAGCTATCAATATCAAGATATTGATCGTTGAGTGAGCATTTACAAAAAAGCTCGGCAAGAAAATGCTTAGAAAAAAGTTGGCTTAATTGTTTATGTACATTCATTAATTTCAAAGCCCTTTCAACAGCCCATGTTTAAATGATGAAGTCCACTGGCTGGCTGCATAAACTAATTGGAGCTGTCTTACCAATTAGTCATCTCATCTGTATTATCAAGAATAGTCATTACTGTTTAAACTCAGTTACATAAACGGTAGATTGGTTTAATTACTTTACTAATTGTTACTTGGTCTTAAATGGACATTCCACTTTTATTTGAAAATATGCTAATTTTCCCAAAAATTGTCCCCTTGGTTACTTTCAATAGCAGGGGACTATTTTCGGGCAGTGCGTAATATCACTACGCCTGCTGCAGGCCATGTTACATCAGCAAAGTCCTTGATTATTACGCCAGAATGAGAGTTTAGTTCCTAGCCATATCTGCTTAGAAAATCTCAACTTTTAAGTTTCTGTCGGTCTTAGTACACGATGTAACGGGCTTCTACAGAAGAGTCAAGTTTTAAATAGGAAAAATATCGAAACTCTTTGGTTATTTTTTAGCGCGGTGCTAATGGTCTAATCAGATTCAATGGATTATGCTAAGCTATGCTAAAAGTGCTAGCGCCAGACCCGGAGATCAGCTGACTGGATTTCAAAACAGTAAGAATTAAATGTTTAACTCTAGTGGAGCTGGAAAATGAGCATATTTTCAAAAAAGTGAAATTTTAACTTTAACTTTGCAGCTACAGTATGTTTACGCAACCAGCCACATGTCTTAGTTCCCTGCTTATTCCTTTAATGTGCAACACTATATATATGTAACAAAAAAAGCAAGCAATTAGAATAGGCTTCCTTTGGGTTTTGAACACAAATATAAAAAAAATGTTGACTTAATATTTTACGTAAATACAGAAATATTTGGGTGATTATGATAAGTCTTATTGGCAGTAAATCATATAACATTTTTTATATGGGGCATTATACTGTATATGTTACATAGGATTTATTTATGTTACATTTGTGTCAGTAGATAATATTTTGTGCCCCGCGTGTTATTGCATCAACTGATTCTTTCTCACCGAGTTAAAGTGCTATATCAAATTTGGCCTGGCTTTATAAGATTGTCCCTAAAATGTGTCCATGTCACAGTTTTGTTTATGTCACATTTGGCTCCTTTTAAAGCTTTAAGGCATTTTTATGTTTTATAACACTAATGCCCAGTGTATTTTTTATTATTTGTTTTTAACTTCCAAAATAGCTGTGGGGTATAAAAAGAAAAAAAAGTAAAGCTACCAACTCCTGTTATATTTCCATCATCCTTACAATTTTTTCCGCCAGCTCTAAAACATCGATGCATTTGCTCTTCTGGGAATTATAATTGTACATGACTAAGTCTGTTGTTTAAGCAATAGAGATTGAAATGGGTCATGTCAGAGTCGATGAAAGGTTGAAGGCACAGAATTGATGCAGAACTGGAAGAGTCTCTTACTGAGAGTGAGGCTGGCGCAGGTCAGAACGACACCGGTTACTACCGTGGACGCGATCACTGCCAGGATAAATATGAGGGAGGGAGGTCCATCTGCCAGAGACCCCAGTGGAACAACTGAGGGGGGAGATAAACAGCAATAAATTAAATCTTTCAAATAAATGCATTGATTAAATGAGCACAGGGTATTTAGTTACCTAAGCAGGTGATGTTGTCTGGTGCAAGCACCTCATCGTTGTCACACAAGCAGAAGATGAGTTTAGTATCTTCATCTCGCTTGCAACTCTGTGTCTGACAGTGGCTGCAATTCAGATACACCTTGATCTCAGCTTCTCCATGACTCTCCATGGCTGGAATAAAGCAAATATCGCAAAAAAATAAAAATACAGCAAATGTTAACGTTCAAGTCATTTTGTCTTTAAATTGGTCGTTCATTTTGAAGTACTATTCATCATGCAAACAGTCAGTCATGACCCTTTAACTCCAAGCATATTTGCAGTAATAAACAGTGGTGCCAACTTTAATAAGTCACATAAGGTCTCTTATTATCTATCATTACTGAATCAGTATGGTTTATTGTGTGTGGCCTTTCTTAGGGCAGCAACCTTATCAGAAATAAACAACGATCGCTAGCTCATATTTACCATATTGCTAAACCATTTAGGGCTCTATCATACACCCGGCGCAATGCAAGTGTCTTATAGTTTCAACCCGGCGTAATTATCATTTTCATGTTTAGTGCCACGTTGTTTAAATAGCAAATGCATTAGCGCCCAAATTTGCGCCCATGGGCGTTCTGGTCTGAAAATGAGGTGTGTTCAGGCGCATTTTTGGCTATTTTTGAGGCAACTAAAATAGACCACGCCATTGACCAACTAAAACCTGGTCTAAAGTTGTTTGTTATTTAATGAGCGCGATAAAAATATGCGCCTATAAACAGGGCGAAAACGCGCATTTGCGTATCACACACATGGAAGCGCAGCAGCACAAAAACGCTTTTAAATATGAAACATTTAAGGATTCAAATGTAAAAGATTATTATTGAGTCTCTTGGAAATAAATAAGCACCGATTATGAGACGTTAGAAGGCGTAAAGAGCTGCTTCACCTGCAGCCAGGTAAGTAAATAAATGCTTTGATTTAAACAATGCATCTATGTTTAAATGTTTTTTTAAATGCTAACACACGGATTTATTGTATATGATGACTCTGTACCTGTGGATATGGTGAGATGAGAAACTTTTTTAAGTAATGCTTTAAAAAAAAAAAAAACATGCAGCTGTCCGAGTGCTGAAACGGCTTTCCGCACGTTTGCAAATTCTTTATCTCCTGTTTGTTACAAATAAAGTATTTTTTAGAGTACAAACCTTTTCTTGGATATTTGCTAATTATTTTTTGAGATTACTATAATTATGTAGGATATCAATACATTTACAGCAATTAAAAGCCTGCTATTTTTACTTCCATGACAGAAAGCAAACCGCTTTTAAAGGTTTTAATCCAAAAAAATAATAATTTTAATACAAAAAAACAACATAATTTTTTAACATTAATCTTGAACTGTTTACAGATTTACCAAGTTTACAAATTCCGCTTTCTAAATAGGGATTAGGCATGGCGCCAGGTACAACTTGCTTTTAAAGGGGATGAGAGCTGAGACTCTCCTTGGTTTATTGCACGTTATGCCCAAAACACTCCCATTACTCATTAAAAGAATAGGAACAACCCATTTAGGCCGTGCACTTGGCGCATAAACTATGTTTCCAGTAGTTCAATTAGCAAAAGTGACTGTGTGCCATGCGCTTTAGACAATGCACTTAGATTGTTAAAATAGTCAGTTTGTGAAATTCATTGCAGATTCAATTCTGTATATTGTGCACATACAGGACAGACACTGAAGATCAGGAAAGTCTGACCTGCCAGTGGTTGAAGAAATATCTTCCCAATGGGGTGAACAAAAGAGACTCCATCTTGTCCGTCTGCTGTGATTCCATCAAAAAGTGGCGCATCTCCACCTGAGCAGAGGTGATATTAAGATTCATTTAATTGTTGTACATCCAGACTTTAATTACAGAGGCAAGAAATAAAATGGTGTGTGACTGTAACATTTATGCAAGTTTAAAAAAATATATTTTAATAGAAACTCACCTCTGTAACCTCCACCGCCCCCTCCAGCAGTGCACGCACCACCTCCTCCCCCAAATCCTCCGGATGTAGCCCATCCTAGCTTTTCCAGAGCTTGAGGACAGGATGAGCCCCCTTGCCCTCCTTCAACGACAGATCTTCCTGCCCTGGAGTCAGAAGTTGAGTCGTTCCATCCTCCTCCTCCACCTTAACACACAAAAACACAGACACATGCAGTAAACTAAGCTGCTGGCCTACACAGTATTGCACATTTCTGTCAAAACCTTTTCCTTTAGATTATTAAAAATAAATTCCTAAAAATAGTGTTCCTGGTAATTATCAAAATAATTATATGGCAATACTTATGCCAAATTCCACTTTGGGGTGCATATAATACGCCAGTCCTTCCCATTCACTTAAACGGCGCATCTTTTTTTGTGGTTTTATTTATTGGTTTCTCAATTGTTTCTGTTTTTTAAACCATTTTCGCTTGGGTTTAGGGTTAGATTTGAGATTTGCTTAAGGAGGTTATTTAATATACAGGTTTCTCCATGTTTTGTCTATATTTAATCCATGGTCGCTTGGAGTTGGGGTAAGAATTGGGGTTTGGGTTAGGATGTCATTTTTTATATAACAAAAAGTTGTTCTAACCTTAAACCCAAGCGAAAATGGTAAAAAATAGCAAAATATTAAGAAACCAATAAATAAAATGACAAAAAAGATGCACCATTTAAGTGAATGGAAAGGACTGGCGTATCATATGCACATCAAAGTGAAATTTGGCGTATGTATTGCATGATTTTCACACTTTGTGCTATTTATATGCAACTCCGTGAGACTGGGTTGGTATAATAATATAAATAATATTTAAGATATATTAATATTTAAAAATTGGTAAATAAATATAGGAGTGAAATGTGCTTGAAAAACACCTGCAGCTCCAGTTTTGCCATTGACACCTGCGGCTGCCATCTCATTCTCATACTGTTCCAGAAACATCTGCTCCAGGCTGCTTTCAGGGTCCTCCAGGTAGGCCATTCCTCCCCCTCCTGCCGCAATCAGCAAAGGGACTGCTTCCCCGTTCTCCATCTGCTCCCAGACATCCCAAAAAAAGATTTAAATCGCAGTAAACATAACACCTACTGTGCTTCCAGACCGGCCCTCGCTTCCTTCAGCATTCCAATTCGACTTTAAATGATTTCAACATGTATCAAAAATGCCTGTCTAGACAGACGCTATCAGACTGTTGTCCACATGATTCCCTTTAGGGGACTTGCAAGAGTGTTATGAATGCGTTTATAGCTATAAGACAAGAAAGGAGAAAAAAGTAAAACCTTACTCGATAAATGTAAGTAGCTCCCCCACCGCCACCTCCACCCCCTGCCACCTCCAAAGCTAAACCGTCACCGTCCAACCCATCTTCGATAATAGAAGACTCGCCCAGGCAAACGTTTTGCGTAAGGTCGTTTCTCTGAAAAATAAAAAAGAAAACATTGGAGGACATAAAAAACATAAAAATGTGGATGCACTACTTTATTGTTCAGACTCATTTCCTGTTTTGAGAAATGTTATCACTCACCCCTGGACAGGCATCTTCCCCTTGGTGACCAATTAGGATGTAGAGTATTTCTCCTGCATCCAGAGGGAAGATAGCTGAGATGATTACACCATGTGAGCGCTTGTTATGGTTCTTTGCTCCTTTGCCACCTGCGGCTCCATACGCTGAAATCCTGGAAAATGAGGATGTTGAATTAACAATTATAAGTTAATAATAGCAGTCATTCAGAAATCATTTACAGTAGTTTCAACTTTGAATAATTTACATATTTGCTCTTTATTCAAATATTTTATGCAAAAATCACACACAACACATATGCAACGTTCATAAAGACATAGTCCAAGACAATGATTACACAAAAGAGGATCAACAAATATTAATAACAAATAAAACTGTAATTAATGTATGCTTTATTACCTTTATGCCAAAATATTTTGTTTAATTAAGTTTAGTGTTTTGTCCTTTTTGTAACCTCATATTTTGATGTATTAATCTAACCTAGTTTTGCTTAAAAGCAAATATTGTATAATTTCCTCCTGGCTTCACTTTTGGCCACTATTATATATACAGCATACAATTATATGTTATGTATTGTGCAAACTCATAATTTAGATGGAAACGTATAATTTTAATAGACTGCAATATAAATTTGTACATTTTTGTAAAAACATTCTTGTAATATCATAATGGCAGTAAAAAGTTTATTACTAAATATGCTTTGTTCAATCTCTCATAAATCAATGATAAGGATTAAGCAATAAGAGGCCCTACAGTCATAAACATTAGGCATGTGAATATAATAAGCTATTACTTTAATATACTAAATACGCAATTCCAAAACTCAACACCCGGATGAGGTTAACACTAAGATCTTGTTGCATAGGAAATTTCTTAATTTTGCATAAGATAAAATTTCCTGTCACAAGGGAAATAAAATAACTTTTTTATTAATACCAGCTCAGCCAAAATAGCAAAAGAAAAGATTTTATAAAATCATTTCACCCAGGAAGAGGGACTGCCTGGGTCTGATCAATTGCTTTCCAGTCTGGCATCATACAATCATATAGTTTTATGGTATAGATTATTTATTACACGGCTTGTTGGAATGCTTGATTCTGATTGGCCAGCAAACCATTTTGTGCAAAATCATTTTGACAGGTACTGTCAGGTATCGGAACGAGGAAGAACCCAAGCGCGGACGTGGATAGACTACACAGGACTTTTATTAACAAAACAGGGTAAACAACAGGAAAACAAAACCCACGAGGGGGCAAACAAATCAGGGCAAACACAAATTAAACAGACTAAACACTATCTTTTAAACAAAACACTAGACATAAACAGGAACACAAGATATACACTGTTAAACTCGCTAGTAGACTCTTTGACGAACAAAGTAACACTGACGAACCCGCACTGGACGACAAACACAAGTTCACTTAAATAGGGAGAAAATAAATTACATACACCTGGAAATAATCACAAGTAAGGGATCGGGGAAAAACCTGGGAAATGCGTGGTCAGAATAAACCAATACTAAAAGCCTGCATCTCCCACATAAAACATTGTACTGTCAGAACCCTGCCATGATGACTAGATCTAAAAACAAACAAGGATCTGGCAGGATCCTGACAGTTACAGTTAAATATTACATATAAATATGTCTTTAAATAACATATATGATATTATATTTACAAATGATTAAACCAAATAGTGTGTTTGTGACATTTGAACGTCTTGTCTCATCTTAAAACCAAAAGTTAACGGGTTTTCCTCATGGAAGGTCTGCATTCGTTAAAAATGAAAAAGATTATATTAAAAATCAATATTTAACTCTTTCACCGCCATTGAGAAGTTATCTCGTCAATTAAGAGAAAACATTTGCATAAAAAATGTGTTCCTGATGAATTTTTATGTTAATCTGGAATACCGCGATTATCCACTAGACTTACCCAAAAACGTTATTTACTAATTTTAAACTCTGTGTATGTTTTGATAATCGTTCTAAATTTGATCTCTAACTAAATTCCTTCACAATAATGCAATTATTTCAGCTTTTTGCTAAAAATAAGCCCCTTTAGTGTGATTGTGTGTTCTTTTATTTCTGCGATAACAACCAGCTGCATATAAATTATCCCTTACCTGACATAATGTATACTTACTTACTTTTTTCTGAGTTGATTTTAATGAGCTCCCATGACAAGCCTCTATAATCACTTTAAATCTGTTCAAAGGCATCACTACACAGGGGCCAGATTAAGCAAAGTACAAGAAGAGATTTATCTGTGCCCACAGCCAGTGAGTCATCATGATGCATCCTGCTGCTTTACCGAGACGAGACAGTGAATAAAGCAAAGGAGGAGAAGGACAGTAAGAGAGAGTTACGAAAAACAAACTCTACTTTGTGTCAGGATCATGGCTCTCTTGTTCATGCTTTTTCTATCCTTTGGTCAGGATCTTGACAGACAATGTGTTTTTGGTGGAGGCATGCGGTTTTTGTTTGTTTTCAACATGCCATGTGCTCTCCTGTCTCCTTTCTCGTGTCCTGACCCCACCCCCTTGTCTCCTCATTAATTATCTTGTCATTAATTCATTGCTCTCATCTGTTACCCTCATTATTTATCCCCCATTTAATGCCCTTGTGTTTGCTGACCTGTGCTGGTTTGTTTTGTGCCTTACCTGTGTATACTCTGTAGGTTAAGTGGGTTACTGTTACTGTATGTTCCTGTCAAATTTAGTTTCAGTCCTTTCTAGTCTGTTTATCGTCATTGATATTTGTCTTGTTTCACATTCTTGTGGGTTTTTGTTTTAAATTTTTTTTATATTAAAAGTCCTTTGTCTGCGTTTGGGTCCTGTCCACAAATCCTGACAACTTTGTGCTCATATGCCAGATAAACTCTAGACACTGTTGATATTAAAACGTTAGTTCAACCAATTTTATTATGGACAGCAATGCAACTACCACTTTCAAACCCCAGAAAGGCAGTAAAATTGTTCAAATGGTCCATGTGACGACACTGGTTCAATCTTCATTTTATGAAGTGACAAGAATGTCAGTGTGCAAAAAGCACCGTCCTGCATATATGTAAAGGTCAAATGAGGCATCTATGTATTTATGTCTATGGCTGATGCACACATTTATGTGCTGCTTTTGTAAATGTGCAGTGGAGACTGACATTTTGGCACAAAAAGTATTCTTGACACTTCATGAAATGAGGGTTGAACCATGGTAGTCACATAAACTACTTTAACTATGCCTTTTCTAGACCTTAAAAGTTGCGAGTTACGTTGCTGTGTATAAGGGGTCAGAAAGGTTCACGGATTTTCACTAAAATATCTTCATTTGTGTTCTGAGGATCAATGAAGGAAAGCCATTAACACTTTAACTGGTGCAGCCCTTTTGAATGGGAGGTGGTGAAAACGTGATGTACACCTTCAAATTAATATAATTATTATTTGTTATAATTACTTATAATTCTTAGAATTTTTTTATAGCAGTTCACATTTATTTGTAATAAATAAAAAAATGCAATATATATATATGAAGAGTTTCGTTGCAAAACCAGATAACTCCGTTTTTAACATTTTTGTCAAAAAATGTTTATTATTATGTTATCATGTTATTATTTTGTTTTATGGTGCTAGCTGTATTTTTTAAGTTATGAAGGTTAAAATAAAAAAAAAACTGTTTTTGACTAAATGCAATTTGTATTGTAATGAGACAATGGTAGATTTGTGGTTACTGTGGTTTACTATAGTAAATCATTGTAAATTTAGTAAAGGATGAGCGTGGTCAACTTAACAATATTGACTGTGGCGTGAGCTATGCATATGGATCGTCTCAGCTCTTTTACTTGTCAAAAGCATGGGGGTGTGGTAATCTCAGCTCATTTTAGGTAATGAAGTAACAGGAGAAAGACAGGACCTCTTTTTTTTCTCATACAGTTTACATAAAATTAGAATATTTGTTTAAGATTTCACTTACATCATTTAAAAGTTCCAAGCATTATGTAGACATTTATCTTTTGTTTGTCTAACAAGTATTCATTAAGTTCCAGTTAATTTTTCTTAAGCATTTCTGAAAGTACTTCATTGAGGGAGAGAGAACAAAAATCATGTTTATTTTCTTAATTTTGCGAAGAGCACAAAATTCTGTTTATATTGGGAGTGGACACAAAAAATAGACACTTTAACATTTTAAGGGGGAAATATCCAGCCCAGTCTCACGAAATTTCGTTATATAGTCACGTATTTTTTTGATTCTTTTTTCATGCTATTATCACGAAATTTCGTGTTTTTTCGTGATCGTATAACGAATTCCAGTTTTCGTGTGATTATCACGTATGTGTTACTCAACTGTTTTGTCCTATTTTCTTACCATTGTCGCTTCGGTTTAGGGTTAGATTTACATAAAATGACATCCCTAACCAAACCCAACTCTAACCCTAACGCCAGGCGACATATAAAAAAATAAATCAGAAAAAAATAGTATAAACCAATATATAAAGTGACATTCTAATGCAAGCACCAAATCTAACCCTAAACCGAAGCGACAATGGTTTAAAAATAGGAAAAAGCAGTTGAGTAACCAATACGTGATAATCACACGAAAACAGGAATTCGTTATACGATCACAAAAAAAACATGATAATAGCACGAAAAAAGAATCAAAAAAATACGTGACTATATCACGAAACTTTGTGAGACTGGGTAGGAAATATCATGAAAATCTGACTTTTTCCATTTTTAAGTGCTATAATTGGGTCCCCAGTGCTTCTATTAACCTAGAAAATGGCACTGCCATTTAGTGCAAAGATCAGCTTATTTGCAATTAAAAGGTCACACCCAAAAAGGCATATTTTTGCTCACACCAACAAAGTGGCAATTTTAACATAATAAATTAAATAAATTATCCATATGGTATTTTGAGCTAAAACTTCACATAGACACCCTGGAGACACCAAAGATTAATTTACATCTTAAAAATGTGTCTTTGCGCAGTGCTTAAAAAATAAAGAGGTGGCGGTGTGATTAAACATTACACATGCAGTACCACTTCAACCTCATCCACAGATCATTTTTGTGCTGGAACCGCAGGGTTAATGTTATCTAATGATTTCAAGTTTATCTTCTTACTTGTACATTTGGGTAGCTGGCACCCTCCACATCTGAACACCCCTGAGAGGGCTTTCCTTTCCCACCACCACGCTGATGTTGGTGTTGCGGTAAGCGCTGTCACACTGGGCTTGAGTCGGTCCAAGAGGTCCACTTGCTCCACAGGAGGTAAACAACCATGTCATTAGGGACACATCTAAAAAGACATTCGTTTGTTGGTACCTTGGCACTTGGACAGATGGTGATGGCATTGCTAAAATAACTAATGGCTCTACCTAATGTTATCATATCATGAAAGCAAAACACTATACCTGATGCAAAGGGCTCCGGTAAAGGGCTGTTGTCATCTAAATCACTGTTGGAGTCCAAATAATGGTCTTTGGTTAGCTGGAGTCTTGAAGCCCTTTTTTCCAAACGGTATTTATTTACATCTGCAAAAAAGAAGTGAAGAAGTGATGCATTGTGATGTTGTATCTTATTTTAAACCAACTTTAAAAGGATTTTTTCCTATTATATGTAAAGTATGGTACAGAGACAGAAAACAGCGAAGTGCTGATTTCACAAGATAAACAGAAGTGTTGCCCAAAAGAGCACCTTAACTTAAGATCCCAGCACTGAGATAAAGCTCACATAACACATGCTGTTTCTGCATATCTCATGTTTATTTTAACATGAGCACCTATAGAGTAGTATTAAATTCTAAATATATCCAAAGAGTCTTTAGTTTAATCAGATTTATAAAAGACGAATCAGCTGTACCGATTCTTTCCGAATAAACACGAGCTCCTGGAGACGCACTGTGGGTGGAGCGAGTCACGAGCAAGCAACACACACAAAACATTATCTCACTATCTCTGGATAGCTTATAATTCACTACATATTCATGTCATTTATATTTTATACACACTTACACGCCGATTTGCAACAAAATACAAGCATTTTGATGCAGAGACTAAAAGCTTAAGTCAATAGCTCAGCAGATAACATGAGCTATTTGATGAGATAAATGATAAATGTGGAGGACAATAAAGGTGGTGAGTGAACAAAACACAATAAAGAATAGGAAATTGATGATTTATGAGGAGCGGCTGTGTTCAAGAACTTCACAAAATAACAAATTATGGGAAGTAATGTTAACAAGGACCATAAATCTCATCTCATAAATGTCATGGGAGCCTCCAATTTCAATGAACAGGCCAAACAATTCCTGTGGTCAATCGACGGGTGGAAAACGGGTGAATTTTTACTTCACTATACTTTATATAAACTTTGATTGGATATTGTAAACAAAACCAATTGTTCTTGCTAAATATTTAACAGATTTGCAACATGCTCCTTAAACTGAGCTAAACATGCAGTATTTAAATGAATATAAATATAAAGGAGCACCAGTCCCCATAGACTGAAATGTGTATGGTATGCTGCCCTCCTCACTGCTTTGCCTGGGAAAATGACACTTTTTTAATGTGTTTTGTGGGTTTGTGAAATAAAAAACCAAGAAAAAAATTAAAAGCAGTTTAGCAGAGTCTCCATCAACATTATGAGACCATTTCCCGCTAGAAACACATTAGGTGCATTTATTACAACTTTTGAATCATCTGTACGTCTAAACCTTATGTTAAGCTTTATGCTTAAAACTGTGCTATAGTCCACATGCTTTTAACAGACTGTAACAAATAGATTCAATCTGTGATTCAATGAATGAGTGCATGCACACTTATGTGTGCTTGTGAGTAAGGCAGAAAAAACGTACCTGTTTCAAAACATCCCGCACTTAATGAAATACCATCTAGTGCAATGTCAGCCTTTGAGCCAGATGTCCATGAGGTCTGCACTTTAATATAAAAACTGTAGTAAAACAAATGACATACAATATTATCTTTTAATAATAATAGATTTGTTTATGTAAATGCATTAACTATTGGAGTAAAGCATAAAAATCAACAATGTAAAATATACATCACATGGCCAAAAGTAGTCTGGCACCCATTTCTACAGTAATAACCAGGTTTATCTGTTATTATACGGCTCGTTGGAATGCTCGATTCGGATTGGCATTTCGACACTTAACAGTCTGGCCTGCACAAAATGTAGATCTGAACCCCACAGAACAGAGGGAGACCGACAACTTATTTTTGTTAATGGTTAAAAAATCATAATGGTGTGTTGATTGGGTGTCCACATTTGTCCATGTAGCGTAATTTCTTCATTTAAATTAATCTTCCATGATTCCCATCTATTCATCTCACCCATTTAAGATCTTTGTTATCTGCAGATTGACATCCTGCCAACTATCTTTCCATTTTCCAGATTTCTCCCACACAAGCGAAGGTGATGAGGTTTCATTTTCTACCACAGACACAACAACCGTTCCATTGAAGTCTCCATAAAGGTACAGGGAAAAGTGTAACTGCACAGAAAACATTAGTAAAGGAACAGATGAAATGGGAAATAAAAACAGTCAGACTTGGTGCATTGTGTAAGCTATTTGGAACTTTTGGTACATAAAAAGAGCTGTGTGATCAGTTTTTAAATATTTCTAAAGTTAAGTAAATCATTTCAGTTGAGCTTTTCTTTTAAAAGGGTAAGTACAAGAACTAATATTTGGTTTCAAGGTTTTAACTAGGGCTGTCAATCGATTAAAATATTTAATCAAGATTAATCGCATGATTGCAATGAGTTAACTCATGATTAATCGCAAATTAATCACACATTAATTTACTATAATTGAACACTTTTCAAGTTTTTAATACTCTAATCAACATGGGTGTGGACAAACTGTCACGACAGGGTAGGGAAGTAGGACGCATACGCAGAGTTCACAAAATAAATAACATTTAATGATAAAATAGGAAACCAAAAACATGAGGAGTAAAATGACGAACAGGTAGCAAACACAGGAACATCCAAAATGTGACACGGGGAACAGACAGGGTAGTAATGACAATGACAATCTACCGGCAACCGGAGTGACAGAAACAAGGCATATAAATACAAAGACAATTCAACATAAGACAGGTGTGGTGTATTGGCTTAATGAGTCAATGAGAGTCCAGGTGAGACGGATCAGTGCAATACACAAAACATGACACGGACTAGCCGTGACACAAACATAAATGCTTTATGCAAATGTATGTTTATTATTAGTGAAACCTTACTCAAAATAAAGCATAAAGAACATAGACAAATTTCAAATATAGTAGATATGCTTTTAAAGAACTTGTTTATCTATTAAACGCATGGGGAAAAGATAGAAAAACCACAGGTTCCCATTACTTCTCTTTCTTTGCACAGAGCAATTAACTTACAACAGCCTGTTTACATTTTCGACAGAACCATCTGCCATTGTTTTGTATGTGAATGTTCCTTTCAAAAGACCCTTTTTTTTCTCAATTTTTGTTTGCTGTGGTGTCATTTGTGACGTGTGTTTGGCAAATTGAGTTGAAATGAGCAAATTTATTTATATTTTGACATTCTCTATTAAAAAACTTCTGACAAATCTGACAAAACATGACAGAACTACACCTGTTTGAAGTTGAGTCAGCAAAGTTAATTTTGAGAAAAATCCAAGATTTTTTTAAGGTTCAAAAACAAAATTACAAAATTTATAACTTATTTATTAATATTTGTTAAACTTTTTTCTTTCTTTTATTGTTTGATTGACATTGAGACAGGCAGACTGTTTTTCCCCAACAGTTCACTTAAGACATAACAGATTATATCTGCATGAATTCTGTTAACTCATTCGCCGCCAACATTTTTTGTGATTTTCACAAAAGTTTCATAAAATGCCTTCTAGGAAAATTTTCTTCAAAAAATATATAAACATACAAATATATCAAATGAAAGAACAGACCATCTGCTTTCAAACAAACAAACAAACAAAACAGGAAAAACTTTCATCCTATCTATATTTTTTCTCTGCTTATAAACTATAAAATATGAAAAAATATATATAAAATATAGGTATTTGTCTTTAAAAATAATTGCATTTTTGTGAAGGAATTTTGTCAGAGATCAGATTCAGAAGAATTATCAAAACATACACAGAGTTAAAAATTTGTAAATAACGTTTTGGCTTCAGTTTTTTCATAAATTGGTTAAGTGCGCTATCTAGTGAATAGTCGTGGTATTACAGATTAACATGGAAAATCTTCTGAGACACTTATATTTTATGCAAATGTTTCTCTTAATTGATGAGATAACTCGTCAATGGCGGGGAAAGAGTTAATAACTCAATCAGGTGCCTCTTAGAAATCGTACAAAAATTTTTTGAAGCTCAACAACTATTTAGAGCATTGGGAACGCTAGACGAGGGCTTAATGTTCTTTTTTTCAAAAAACCTCCAACTCATTTAGACAGCACAAGTCATTTACTGTCTAACTGTCAACTATGGGTTATACCAAGGGTCAAACAGAAATTGCACATTGCGTTAATCGCATGTTAATAAAATTTGTGGCGTTAAAATGAATTTGCGTTAACGTGTTATACATTTTGACATCCCTAATTAACATAAATCATTATTTAACTAGTCAGCTATATGGTTTGGGCTAGAGCATCTGTAAACTCTGCTGACAGTTCAATTTCTCAATGAATGACCTAGTTTTTTTATATCCAATTTAAGCACAGTGGAAACACAAGCCACACCCACTATTTTCCTTGCATTATATTCTGTTTCACTCGGAAATGCGTCACAACACGGAGAGCAACTTCTGGTTCACAGGGACTTTAAAGGTTCTTTAACTATAGTATCGTGAAGCATCATTATTTTTAAGAGTGCATGCTTTTTACTATTCCCCATTAAGAGTTCTTACATAACTTTGAAAACATAAACTTTTACCTGACATCCATGATTGGATATAGTTGAGGGAAAAGCAGGGCTTTGAAGGATCACGTCACTTTCATCACCGTGACCTTTGACCTTGAGGAAAAGAAAATGCCCTGAGGCGAGAAAACATCAGTACTCCACAGAGCGCTCAGATATTGCACTGCTTACAAATGAAAAACGTAAGAGAGACTATTGAAAATCTCCAAAATGGGTTTTATAGCATTGCAACCCTCAGATACAACACAGACAATTCTTTAGAGATGTACACAGTGTTTCACAAATAACTAATACCAGCTGTTTTCTTTTTAAAACAGACATTTAGCTTTTTCAACCTGGAAGATTTGAAATTGAATAAGTCGTAACCCATAAACTGAACAATTTTGTTACAGATGTGAAATTTCGTTTGGCAAAACATTATATCACAATGCTACATAATAACACTAAAGCCTTTAAATCAGCACAGACTTCTCTCAAGGATATCATTTCTATCATGTTACAATCCCAGATGCCAAGCACGTCACAAAATTACTTTCTCCAATGTAGCATTAGGAAGAAAAGTCTCTCTGGTCGCATTCATAACTAAAATCACATATTTTCAATTTATGGGTCTTTAGAGAAATGCATACATGCGAATGAGAAAACTTTTGACATGACTCATCCTGTAGTCTTATTTGGCGAAATGAATACACTGAACCCGATATGTGTGAGACAGGTGATTCTTTCTCCAATGATTCTTTCTATAGACCAATGATTCTTTATATATGATAATTTACTCACCACCATGTCATCCAAAATGTTGATGTCTTTCTTTGTTCAGTCGAGAAGAAATTATGTTTTTTGAGGAAAACATTCCAGGATTTTTCTCATTTTAATGGACTTTAATGGACCCCAACACTTAACACTTAATTCAACACTCAACAGTTTCTTCAACAGAGTTTCAAAGGACTCTAAACGATCCCAAACGAGGCATAAGGGTCTTATCTAGCGAAATGATTGTCATTTTTTACAAGAAAAAAAAAAATGCACTTTTAAACCACAACTTCTCATCTATCTCCGGTCCTGTGATGCACCAGCGCGACCTCGCACAATACGTCATCACGTCATGAGGTCACGGATGATGCGTCCAAAACTACGCCCCAGTGTTTACAAGTGTGGAGAAAGAGTACCGTTCCGACATTGTTGTATGTTGAATGATACTAATTAATGTCTTTATGTCAATTTATTGTTTAAAATGGTCCACAAATGAGCGTTTACACGTGACCTTTCCACGTCATTACGCAATTACGTGAGGTCGCGCTGGTGCATCACAGGATCGGAGATAGACGAGAAGTTGTGGTTTAAAAGTGCATATTTTTAATTTTTCTTGTAAAAAATGACAATCATTTTGCTAGATAAGACCTTTATGCCTCGTTTGGGATCGTTTAGAGTCCTTTGAAACTCCGTTGAAAAAACTTTTATGTGTTGTGTTGAGTTAAGTGTTGGGGTCCATCAAAGTCCATTAAAATGCGAAAAATCCTGGAATGTTTTTTCTCAAAAAACAAAACAAAACATAATTTCTTCTCGACTGAACAAAGAAAGACATCAACATTTTGGATGACATGGTGGTGAGTAAATTATCTGGATTTTTTTTAAGAAAATGAACTAATCCTTTAATGTTATATAATATTATATATAATATAATATTAATGAAGCTGTTTCACATTTACCTTTAGTGTTTTGAAGCATTGTGCCCAGTAGATCACTGTTTTCAGATAGCTGTTCTCCGCTAACTCGTTTCCATGTGGACTGGGAATTAGACGCAGACCATCCACAAGTGCCAGATTCAAAAGAACAATATGAGCCAAAAGGTAAAGCATCTGCAAATACATCCCACAAGGTTATTAGAGAAGCTACAATTAATAATGTACACTAACCAAAAATCTCAACTATTCTTTCATGTTGTTACAGCTTTATTTGATGTTTTTTGAACATTAAACATTTTTGAACATTGTTTCTTACTGCAGTTTGGCAGAGAATCAAGTTCGACCAGAACAAATCTACTATAACATGTAGAGACAACCAAGACAACACAATTTATGATCGTGTTCGAGTATCAGCATATTCCAATATCATCTGTGTCCAACAATAATATAGTTATGGTGACATGGAATAGGAACTGATATGGATTCATTTCCAGATGTTATTCGCAGGATCACAATCCACACTATACACACATTCAACAGATGTTGTTTAATTTCTCAGTGGAAATACCAATTTCTCCTGTTTAAGTGTGTGCTGCACTGTAAGGCTTTACACATAATTTAACTGAAGCACAAATAATTGTAGTGGTATAGTGCATTTAGTTAGTAAAATTAAAGGAAAAACGGACCTTTATGAAAAATAATGGAATTTTCCTTTAATGCACTGTTGGATGAAATGGACAAAATATGTACCCCAGCTATCACTACAGATATGTAAATGGATATCAAACAACTTTGCCCTGACAAGCCAGATATAAAAGTTTTATAACAGCCAACAACCAATGGTAAGTTGTTTAATAAGGCATTTAAGGACAGTGGGATGACATAATCTGGTTGTACAAAACGTAATAAAGCGTTTTATCGACAAGACGATAAAGGTATCTCAGGAGTCAAACATTGGATTCAATGCCTTCCTGCCTTGGAATGCTGTCTCCGAACTACACATTTTCAAAGCTCATTAAATATTAAAAATCTCTCAATTTACTTACTGCATATTAATCCCTCATCCTCCCCAAGTGGGCAGTCAATATGAAAATCACACACTCTTTGTTGCTCAATGCAGCTTCCGCTATTGCAGTGAAAAGATGAAGGATTCTCACAGTCTAGATTCAACCGTAAATCATCATCACCTGCGATAAACACAGAAGAACATAAAGATTTAGTTTAAGCTTTCGACAGTCATATTTGCAACGTCTCCAGGCAGCTATTAGAGCCAAAGAAGACCAAATCTATTTGAATAAGAGAGATAAAATATAACACAAACATTTTTCCAACCAACAATTCAAGATGACATCAACTACATCACAAAGGTTGCTTCTTAACTTTTTCCCCACAAGGACTTTTGTTAGAGATCAGATTCAGAGTGATTATTAAAACATACAGAGAGTTTTTACAGTTTTAGGTCAGTGGATACTTTAGTGTTTTGTAAATTGGGTAAGAGCGCCACCTAGTGGATAATAGCAGAAATATGGATTGCCTTAAAAACTCATCAATTGCAAGTAAATAGTTAACTTCAAATTGCCCTAAAAAACATTTCTGGATTGTTCAAGCTTATGAGTTTGGCAAGTGATTGACCCTCAGTCGATGATCGGCTCTTTTACTTGAACTTATTGAGCATAACACTTTTACCCGTTCACAAAAAACTTCAGCATTTTATCAATATCTATAGTCTTTGACCAAACACTACAGCCAAGTTTAATGGTTTGCATAACAGAAGGGTGGCACAGTGGCTCCGTGGGTAGCACTGTTGCCTCACAGTAAGACCCTGGTTTGAACGCCGGCTAGGAGAGGTGGTCCCTGTGTCAGCGTGGGTTTACTCTGTGTACTCCGGTTTCCTCCCACAGGCCAAAAACGTGCATGTTAAGTGAATTGCGAATTACGGATCGACCAATATGGATTTTTTTTTTAGTGCCGATGCCAATTTTTGTTTTAATCAGCCTTAGCCGATGACCGATACAGGATGCCAATTTTCTTGAGCCGATATTTGGAGCCGATACTGCTTTTGCTCACTCAATTTACATCATAAAAATTACACAATGATGATGCCAAATGTTAAAAGTCTTAATTTTAAAAAAAAGTAACATTTATTAAACTTAAAAAACCTGTATTTAACAAATATTAAAATTGCGCTCTTCACAATGAGGAGGAACTATCAGCAAAAGATATTGATATTCTAGATTTCTTTACTACTACAAATATATATAGAGATGAGAAATAAAAACCCGCTTTGTCCAGCTATGATCAGCTGTAAAACCGAGCTTTCGATGTTGTCATGGAAACGTCGCTTGTGGCTTCCAGCACTCTGTCTGTAAATAATGCCGGAAAAAACTATCGGCAAACAGCAGCCACGTATCGGCCGATGCTGATACACATAAAACTCGCAAAAATAGGCCCGATATATTGGCCGGCCGATATATCGGTCTTTCACTATATTGCCCTCCCCTAACGTGTGTGCAGTTTAAGTAGAGCATGGGATTAACCAGTTCTTGGCATGAATATAGCCGAAAACAAATTAAGAATAAATAAATAAACAAAACATTGAAATGTCTCTGATAAAAAACTTGTGTTGATTCAAGGAAAGATAATACGCACCCATCACACAGTCAATCAGCTCCAGCGAATCAATCGCAAGAAAACCGACCTCATGACTTCTACAGGATGAGTACTGCACTGTCACCCGGAAGGGTTCATCTGACTGACCAATCAGAGCCTCCAGCACATCCCACTGTGCCCTTGACCGCAATGAAAAGTATTATACATCAAGTATATACATTCCTGTATATACAATATAATAAAATTTATGCTCATTGATGGTCACCTTTAACTTCTTATTTTATTAAAAAGTAAAAACTGTTTTTTTCCATGGAATATGAGTGGTTAAAATGTTGAAGAGTGATATTCCTGTATCGCAATTGGTAGAGCATTTCATTGGTTTCACATACTAATGAAATGTATACTTCTAATGCACACAAAATGCATAAATATAATGTACATGAAGAATGTAGTGTCACCCACACTTCAGTATCCTATTCAAGGTCACAACCATATAGAGTTTGAGGTTAGCTGAATGACTTTTAGCTTTATTAGATAGGCCTATATAGACGCTTGGTAGAGTGGAAAGAGCTAATGCAAGCTCAACTAAAGTCTCTGAGTTTGGCTTGAAAACGACATTATAAATGTATGAGTGATTTGTATAATACACCGCACTATATGGCGTAACCTCAGATTTATTAGGCCGAGAGCCATGCGGCCAAATCCAGAGAGTAAAAGTGTATTAGCTTCATCATGATTCTGCTGGCCCGTTCCAAATTACATTGCATCACAATCTATTTCAAGCTCGCTGTCAGGACCAATTATGCCCAAATGAGTATCAGGATCTACTTTTAGAAACAAAATGCTTTCATCCATCTTGTCCCGTGATGTGCCCAGCATAAGAAAATCGATACCAATGACATCTCCATAACAAAAGTCTTTCGGTTGCTCTTCTGCGTGTAAGTAAAGCATTATTTACAGAAGCGTCTCTGCAATACATCAATATGACGTGTCAACCAGATTTGTTGCAATGTCGCCAATCTACGGCAATACTGGTGGTTTTTTTATATGAATACGTATAAAACATTTTCACTTGTACATTAAGGAGTATACTGTAGTATGCTGCTGGCTTAACAAAGATTTAGTCTAATAGCATTATTCCACTGCGTGGTATGCTTGGCACGGCTCGCTTTACTTTGGATCAGTTTGCTGTTTTAGTACCACTTCAAAGTGGGTGGGATTATAGGTTTTTCATTATAGTTGCGTTGCCTCTACTGCCTCGCACTGTTACATCTCACTTGGAACCCAACCAAGGGGGTACCAAAAAAAGTACCTGGTACTACAGTAGGTAAGCTACTGTACTGTACACAGTGGAAAACCCCCAAAAGTGAGCTGTACCAGACCGTATTAGGTAGTGTAAAAAATTGAAGATGTCACAAGTTTGAGGCAATCACTAAATTCACATTTGAATTTTTAAGAATTTAGACAATGTGCCCACCTGCCACTTCCTTGTTCCTTGAGCGTAACAGCTACCGGTGTTATGTCAGAAGAGTCTGCATGTTTCACGAAGACGGAGAGATTTCCTCTGTGTGGTTCTGGTTGATAGCGAGCGAGTCGAAGGCGACACGTTGGCCCACTGGTTTGCACTACAGGACTGGTGATGTGGAAAATACATCTACCAACATGAGTTGAGCTGGGCTTTAGTAACAGATAATGACCTGTTTCAAAAAAAAAATCTCTGAAACATAAAACTGATGATGATTATATGCTTACATTTGAACAAATATATTACCACCATAACAATGGAAGTAAAAAGCTGAAATGAAAAATCATTAGGATTTTCTGAAAATCGCCTTCAATGTTGTCCAAATTAAGTTCTTAGCAACACATTTTACTAATGATAAATAAATATTTGATATATTTATGGTAGGAAATGTACAAAAAATCTTCATGGAACATGACCTTAAATTAAAATCTTAATGATTTTTGACATTTTAACTCTTTCCCTGCCAGCATTTTTTATGATTTTCACAAAATTTGAATGCCTTCCAGAAAATGCTCCTTTTTAAATATATAAACATACAATATAAGAAATAAAAGAACAGACCCTCTGCTTTCAAACAAAAAAATCCGTTTCATCCTACCTTCACGTGTTCTGTTTTTATCATCTCTCAAATATGGGTAGGTTTCATCAAAAACACCAAATTTTGAGCAAAAAGCTGAGATAATTCCATTTTTGTGAAGGACTTTTGATAGAGATCAGATGCAGAACGGACCTTTAAACATACACGGATATACAGCTGTTTGCCCTAGGGCAATACTTCTGGGTTTTATAAGTTGCAGATAATAGCGGTATTGCAGAAATTGAAATAACTCGTCAATGGCGGGGAGTTAATAAATTATAATTTTGACGCACACAATGTATTGTTGGCTATTGCTACAAATAAAGATTTTGGTTCAAAACACGATAAACGTCATTTTTTAAAATATGTAGTTTAGAATCTGGTCAGTATTAAAATGTAAAATTCTTAATTTTACGCAAAATCCAATATCCGCCATGTTATTCTGTCATCTTTTCTCCTTTTTTTCCCAAACCGCGATAAACGCCAGTCCTCCTTCTCTGCAGAATGCAATAAATCCCTCAACAAATAACAACGCACACATGCATTGTAAACAACAATTCAACAATGGTTGAATAAACACGTAATCCAATTTTTCCTTATCTGCTTCGTGATCAACAAACAAACAAAAACAAAATAATACTTTTGATGGCATTGATAAACCTGTGGTGGTTTTCTGTGACAAGAAAGAAACGTAAGCCATCTAAAAATTTACATGAAAAGCATTGTTGCTTGTTCTCCCGACAGCATCAAGCTTCTGTCATGCTAACACATTGACCCCAGTGGATCTTATGAAAAACTTTTCATTATTTTACTCAAAGTCAAGGAAAATCGAGCAGAACCAAAACAAGTAAACAAGTAAGTGTTTTAATTAATGCCATTAATGTTTATTTTTTTTATCAGTGTATACCACTAGTTAAGTAAATGAATAAAATATGGCAAAGATGAATGCACATTTATATATTGATTCAATAGATTTATAACATTTTGGAAAAAAACTTGCCATGGATTCATTGCATTTTGCGGAAAAAATGATTCATTTTTATAATAAATCTTTAAAAATCAAATTATGTATTTGATTTTTTTTATGTTATTATAACCTAAAGATGCTATGTGAAAGTTTGTAACAAAAAATATTGGTTTTCATCTTGTCACTTTTTTGGTATAGAAAACACATTTTTATCGAAATTAGTCAAAATGGATTTATTGCGTTTTGGAACCAAACTCTTCATGTGGTCCAGGGGTCACACATATAAGATTTCTAATATGTTTTTTTCCACTGAATGAAATGAGTGTTACAGCAAAAAAGGTATCAAAGAAAAGTTATTATTTCTACCTTCAGATTTTCCAGTAGAATAATCTTTGACTGGTTGAACACCCCATCTATTGGCTCTGTGTTGTTGTGGTGATGTGACTAACCAGTCCTCTCCTGTGCTGTGATTGGATAAGGTCCAAGAACATGAAGATTCAAAATCACAGTAGGAAACTGTAGATAGATAAAGCAACAGTATCTAAGAGGGTTAAATGTGACTCAACATGCAAAGATTATAAAAATGACCTATACTTAAATCTGTATGAAATTATCTTATTAGAAATATGTAACAATGCCTGTTATAAATGAGTTATAATAACACAAATTTCGGCAAACACACAAAATAAGCATTATTTAGAGAAAAATAAATATATTGAATCAAACTGAGGAAAGACCAAAACACAAACATTTGGAAACATGGATGGTAAGTGTATAAGCCACAATGTTTATAATATTTAAGAATATTTTGTTTATTTTGTAATCTTGGTTTTGATGTATTGTTTCTAAACAATGTGTTTAACAGTAGGTGTTCAAAAACAAGCCATTATTTCTTGAGTAATGCAATTGAAGAAAAGAAATGGCTAAAAACTGACCTTTCAAATGATCTGTCAACAATTATATTTAACAAATGGGTGTAAAAGAGACCTTGTTTGTAAACAGAATCTGGAAAGAATTGGGTTCCTGGAAAGAAAATGTAATTAAACCATGATTTTCTCCTTCTCCACCATCTGCCTTTTCCTCTAATGATTTCAAAAATGCAAAACATTAAAATGAACAAATAATCAATAAAAGGTTATGTCAGTTTGGGCAGAAGAGAGAAATCCTGAGGGCTTTCTGTTTGTAATCAGGCACTTCAGTAGAAAGACACAAAGCAAGTTGTCTTTGGAATTATTAAGCTATTGATCAACAGAGACCGCAAAACAGGGAAACCACAAAACCCCTGTGGGATTTAGCACACATTTGAAGTGAAAAAGTTTGTTCTTGGTTCAATGTGGTAACTGAAATAATAAGGAAATAAATGTAGGAGAAAAAACAACCAGCCTAAAAAAACAACCTGAATGATTTATTCACAAATCAGATTGATCCTTTTTGAGCCCACTCAATGATCTAGCCATGGTTATCAGCGAAAAATTACATAAATGTGGTTGTTCCTCAAGCAGAGAGCACAAATATAAAGCACATGAGTTATGTAAACCATTTTATGCTTTTTATTATTTTGAATTTATACTGCTCCTGTCTTTGTAAAATATGAAATATAAAAAATGTAATATTTAAAAAATAGTCATATGGGTTTGGAATAAAATAATAAAACAAAAACATTTTAGGCTGAACTGCACCTTTGAAGCCACAATTCGTACCAAAACAATGAGGTGAATGAGACGCATGCTGCATACAAAATCACCTAGTTCCATACTATATATATATTAGGTGAAATATCAGTATGCAAGGTGAGTAGTCGTATTCAAATTTAGAGTATTCAAAAAACACAACCCGGATGACCTAAAACTTCCAGTTAGATTTTTAACTGGATTTTAAACTCATTCCCCGCCAGCCTATTAAAAAAGTTGCCCGCCAAATATATTTCATATATTTGTAAACATACAAATATATAAAATATAAAAACAGACCCTCTGCTTTCAAACAAATAAATAAATAAACAATCAAACAAACAAAACAAATGTTTTGAGCAAAAAGCTGAAATAATTGCATTTTTGTAATGGACTTTTGTTAGACATCAGATTCAGAACGATGAATACACAGAGTAATGCTGCGTTCAGACCAGCCACGGTAGATGCATCAAGCGCAAGTGATTTCAATGCTAAGTCAATGTAAAGACGCGTTAATGCGTGTCTGGAGCTCGCGAATGAGACGTTTGCGCAAATGGCGCAAACTGGGCGTTGCCGCGGCAAACGCGCAAGTTTCAAAATTTGAACTTTGGCGGAAAAACGTGCCGCGTTAACCAATCAGGAGCTTGCTCTAGGAAGCAAGCGGAGTCGCAGAAGCCCCTCCCATGAAGCAAATTTTCGGTGTGAATGTCTCGATGACTAGAATTTCACTCGCGAATGAAGCGAGTAAACTGAAAAGTCAAAGTGGCAAACTAGACGCGGTAGACGTGAATTTGACGCCTCAAATGCGGCTGGTGTAAACCCACGGTAAGTGTTGCATGCCGTTATGCGGAGCATCCCCCGCCAGAAAAAGACATTTATGCCTATGCCGTAAGCGCAAGCCGTGGAGCCACCAAATAAAAAAGTTAATAAAATACAAATACATGAAATCTATGAACCGGCCGGCTCTTTAAGTGATTTTGGTACCAAGAAAATTATTCCTTGTACTCGTAAAACAACACATACGTAAATCATGGTCATAGTTTTTATACTACGTCAAAGGACATACAGGTCACACGGCGATGGAAACATAGTGCATGCAGAATGTCCGAAATGTCTTCATACTGCAACCACACATACTATACATAACGTACTGTTTTAACGAAACGACATCATCTAATTCAGAACATACTGTCACAGTACACGATTTTGGCACAGCTGCAGTCTTCATATTCTTTATTAGTAGGAGTAACTTCATAAGAAAAGTAAATGTCAACAGTACAGACTGGTTGTCTCCTCGTGACTGTATCGTGGCAGTTCATCACATCCTAATGAGAATCAGTTGAGGTAATAAACTAATGTTCAGTGTCTTACGTTCACTGTCTTCTTTTGAACTGGAGTCCGGAGTGTCTGTATGTGCTGGTGGATGTTCCAACATTCGTTCCAACAGAGCACAACTGCTGCTGATCACTGATAAAAAAGCAAGAACACGTTGCATCAGTACAAAGGTCAGGCATGCTGTCAAAAACAGTAAAGCAAGTCCTTGTTCTCAAGCGAAAGAATTTAATAAATAATAAGACCGTCAATTTGAATGACAAAAGCTGCTAAAGAAGCCTTCATTTGAAAAGAGCATTCAAGTCCACAAAAATGGCTTGTTTTGATCTGTCATCACTGTTAATAACAAAAACCCTAAAAGGTTTACATAATACCATATTGTAAGTACAGTACTGTAGATGTATTTTATTCAGAACAGCTGGATGCAGTGTGGGTTTTAATTTCGTTCCATACCTTTCTATTTATCAGCTAAACTTTAGTGTCAGATTATCAGTACACATATTACACCATGTTGGCGCTTTTCCATTGCATAGTACCCCACGGTTTGGTTTGGGTCAGGTCGGGTCACCTCACCTCACTTTGGCATGGTTAGCTTTTCCATCGAGTTTAGTAACACTTTACCGTGGGAGGGATTATAGGCATGTCGTTATATTTGCGCTGCCTACTGCTGTGACATCATACAAGTGAGATTGTCGTCGTACATCCCCATACATTCATTTATTTCTCAGTCCATCACAAAATCAAAATTAGCCACCACAAATAGATGTTTGCACATTTGCACTCCGCTGAGCCTCATTTAAGTTGCATTTAAGCATATATGCAGACATGCTCGTCACGAATGTGCCGCCACAAACTGCCATCTGGAAAAAAACTGGTATGGTGTTGCTGATTCTCAACCTGTGGATGTTTTTTATCGCTAAAAGGGAGTTTGGGAACTTACAGCAGAGCACAGATTACAACATGTTTGTTCGAGACAGCGCAAGCTAGCACGAAGGTAAAGCTAATCTTTTACATTATAGCGATGATGCTGGTAGTGACGAGTCTCTCAGACCAATCAGTGATCTACAGTGTTTTGGCGTCAAGTTTTGGTATCAGCTCAGATCGCTTGGAACCCCAAGCGAGGTGATATGAAAAAAGTATTGTGTACTTAGTATTGCACCCAATGGAAAACTGTGGGGTACTATGCAATGGAAAAGCGCCAGACTGTACTATGACAAAAGCAGCACTGATATGTACATGCTTTGCCAATTATGACCCACATTTAAGGTCTTACATAATGTCCGCAGTACACTTTTGCTGTTATTTCCTGGCCGTATACCAGACACTCTATTTGATGAAACATCAAAAACTATGATACTTTGAATACCCCAGCCATTCCCCACTAGAGTTTCCTAAAAATGTATTTCAGAAGGTGCCAAATGCTATAACAGAACATTCATAACAAATTCACTATTTCGAAAAGTCAGAGCCTCTTTTAAAAAGAGGTATGCAACTCAACAGTTTGTCATTTAAACTTTAGAAACGCACGTAACATCTGAATCCAACTAGAATGAGAACCGCAATTCAAATACTGTAAACATGTTTTTAAAGGTTTTCAAATGTCCACCCAATGAAATCATTTACGATGCGTCCAAAAACAAATACCATGACAAATCGAGTCATGGTACAAATTTGGCACACAATCAAAACACTGCACAAAGAGAAACGCATGCCAAATAAAACACAAAACTTTATTATCGATGACATGCGTGCATAATGGTTAGTTTTGGTTTGGGTCAGGGCTGTTACAGTATGTCAATATACTGTAGGGATCACACAATGATTTTCTTTTCAGTTGGAGTTTGAATGCATTGCCTTTATTATCTTAAGCCTCAAAATAAACTGGCTAGAAAAATGCTATGAAAAATGCAAATTAAGGAACAAAAGTGACTGCCTTGGGGTGCAGCGTGTATTCAAAAGGTCATAGCCCAGAGGGAAAATGTCATGTGACAAAGATCGTGACCTATGACTAAATATATTAATAGTTTCCAATTTCCAACAAAAAGAAGTTTTAAATGTTCCAACACAATGGGGAATTTATGGAAAAGTTATCAAGTTAGTTAGACTTATTGTTTTAGAAGTTTTAATGTCCCTCCATATTTATTTTCAGTCTATTTTATTAAGATACATAAAAAAATAAATGTTTTCTTTAGGCATCGTCTGTGTTTAGTGTGACCTCTCTTGGCACTAAACACATCTTGAGCGTTTTTGAGCAGAATGATGTAAAAAGACTCATTTCTGTAAAATTATAAATTAGGAATGAATTTGATTAAAGGAACAGTATGTAGGATTGTGGCTAAAACTGGTATTGCAATAACAAAACTTGTGGCTAAAACTGGTACTGCAATCAACCAACTAGTGGCCAATACACAAAATGACAACATAAACATCAGTTGAGGGCTGCAACTCCACTTTTTAAATGACAATATCCTGGCCAGACCACTGTTGTCAGTGATATAAGTATTTGAAATGAAAATGATTTCTAAATGTCTTGTGACATATCAGGACCATTTTATGATTAATTGATATAAATTTCTTACATACTGTTCCTTTAAGGTTTAAGAGATCCTACAGTTTCCTGTTATTGCTCAAGTGGAAGGGGAGTTTATATACATTTATACATTTTTATATAGTTTTTAATACTATACACATTTCCTGTATTTTTTGGATCTATTCTATTAAAGAGACTGAGAAACAATTATAGATGATCACTAAAACATTGCAAAACAACAATTATGGCATGGTTTTGCACAGTATATTTACAATGTATACATGGTTTAACAGTACATACTGTTTAAAGTTAAAGGAACAGTATGTAAGAAATTTATATCAATTAATCATAAAATGGCCCTGATATGTCACTAGACATTTAGAAATCATTTCATTTCAAATACTTATATTACTGAAAACAATGGTCTGGCCATGCTATTGTCATTTAAAAAGTGGAGTTGCAGCCCTCAACTGATGTTTATGTTGTCATTTTGTGTATTGGCCACTAGTTGGGTGATTGCAGTACCAGTTTTAGCCACAAGTTTTGTTATTGCAATTCCAGTTTTGGCCACAATCCTACATACTGTTCCTTTAAGGAATTGCCTAAAATAAAGAGGTTTTGCTATTGTAAAACTAATGCACATTGTTTAAGCTTTAAGGTATTAGTGTTTCAGAAATTAATGATAGTCAGTTCCTGTCTAAGATGCGGTTTTTGGCCAGAATAGGCTTTAATTATGGACAATTTATGCTGATGCTTCTTATGCTGCATTTTTGTAAGAAGCCAACAAAGCATTTTGGTTTGCAAACCAATACCAGAGATAGAAGCTATATTTTTAATCTTTGATCAAAGACATCTTTTGCACAAGACATGTGCCAGGTTTGGATCTGACTAATAAAGATCTCTAGAAAAGTAGAAAATCCATCTGATGTGGTCTGTCTCCGCATATTTTTCAATACCAATAAAGAACAAACTATTTTATGTGCATGTATCACAGTCCTCTGATTTGTGTCCAAGTGGTGAAACGTGACATCTGGCTTACCTGTTTCACCCAGTTTAGGCCAATACAGAAACATTTGACAGCTGACCTTCATTAACCGCACTGCCTTGGTGAACAGTTGAGTGCTGTCTCTCCTAACTAACATGACACCCAGCACAGCACAGCATGTCCGACGGATTCATCAGCGGAGACAGAGCCCTAGACTGCAGAAGACTGATCCAATTCCTTGTTTTTATGTGATGTCACGCACTTAGGGTAACGTCTGGCTGGCGAGCAAGAGATCACTATCTGCCATTGTGAGTGATTTCTTTTGTTTAGCCTAAATAGTGAATAGTTTTAGTTTAATAAAATGCACTGACGACAAGGAGACATGCCTGGGCTATGCCTCAGAATGAGGTCAGCGAAGAAAACCCAGAAAGTAGGAATTAGTTCATTTTGTGCCATAGACGTACAACATCTGCCTCTGTCCCAATGAGGGGAAACAATGACAGCAATCAATATACACTAATATTTACTGTGACCACTTCATCCAACTAATGTAACTTCACGTAAACACTAGATATATTTATCATTATATTTTAAGCCATAAAGCTTTATCTTTGCATAATTTTCTTAAGCTTGATAATTAAAACCTTAAAACTTGTGTTCAGATTTAACTTTTTTGTTTTTCATGAATGCGATTTAATATATTATAATACAATGCAATATGATATAATATTAATAGTAATATGTTTCTGGCGTCAGTATAAGGTGAGGAATATTTCATGAAATACCAAAGTGGAGGTCTGGGATGAATCTGGTGGTTTTAGTGACTATTAAATATGTTATGGGGTGCCGTGTATACATCGCAAGTGCCCAAAACTTGTAGTTTTTGTTTATATCAAAATTTTTGTCTTCTGTTGAGAGGTGTTTTAAATATTCATGGCTTTAAACAGACAGAAAATTGACCGTCTTTCTATGGAGAGCCCAATTTGAACTTCCGCTTTTGCCCGCCAACCTCCCTGGTGGGTCATGTGACTGAAAACTATTGATTTTCCCTTTCTTGGAGTGGAAACTATCAACTCTTAATGCTCTCTATAGCTGATAGGCACATGGACAATACTTACAACTAGGTTTCCTAATGCTTTAGATAAGCAGAGATATATTTTATATTATTCACTTGCACATTGAGAGTGAGGTGACAAGTGTTGCCAGATTGATTTATTTTGTTTACTTTCAAATGTTTCATGTGAAAATTATGAGACTTGAAACGCTAGTTTTTATCAACAACAAGTGTACATAATTACATATAGACTTAACATTCATTTGGAAACTGCTATTGTATGAAAGTAAATTTTACGCCATACGCCACAACTTATTTAAACAAGTGGACAGGGCTGACAGCAGGTGTAAATGAAATCTTTTGTGACTGGATCACACAAACCACATTCTGAGATAATGGACAAAAATTATCTTATCAATAAACTGCACTAAAACAGCTCAGGTAATACAAGCTTGCATTATATTGTAGATAACATGCATTGATGCAGCAAGCAATTTTTCATTTAAAAGGCATCTAATAGCCATCCAAACACAGTAAAATTGTTAAGGACAATAAAGACAATCTAACCACTGCCCAAAAACAACTTATATAAAGTAAAAAAAAATAAATGAAACCAAACATCTTGTAATCACTGTTGACTTTGTCCACTAAATAACAGGTATTTAACAAGCAACAACAATCCTGGACAGTTCCTCTACCACAAATACCACATGGCATGACATTTGCTCCGATATATTGAAACACTGTGGAATTTTCCCTTTTTTTTCCAAGAAATTGTGCCGTTTTGTGGTAAAATGTATAAGCAAATGCAGCTTGATAGCCAAACGACACAACAACTGGTTTTCTTTCTTTCATTGGAAAGTTCCATTTATTCTGTATCAGATAATTGACTCTTAGGCATAAACAATAAATTATTTATTTAAATGCTGTTGTTCATTAATTCATTTTTGAGTAATTTATATTTTGCTTTTGATATTTTTCCTTGTTTTGTTAACTCTTAATAAAATAAACTGCATTGTTTTGTGCATTCCAAGCTCCACACACAGTATTTATTATATTAAAGACAAGAGTGATAAATTCTGTCAAGAGGTGTTTTGTTTTACTCTAAATGTTTTAGATAACCGGTATTCAGATTTATTAGCAGATGGTAATGTTCTCTTGTATACTGCAGCGAGAATAAAAGTTTATTGCGAGTCCTGCATATAGGTTCTATACATTTGACCAGCACAGCAAGAATGGTGATTAGGTTATGAATGCTAAAGCTTGCCAAATGTTAAAAGCTATCATTAAATTCCAGCAAGAAAAACAAATTTTTCCATCGGTTAGAATTTGTAGTAATAAAATAATTTTAGGATATTTTTAAGAACATAAACCTAAGACATATTTAGAAATATTCTACATTGTGTCTTCAGTAAAGCTCCTTTGCAACAGTGTAAACTGTAAAAAGCGCCATATAAAAAAAATTGTAATAGCATCTATGCACAAAAATCAATTAGGAGCAAATTAAGTTTTCTTGGATAGTTGAATATCTCAGCAAATAATCAAAAAGATGTTTCTTTTCTGTCTAATAATTATATGGATCAGTGTCTGCTTTGATGATAAATAAAGATGCTCATATCAGGCAGCAAAAATCACAAGAGATGCATTTCTGTCCCCTTTGCTTTTAAAAGCCTATTTCATTCAGATGTTTGTCTCGTTGCCAGATCATTGCAGAAAGATTCCTCACCACATTTGACAGAAGATAAACCAAATTGTTTTACAAAAAGCTGATGCTTTTACTATACATCTTCAGTGTCAGCAAGAATGCCAATACACTCTTAAAACGAATGTGTTAAAATAGCACATCTTGTGTCTAGTTATTTATTTGAACTCAAAAACGAAATTGAATTGACACATAATAAAAACATTTGTTTATTTCGACAAGGTATTTGTTCAAGAGTTCAGTTTAGCAACTTGTCAGGCCATTAAACAAACAGAAAACTTTTCCCGTAAAGACACATGACAGAAAAACCTGTCAAGAGCCAGAGCCAGCAAGAAATTTGGTAGAGGCGCCGCGGCCACCTCCAAAAAATCTCTATGCAGGAAAACCCTGATCATAACAATATTGTTTTTAATAAATACTTACCTAAAGGGATAGTTCTCCTAAAAATTAAACTTCTGTCATCATTTACTCATGGTGTTACAAACCTGTATACATTTCTTTGTTCTGAAGAACACAAAGGGAGATATTCTTAATGGATTGTTTTGGAATGTTTTTAACCAAACAGATCAGCCACAATGATTTCCATACAGGAAAAAATTGTACTATGGAAGTCAATGTGGCCTCTGATTATATTCCTCAAAATATCTTCCTTTGTTCAGGCTACTACTATGCATTTGTTGATTATCCAATAAGAACAATATGTTATAACTATATATTAGCAAAAACAATCTTTATTTCTTTGCCATCTGTTCAATAACTGATCATATGTTTGTCAAAATCTATAGTGTAATTGTTCTATACAGCGGCAGTTCTTTCCTACACAAAAACTTTTAAGATGTTTAACTTTGCACATCCTTATCAGATTCAATGTGACTGTAGGAAAAGCACTTGACATAATAATTTAGTCATCAACTAAACCATATAGCTGATAACAATCTACACTGCCAGATGTCAAAAACATATTGACCCACAGTATCAGGTTGAACATGTCTGGGTCAAGCCAACCAAACAGATTAACTGTTCTTTTTTAATCTAAAAGATGTACTCAGCGAAGAAACACTCACAACAATTTATACTAGGGATGCACAAAATGTTTCGTCAACTGAAAATAGCAAAAACAAGTAAAAAGGCCAAATAAATTTTACCGAACAATGAGGTCTTTGATGACACAATCAAATAATATCAAGCACAGAGTGAGAGATGTGCAAATGCAGCAAACATATTTGATATTTGATGAAAGCATTTTAAAATGTCAGAGAAAGACGCAAAAACATACAGCACTACAAGTTTCCTTTATCATTTAAAATTAAGACATCCTGAACACCATGCAGCGCATGAGAAAGACACAGCGACAGCGATACTGGGTATCTGCTGAATGCACAAGCACAGAAAGCGAGAAACTTTAGCTCTTCATCTCATGTCATAGAACGACAAAATTTCATTGTTAAATAATGTGAAATAAATATAGTAAAAAGGACATTTTGAAAATTGGCAAAATAATTAGGAAAATGAAAAATAACATAAAAAATTTCAGTTGTTTGATATTCGGCCAAATTTTTCATTTGCTTCGGCCAAGAATTTTCCTTTCGTTGCATCCCTAATTTATACTATAAAGGATTAAACAAATGAGACATTCAGATGTAAAACATTTGAGGGCGTCTGATGCGTTTTCTTGTAAATTAGCCTTTTTTATCAGGCTTTTATGTTTGGGTTTAGTAATTTCACTTTAATAGTAACTGAAATGCCTTATTTTCACAAATGTCACTTTGTCTTTCGCTTCAAAACCCTCTAAGTGCACAAGCGTTTTTGGCAAAAACAGCCACTTCTTTTGAAAAGACAAAGTTAACAGTTTCAAAATCACTGAAGATGCAACAAGAAACATTGTAAATAATAAAAGTCAGAATGTAAAATGAAAAAAGCTAAACCAAAAGGGACCCAAATTTGAATGTGATCCTTGGTCTTTTCGCGCACTGTTGTTCATCCAGTTTGATTCTATGCACTTGATGTACTTTGCTAAAAAGTCAGTGGGGTTTAGCAGATTCTATAAAATAAGTATTATACGTGCTGAGAGCATTTGGTTAATATCATTATCTCATTTTTGATGGAAAGGTGGTGTTTAGCGACTTTGCATTTGAGCTCCTCAGATGATATCTCTAGACAAAATAGTTGTTAGATCACAGAACCTCACATCACAAACTACCTTTTACAGTATATCAAATCCATTCAATATTATTGTAAGTAACAGGTGTGAGAGGTTTTTACTACATAATAACATGTGGCCTTAAATAAAACATAATTTATATTTAACATCAATCTTACAGGTAGTGTCTTACATGATATCAAAGGTATCAAAACTATTTTATGGCATGAGCCAAAGATGACTGCAGCACCATGCAACTCTTGACAGCATTCAATGACCGTAAAGCACTTGATGTGTTTGCAAGTATACAGATTACTGAATTGTAAGTGACGGAAACAAAGCAACATTTCTGTGAAACGCAGTGTTCAACACTTATTGCACCTGTCTGAAGCAAACACTGTTTTTAGACATTCAGAGCTGTAATTTCTGGACGATTATGCTGCTGTCACTGCAAAGAAAGTCCAATCCAGCAAACAAGCTTTCTAAGTTCCTTCAGAAGATTCATGCTGTGCACCACTTACACAAGCACTCACTTCACACAATAAAACCTTTCTCTGATGACAGTTGATGTATGGTCATTTATCTAATTCATTGGTATTAGAAGTATGGATGGAGTGCAGTTTTCTCAGAAACCTCAAAGACATTTAACACTGTACTGTAAATATAGAATTCATCAAACACATCACAGGAAAGCTGGGTTCATTTGTCAGTGCCTGTTTTTGTAGTGCCTCATGTCAAACGGCAGCGAAAAGTTGCTGGACATTGTTTGTTCAAAATGTAAGACATTTTCTGTTTAATGTCTCTGCTGCGCAGATTGAAAAAGATCTCATACGCATTAAAAACAAATAAGCTGTATTTCTGTTTATTGTATGTTTAAACCTCTAGGATGTTGAATGCTTTGGTCTGATGGTTGAGAAATGTTCTACGAGTATGCATTATTTATCAATAAACGCATACTTGACCTGTCAAATGTCTTTAAATAACCACCACAGCAATGTCTTAAAAATGTCTGTGGTAACTTAGCCTGGGTTTCCCCATGCTGCCTTGCGTGCAAATTTATTTAAGCTGCAAGTCTAGCATGGAAACTATGGAACAATTTTCCCCCTGAAATAGGGAACCAATCACAGAACAGGGTGGGGGCAGCAAGACGATGACGATGTCTATGCGACAAACCGAAGCAGTTTTATTTATCCTACACGGCAGCAGACGCGAAGTTACTTTTCAATGCAGCCTTAGTGTTTTAAGTAGTTTTGATAGCAAGTTTATTAAAAAAAGAGCAACTTTTGGAGATAAACAATTTCATATCCAAGAAGGATGTTTGGATATGGCAAGACATGATAGCCACAGAGTTTTATAGGACCAACCTGCTAGGCATCGTCATCAACAAAGTACAATTAATTTATAAATGGTGAGTGGTATTTATTAATACCATATTGTCATTATGCATGTACTGTGGTTGTCACAGTGCCACTAAGGTGGTTTTTTAACTACTGGTTTAGATGCATAGCTTTCAGCTGTCTGCACACGTACCCAATAACAGTTGTTGATGTTTGAATTTATGTTGCTCTACATACGTCATCTGGTATAATTGAAACGATTGGCTATGAGCTACGTACAGACGCATTTGATAGACATTCGTAGTGCCCAATAAACGACTCCGGGCATTCGCAATGGGCAGCACGGATACCCTTTTAAAAAATTATGCTTTTGCACCTTTGCAATAGTTTATATTAGTACCTTTAAAGTACTGAAAGTGTGCACAGGGCTCCAGCCTGCCACCAAATGGTGGCATGTTGCCACCAAAATTTGAGAGTATGCAACTGAATTTTACATCCAGTCACACATGTGCGACCAGTAAATTTGACCATTTTTTTGTGATGTGACACTGAATTTGAAACAGCACATTGTGCTTTCTGCATCTATCATTAAAGTATTTATTAGTAATACAGTGGAAATTAGTGGAAATGTGAATATTTGGTAAGCATATTGATTTACAGTGTGTGCCCCTAAATTTTCTGGTTGTGCCCCTAAAATTTTCAGTTGGGGGCCACAGTGCTCCTAGTGAAAAAAGTAAGTCTGGAGCCCTGGTGCATATCTGTACCTTATTGTTACATATTAAGACTTTTAATGGGTACAGCCCCAGTGACAGCTGGGGACCATTTCTGACCATTTTTTCTGACAGTGTATAGGTTTATGCACTGTTTACACAGTTGGTGTGTGGTCCTGTTGCATGGGTTGCGTCTTACTTTTGCTAGATGATTTCTCAAACTCAGGAAAATCTGAACCACCTACTTTGGTTCCTTAAAATGCCCAACTTTATAGTAGAAAAATAATCTTTTTACAGCCTGGTCCATATAGCTAATTTTGCCTTTCATGACAACTGTGAGAGGGTGATTTTTTTGTAACTCATCTGTTTAAATTTAATTAAGCCTTAAAGTTTTGCATAATTAAGAGCGTGGCTACTTAAGTGACGGGTGAACTGCCACTGCTGTCACTAGAATCGAGCTAAGGGGGCATAGTTTCAACAACCAGAACCTCAGCTTCACCCATGTCCCACCTCTTTACCCATTTTCGGTTATCCACAAGTGATGCGTGGTGACACACGGCAAAGATGGCGACAGCAGGCAACGCCCACTTCAAGCTCAAAAATGCTCTTCACATATGGGTCACAGACACCAACTACTTTTTTATAGTCTATGGTTTAGACACATTCTTCTTGCTTATTGTTTGTGTTTTGTAAAGAGGTTGCTGCTCTAATAGGTAAATCAGGCTTTATCAATGAATTTCTCCATGTTTATTTCAGATAAACTTGGTTTATGGTTAAAATTATTTTCCCATCCATACATTTGTAGCTCCAGATTTCCCTCTCTTCCTGAAACGCACTGATTCATGTACAAAACTCATTGATTTGAAAAGGGCTGTGTCCCTGATTGGCCAGCAAATCTGTATGTTGTGATTGGCCTGAATACCTCTAACGTCAACCGGAAATGTGACGCTCCTAACCATGTTTGAAAGATTCAGGAGTTAAGTTACAGTCTGAGTCCGAAGCGGGAGGAATTATGATAATGTCGGTCTTTTCTGTGTCAACAATCCCAGGAAGTAAACCGTTGCCTACAGTCTGTGTGTTATGTTGGAAAAATAAATCTCTTTGTTTACTTTGGTGTTTGTACCTTTTCCATATCGTTAACATGTACTAATACACACCTACTACACAGCAAAGAAATGTAAAATCATGAATCAGATAATTGGTGCTCTTTAAATGGAAACATAAATTGACATTTATACTATATAAATTTAGTATTATATATAGTGCAGTCTTATAATAGTACTGTACATGAAAAGCACTGACATTTACAATCCTCAGTAAAATGTCCTCAAAGCTGACTATAAGCTGACAGGGCAGACTCATAATACATCACATCTAGCGCTCCATATTTAATGTAACTGTAGCCACGTCAACAGTTTTATCTGTTTTTGTATAGCCCATAGGTGAATTAATTTAGCTTAAAACATTCTCATTAAAGAAAGATAAATGAATGAAAACTTCAAATGAAATATTGAAAGTATTCAAGTATTCAACTACACACATACGCCTCACAGTAACTTCAAAATGGGTTTCGTTTTTGCCTCAGTCCTCCTGACATCTGCCTATTCAATCTTGCTAAAAGCAAAACGCAACAGAGATTTGCAGAAGTATAAATGCAAAGTAACCCCGATTGTATTTGTGTGCCAAGAAGGATATGAATAAATAAGTAAATAAATATGTTAGACGCTGACAAAACAGTGCAGTACATAATGCGTGCATTGAATGCAAAATTGGAAGATTGCTGAATACTGCTAAGCTATAGTTCGAGGAAAATGGTGTACAATCCATTATGATCAGAACATGTGTGCCTGGACCATTTTTCTCAATTGCTAAATAACAATGAAGCCTGTACACTATCTGATCAAAGTGATACTGTAATACTATGTAATGCAATCATTACATAAATCATAAATGCTCCTGCCTTATTGAAAACAAACACAAGGATGCATTGAACTCACAATGATAAGGTCAATTTGTCAGACAAAAACTTGAACAAGATCAGATAAAATGTTGGGTTATTTTCAACACATCGTTGGATTAAAAAAGGGATGAACGTTGTAATTTAACCTATATGTTGGGTTGTTTTAACCTAAAATGCTGGGTTCTTTTAATCCATTGTTAGTTCAAATATAAACATCCCAATGGCTGTGTTTGTCCTTTTTTGATCCAATGCTGGGTTGAAAATCTAATAAATCTTCTCAAAACAACAAATTGATTACATGATTTTGCCACATCCAACAAACTTCCAACATCAAATAAAACCTCAAACCTCAAATATTTTTCACCAACTTCTCTATTTGTTTGGACTGTTCTTACACTAAACAAATTCAGTCTTCCACTGCATGCGTGAACAACAATATATACATTGGAGCTGTAAATTACTTACACTGGAGCTATAGATTAACTAGTTGAGCACTCCAAGGTCATGGGTTTGATTTTCAAAGAAATCAGAAACGGATAATTGTGAACAATGACATAGGTGCTGTTGTAGATGATGCAGAGGGGAAATGCATTGCTACCAGTATTTGAGAAACAAAGTGTAAATATTTGCATTTTAGGGGTCCTTATCAATGTATAATGATGCCTCATTGAATCGTGTGTTTCATGTTTATCCACAGAGTTAGAAAATAGTATTACTGTATATGACAATCAACATTTTGATGAGATGAAGTCTGTATCTAACCTTGAACTAAGATCTAACACGTGGACCTATTTAGGAAGGCTGAAATTAAACTCTTTTGGTCAAAGTTTTGTCCACAGCTTCACTTTGTTTGCCTTCAACCCTGCTCGTGTCAGAAAACATTGCTCTTCTATCCAGTATTATCTAATTCTTGAGAGTACTTTATTTAATTAGTCTATGGCAGCAAATGTTTGCCCGTCTGATGCGTCATAGGATTTTATGCCGCGAAAAAAATACGTTAATTTAACTGAGAGAAAATGATGAAGGTATAAGCAAGTGCTGTTCATCTGAAATCATTTGTCTATTCCTACTGATTACTTTTGATAGTTATTTTTGAAATAGTAACTTCAGACATCTCTGTGAAAAGCAGGACAACTAGCCTAAACCTGTTAGCTGGGTTCATCATTTTATACACAACATTCACTTGTATAATACTCATCGTTTCCTAATGACAATAGATAAAGTGGATTTAATCTAAACTATCCGAAAGCATTTAATCTGAACGGATTTTACGTCAATAAACTTCATAAGGTGTAACGTGAAACACTTACCTGTAAAGATGAGAAACGCGAGTTTCGCAGAAGTTTGCCCAGTAAAATAATCCATGGCTCCTTAAAAAGGATCCTGGAGATAAAGTAAACCTAATCGCTGTCCAGTTTCTTTATTCCTTGGGTTGGAAAAGATTAATATTAATAATAATAAAAGCGTATTTGCGTAACCATCCAGCTCTGAAAGTTCGCGCCTGCTCGCCTTACTGCTCGCGCCTCAAAGCTGCTGTGATTTATTATGATGCTGATGCTGCAGCCTCTCTCTCTCTCTCTCTCTCTCTCTCTCTCTCTCTCTCTCTCTCTCTCTCTCTCTCTCTCTCTCTCTCTCTCTCTCTCTCTCACACACACACGCACACAAATACTGCTCCTGCGGGACTGACTCTCGGTCCTAATGCCAGTTATTTACGTAGCATAGCCTAACTTTATTAGTTTACCTCATGTTGCCAAATATTTTTTTTTGTGCGATCAAGTATTTGCGTTTATACACTATAAAATATATAGGACTACAATTAAATAGCCTTATAGAGGCAATTAAAACATGTATATGTGTATATATTTATATATTTCTTTACAGTCTATGATTTATACACGTTGTGACCAGAAACTATATGTGGATCAAAAATAATTTAAATAATAAATAATAAATGACATTTTTTAAGTTTACTAGTAGTATTCTGTAGTAAACTTAATGTTAAGGTTAATTGCAACAAGTAATATATGAAGAGTTTGGTTCCAAAACAAGATTTTTTTGTCAAAACATGTTTATTATTATGTTATCATGTTTTATTGTTTTACTTAGATGTATTTTTTAGTTACACAACCCCTTACCCCAGGTAGGATTTAAAAATAAAAATAAAATAATAAAATAAAATACAAATAAATAATTACATTAAATTAAAATAAATAAACCACATCTTACATTCTATAATTTCACACATCCAAAGCTTTTTCAATATCTCCATTTTTAACTAAAACTAGGATTGAAATGAAATGACTTATCTCGTTTTGGAACCAAACTCTTTATATTTTCAAGATATTTAACAAAACTAATAGTTAGTTATGTTAATATCTTGGGTATAAAGTAAACACATGGCTGTAGGACCCATATCTAACTTGTCCACATGCCGAGTGATGTAAATGTTGATATCATTAGATACGTTGTGTGCACTGAAGTCACTGGGCTCTCATCCATCTTTCCTTTGCAAAACTGTGCACATTTTTCTCATAATGATAAACGTCACATATGCTATGGGCTACACGCCTGCTTATATTGCGATAACTCGATTTCTTTGTCTTGTGGATACAAGTAATATCTGGAATTATTTGAAATACACAGAAAACATAATACAATCTTATTCATAACATGTCTTCCCATTTTTAGCACATTAGAAACATTTATTTCAGTATGTGTCATCAACTCAACATCCAAATATGTACAAATTATATTATTATTGCTCTCAAGATGTTTAATGTTTATTCCAAGTGCTTTGACCAGAACTGGTGGTTGTTTTGCAGTGTCATCTGACACAGCGTGCGTCTGACATGAGTTTCTAATAAAGAATTCGATTCGCTTGTCATGTCTTGGAATAATGATAAGACATCTGCCATTTAACCTTCCAGTAAAGAGTTCACTTCCTGTCTTTGAAGTTATTCACAGAGCTGTCTTTTATCAAACATCATAAAACAAATTTGATGTTTTATTGCTATGGGGTGACAGGAATATTAATAATATTAATAAGTGAATATGAAACGGACTATCCGTAAAAAAATATATTTCAAATTAATTCCTGCAAGAAACATTTGGTTTGACCTGTGTAAGATGAGGGGTCCCCAATGCACAAATAATGTGATCATGACAACATTTGTCAATGGAGGATGGTCAGAAATTCAATCAACTAATCAGATTAGCATAACATCATTACTTTAAATCATACTCAGAATTAAACCGTTGTTTTGGGCTAATAAACCCAAATAAACTTCATAACAAACTTTGTAAATTTTTACATTTTACAGGCCTGCTTGACTTAAAATAGCTTTTTGCTGTTAAGAGGAAAAGTAAAAGTATGGCATAATTCCAAGAAACAAAAGGAACAGTGAAAACCAATTAAACCAGAGTCAATAAAAAACATTAGGCAATGTAGAGGATGTGTGGAATGGCTTTACAATCCATTTACTGCAAATGTCAATGTACAGATCTTTTTTTTCAGCGTTGGGTCAAAAAGGGACCACCCCTGCAGCCCGTTGGATTGTAATCCAACCTATACTGGGTTGTTTCAACCCAAAATGCTGATTGTTTTAACCCATTGTTGGGTCAAATATTAACATTTTCTGGGTTTATTTTACCAAAGTGCTGGGCTTGTCTCTCTCTGTGCCCACTAGAACACCCCACTAGAGCTGCGGTTTTGGATATGCTCTGACCCAATCATCTAGCCATCACAATTTGGCCCTTGTTGAAGTCGCTCAGATCCTTATGTTTGCCCATTTTTCTAACACATCAACTTTGAGGACAAGTGTACTTAATGTGTTAGAAGCAGGTAAATGGGCAAGTGTAAGGATCTGAGCGACTGTGATGGCTGATGTCTAGACAACTGGAACAGAGCATCTCCAAAGCTCTTGGGGGGTGTTCCCAAATCCAACAGACAAGCTACTGCAGCTGAAATTGCTAAAAATGTAAATGCGGATTCTGGAAAGGTCTGATGGAGTCCATGACTCAACGGGTCAGGATTGTTTTGGTGGCAAAAGGGGGACCTACACAATACTAGGCAGGGGGTCATAATGTTATGGCTGATCTGTGTATCTGTACCTAAATGGTACATTTTAGGACCTTTTTAAAGGGTACTGCCCCAGTGACAGCTTGGGACCATTTTTCCACAGTGTATAAAGCACATATATATTGTTTAACATTGAGAATACACAGGTGTAAAAGCTAAATATCAAATAACATACCAAAATAAAAAGCCTTAACCCATCATAATCTGACAAATTTATCCTGACACGAAAATTCTGATTTTCTGTTTTCCAAACCATATGATTGATAGCGATGTGGTTTTGGCTGAGCCTCCATGTGTAATTTGAATACACTCGACTCACAGTTACAGTATGAGAAGAGCAAAGTCTTTATAAAGCTGTTATTTACTCTTCAAGGATCATCCGAAGAAAAACATAGGCATGCTGAATAATATTAACTCATCTATTAATTTATAATATTAAATTATAAAAGCCTTGTTGTTATGTATTACTATAAACTGCACTGTCAGAAAAGATGGTCAAAAATGGTCCCTATAGCTGTCATTGGGGCAGTGCCCTTTTAAAAAAGAGTACACCTTTGCACATAAAGAGCGCATATTAGTACCTTAAAGGTACATATCTGTACCTAAACAGTACATTTAGGGCCCTTTTTAAAGGATATTGCCCCAGTGACAGCTAGAGACCATTTTTCTTACAGTTTCCCAATCCAAAGACCACATTTATGAGGTAAGTCAGTATGTTTGAACTAAAATAATTGGTTTTGAAGTACAAGTCGAGTTGTTTTTCCAATTAAACATTTATCATAACTCTCAATTACAGGCTTATCAAAGTTTAGGTCAATCTGTCTTTACGGTTTTTAGGTAGACCAATGCATGCCCAAATGTCACATTACGCCAAAGGTCGATCATACTCTTTATATTCTTATTTGAACTCTATGCTCTCCATGATTTTCCAGTTATTTGATATATAGTTTATTTTTAATAAGTCTGAGACATTCCTATCAATTCAAGTAATACATTTTATCTACTCTGAATGATGCTAACTTTCCACGAAGAACCACCATCAAAGAGGTTAGAAATGCTTCTGCAATCATTTTATATTCAATCATGGGCAGATGAAGTGTTTTCACACTTGAGAAAATAACCAAACGCTAAAGGGTATTTTACATGGAGACGAATTGTGTTGATTGGCGTTTCAGCATGTTGATGTTTATGTAATGTCTGCAATAGGTCTGCTCTTATCAATCGCAACTTTATACTGAGCGTTTTTTGCTTAACTGCTCCAAAGCTCCAAGAAGAAACATTTTATCATCATTTATCTCAGTTTTTTTTCGAAAGCAGCATAAAAATTGTACAAATACCATCTGGCCTCAATAATATGTGGAATTTTGGAAATTGTACCTAACCAATAATGAGTATTAAAGCTATGAGATGAATGAGGAAGACAGTGCCGTCACAGGTTTCAGAAAGTGTCTTTGTCAGTTTGGTTCTTTATGTATAATTAAATGTCGGTCTCATGGGGAGCTGTCTGTGCAAATATCCTTGGATGTATCTCTCTTCATCTCCACTTACCTCATACAGATGCTTCACTTATGCATTACAAAGTCAAGCACACACACTTAGCACCTTCAAATGCATGACATGAATCTTTTTTGTATTTCTCTTGAGCAAATGCTATAAACGTAAAGTTGTTTTTGTTCACTTCTCCTGTAAAAGATATGATTTAGCGCACTTGAAAGGTTTTATGACCATGATGAAGTGCTTTCGTTTCAATCATACAGTTTGGAGAACATGCACAGTATGCTTGAGGATGACAAACACCATCAAAGTAGGGAAGGGAAATTAAATTTGCATGAATGCAATTGAAGCACTCATGTACTCATACAATATGATTGCTATTACAGAACATTTTAAAAGCTTTCCAAAAATAAAGAGGAAGTGTATCCAGTATTAGTAATCCAAAATATGATTGAAAAAAGATTCACATTTTCAGAAAACTTCACTTCTTTGATATTATGTAAACATCCTAGAAATGACCATGTGGGTTTTGGGCTACTCGTTGTTGTTTTTTTATTAAGTTTTTGAAGTTAAAAGAGCATCAAAAGTGCATTAAAATAATTTAAAGATAATTATTATAACAATTATCTATAATTACATTGTAATTAAATAATAAAAATATAAATAAATACAAAAAATATTATTACAAAATGTGCCATGTTCAAATTTATTTAATAAGTACACTTGTAAAATAGACTTTTTAATAGATTCAAAAGTAAAATGAAAACAAAGACTAGTAGTAGGCTGCAATAGTAAGCTACCGTATGAATTAAATGTATTATAAAGTAAGTATTTCTTATATAATATATATAGTAACTCTGTATAGTAAGGCTGTGAACAAATATAAAAGCAAGCACTCTATTTAGAACAACAATATAAAAACAGTATATATTCATTGCTTAAATATTTAAGCACTACTGCTTTTCAAGAGAATGAGCATCAAAATGTACATTGTGCTTGCTTATGCTCTACACAGCCACTCTTTAGATAATAATTAGCCTAAATTGCATAAAAATAATACTTTGCATTAGGCCTTAAAAAATTAGAACTTGTTATTTATATATTTTAAACATATAGAACATTTTAAATATGTGACAACTTGTCCCGACTTGTTATCTACTGTATGACAAAAAAGTCCCATAATTATGAGTTTATAGGAGCATTAAAGTTTGATTTCATCTTAGACATGCCTTACTCAGTCAATTTTAAAGATATCAAAAAGAGGCAAGGTCACATTTATGAAACTAAATGTTAAAATATGGTACCGTACTTGTGAAAACTTTCCCATGTGACAAGTAGCCCCAATCTTTCCATATACACAGTATAAAGTATTTGATGAATGTAAACTATGTGCAAAGAGCATTCAGTTAATATCATTATCTCATGATTACAAACCATAATCAAAAGTCTTTGTTTTTGTTTATATTAAAGCTTTAATGTGGTTCCAATCAGCTTTTAATTGAGAAAGAGGTCAGTGGTTGACAGATATTTTCCTCATTGTAACTAAGTTAGACATTTAAATCAATAATCACCAATTAGCGGTTAAACATGCCGATCAGTTCAGTGACCCATCAGAAATGAGTTTAATGCAAAGAAAACATCAACCGCTTCATTAATTCTGTCTGTGAATCATCAGCAGCTGACAGTTCAAGATTAAACATATGCAACAATATTAAGTAAATTAGCTTTAGGACTTTTAAAATTAAGCATTTGCTTTTATTTTAGCATGAAGGCTCTTTACTAGTATGTAACTTGGTGTTTATATTGACCATGTGCATCATAAATCCAAATGTAGTAATTATGAAAATGAATGAGATTTAGAAGGTCACTTGACTGCCTTGCCTCAGCATCCACCAAGAGAAAGGGACCAGTATGTTGTGTGTTGAAATGTTATTTGGCTTTGCAGGGCCCCATCACAAGTGCAGAGCCAAATCACATCTAAGTAATGAGTTTATAAAAGAGCACAGATTATTTTAATACTGTACTTGGCTGGTATCAAATCCACATGCAGTAATACCGTAGTAATATCATAACCACTTACATATCACTCTAAAAGAATGGCGCTAAATAGCACTAAAAAAGTTAATTGCAAAAAGTGCTACCTGTATGTACAGTAGCACCTATAGTGTCAAATTGTGTCTACCTGAGCATGGGTTGCCAAAAGAAAAAAAGTTTTAGTGTTTTGGCATTTCAGAAAAACTGTAATAACATGGAAAAAGTTTTACATACTCTCAGAAATAAAGGTACAAAAGCTGTCACTGGGATGGTATCTTTTAAAAAGGTTCTAATATGTACCATTTTGTTACAGATGTACCTTTGAAGTACCAGTATGTACCTCAAAAGTGTACCTTGTTTACATTCTTGTACCTTTAATTTCTTATTTTTTTATTTATTGGAGCTATACTATACTATATAAATATCAAAATTATCCCATGATGTACTCTCCAATCCAAGATACATACTGTATATGATAATGCGGCACGACGCAAAGCATGCAGATTACTGTATTTTCAAATAATTCAAAGGTCCGGCGTCAATAAATTCTCTTATAGCACAGTTACAAACATTACTCTTGTGCCTATTTTTAAGACATTTGACAGGTCAGGTGTGCCTTTTTTAGAAAAATTAATCAACACCCATGGAACATTTCTCAACCAATCAGAATAAAGCATTCAACAGACCCATGTTATAATAAAGGAATAGTTCACTCAGAAATGAAAATCCTGTCATTATTTATATATACATTTTCTTGGTTAATCTAACCCAACAGCCCTAACCCTAAATAAATAGATAAATGATGTAATTTTCCTTTTCTTTTACTTGCAACACGTTTACTCACAGTGAAAAACATCATATGGATCGTCCAAATTGCCTTGATCACACGGCATATATATTTCACAAAACGTACTGTTCCTCAAAGCTGACGTGATTTACTGCAGTAAAAAAATATTAAGGAATAATAAGAAAAAAATTATAATAAAAAGTCTGACAACACTGACTGTGAAGGGTTTAATCTGAGAATTTAAGCCTGCTTCCCACACGAGCAAATATGGGACTCACAATCTCACTTTGTGCATTAACATGTATTTTTGTTGGCTAGGTTAAAACCGGGGCAGATGCATAAAGAACATGGAGTGAATTGTGTTTATTAACATCACGGACCTCGGGCTAATAACCCTGGCTCATTGAGAGCTTGCCAATAATGTGCTTTTACTGTAGGGTGGGACTACAGTACTCATGGCAAGAAAAACAGGTGTGCCTCAAATATTAGGTGAATGCATTGTTTTAAACGTCCTGGAAAAGTATGATGGGTGTTCATGTCACCGAGTGAGTTATTTATGGGTCCCAGATGCATTTCGTGCATTTAAAAGCTTTCGTCTGGTATGTGTGACTGAGTGCAGTCTCAGCTGTGATCGCATAATATTAGTTTTTGACATGTTCCTCGCACCAAATCCTGGAATCCAAGCTGGGAACCATCAAACAACTTCGATGAGGCTTAGCTGTGTTTTACATTATCCCGGTCAACCCATATATTTTTAGAAGAAATGTGCAGCATAAAGATGTCATATGAACAGAAAGTCTCTCTCTTAAATAAAACCAGATACAATTTACACACTTCCGTTTTGTAAGGTGAACTTTGCAATAGTCATAATAGGTCAATAAAGATAAAACCACACAATCACAAAGCTCTGCCAAAAGGGCATTTGCGATGCCACAGAAGAACCTTACCAATCCAGAAGAAATCTTTTTGCACACCAGAAAGGTTCTGTGAATGCTAAGGGTTTTTTATGGAACCATACAGCCTGACAAAAAACATTGTAGAACCTTTATTTTCAAGTGTACTGTGATACCGAACTTTTTATCCATTCAATTTATCATTTTTCCTTTGGCAGTGTGAAAAATCACACAACAGCAGCTTTTCTGATTGCCCGGGGACAGTTTCATGTACTCACAAAGAACAATCAGTCATGATGGAAAGAGAGTCCGGAAAGCACCATGGGATGCTGCACAGCTGGAATGTCCTCGCAGCTGACAAAAATAACAGGAACTAGAGACACCAGACAGAATCTGGGGGCGAGGGGGAGGACAATTGAAAAGACACAGAGAAAAAAAAGTCCTCTTACACTCTACCTTATTACTTGGCCCTGGCAAAACACACAATGCGCTGTCAGAACATTCAACTCGCGAGCCTTCGTGTAGTAAGATCAGCCACTACATCCGTCATGAGAAAAGACAGGTTGAAAAATTTATTTTGGACCCTTTAATTTCTTTCTAGGTTGTACTGATGCATTGTGAAAGCTATCTTAGCTAAATTCGCTTTGTGAAGATAATGTCCACATGTCAATGTGATTTCTTTTTCGAGGGTGCACGATGCTTAGCGCCGATCATGTGTGTGGCTCATCATATCGAAATATGTGTTTGGCGTCTCATGTAAACTTACACTCAACTAAAGGATTATTAGGAACACCATACTAATTCTGTGTTTGACCCCCTTTCGCCTTCAGAACTGCCATAATTTACGTGCCATTGATTCAACAAGGTGCTGAAGGCATTCTTTAGAAATGTTGGCCCATATTGATAGGATAGCATCTTGCAGTTGATGGAGATTTGTGGGATGCCCATCCAGCGCACGAAGCTCCACCACATCCCAAAGATGCTCTAATGGGTTGAGATCTGGGTACTGTGGGGGCCATTTTAGTACAGTGAACTCATTGTTATGTTCAAGAAACCATTTTGAAATTATTCGAGCTTTGTGACATGGTGCATTATCCTGCTGAAAGTAGCCATCAGAGGATGGGTACATGGTGGTCATAAAGGGATGGACATGGTCAGAAACAATGCTCAGGTAGGCCGTGGCATTTAAACGATGCCCAATTGGCACTAGGGGGCCTAAAGTGTGGAAGAAAACATCCCCCACACCATTACACCACCACCACCACCAGCCGGCACAGTGGTAACAAGGCATGATGGATCCAAATTCTGACTCAACCATCTGAATGTCCCAACAGAAATCGAGACTCATCAGATCTGGCAACTTTTTTCCAGTCTTAAACTGTTCAATTTTGGTGAGATTGTGCAAATTGTAGCCTCTTTTTCCTATTTGTAGTGGAGATGAGTGATACCCGGTGGGGTCTTCTGCTGTTGTAGCCCATCCGCCTCAAGGTTGTGCGTGTTGTGGCTTCACAAATGCTTTGCTTCATACCTCGGTTGTAACAAGTGATTATATCAGTCAAAGTTGCTCTTCTATCAGCTTGAATCAGTCGGCCCATTTTCCTCTGACCTCTAGCATCAACAAGGCATTTATGCTCCACAGGACTGCCACATACTGGACGTTTTTCCCTTTTCACACCATTCTTTGTAAAACCTAGGAATGGTTGTGCGTGAAAATCCCAGTAACTGAGTAGACTGTGAAATACTCAGACCGGCCCGTCTGGCACCAACAACCATACCACGCTTAAAATGTCATGTGTAATCAGAGTTTAGTGTTAGGTGATTGTCTTGTGAATATTTTGTGAAGGTGCACGTCTCTTTTATCATAAACTCGACGTGTGTGCAGCAGGCACATATTTTGATAAGACGAATGATGCACAAGGTTCACATGACCCAACAAACACATTTTTTGACATGACAAGCAACACACAACACTCCAAGCGCCCCTTGCAGGAGAAGTCATCGGCCACCACTGGGCAGAGTATCACACAAATATGAATTTTCCACCTTGTAAAAGTTACGAATTCCCATGGGATGGTGTTGAATTGTTGTTCAATTGCATATAATATTACAAAGCAAGCAAACATTGAAGCTATGAGAAAACTTTGTAACACAATTCTTGCATTGGAGCTTTAGCTCGTATTCGGTCAAGAAACGATAAACATCATAAGTCCAGAAAAGCTCAAGATAATGAATGATACATAGCGGGTTTCACGTATCATAAAAACCTTAAGACTCCTTGATCTTGATCCAGGGCTACTAACAGCCTGCAATATCTATCTTGTCCGTTTAGAGGCAATTTGCAGATAGAGAGGTCTCTTTTCTCTTAGTCACTTCTGATTAGCCCGGAATGGTAGGGGGTCCGGTGCGAGACAACCCAGGCGGAACCACTAATTGGAAACCTCAGTCCACTAATTCCAAAGGCATGATCTTCCCCTAAGCAAGCCTGATAAAAATAAGCTCGCATGCAGGATCGATACCGGTTGCCTGGAGATGCATTGGCTAAGCGAGGGCCTTGATCGTTGCATCTACCCATTGCCATTTTTCCTTTTCATTAGCCTGCATTAGCCTCCCGCCTGGAGGCTCGATCTAACACACAAGGGCAGGATAACAAAGGGAAGTGGTGTTAAACAATTATCCAATTAAAAGGGTTTTGTCCTAAATAACTAAGCGTGGTTTTGACTTGACGTACGACTTATGTGCATTATTAGAGCAAGTCAGCTTCTAAAAAGTTGACATATAAAGAAAAGTTACAACTCACTTTTATTATTTTTGTTTTTTTTAATTGTTGATATTGTTACTGTTATGTCTGATTTGACCTAAACAAAAGCTGTTACATTGACTTATTGTCATTAGTTTGCTCTAAAAGCTGAAACCTTTCCAGTGTACAAAGAGATAAAATCAGCCCCATCAAAGGTGTTTTTACCGGGCAGCAGAAATGAACCATAAGTGCTCGCAATTGGTTTGCTCTCGAGCTATATTCTTTCAACAAACTCCAAAGCGCTGTATTCTATAATAGGCAGTTTATTGTGCCATGGGATTCATTTTATAATAAAGCTTCGCTCCATTCAGTCATTTCTCTCTTGCTAAGAGCCATTCCATCCATTATCTTAATGTTCAGATCCATGCGCAGGTTTGCACTACGGTACAAAGTAACTGCACATATAAATGTTTGAAAATGGCAGTAACAAAAATAGTAAATGGGACAGACACTATATAAGGTTTGTTTTGTATAAACTCTTTGCTAATCGCCTAATGCACATTCTACAAAATACTGAGAAAAACTTCTAGTATACACTTGTGATTGCTGACATTATGTGATTATTTAAAGTGCTATACTCAGAGTCGTACCATTAGTAAAAAAAAATTCTGACATCACTGCAACTAAATGACACGTAACGCTATAAAAACAAACTGTGACTGCATGTAAGGGCCATCGTGCATGGTTACACTGTAAAAAAATTCCGTAGAAATTGCAGCTGGGTTGCCGGTAATTTACCGTAGATTTACGTTTATGTTTTTTACTGGCAACGTTTTGTTCAAAGTTAAATGAACATTAAACATTTACAAGTCTTTGTCTTTACAGAGTAAAACTTAAAAGACAGCATCAAGCAAAACATTCTGGGAAACAAAATCTGAAGCAAAAAACAGAATAAGGTTGATGATGATTTCTGGTTCCCAGAATGCTTTGCATGAGGCTGTTATTGTATAGTTTTATTCTGTAAAGATTAAGACTGGTTAATATTTAAAATTTATTTAACTTTGAACAAACTCTTGCCAGTAAATAACATAAATTTAAATCTACGGTAAATTACCGGCAACCCAGATGCAATAACATTGTAATTTCTACGGAATTTTTTTACAGTGTACTCTGGATATTTTGAATGATGCTTTGCTTCTAACTTTTTGGGAAAGGGCCTTTTCTATTCCAGCATGACTAGGGTGCAGGCACAAGCAAAGTTCATAAAGATATGATTGGATGAGTTTGGTGAGAAAGAGTTTGACTGGCTCGCAAAGAGCTTTGAACTCAACCTCATCAAACACCTTTGGGATGAACTGGAACGGAGATTGTGAGCCAGGCCTTCTCGTCCAAAATCAGTCCCTGAGCTCATAAATTATGTACTGGACGAATTAGCAAAAATTCCAGCGTAACACTTTGAAATCTTGTGGAAAGCCTTTTTAGAAGAGTGGAAGCTGTTATAGCGCTATTGTATTTCGTTCACTTACTGTAAAAAAAATCGCTTAATGTACTTCAATTTTTAAGTTTAATCAACTTGAATGTACAATTCATTTCAACTTCAGGATTTGATATAAATTATAAAAATAAAGCTGAATTAGCGTAAGTTATTCCAACTAAATTTTTTATAATTTACAGCAACCCTTCACTAGTTTAAAAGTTACAATTATTTGTAATTCGTATTTTTGTACAATTTGCCTTGTTTCGGTAGTGTTTTTTATGAGGCTAATCATGTTTTTGCACAATTAACTTTGTACGAATTAATACAAATTAGCCAACCTGTACAATATGTACGAATTCTCATGAGATCAGGCAGGATTTGACAAGACTTTACATTTCATTTTATTGTAAAATAATGTAAAATGTATGTTTATTGAAAGCATTATTTACTATATTTTCCGGACTATAAGTTGCACGTTTTTCATAGTTTGGCTGGTCTTGCGACTTCTAATCAGTTGCGACTTATATGTCAAAATGAATTCATATGAACCAAGAGAAACCATTACCGTCTACAGTCTCGAGAGTCCGCTCTATGCTTCTCCTGTATTAATGTAATTCAATGGATTCAGTGATGTGGAATGACTTTGGGTCCTTTTTTAACTTGATTTGGCTTGTCATGCTAATTTAGCCTATTCAACCTCCCAGGTATATTCGATATGCTATTGTGTTAGGTGAATAAATGGTAAGGTTACGTTAACATGTATGGACGCCTGCTGTATTCAGCCTGCTGTTCTGTGAGCCATTGTTTAGTTGAATAACTTGCCTTTCCAGATGAAAAGTCTGTTGTCCTTGGGCTTGGATTTTGTAAAATAATTTTTTGAATAAACATGACATAGTCCTGTGCAACTTACTGTATATATTTTTTTTCTTTTCAAAACGTATTTTTGACTGATGCGACTTATACTCCAGAGCGACATAGTCGGAAAAACGCGGAAATTCGTGACAGTATCACGAAAAAGAATAAAAAATTACGTGACTCTAAGTAATTTCATGTGACAGGGCTGGATTTTTTTTGCGTGTTGAAAGGGAAGCCAAATCCATATTAAATGCAAATATCCATATCCAAATGTTGCTGTTTCCCTCCCAATATTTTCGTTCATATATTTTAATCAAATTTTATCACAGCAAAAAATCCAGCTAGGTCGCCTGTTCTAACAATGCGAAGCTCCAAATTGAATGAGACGGATGTGTCATGTCAAACCTGCTTTTTAAACCTTATCAGGTCAAGATGAGCTCCATTTACTAGAGTTACGATTTAAGAATGGCTATTCTATCGCTTGCTGCATCTCATCTTACAGTCTGATATCTTTTGGGCTAAGTCCCTGAGCTGTCTTTGTAGGCAACGCTTCCTCATCATTCTCCTTATCTATGTGATAAATAATAAAAACACCACAAACTACAAAAGAAGAGGGGGAGAAGGAGGCTGCAGCACATTTGGATTCTAGGGAGCAGTGTTGCTTTAGCAAAGTCTCCACAGCTCATTATTGAACATACGCATGTGATGTTCAAACGGCACTGGTGTGCGTCAACTAGCATCAAGGGATTGAGGCGGTCTTCATTTAACTATGCAAGATCTATCGATTAGTCCGGCTCCACGCTGGGCTGCCAGTGATGAGAGCAATAAAGTTAATAATACTGGCATCGTTTCAGACAGTAATGACGCACACAGCTATGCACTTTTAGGCCGTACTCTGGTCAGAAGCTTTACTAACAGAGAGTCACATGGTACAAGAACCTTAATAAGTCAAAATTAAGTTACAGGCAAACATATGATCAGGGTCCCAGAATTCTGTGGTGATTAAATTTTAGCAGCTAGCTGAATCAAAGCATTGAGTAGCAAATCTACTTTTACAATATATATTTTTATATAATATGCTTAATATATTTATTAATACAGTAAACTAAAATATAAAATTTCTTGATAAGCTTCAAGGAAAATGCTTGAATTTTCGGGGGTCTCAGAGGCATCGAAGGTTAAGGTAATCTATCTCTCAAAGCTGTTTCCCCTCAAGTGTTTCGGGTCCTCAGCACCTAATATGAATTTTGATTAAGCCAGTATAGCAGGGGTTTTGGCAAACATGAGGGCCACATCAGGTTTTAAAATACTGGTTTAGGGCCGCATACATAATTTATTATTTATGCCAAATCAACAATCAATTACTACTTACTACTTAAGTATAAGTGGACATGCAATTGCCATGCTTTTATAAATGTATTTATTCTTAACACCAGCGTTTGGCCTAGTAGAATACAATTCTCATGTCATATCTTTTGTGAGCCATATTTACAGCTATCACCTTCAAGAAAATTAACCATGGTTCATTAGTGTACCAACCATGTTTTTGCAGCTTAATTATACTGTTTGTATTATTATAGTTTTATAACACATTTAATAACACGTACATTTGTGATTATTATAAAAAAAACTGCTTCTAGTGGTGCTAGTCATTTTTTCATCTGTCATCTGTTCCATCACTGGTCCATTATGACATCACTGGTCCATTACAACATCACTCGTCATTATGACTCACACGCTCATTTTGACATCACACGCTCATTATGATAGCACTTGTCCATTATGAAATAAGACGTTCATTATGACATTATTCGTCCATTATGACATCACTCTTCCATTATGACAACACACACCCATTATGGCATCACACGTCCATTATGACATCTCACATCTATTATTGCATCACTCGTCCATTATGACATCACACGTCCATTGTGAATGTATCTTTGCTAAATGTGATTTATTAAAAAAGCGAGGCATGTAAAGCAGAACCAATCCGAGGCAAGGAATCCCGGACAAAAGATTGCGGGAAGATGGCAAGGAGGCAGATGCCACAAAAATCTATTCCAAAAGTATTAGCATTAAAGAGCACCTATGGTCCGCTTCATGATTTTAAATTTCCTTTGGTGTGTAAGTGTTTATTAGTACATGTTAACAATATGCCAAAGTTACAAACCCCAAAGTAAACGATGGCGCGAGTTATCATCTCCAATGTTAATCTCTTTTCTTGGACTACAACAAACACACGGATTGTAGGCAACCATTTACTTCTTGGGATTGGTGATGTAGTAAAGACCGACATTATCATAATTCCTCCCGCTTCGGACTCACAGCCTGTAAGTTAACTTCTGTTAGCATTGCATTGTGATCGAAATTTTTAAACATGGTAAGGAGCGTCACGCTTCCGGCTGACGTCAGAGGTATTCAGGCCAATCACAACGTACAAATTAGCTGGCCAATCGGGGAAACAGAGCTTTTAAAATCGATGAATTTTGTACAAAATCAGAGCATTTGAGGAAGGCAGGGATATCTGGAGCTACAAAAATGTACTGTATGTGGAAAGTAATGTGTTTTTAAATGAAAAACATATAAAACGTATAAAACAATGAAATAGTAAACAAGTCTTGTAATGTTGCCTCTGGGAAATGGAGATTTATTGGTTACAAAGAAAACACAGAATAAAACACAGCCATGACAAGTGTTTTAAAATAGTGTCACAGCAAATTAGCACAAGCCAATAGGAGAACTTTGTATCTGCAGGTTTCTCTCTCTAGTGATGTTTAAGAGCAGTCAGTTCATGAACTGCTCTCAGCAGGCATTTGCTTTCAGAGTTCCCCTCTCAAATGTCATGGATCCACTCTTACATAACAAATGGCCTTTTCAAGGGCTCTTTTAATTATGGGCAAACCGCAATCTCGCATCAGCATTTGTGGCAATACATCCATGTGGCTTGCTGAAGTCCATGCTATAACTTGCTAAATGTAGTACACTATTGCCAAAATCTCAATACACCCTGCTGTTAGATTTATGGAGGCAGTGAGTAAAACTCAGATCTCAGAGGAGGAAGGGAGACTATGGTTTACAGAGACATTATTCTCTTTTGACAGAGAGCATAAATCAATACATTGTAAGTGAAACACAAAACAGAAACTCTCAGTTGTGGTTGATCTGAAGCTGAAGAAAACACAAACATACAAATATACAAATTCAAGCAGCATCTCCTTATAAATTAATGTAGCCTTCTGCAAAACAAACAGCGATCAGACATCACAAATGACTGTGACAAGTTTCTATACTGTTTCAAGTCAGATAATCACATACACAGAACCCTTTGGAGAAACACTTGGCATCCTCTGAAAAAGTGGTACTTTAAAGGATTAGTCCATTTTCTTAAAAAAATCCAGATAATTTACTTACCATCATGTCATCCAAAATGTTGTTGTCTTTCTTTGTTCAGTCGAGTAGAAATTAAGTTTTTTGAAGAAAACATTGCAGGATTTTTCTCATTTTAATGGACTTTAATGGACCCCAACACGTAACAGTTTTAATGCAGTTTAAAATTGCAGTTTCATTGGAGTTTCAAAGGAATCTAAACGATCCCAAATGAGGAATAAGGGTCGTTTGTAGCGAAACGATTGTCATTTTTGATAAGAAATTTTAAAAATATGCACTTTTAACCCACAACTTCTCGTCTTCCTCCGGTCCTGTGACACGCCAGAGCAACCTCACGTAATTGCGTAATGACATGGAAAGGTCACGTGTTACATATATGAAACGCACATTTGCGGATCATTTTAAACAATAAACTGACACAAAGACATTAATTAGTATCATTCGACATACAACAACGTCAGAACGGTCCTCTTTCTTCACACTTGTAAACACTGGATTGTAGTTTCGCATACGTCCTCCGTGACCTCTTGACGTGATGACGTAGGTGAAGGTCGCGCTGGGGCATCACATAACCGGAGATAGATGAAAAGTTGTGGTTTTAAAAGGCATATTTTTTATTTTTCTTCTCAAAAGACAATCGTTTCGCTAGATACGACCCTTATGCCTCATTTGGGATCGTTTAGAGTCCTTTGGAGCTGCAATTTTAAACTGCATTAAAACTGTTACGTGTTGGGGTCCATTAAAGTCCATTAAAATGAGAAATGAAATGCTTTCCTCAAAAAACATAATTTCTACTCGACTGAACAAAGAAAGACATCAACATTTTGGATGACATGGTCGTGAGTAAATTATCTGGATTTTTTTTACAGAAAATGGACCCTTTAAGGACAAAATTGGAACCCATAAGTTCCATCAAGATCTTTAAAGACTGTCATGGTTCCACCGGTAACCCATGTGATATTTTTTTCTTGTATACAATTGAGTAGATTAGTTATGACACTTCCTAAATGAGTCTTAGAGGTTCTCCAAAAGGTCCTGCAGATGGATTTATACATTGATACAGGCAAACATTTGGGAGTCTGTAATAAATTATAAAAATCATCTTGCAGCTTAAATGCAAAATGTCATGTCATTAAAGAATAAGCGAAACACATTAACAAAAACAACTCCAGACTTTGGGAGTTTTCCACGAAACAAAAAGTTTGGCCGATTTGATGTTTTGGATGTTTTGTCATTAACTAAACCTCTCGAAATGATGACCCAAGATGGAAACTAAGTGAAACATTAGCAGATAACAAGGAAATTACACACTTCTGGATAAATAAAAACAATTTTTAAGGATTTACCATTTTTTATGGTATTGCTTGACACTTCAGTCCACTGAAATCCCACTGAATCTCTGTACGTATGTGTGGTATATTTTATTTATTTTTGGCAGAAACATGATGTCTCATTGCTCAATAAAGACATCGCTGCTCAAAAGGAAAAAACATCCCTCCCGAATTTATTTTTCTTTTGAGACTGTATAAAATGGGCCAGATTGCAACATCTAAGAAACTTTATAACTTTTAATGGAAATTCTGTATGACTTTTGCAACTTTGCCGCGAGCAAACTTTACATCCGGTAAGTTTCTCCTAAGCTTGTTTTTAGCCCGAGGTCGACATGCTTCTAACTCAATGTGGGTATTGTCAGGGGTTTGAAACATAGCCAGAGCACCATGTCCCCCATCTAATATAATCAGTCTCACTGGATTACTATCCCAGCTAATAACATTATGACCCGGTGACACCAATTTAGTCTTTTTAAGCTTGCCTTTTTCACTTCCTATATCCCTAGGCTAATATTTGCCTGCACTACTGTCAGTATGGATGTGTAAGGTGTCTTCATGTGCCTGCTGGCAAAGTGGTAAGTTGAGAGCAAAGAACATAATAGACGGTATATGACAAATGCATTTACGGTGGTTTTGGTTAAGTTTGGATTTGCACAGACTTATGAGCCAATATGAAGTGCAAACTGTCAAATATTTTTTTTAAGAGGAAAGAAAAACAGTAGGCCTGTGTATGCACAAGCAGGGGAAGGCCATTCAGAAGTGTTATGGATGCCTGTGGGCATAAGATGAATAGCATTAATATTGCATGAAGCCATAAGGCACTATTAAAATAAGGCAAAGACTCTTTCTTATTTTAGCACATTCAGTGTCAATTAAAGTGACACAAAAGAGGCTGCTGTGTCCGCTTTAATGCATGTCAGGAAAAAGTAATTATATTAATAAAGGAACAGAAATACTGAAAAAAATATAGAGCAGTGTGCTGAAAGGTTGTTTTATATTTTGTTATAAAAAAATTACATTTCCATTTATTTGTCATGTGTCATACATATTAATGCTAAATTATGTTTTAACTTTGCAGTTTCCCAAATTATTGACTTTGATAAATGGAGAGTACTTTAAAGGTGCAGTGTGTAAATTTTAGAAGGATCTTTTAACAGCAATGCAGTTATCTATAGACCAATTTAGAGTAGACGTCACAGTTACGTCACTGCAAGCTGCGCGCGCAATGCGGTTGCAGAAAAACAGTGGAAATGAATTAGACACGAGTGAAAAGAGCAAGATAAGTCACTGGAAAATGTCCGGTTGTGCTGTTAAGTGTCAGAATAAGAATGCCAAAAAAGATGGCTTTCATTTTATAGAATACCATCGTCAAAGACATCATTTGAAGATAAACGTAGTTGTTTATAATTACAATAAGCCCTTAAACGGACAGAATGGAGCAAGGAAATCATCTGGAAATCTTTTAATAATTAGAATAGAAAATAAGTAGAGAAGATGTCCGGTGTTCTGTCGAAGTCTGTTCCCTCCATGTGTTTCTTATAGCGCTTTTATCATGTTACAATTATAATTTATTAAGGAAGAAATAATAAAAAACAGGAAAATTATGAAATATTTAATAAACGCTATTATATATAATACATGATAGTATTGCTTTTACATGTACTTTAGCGATTCAGACTGTAAAAATATTTGATTTAGCAAAAAAGAACAATACATATACATTACATACATGCATATCAGTAGCCAAGCCATTTAAACTTTTTATCTATCTAAAAAAATAAACGTAATGTGATTAAAACGCTATACTGTAAGAAACATTGCACTAAAGGGAAACATAAAGGAATCAGACTTCGACAGAACACCGGATCCATAAAAATCACGGTTTAATGCTAAAACACTTCACAACCCTACTGCGGAGCAGTCACTTTCTGCAACCAGTTTGGCTCCGCCCACAAAAAACGTCATCTCTGTTTGCAAACACGAAATTGGTCTATATTATATTATGTTTTCAGTGTACTTTAAATACCTGACAAAATAAACTGTATTGTTTTCATTACATTAGATTAAGCAGTTTATATCTACATAAGCCGTGGGTCCCCTTACATGAAAGCCGCCATTTTGTTTCTACAGTAGCCCTAAAAGGACAAACTGCTCTACAAAGTGCATCACTATGTTGTCTCAAACAGTGACATTTCTGTCCTGTGACGGCTACCGTAGCTTCTTTATGTGCCTCGAAAGGGAGGGGTGCAATACCTAACGTCACCAAAATCTACACACTGTACCTTTAATCAATACATGGAATTTTTTTCAACTGTGAGCACTTTTGGATGCGAGGACTTTCTGGGGTCAAAGTGAATCTTATCCTAAAAAATTAAGTAAAGTTATTACACTTGCACTTAAAGTGCAGTGGTCAAAAGGCTACAAACTAAGTGCTCTTCTGTTATATAATATAGTTCTCATTTTTTAACCGCTTAAAAAAATCGCCATGTTTCATTTAGTGCAACCATACTGTCTTGTGTAACTACTAATGTAAGAGTCTTTAAATAAGGAAAACATGGAAGTGTTTGGTGGCTTATAAATTCATCCCTGTTTGGATCCTAAGGAATGAACGGGGCTAGGCTAAATGCTAACACATTCATGACGCGCTGTACAAAGATTAAATGCACACATTAAAAAAGATAGGTATGTATTAATTCGTCTAAGTTGAGGTAAGAACATAGTAAAATATTTTAAAATGGTGGTGTTTTCCTTTAAGAAGCTGAAGAGTGAATGCTTGAAGTAGATGAAAAAGATTTTTTAAATAAAGTGAAGTGAATGGTGCCCAAGATCTGTTTGGTTACAAAATATCTTTCTTTGGGTTTAACAGAATAAAGTCATTTTATACAGGTTTGGAACCACTGTAAATTATGTTTACAGTAAATGATGACAGAATTTTCATTTTTCGGTGAACTGCACCTTTAAGCAAACACCTAAACCCGGACATCTCCTTGTTTCGCAAGTGCATATATTTAAAACCACAAATTGCAGTTTGTAGAAGCATCAAGTTTAAAACGACAAATGAGTCTGGACAAAAACAAATTTGGACAAATAAGATTCACAGTGGGTGCAGGAGTTGAGCTGTTTTGTTGTCAACAGGAGCCGCGGTGAAACTCAGTGCCCCCTGCCTGTGATATATAATGCAAACCAGATGTCAGCCGAATCATGTGATCAGCATTAGCAGAGCTCACAGGAGGCTTCATTGTCTTTCACTGGCAAGCAAAAATTAAGCATTCCTAAAGGAGCAAACAAGAGCAACCGGCGTTCCTTCCACTCTTTCTCATTTAACTTCTCAGTGTTATTGAATTCCTTAATGACATTTACAGACAACAAGACAGTTTGCGACGGCAAAACATGAGAGCCTTATACACAAACATAGTCTCATTTTTCCTGTGCCCTGCTGACAATGAGTTAACTCACACATTTTTATCTGTTCTATATTTACCTTAATTTAACACTTTTCCAAGTTTTTAATACTCTGATCAACCTGGGCATGGACATATGGATGCTTTATGGCCAGAAAAGTTTAAAGGGGACAGAGAATGAAAAAACATTTTTACCTTGTCTTTGTTGAATAATGGTAGTCTACCCGCATTCACGAATATACAAAAAGTGCTAGACATGCTAAACATCTCAGTCTCATAGAAATTCCTCTTTTAGAAATGTCAGCCAGAAAACAGCCCAATCTGAAAAACTGATACTTATGACATCACAGGCATCTCACTGCCCCTCCACTTTAAAATAATTGGCTACATTTTTTGAGTCGCAGCAAAGTCAGCCAATCAGTAATGAGATTGCAAGTTAAGCCAGTAGGGGGAGCCAAATAGGTGCAAAACCGCTTGTTTAAAATCCCCCACCCTAATAGAGCTATCTGAGAGAGGTTTTTAGGAAGCTTCTAAGGCATTACAGACCCAAACAAAAAACTTTTGTCTACGTTTCACATCACAGAACAAGGATAAACACCCCGTTCAATCATTCTATGTCACCTTTAACATTTAACATAAACTTTTCCGGCCTCTTATTGCTACCTTTCCCAACTTTTTTGGAATGCGTAGCCCTCATGAAATCCAAAATGAGCAAATATTTGGCATGACATTTCAAAATGTCTCACTTTCTACATTTGATATGTTATCTATGTTCTATTGTGAATAAAAAATAAGTATGAGATTATTACATTCCTTTTTTACTCACAATTTCTTCAGTTTCCCAACTTTTTCTGATTTGGGGTTGTATATATATCGTTTTCCTTTTTTTTTTTTTTAAAGAAAAAAGCATTTCCTGTGCAATGCTCGATTATATGAAACAATTGCCACAGGTGCATCCGAAATCACCTACTTCCATACAATATAGTGGGCGAGATGAGTAGTCTGTCCGAATTCAGAGTTTTCAAAAAACAGTACTGTAGGTGAAAAGTACCCGAAAGACCAGCAAGATTTGCATTCAATGGACAATTTACTCAGATTTACAATTTTACACTTTACTTGTATTCAAAAATGTCAGAAAGCAGTAACGCATTCAAATGTACATACATAAGGTGTTCCTTGTGGTTAAATTGTGCTTGTTTAACATCAGCCAATGTTAACAGTTCACATATATATATGCCTTAAGAACCGCAGTGAACCGAACGTAGCTTGTGTTAACAAATATTTATCAAGGATTGGACGTGGATAGGATTGTGTACTGTATGTTAATATATTGGATTTGACAGTGTTGTTAGACCATTTTTTCTATGCACCTATCGTTTTTTCAGGTGTGCTGATTGCTTATGGTATCTTTATAATAAATGGCGCTTAGCCTTGCATCTTTTTATCTACTGCAATGATAGAGAGGGCCATTGCAGGCTCTACTACAGTGGAAAGCTAAAGTAATATTGAGGTTTATGATTGAAAAATGACTGCGGCTTTATGATAGTTTCACAGATCCACATAGGTCAAGCTAAAGTGAATGAGAAAAGTAAAGATATTCTTTTGTTTATATTAGCCTATGGCCGTTTTTCGAATTGGATTTTGGTCAAATAATTTTTTGTGGTGCGTTTATTCAAATATACTGACGAGTGTATGGTGGTTGTATTTCAACATTTTTGGGCAGTAGATATTATGCTGTTAAACTCATCCTGGTACTGGTTGAAAGAAAAATAAACAACATTTTACCATTACCAACAATCCAAGCTAAAAACCAATATTTGTGTTGCCAATAGGGATTGTGCTCAACCACTCCAGTATTATACATTTGTACATAAATGTACATTTCAGCTAAAGTTAAGCCACCTTGGACAGTCTTGCTGGAAAGTAAGCATAAAAATGTGACAAACTCTTTGTAAAAATCTTTTGTTCATGAGAAAAAACATATGGAAGCAATCAAACACATACAAAGATTTATTTAATATAAATTTTCAAGTTTTATATTTGCCATAAATCACTGAGAATTGGTAGCCACAACTCAATCAGGAGAGGATTTTTTATGTCTGCGACCAAAAGTTTTTTCTCCTTCACCTTTTTTCCATTTTCTCCCCTGTTCCCAAAATGCTTTCCAACCTGCGGGCACGAATGGGGGGCAGCTCTTCGTAGGTACTGAAGCCCAACTCGGTTTCCTGCTGGGGTAGATGGAAAAAAAGCAGGTGGTTCCTCAACACCTGGGAGACACAAAGAAACCAGAGAAGGTGAGAACATCAAAAAAACAAGAGAGACATATAATGCAAAAAGGCTGATTGATTGCAAAGGAAAGCTTTTTTAAAGGGCCTTAAAAATACAGGTGTAATACCTCATCTGTCAGGTAGTGTGTTTTTCTTAGCAGGCTCCGACGCGTAGCCTCTACTTCCTGCAAAGACGAGTCAAACTATCAGGGTCATAACTCAGCGCAATGACACGACATGAAAACTAAGATACTATCAATCACATTAGCATCACTCTTCCAACATACATCATCATGCAACCGGTCCATTTGTCATTATCTGTAGGAAATACTGAGAAGCATATGCATATAAATAAATTACAATTTGCCAAAGATGTCCAGAGATCAATCATGTTGAAGGGAAAACAAATCCTATAATTATTTAGGATATACACTCACCTAAAGGATTATTAGGAACACCATACTAATACTGTGTTTGACCCCTTTTCGCCTTTTTCTCATTGCAATTGTCCATTCGCCTTCATTATCCTGCTGGAAGTAGCCATCAGAGGATGGGAACATGATGCTCATAAAGCAATGGACATGGTCAGAAACAATGCTCAGGTAGGCCGTGGCTTTTAAACGATGCCCAATTGGCACTAAGAGGCCACACCATTACACCACCAGCAGCCTGCACAGTGGTAACAAGGCATGATGGATCCACGTTCTTATTCTCTTTATGCCAAATTCTGACTATACCATCGGAATGTCTCAACAGAAATCGAGACTCATCAGACCAGGCAACATTTTTGCGGTCTTCAACTATTTAATTTTGGTGAGCTCGTGCAAATTGTAGCCTCTTTTTCCTATTTGTAGTGGAGATGAGTGGTACCCGATGGGGTCTTCTGCTGTTGTAGCCCATCTGCCTCAAGGTTGTGGGTGTTGTGGCTTCACAAATGCTTTGCTGCATACCTCGGTTGTAACGAGTGATTATATCAGTCAAACTTGCTCTTCTATCAGCTTGAATCAGTCGGCCCATTCTCCTCTGACCTCTAGCATCAACAAGGCATTTTCACCCACAGGACTGCCGCATACTGGATATTTTTCCCTTTTCACACCATTCTTTGTAAACCCTAGAAATGGTTGTGCGTGAAAATCCCAGTAACTGAGCAGATTGTGAAATACTCAGACTGGCCCATCTGGCACCAACAGTCATGCCACGCTGAAAATTGTTTAAATCACCTTTCTTTCCCATTCTGACATTCAGTTTGGAGTTCAGGAGATTGTCTTGACCAGGACCACACCCCTAAATCCATTGAAGCAACTGCCATGTGATTGGTTGATTAGATAATTGCATTCATGAGAAATTGAACAGGTGCTCCTAATAATCCTTTAGGTGAGTGTGTGTGTGTGTGTGTGTGTGTGTGTGTGTGTGTGTGTGTGTGTGTGTGTGTGTGTGTGTGTGTGTGTGTGTGTGTGTAAGATAGATAGATAGATAGATAGATAGATAGATAGATAGATAGATAGATAGATAGATAGATAGATAGATAGATAGATAGATAGATAGATAGATAGATAGATAGATAGATAGATAGATAGATAGATAGATAGATAGAGACTAAGAGAGATCCAAATCAGGGATACGCTTGTAATTTACCTCTGCCACTGGATCCTGGGAGAAGATGAATGCATTAAGATGAGCAACAGCCACCACATAAAGCACAGGGCACCAGTTCCTCTTCAAAGCTCCGGTTACTAGCACCCGAAAATACAGCTTTAACAGAGGCAGTGAGTCCTCCATAGGGGACGTGAACTTCTCCAGTGGAATAGGCAGCTAGGATAAACAATTGTAATGAGAAATCAAGATACAGTCCATTCAAAGTACACATTTTATCAGCATGCATGCATTACTTTACTTTTGTTAGTCACCAACTAGTAAACATGTAAAAAATAGCATGTAAGAAAACCCCCTTTACCTGCTGCAGCGAGACCCCTAATGATCGCAACACCCCGACGTGTTCGCCAAACACAGCCAGTCTCATAGTGACACTGTATCGCCTCTGCAGTGGGAGAAGCATGAAGCAGCCAAACAGCGGGTCACCAAATGACACGGCCTCATACTGAGCCAGCAAAGCTGAATACAGGTCATGAAAAGACGCCAAACCCGGTGGAGGCGAGTTCAGATCCAGCACCTCAAGGGTCAGGCCACGAAACAGCGCCCACGTAAGCTCCTGCACAGGCTTTTCCAGGAAGAGGTCACTGGAGCACAAAAATACGCAGGCTAGCCGGGCTAACTTGGCCACTGGTGGCACCACGCTAAGCGCTTGCCCTCTCCAGCTTTCAAGAACCAGCAGCCACTGAAGGCAGTGAGTGACTGACTCCACCGATCCCGCCGGGAGAGATTCGACCTGCTGTCCGCCCCCAGCCGACCATCCCATTCGTTCATACAGGCTGATAAGTGGTAAGAAGGGCCAATCGGAGGGCAGGGATGGGCCAGTAAGCTCAGGTAGGAGATGAGAGGTGAGCCAGGGTGTTCGGCCAAGGTACCGGTCACGGGAAGTAAGCACGGCGGGTTCCATATGGGCAAGGTGGGTGAGGTAACAACCACGGATGGAGGGCAAATGAAGAAGAGCGTCGCGCAGCAATACACCAACGCCTGGTGAAGCTTTCTCCTTGAGTTGCAACTCCGCCAATGCGGCCAATTCTGGTTCACCACGGCTGCCTTCCCTAACAATGAAAAACAAATGGTAATACTGTAATTATTTGCAGTGGATCACTTTATAGCCTTGACCTAGATGGTGGTTAATACAACATGAACACATGAAGGACCTCACTCGGTCTAACCTGCATGTAAGTTAACCATGCTCCCTTATTTACCTAAAGGATTAGTCAATTTTCAAAAAAAATCCAGATATTTACTCGCCACCATGTCATCCAAAATGTTGATGTCTTTCTTTGTTCAGGTGAGAAGAAATTATGTTTTTTGAGGAAAACGTTTCAGGATTTTTCTCATTTTAATGGACTTAAATGGACCCCAACACTTAACAGTTTTAATGCAGTTTAAAATTGCAGTTTCAAAGGACTCTAAATGATCCCAAACGAGGCAAAAGAGTCTTATTTAGCGAAACGATTGTCATTTTTGGCAAGAAATATAAAAATATGCAGTTTTAAACCACAACTTCTCGTCTTCCTCTGGCTGTGTGACGCGCCAGCGTGACCTCACGTAATTACGTAATGCCGTGGAAAGGTCAAGTGTTGCATATATATTTAACGCACATTTGTTGACCATTAAAAACAATAAACTGACACAAAGACAATTAACGAAAAACGTACGAACGGTCCTCTTTCTCAACACTTGTAAACACTAGGGCGTAGTTTCACATACTTCATCCGTGACCTCTTAACGTGATGATGTATTACGTGAGGTCGCGCTTATGCGTCACACTACTGGAGGAAGATGGGAAGTTGTGGTTTAAAAGTGCATATTTTTTATTTTTCTTGCCAAAAATGACAATCGTTTCGCTAGATAAGACCCTTATGCTTTGTTTGAGATCGTTTAGAGTCCCTTGAAACTGCTAATTTAAGCTGCATTAAAACTGTTAAGTGTTGGGGTCCATTAAAGTCCATTAAAATGAGAAAAATCCTGGAATGTTTTCCTCAAAACACATAATTTCTTCTAGACTGAATAAAGAAAGACATCAACATTTTGGATGACATGGTGGTGTGTAAATTATTTATTTATTTTTTTAAAGAAAATGGACTAATCCTTTAATGAGGTATGTAACCGTTTTTACAATGTTCAAGAATGTACTTGAGGCTACGCTACATGGGAAGAAATGTCTGGTTGTGCGTCAGTCACGTGACTATATTAGTGTGATCTCTAGTGCAACTATGCATGGTAGTATTTGTTAATGAGCTTAGTTAGCCTCCATTCCTAAAGAAATTCCTAAATTTTTTGCTGCCCTCTTGTGAGCATGATGTGAAACTATGGTTAAACCTTAAACCTGGACTGTGATACATACTGTACACACAAGACCATTCTTGAAAATCATAAAGATCAACATCTGAACATAAAGCCAATACCATATATCATTCAACATCTTAACAAGGAGACAGATCTGAACATCCTGAGCCGTTTTAAAACTGGAGAAAGACTAAGCTTTCATCTTGGTGTAATAGGTCTGTTTTTAGAGCGTGCCATTAATTGTCAAATTACATTATTTTAACATCAAAGAAACAGAACAATCACAAAGCACGGAGATCCATCAAAATCCAGCTGTTTCTCATCAAACCGCACCATGTCTGATCTGTAGCCACTTCAAAGATATTTAATATTAACAAGATGCGTCACTGGTACCGATATGAATGGGGAAGATTGCAATGGTCAGAATGGCCGCTCTAGTCCCACCTCCCATTAAAAACAGCCAATCATCAATCTGAATCCTCTGGGAGACTTTGCGCATGCACAGAATCGACAGGTTTGCCGCCTTCTAACAACAGACCTGGAGGTGTTGCAAATATGGTGGCGGGGTGACGTGACTTACTTAAAAGGACTTACACACACACATACTGTAGCTTTAATAGAGACTGAGGATTGACAGTGACACAGTGATATCTGAAGGGATTTTACTATAATCACACCATAGATGAAGCAAAAATGATTTATTCATTTAATCTTTAAGAAAACAAAGAGGACATAGGCCATGAAATATCACTAGGACAGATCAAATGACATCTGACAGGGTCAACTTCACCAAACAATCACACTATATGATTTCACTACAGACTTACGGAAGAAGATTGTGGCTGAAGATCATGATGGATATGAGTTCATGTGCCAGGTGTTCACTGCCAGGAAGCAACCAGGACAACAGAGCCAAAGACACTTGGTGAAATAAAGATGCGTGTTTGGCCACCTCTGGGTCAACTGGGACCTAAATATATTTCAAGTTAAAAAAATTAATACTGATAGCAAACCTCTGGTAATTATTAAAACAAACAAATTTATTTAAAAGGTAATAATATACAATTGAAAGTTCAGATGCAAAACGCTCAAAGGCAGGATTTACACTGCAGATCTTGATGCAGAATTCCAATTTGTTGATTACATCCGATTTAGGCCCAATCTCATTTCTCTGTCTTACCCCTTACCCTTACCCCTACCCCTTAGTTTTGCACGTTCACGTTCATCTCGATTGGTCCTTACTCTCACGTGAACATGCAAAACTAAGGGGTAGGGGGGAAGGGGAAGGGGTAAGACAGAGAAATGGGATTGGGCCTTATTTGTCGAACTGTTCACATCATCTTTTAAAAGCGACTCGTATCCGATATCAGCATTTACACTAAACACTTGTCAAAACAATTCAAAGTAGGCATACTGACTCGGGACAGCTTAAACAACCGAGGAAGAAAAGGTTAATCCCCCCAATATCAAACTATGGTTTGATAAACTGATATATACTCTGCACTTGAAACAAACCAGATATCTTTTAAAAGGCATCATTGGACAATTTCACAAGATTTGGGACCCTTTCTTATGTTACCTAAAAAATAATTATACTCCTTAATCCAATGTATTGTAACTTAAAGTTATTTTGAATGTCACTGTTTTGTATATCAACAGGCTGGGGAGGGTAGTTTATATGTAATATTTTATTTATTTGAGTTTTTTTCTCTTTTTTGTGCATATTAGAAAATTAATCCTGAACAATGTGATTATTGTAAGGTTTTTTGATAACTGAATAAAAAATTATTTAAAAAAAAAAAAAACAACCGAGGAAGTTAAATGTCGCAATATGCAATGAACCCGGACAAATTGATTATACAAGATTATAAAGCATTATTTCTATAACAAGACATAAAACTTCAACATTATTCCACTTAGTGGAGCCATCGCGCCAAAAATGCCTGCTAAGAAGAGTCATGTGATCGGAGGTGGTATCCACATGAATTGACTTCATGTGCCAGGGTTGTATTTTCAATGACGCACGACACTTCTTGACATGGGAATATCCGATCTGTCTTACATTGCGGACGCGAATGCATGTATCTGATTCATATCCAATTTATTTCAACATATGAATGAGGCCTGAAACTGATCTGAGAATATCGGAATCTATGCGCTTTTTTCCTGCTTACACGTCCGTGGGTCATATCCCATCTGTGCCACTAAAGGAGAAATAAATCTGAATTGAGTCACTTTAAACAGGCAGTGTAAATGTGGCCTAACTGCCTCTAACAAGTTTTCTTGTAAATGAGCATTTTTATCAGGTTCTTATCTTTGGGTTCAGCAATTTCACTTTAATGGCAATGTAAAGGTTATAAGTCAGTAATTGAAATGCATTATTTTTCACAAATGTCACTTTAGTTATTTAATTTGTAACAAATTAATTTGACCGTCGCTGTAAAACTCTAAGTGCATGCAAAAATCTCTTCTTTGGCCAAGATATAATTAATAAGCAACTAGAAACATTGCAAATGATAAAAGTTAGATTTTAAAATGTAAAAATGAATAAACTGAACCACACATTAGGGGGGCACTGTAATGCATGTGGCTGCCACATTAACATTCAAGTACTCACAAGGGCCTTTATTGGTCCCTGATCATTTCATATTCGTCTAACGTGCACTTTGAAGACACATTTGAGTGAAATTTAACAGATTCCAGCAACAAACTGGTATTTCTGAATGGCCAGAGACCTGGATTAAATGGAGCAAAAGTATTTTATGAACATACAATACATGCCGAGAGCATTCTTATTTTTGATGTAGAAGTTTTACGGTTTTTGCATCTGAGCTCTTCATGTACAGTTAAATGCATGCAAAACAATGCTGCTCTGTGTAAAAAGCAATGTTACCAGCTTGTGTGCAAGTCTAAGAAGAAAATACAACAGGTGGTGCTCATGACGTAAAATCCAGGCGCTCATGGGAGAAACCGAGGGCGTGACTCCGATACAAGAACGCAGATAACTCAGAACGGAGTCTGACAGGAGGAAAGAGCCGAACTGATGAGAGAAAAAGTGTCAAATAAAAGTTATAGACAAACAAGCAGCATCGCACTTTCAAGTCGGTTTTTTTAACTTTGTACGCATAAACAAACCTACCTTTTTAGTAAGGCCTTTGTGGATGGAGGTGATGGTGTTCAGCAGGTGGAGGATAGCGATAGGAAGAGGCAGAGGAGAGTTGGGTCCTGCCAGATTGCTGGTGGTCTTAAGTTTAGAGCAGCACAGTCCAGGCAGACTGGGGACGACCTCCCAACCCGCAGCGCTTAGACCGGGATTACAAATCATAGAGTTGGATCTGTATCAACAGGAAAAGGTAATGTCATCACTCATTTAAGACAATATTATATCATTCCAACAGCCATTTTATTTAATTATGAAAGTTGCATATTGAAGCATCTTTTTACATTATGTTATATTATGTCTTGTGATACTACATTATATTATATGTTATTTATTTGTGTTCCTGCGGTTAGTAGAGCACTGCATTAGCTGCACTAAAAGTCATGGGTTTAAAGGCGGGGTGCATGATTCTTTAAAAACACTTTGGGAAAAGGGAGTCGAGTACCAAAACACACTTGTAGCCAATCAGCAGTAAGGGCCGTGTCTATTAACTGACCCCATTGCCTGGGTTGCGTATGTGTGGGGCGGGTCTATTAAAAGAAGGTACAGATTCTATTGGGGTAGGGGCATGTTCGTTTAGGTGATTTCAAATATTAACATTGCCGTTCAGAGATCATGCACCCCACCTTTAATCCCACAAATACTGATAAAACATAAGATGTAATGCAGTGGAAGTCACTTTGGAAAAAAGTAAAAACTCAAGATGTATATGTGTGATTTAGACCATCTCAGAACACAATACAATACCCTACCTGATGTTGCTGGTCATATTTTGCATGGCATGATGGTTTATCAGTGGCATTAACACTTCTGAGGTTAGTGATTCTAGTTCCTGTAGACACTGAACTGGCTGGAAAGAGCTCTGTCAGATAAAACAAAAATACTGTTACTAAATACATTATGCAATTTTCATTAACACCCGTTACCTAATCTACTGTATATATGATCAAGTGAAAAATAAATCAGCAAGAAGGAAACTTTTATCTCTTCTTTTATCTTTTTAACTCACTGTCAATGAAAACCAATGACAACTAAAGTTCAAACAGCAATGTAACAAACATCATAAGCAGTTGTTTTGTGTAGAATGCAATACTTTGTTTTAATGCAGTGTTTCTCAACCACTAGGGAGCCACAATATGACTAAAATAAGCAAAAACAACTAAGTTCATGGTGTTTGATTATTTTGTAACGAATAAACATTTGTCTAGTAAAGTTATGCCAAGCTCTAATATATTTCACATGGTAGAAATTAAGAGTGGGGGGCTTTCAAATTTTACTGTGGAAAACAGGGGGGCCTTGAAGTGGAAAAGATGGAAAACTCCTCCTTTAATGAAAACACCAGCGTTTTTCAATATTTTACTATTTTACCTGAACTTAGACAAATTCATACATACTCATCTTTATTTAATGCATACACTTAATCTTTGTACAGCGCGTCGTGAATGTGTTAGCATTTAGCCTAGCCCCATTCATTCCTTAGGATCCAAACAGGGATGAATTTAGAAGCCACCAAACACTTCCATGTTTTTCCTATTTAAAGACTGTTACATGAGTAGTTACACGAGTAAGTATTGGTGGCACAAAAAAAAGTCGCTATTTTTTAAGTGGATAAAAAATGAGAACTATATTGTATGGCGGAAGAGCACTTAGTTTGCAGCACTTCGACCTCGGCGCGCAGTAACATTATCACTCCTGACTACTCCCCCTCTCGCTCCAACTTCTGTCAATTTATGACACCTGAGGTTGAAGTGCTGCAAACTAAGTGCTCATAAATTCATCCCTGTTTGGATCCTAAGGAATGAATGGGTCTAGGCTAAATGCTAACACATTCACATACACGATGCTGTACAAAGATTAAGTGCACGCATTGAAAAAAGATAGGGATGTATTGAAAAACGGGGGTGTTTTCCTTTAAGGGACGTGACTTGTAAATATGCTAAGCACATATATATATATAGTGTTTATCACCTACTGTATATTACAAAAAACATCCTGATTTAGGATCTGATAACCTGAATATGCCAAAGAGTATCCTAACTAAATTCGCTATTCCGACTCCAAGTTAAGATATATAATGTAAATATCATTCTGTGACAGGATCACTTTTCCTTACTTTGTCTTTAAGTCTTAATCATTTTACTTCTTTCTTTCTTATAGATAAATACCTGCTCACTGAGCTGTGAATAATACGCCTCCATGTACAGCAGGTAGGAGGGAATCAAGATCAGTGCGCTTGACATTTGCCCTGGGATGCTGAGCGTTCTCACACAGCCCTTGAGTAAACCAAGGACTGTGGGCTGCAGACCGGTCACATGGCTCCATGAAACGGGAGGGGGTGGAGGACAATCTGTACCTTGAGAACTGTCAAGACACAACTGTATGAATACGCCATTTTGATACTAATAAGCAAGACAGACATTACAGACAGTACATATCCTTATATACTAACATTAATATAATATCAAGTCTTTTTATGTTCTTTTCTATCAATGTTGTGCTAATGCTTTGATGTTATTTATTTATTAATTTTCACCCAGAAACCTACAGTATGCACACATAAAGTATACACCTATTGTTTATGAACAAAGATCCATTCTCACCTAACCAGTCCCCTCTGCAGCTCCTCACTACAGCCTGCCGTGTGAGTAACCCGAGTCAACAGCACCAGCAGAGCTCTGACTCTGTCCAGCTCCACAGGTAGCACAACCTCGGATGATGCACACGGCCGGTTTGCAGCCTGCAACCTCTTCACCAGAACAGGATAGAGTTCTCTAAAATGAAGATGATGCATTGTTTATATAGCTCATTGGGTAAAGCATTGCATTAGCAGTGGGTTCAATTCCCAGATAATATAATGTAACGCTTTGGGGTTATCCACACATATAAATGTAAACTTAATGTAACTGGGAAAGGAAGTGGATCACAAATAGCTCTCACAAGTAAAGATTGCAGGCTTGTCCATAGCCAGCAGCCACTGCGAACATCTTCAGTGCTTCTGTACTGCAGCGCATAGCTTCACCAGGTTCAAGCAACATCTCTGATGGTTCCTCAACAACAAAACGTGACAGAAGCTCTTTCCCTCCTAAAGAGTTCAACTGAGACACACAGACACTAGTTGGGGCCATACCGATACAATGGATTTCATAGCAAAAGTGTACAACCAAAAGTGTATCATAACTTCCCTTAAAGGGAGGCACAAAAAATTACCAAACTTTAGCAGCATCATTTGAACCCACAGAAAGACCATACATAGAAATAAAGACTTAAAGTCGGGGTCCATGATCTCTGAAAGCCAATGTTGACATCTGAAATGACTTAAACAAACACGCCCCTATCACAATAGAATCTGGACCTTATGTTGATAGACCCGCCCCACACATACGTAACCCCAGCAAAAATGTTGCTTAGTAGACACGCCCCTTACTGCTGATTGGCTACAAGTGTGTTTTGGTAGTCAGCCCAACTCTCTTTTCCAAAGCGTTTTTCATATATCATGCACTCCGCCTTTAAGTAGGAGTAAGAGACATATCAATCTCGTTTATAATTAATAGGTGTTTGATACCGTTAACTTATGTCACCCATAAAAAAACTTACTATTCTGGCACAAGCATGCCGCCCGGCACTTGCTAAAACGCGAAGCAGCTTCATCGCCAAGGCAACAGGCAGTCCATATAAAGAGGAGGGAGCCTGTGAAGTCGGAGGAGTCCATGAGACAGGAAGAAACTCAGAAATCACAGTGTCCATCAGCCGTGGGCAGTCCAAAATCTAAGGGGAAAAAGGTTTCCATATAATGAAAATTGAAAACAAAGAGGGAAAAAACAAATCTAAAATTCACATTTAGCAGATACTTTTGTCTAAACATCGTACAGTGCATTAAAACTATACATTTTAATACATTTAAAGATTTTTCCAAATAAGAAATGTCATATTTTAACACAAATTTGGTAAGGTCCTATTTAAAGGGATAGTTCACTGTCATCATTACATCAAGTTCTTCCAAACCTGTATAAATTTCTTTGTAATGCTAAACACAAATGAAGATATTTTTAAAAATGTTAAAGGATAATTCCGGTATTTAACACTTGTTCACATTTATGGTTTGTTTTGGATGAACTACAGTGATGGACACTGAAATTTTGACAATGGGTCGTGTCTTGACTTTTTGACTCGTTTAGAAGCGTCTCTTGACTGCTTCAGAATGGAAGTCAATGGCCATGCACAAACATGTCATTAAAACAACACTTAACGTTCATTTTCAAAACTGTGCTACTGGTTTGTGGTGTTCGTTGATGATTAAAAACAAGTTGTGAAGCAAAATACAGTTTCTGTCGTGTTTTATTTGGCATTTCGTAAAATTCCATTGACTTCTCTTGGAAGACTCATTGCTCGCTGATATATCACTCCGCCGCCGAGAAACAGAAAAGGGTCTGTTTACATGTGGTTGTAGTTTTTTCGCTCGGTTTCTCTCAGAAGAAATTTTTCCCATTTTTGATGGCTCAGTGACCAGCTTTAGGTTTGAAGTTGAGCTCGATTTTGACTGTCTATACGCTAGACACCGAGCGTACTTGTATGGCAAAGTGGTTGTCGCCATCAAGTGGTCGGGAGTGTGCTAACGCTTCAGACTCAAATATAGAGCGGAAGTATATACGCGGTTGTGAGGTATCTGAAAAAATAGTTCCACTATAGCAAATAACACGGATTGAAATCATACATTGCGCCAATATATTTGTTTTTAATCATCAACGAACACCACGAACCACTCGGTGAGTAGTACAGTTTTGAAAATGAACGTTAAGTGTTGTTTTAATGACATGTTTGTGCATGGTCATTGACTTCCATTCTGAAGCAGTCAAGAGACGCTTCTAAACGAGTCAAAAAGTCAAGACACGACCCATTGTCGAAATTTCTGTGTCCATCACTGTAGTTCATCCAAAATAAACCAGAAATGAGACTCAAAGTGTTAAATACCGGAATTATCCTTTAATAACCAAGCAGATCTGTGGCACTATTCACTTCCATAATATTGTTTTCCTACTATTGAAGTCAATGATGCCCCAGATCTTCATTTACAAGTTTGGTACATGATGACAGAATTTTCATTTTTTATCTATTAAACTTTTTATTTACATGATGTAATACATGATGTTAATATTTAACAAATAATAAACAAATTCACATTCAAATATTTACATATATAGTAAGCTTATGTATTGACATGTCATTACATTTTTATAAATACATCTTGATATATATTTGAAGAGTTTTGTTGCAAAACGAGATAAATCCATTTTGTTTCCATTTTTGTCAAAACATGTTTATTATTACGTTATCATGTTATTGTGTTGTTTTATGGTGCTACTTAGCTGTATTTTTTAATTTATGAAGGTTTAAATCAAAACAAACCAACTGCAGTTGAACTGATATTAATTGGAATGCACAACCAAAAAACGAGATTTCTGAACAATTAAAAAAACGTATTTATCTCGTTTTGCAACATTCATTTTTAAAAAGTTGTACATTATAAATACAATTTATATTTCAATATTTGCACTACCATGCATCTCATAATTTTACTATATTCTATGATTTCTTTTTTTTATTTGTATACAGTTTTTCTTATGTTCTTAGGTCCAACATATATTTTGGGTAAAGTTTTTTTTTTTTTACAATTCAAATTTATGAAAAGCACTATAGAAATCAATTTGAAAAAAAAATTGAACTGTGTACTTGTACTTATCGTACATGCATTTCCTGGGGATCGAACCCATTACATTTGTGTTGAGAGCTACAGAAACATTATTAAGCTACAGTGAAACTAAACAAGGCTACAGTTTTGCTGATAAAAATAACTGTACAGCTTTAAATCTTAAATTCAAGGCTTCACAATTGTGAAATATCACATTACAGGTAGATTATATCATGTTTACCTGTGATGCTGCTGCAGTCGAGTGGCGAGCAATTCGGATCAAAATTTCCAGGATATCAAGGACAACTCGAGGAGGCGGTCGAACAACCTCCAAAATATATCGTAGTCGAGGAAGACCCTGCATCTTCAGAAAACCCTGAGAGAAATGCAGTTTCATTAGAAATATCTCATTAGACATATTCACCAGCCCAGTTGAAAGGTTTTTTAGTGACAAATTTGAGCAATTGTATAACTTTATAAACCAGGTAAGGATTGTGTCAGCTACAACTTTCTTTTTTAAAGGTCAAGGTCAGAGCCCAGTTACCTTGATGACATCTTGCCTGGCAACATCATGATCTGCCTTCATTTCCTCTTTCTCCTTAGCAGAAAGTTTCATGGACTCATCAATGTTTTCATCATCCTCATCTTCATCCTCCTGAGTTGTGGGCAGCAGAGGAAAGGTGGCCATCCCAAGCATCCATGAAAAAGCGTTGTCTAAGCACTCCTAGTGTAAGACAAACAAAAACTAAATGTAAACATTTTTGCGCACGTGATCAACACAGAAATTGAATTAAATAAGAAGACTGCCTTTTACTTCATCATCAGATGAAACCAGTAGAGCTCGCAAGGCATGCACAGCTGCTGACATCACACCTTCCACGCCGTCATCCAATGAAAAGCGCAGAAGAAAGAGCAGCCCTGCATCCAGTAAAGAAGACAAGACACTGCCCTTCAGAAAAGCTGTGTATTCACCTACGCGAGCCTGGATGGAAAACAACACAGAACAGTCTAAAAAGTCAAATCTAAAGCAGAAACATACATTTGAGTATTTATGAGCCATATAAGATGCAGCAAAATTTCTATCCTGCCATAAGCATCAATATGGAAATAAAGTATATAACGCAGGAATAGTAGATCGTATTTCAGTCCCTCCAGAAAAACGCGATTATGCGATCACATGATTCAATGCATAATTAGCCAAAGTCCGCATATTTATGCAGAGGCCGCATTTTTTAAATACGCCGCACTTTCGCCGCATAAATTGCAGATTTCTGCTCGCAAAATATGCGGGGCTTGCATGATTTCATAATCCCCGCATTTTCCTAGCAAAAAGTCATATTTATCTTAGCAGAAAGTTGAAAAATTTTGCATTTACTTCACACATGCGCAGCCATGTCCCCTGTTGTCAAGGGAATGTTAGGAAGTGACGTAATTACGCGACGTGAACATCAATGAAAAGCTGCCAAAACTGTTTGCGCAATTTTGGCAAGTTCACGCAATTTTATTTACATAAATATCCCACATATTCCATCGCATTTTTTAAGAAAACGTAATGCAAGATCAAGGATTTTTGCCCGCAACAATCACAAAAAATTTCTGGAAGGACTGGTATTTATCTTTTTTGCATTTGTGTGGTCAAGTTTAACTGGAATGTGCAAAGCTAATCGGATTGCTACCCAATTCATAAAAACGCATTACAAGGTGCAATGTGGAACCTTTATGGTGCGTTCACACCGAACGCAAATAAAGTGTTAAGCGCAAGTGATTTACATGTTAAGTCAATGCAAAGATGCGAAAGACATCCTACGGCACGAATTCAGCGTTTAAGGCCTTTGACGGAAGTAGAGTTAAAAAATGTGAACTTTGGCGGATTTATTAGCAGCACGTTAACCAATCAGGAGCTTGCTTTAATAGTGACGTGATTACAATATAGCGAGCGGAGGCAGAAATACGAAACAGCAATAGAGGATAAAATCATTGTCGCTGTATGTGGACCCCCAAGCTGTATGACACATCTTCATACTTTTATAGAAACAGGAAAAAAAAGGCTCTTGCTTGGAAGAAAGTGAGTGAGGAGGTCGGACAATCTGGTAAGTGGTAAAAAATGCTCTTTACTCAATTTAAGCCAAATATACATATACATATATATTATACATATTGAGACTACAAGCTAGGTAAAGCCAGCAAATTGATTGCATTTGCAACTGACTTTCATGCGCGAATGAGCTAACTCAAAATGTTCAAGCACCCAACTACACGCAATTAGGGGTGCACCGAAATTTCGGTCGCCGAAAATTTCGGCCGAAAATGGCATTATCGGTTTCGGGCCGAAATAAAAAATCCAGCCGAAAATGTAAACCGAAAATGAATGTCAACCGCGCCCCTCCCATCTGTGCGCTAGCGCTTGGGTTTCACTCACGGTGATCAGTCGTCTCCCACCCCTCCCCTTCGTGCTCAAGCAGGTTTCACTCACGGTCGAGCTGTTTGCACGCGTCTGCAAAGATTAAGCATGTCTTGATGTGTAAACTTTAGAGAGAGTCGCGCTAATGTGTCTCATACAGTAATCCATTAACATACATTTGGCGAATAAAGCAATGAAACAAAACGTAACGTTTTTATGTGGAGCGACTGTTGCGCTGTTTGGGATTCACCCTCGGTCTCTGTATGTGCATGCGTTTAAGTGCCCTCGATAGTGCACATAAGAGAGAAACGCGTTTAAAAAAAAACAAGCAAACATAAAATCTCGCTGTTATTGACAGGGCACATATAAACAAAATTCTCTCCACAGTATTCTTTTTCTAATAAAAACATTTGTTTATGTCTTAAGTGTATGTATAGATTACAGTCAGATTAACCTACTTAAATCTGTGTCATTAATGTTAATCAAACAACCCATGACAAAGAGACAAATAGCTCTAAAAAATAATTATATATTTAATTGATTGTGTTATGATTCATTTAATTTGATTTCTGTACCTAATGCTAATTTCAGACCTTATTAATGTACAACTTTGTTCTCTTTTATAAATGTTTGCAATTTCTTTATTGTTTATTAGATTTTTCCCACCTGCTTTTTGCTGATCCGAAAAATAATCTGATCTGTGCCTCAAAAACTGTAATGTGATCCGAACTGTGAGTTTTTTTTATTCGTCACACACCCCTAGTAAAGTTAGTACACAGTGATGGCCATAAATGCAATTGTACTAATAATTGGCATAATAATTTATTTCGGGGTTTCGGTTTTTCGGCCTTGGCTTCCTTTTTTTGGTTTTCGGCCAAGAATTTTCATTTCGGTGCATCACTACACGCAATATATTCGCTTCATTCGTGTCTGGTGTGAACGCACCATTAGAAGGACCCCTTGACAGAAATGCAATATAATATACATAACAATATTATCAGTGGTGTATAAAGACCTTACAAAATGAACTACACTAAATGGACATATTGCCCTAAAGAGCACTTCTTGTTACTATGTTATCTCAGATGATGACGTGTTTGTCCTGTGGCAGCTACTGTAGCTTGACTATGGGTTTCGAAAAGGAGGGTTGAGCTGTGGACTGAGCCATTGGCAATTCACATTCTTACCACTAGATGCCATTAAAAGTCCAACATTGCACCTTTAAGTGACTAAGTATACAGGCACCTATCAGGATCCAACATTCAAAATACTCTACTAATAAAAATACAAAATTGACCAATTTCATACACAATATAATTAAAATGGACTTGTGTTTGCTCATTGTTTGTTTACTTTCGAAAGGATATTAGCGAGAGTGCTGACTGCCAGAATGCGTTGTTGGTTTAGCTGACTGCGAGAGAGAATGAAAAGCTCCTGCAGTGAGTAGCCAGCCAGCTGGAACAAGGAAAAAAGAAAATTATAGTTAGTACTACATATTATTAAATATGTTTTCCAATTCGTGACATCAGCTCTATTTCACTGCCAGCTTGGCGTCTAGACAAAATTCAGTAGCTGAACTCACTAACCTCTGGCTCCTCTCCATGGTGATGCAGACCCAAATGGGTGGGCAAGTCTTTAGTGGGTGGGATGAGAGTACCGGCGAAGTCAAATCGGGCTTGCATAGCCTGAAAAAAAATGAAGTGTTATTCAAGCAAGCACAACCTTATTTTACATTACTATTGAATTGTGAGTATATGATTGAATGCTATAGCAAAGCAATAGAAGCGTCTTATCCACAACAAAATGAGAGTGGTGCCACAGTGGTTGCAAAAGTGTGGCTATGCAGGTTTCCAGGTTTGTACCTTTTTGGTGCTCTGCTTCTTGGGAAAAGGAAGGTCTCTTGTCCATTCCAGTTTTTCTGGCTCCAACTTGTCCATGTGAAGCCACTCCTTCTGTGGTTTGACTGGAAGCTCATCCTCTGTTAAAAGCAACATTAATAAATTCAATTAAAGTATTAATAAAAATAATACAAATTAGACTCATGGGTGTCAGAACCATTATATATTTTTAAGACCAATGATATTGGACTCACTTTTTCTCTAATTTAGCGCATATATCTGTTCAATTGTCCGAGCGCCGTCAGTCAACTTTTTTCCAAAGTTTGCTCTTCTAAGCTGTATCAGAACTAGGAAAATGAAGTCATACGTTGTCTGAACTTTGTTTGAAATGACGTTAAATCAATTTGTTCTTCTACTTGTCTGAAATAGGTTATATCGGGGCCTACTTACTGTACAGTAACACCTGGTATTTCACGTTGTCATTCATTTGCTGGCCAAAGTCAGACAAAGCCACATTAAATATAGCTTGGGTCTATTCTGAGAGTCTGTAAGATTTGTTTGTCTATTTTATTGTCTTCCAGGCAACAATCCGATGACCCACAAAACACCACATGCTGACTGCAGTGTAACTCCAAAAGCAGTGCTCTCTGAAAAGTAACCCCAAGTGTTCCCATCCGTAAATGTCAGTGAGTCCTTCTTATCTCCATTACACAAAAACGGATTGGTGCTTGCTCTAGCTAGCTCTACGCTAATCAGACTAATTGAAATTGATGCATGTGCCTTTGCATGCTGGACAACTCAGCTTAGCTGGACAGATCTGCCAAGTAGACAGTTCTGGATGTGTGCGGCTAGCTCCAAGTGCAGGGTGAATAAAAACTGGAAACTGTCCAGATGCACTTGAGCTGACGAGATTGTGAAGACCACATCCGATACATTAGTTTAACTTTCCAATGCTGCATGCATGCAGTTCAGTCCAAAAACCCTATAAGCCTATTCATGGGGAAATGCTGCAATACAGTGATTTAAATATGTATTAAATGAAAATAAAATTATGTAAGATTTCCTCCTTAAATAGCATTGTTACAATATTTTATCCCAATACAAGACCATATGTTCGATATTAAATATGTTGGGGGTTTTTTAGTTAAAATACAATAGAGCTAAACGGTATTGAAGAAAACCCAAATAACTTGCAAAATGATGCAATATATGATGTGTTATACGGTAATGCTAAACACTGGTAAGATGATCAATCAGTTTAAATTGTAATAAAACATATTTCAAGAAATTAAGTTATTTTATTTCAATCAAAAATCATAATTTTACATAAATTGATATTTATATGATGTGACATGATAGAAAATAGTCTGTAAAAATATATGCTTTCTCCGTATGTCCCCTGTGCCTGTCTGCTCATCTCAAGTTCAGCTGTGGGACAATCGAGAAATTGGCCACAGAAGGTGGGTCTTTGTAGAAGTTTAGCCAATTGTTGATTCAGGAAATAAACACTTATTATATGACAAAATAATTGCCAATTAGCATCCTCAAATCTAATTAAAGATGACCAAATTTTCTGTTGCCCCAAACTGCGAGAGACGGGGCGCAATTTTTACTACGTGACAATCGTAGTCACAGTTTTCACTTGTTCGGGCAATCTCCTTCAATGTCCGTTTGAGAAGATAACTTTGCTTATGGTTCTTTACCGTTCTTCTTTAAAAAGTGGTTGTGTCCTGAATACCAAAATTTTTTACTACGACCATGGTTTTACTACAAATAAATCCTTAGACCTATGTTTGCTACAGAAACCATAGTTCAAACATGGTACTTGTAGTATAACTTAAAGTATTTCAGTATCAGCTGCGCTTTTTAACACACAAGATCCCCGAATTTAACAAATCAGTAATCAAAAGACGTTCTAATGTTGCATTCACACCAGACCCGAATGATGCATTAAGCACAAGTGATTTACATGCAAAGACGCAATAGGCATCCTGGCGCGTGAATTCACAAGTGAACAACTCAAAATGTTCAAGCATCCTTTGCTTTATTCGCGTCTGATGTGAACGCAGTGTCACAAACAACACTGGATCAAATTTTAAATAAATTCTTATGAAATCAGTAAAAGCACAAGGCATATGCTCTTGAGATATCTTGAATAGGAATAAACAGAATACTTATTTTATTAAATATTAAATATTGCAAAAGTAGAACAATCAATTAAAGATTATATTAATATTTTATATGAATAATATTGTTTTTGTTAAATATACCAATATCTCCATGCACTCAGTTACTTTTGGTTAATTGTTCTGAAAGTGTATGCAATTTTGTTTACCTCTATTGAATTTTCAACAACTCCTAACATTTTTATTTAATATTCAAATCCAAAATTACTACATAATGGTGTATTATTTTAGACCCTGTCTGTCAAACTCAAAGCACCACCCTCAGGCTGATTTGCGTAAGGACACTAACTGTCTGGCAAAAATATGTTCAGTTATCTAACTTTAAAACGTATACTTTGTGGCACCCCCCAAAAACAATTTTGCACCTGCCGCCACTGATTTCGATATGTCTTGAAGCCCAGAATCAGGAAACCCAAAACTGTCATAGTATGCGATTTCAGATGCAAAGATTTTGTCTGGCCACTTTTCAATATAGTATAAATGGCTCACCTATAACTGGAGGTTGAACTACAGGCTGGTTTCCATCCTCCTCCTGATCATCTTCCATGGCAACTCCTGGAAATTCCTCATCTTGTGTTGTATAATCTGAAGCGGTGCTACTAGATGAAGGTTTATTCACTGAGACCTCTTGTTGCGCAGGTCCTGATGGGGTTTTCTGTGCTTTCCGAGATCTAACAAAGTCCACTAATCTTGAGTCTGAAAATACAAACATGCCAAACCACAGTAGTAGTAAGAATATGTTAAATTTTGGAAAGCAGCTGCTAATGTTTTGATACAAATTACCATAGTGAATTTTAAAGAAATGTTTAGCTTAGGCAGTCTGACCAACATCTCCTTTTTCTCCACAGAAGATATCAAAAAAGAAGTTGAATAGAATTTAATAAAGGTTTATAAAATTATGACAACATTTAAAAAATGTCACATTTCAACCAGCTCACCAAGTTGGGCCAGCAGCTTCATCTGTTCCTCCAGTATCTCACTCTGGGACATGGCCTGCAGCTTTGATTGGTTCTCCTGATGGATTTTCATCGTCTCCATGGCACTGTTAGCAATCCCAAGTCCTTGACCTGACACTAGCAATGGGCCTCCAACAGCATCTAAAGCAGAAACAAAAATGAGATCAATTGTTTGTTTATCATAAGCTTTAGCTGATCAAAAACAAAAATGTGATGAATTTTAATAAACAAGCACTGACGCACCCATAACATCTGATGTAGATTTCTCAGTGTGCATGCTCTCTGGTGGTTGAGAGAAAACATTTGTGGCTTTGCATGACTGATCTCTAGTCTTACAACCACTTGAACACTGTGTAACGTCCTTGTTAGTTCGCTGTGATGCAATTTGACGGGCAAAAATACTTTTTCTGCCTCTAGATTCTTGCCCCTAAGTGCACAGAGAAATGTTTAAGACTATCAGGCAAAAAAAACTATGTAACAGATTCAGATGGGAATGAGTTTGCGGTTTGTTTCATATTTTGAACGTCTTCTCACCTCACTCTTTACCACAGATCGATGTAGGACTTTAGGGAAAGCAGTGCTTGTGAAAGATGGTAGGGACACGGGTATAGCACTAGTGTCTCTCTCCTAAAGACAGACATAAGCAATCAATCTTGAATCAATTTGAAGTGTGTAACATCGCCTTTAAGAAAAAAATTAAGAAGGGTACTCACAATGATTCTGGACAGGACAGCACTGATGTGAGTATCATGCCTGTCCAGTCTCTCTTCTGGGTCCTCATCCTCAAAACGCACTCGATTTTTTTCCTGTTTAAAACGTGACTTCTTTGGAGGTGCAGGCGTCAGGGTGGGAATCTGATCAGGGAGGTCTAAGTATATGCAGATATAAAGAAAAAATACAATCGCAAATTTAGACAGAGACTGTTTACATTTATTACAGTGCACTTTGGAATACTTGATTCTGATTGGTCCCATTTGGAGATCTCCAGCCCAGATTTTACCCTTCTTTTCATAATGGGCTTCTGATCACCCTGTTTCAATAACATATCCTATACAAATAAGTGGATATATGTAAAGATCTGAAAGATCATCTCGAGTGCATATACTGTCAGTAAAGCAACAACAGGGATATTTAACAAAATGTTTAGACATGCCATAAAAGCTGTTTCAATAACAAAACCAGGCTAAGTCACACTACAACAGTTTTTTTTTGTAACCCACCTTCTATAGTCACGACATCCCTCTGATTGTCCTGCTCCTCGTGTCCAACATCAGCACCGGCTGTGTCTCCTCTGCGTTTATCAGGACGCTTGACTACAGTGACAGTAGGGCGGCCGCCCGTTGCCAGAAACTCCCGCTGCTGTTGGAGCAGATCCGCCTCACTGTCCGCCGACGTGGGACGTCGCAACATCCCGGAAAAACACAGATTCCACTTATGTTTCAGATGTAACGAAAATAATAATTCAACATAAACTGTCACAGCATCTTGCACTAGGAGTTGCAATCTGAAAAGTTTTCTGACAGACTTGGTAAATAACTGGACCAGCACCAATCTAACGCGAGGTCAGCAAAAACCCAGATATGAGTGAAAACGTTTATTAAACTTTACAGCTTTGTTTCTGCAGGTCTTCTGTCCCAATGTAAACCAAACACATGCCGTTTACAGACACGAGTCAACGTCCGGGTCAAGTGTAACACATTACAAAATAAAAGCCCTCTGGTTTAAATTTTAATAGATATAAAAAATTATTGCTAATAAAAACACGTTATATTTTGGCTATGTGTTTTCAATTTAGTGTGCATTAAAAACAAATACAAATGCTTACAAAATTATGCAAATAATTTGATTAAAATATATTATGTTACTATGCTAAATGTTATATTATATTATATTATATTATATTATATTATATTATATTATATTATATTATATTATATTATATTATATTATATTATATTGCTTGCCCAGACTTGATCCTAATGATAATAGTGATATTGTTTGGGCAATAATCGTGGTGAAGATGAGCAGACGTAATAATCTTGAATTTTGGCAATAATCAGAGACATAGGTGTTGTATCAGGCAGCTAATAAAGGTATCTTTCAAAATCTTCCTCAGTAAAACGTCACGCTTTTAACCACCACAATAACACCTATTAATAAAGGAACGAGTAAACGAATAAATAAGTTAAATGTTCAGTTGTATATGATTCTAGTTAGTTACTCAATGCAGTTAATTTTTGGATGATGCGCACTGTTTGTGTTTAACATTCCAACATGTACAGTTTAGTATTTTATTATTTATTTATTTAATCTGCTTCTCTCTACTTTGGACAGCAGTTGTCAGGTTTTTTCTGTCCTCCGCAGTCTCCCCGCGGTCTCCGCCCCCAGTCTGCCTGAATGGGAACACCCAGAGCGGGATCCCCGGCGCTTCTGGCATCCATCCCAAACACAGCACAGCCCCTCAAAGCAACGTCCTCCAGTGATTTTTATTAGCAAAAGCGGAGTATTGCAGATAAAATATTTGAGTGCAATGTCATACCTGTCACAGGATGCTGACTCTAGATCTGGAAACTGATACGACTTCGGAGGACACAGCGCCAAGCTCCCCGGATGGTGGTGCGGAGACACCGGTCAGTCTCGATGTACTGGAAGAGGTATGAGATCAGCCTTATGAATCAGCCATAAAGAGGATTTCTTTGACCTGTTTTCCTATAGACTTACAGTACAGTGGGTTACCCTACTCCAGTTATAGTCACTGTAAAGGTATGTCTGAGATACAAAATAGTTTTCTTGTCAATTGACTTATTCAACATAAACTATAAACAAGCAAAAGCCTCTCTTATTGCAATTGATGCATAACCTTTATTTTGTAAAAGCTCTTAGTTATTGACAGTCACTCATAATGAAATTTGTTTAGTCATTTGCAGTAGTCAGATCACTGACTCCACAGTAGTAAAGCCTTTGCAATAGTTGTAAAATAAATAAAACTACATAGTCCATTAAAAAAAACCTGGTTAATTTTGTGGTGCTTTTAAAATTAACACCACTGCTTTGCATAGTGACATAATTTAAGTGCATTCTGGATTCATGTCATAAAAATGCATTTGGCAACATTTATATATTAGTATTGGGTAGTAACCTGCCTCATGTGTGTTGCTCTAAATGTATTTTCATTAATTGCAGTTGCATAGTCTTAGCTTGTGTTATGTCTATTGATCAGCATCTCTATAATAGACAGCTGTAATTATTGAACACTGTAAAAAAAAAATCCGTAGAAATTGCAGCTGGGTTGCCGGTAACTTACCATAGATTTACATTTATGTTTTTTTACTGGCAACATTTTGTTCAAAGTTAAATGAACATTAAACATTTAAAAGTCTTTATCTTTACAGAGTAAAACTAAAAAACAGCATCAAGCAAAACATTCTGGGAAACAAAATCTGGAGCAAAAAACAGAAAAAGGTTGATGATGATTTCTGGTTCCCAGAATGCTTTGCATGAGGCTGTTATTGTATTGTTTTATTCTGTAAAGATAAAGACTTGTTAATATTTAAAATGTATTTAACTTTGAACAAACTCTTGCCAGTAAATAACATAAATTTAAATCTACGGTAAATTACCAAACCCAGCTGCAATAACATTGTAATTTCTACAGAATTTTTTTTACAGTGAACTGCCATTGAGCAAAAAATGATATACCTGTCACAGTCACAGAGATTGAGGGAGTTAAAGCCGTGCTTTTAGCAACACTTTATTATCCTATTACATTGTTTAAACATTATTGTCCCATTATTACAGTGCATTGAAAATGCGCTGTACTGTTCTTACTGGGCTTTTTATTATTATTACAGTGCATTGAAAATGCGCTGTACTGTTCTTACTGGGCTTTTTATTACAGTGCATTGAAAATGCGCTGTACTGTTCTTACTGGGCTTTTTATTATTATTATTATTATTCTTCCAACCAAATTTCCGCAATTAATACGGCTCGAACCGCTTAACTTAGAAACTTCATTCAAACTCTCAAACGTGCGGACTATTCGGGAATAGTGTGCTATGACTTTTATAAGCGATCGGGGGTACGGTCTTCGCCCCAGGGGCGAAAAAGCAGCCGAAAAATCCCATTGACTTAACATGGAGACAAACTTTGACGAGTCGTAGCTCAGACCTAGAATTTCACAGAAACTTGTGACTTGCCACATTTGAAGAGGCTGGCAGGCTCTGTAAGAACATACCTCACAATGGGGTGTAAGTTGTACCCCTGGGGTGTAAGAGGCCCCCAAATTTCCCCATAGACTTATAATGGGGCAGGAATCATGCCCATATAAGGAAATAAAAACGTCCCAGATGGGATATCTTTGCAGCGCAGTGTCGTAGAGACATGGGGGTGGGCTCATTTTACTCAGGCATCCAATCAGTCCCTTAGGATCCTTATTGAGCTATTAAGCCACGCCCCTAGCAACCATTTTGGGCACCCTAGCAACATTTCCCATAGACTGCCATTATAAAATGCCCAGATGGATATCTTTGCAGCACAGTGTCACAGAGACATGGGGGTGGGCTCATTTTACTCAGGCATCCAATCTGTCTCTCACCATCCTTATTGAGGTATTAAGCCACGCCCCTAGCAACCAAATATGAGCAGCCTAGCAACATAATAAACAAAGCCTTATATCTCTGGATCCGAACATCATAGAGACATGGGGGTTGGGTCTTTGGGTAATATTAGCTTCATGCTAGCTTCATGCTAAGTCATACTAGCTTCATGCTAGTTTCATGCTAGCTTTATGCTAATTTCATAATAAATCTTGCTACCTTGATGCTAAATCATGCTAACTTCATGTTAAATCTTGTTAGCTTCACGCTAAATCATGCTAGCTTCATGCTAATCATGCTAGCATCATCTTAATCATGCTAGCATCATGTTAATTTCATGCTAAATTCATGCTAACTTCATGGTAATCATGCTAACATCATGTTAGCTTCATGCAAATTATGCTAGCTTCATGCTACTCATACTAACATCATGCTAGCTTCATGCTAACATCATGCTAGCTTCATGCTAATCATGCTAACATCATGCTAACTTCATGCTAATCATGCTAACATCATGTTAATCATACTAGCTTCATGCTAATCATGCTAGCATCATGCTAGCTTCGTGCTAATCATGCTATCATCATGCTAGCTTCGTGCTAATCATGCTAGCATCATGCTAGCTTCGTGCTAATCATGCTAGCATCATGCTAGCTTCGTGCTTATCATAGTAGCATCATGCTAGCTTCGTGCTTATCAAGCTAGCATCATGCTAGCTTCGTGCTAATCATGCTAACATCATGCTAGCTTCGTGCTAATCATGCTAGCATCATGCTAGCTTCGTGCTAATCATGCTAGCTTTATGCTAGCTTTGTGCTAATCATGCTAGCATCATGCTAGCTTCATGCTAATCATGCTAGCTTCGTGCTAATCATGCTAGCTTCATGCTACCTTCGTGTTAATCATGCTAGCATCATGCTAGCTTCGTGCTAATCATGCTAGCTTCATGCTAGCTTCGTGCTAATTATGCTAGCATCATGCTAGCTTCATGCTAATCATGCTAGCATCATGCTAGCTTCGTGCTAATCATGTTAGCATCATGCTAGCTTCATGCTAATCATGCTAGCTTCATGCTAATCATGCTAACATCATGCTAGCTTCATGCTAATCATGCTAGCATCATGCTAGCTTCATGCTAATAATGCTAGCATCATGCTAGCTTCATGCTAATCATGCTAACATCATGCTAGCTTCATGCTAATCATGCTAGCATCATGCTAGCTTCATGCTAATCATGCTAGCTTCATGCTAATCATGCTACCATCATGCTAATCATGCTAGCTTCATGCTAATCATGCTAGCATCATGCTAGCTTCATGCTAATCATGCTAGCATCATGCTAGCTTCATGCTAATCATGCTAACATCATGCTAGCTTCATGCTAATCATGCTAGCATCATGCTAGCTTAATGCTAATCATGCTAAATCATGTTAACGTCATGTTAGCTTCATGTTAAATCATGTTAGCTTCATGCTAATCATGCTAACATCATGCTAGCTTCATGTTAAATCATGCTAGCTTCATGCTAGCTTCATGCTAGCTTCATGCTAAATCATGCTAAATCATGTTAACGTCATGTTAGCTTCATGTTAGCTTCATGCTAAATCATGTTAGCTTCATGATAAATCATGCTAGCTTCATGATAAATCATGTTAACTTCATGGTAAATCATGTTAACTCATGCTAGCTTCATATTTCATCATGATAACTTTTTTAAATCATGCTAGCTTCACACTAAAACATGTCAACAGCCAGGTAAACTACTAGACTAAGTTTCTTTTACATTTCTGTCAATCAACTTTTTTGCATTTTCATGCACTGGTAATTCCTTGGGAATTGCATTTCTAGTTATGTTGGCTTGAAAAAGCCAACATATTGTTATTGCTTTTAAACTTATATTTTATTATTATTATTCTTCTTAGCACCCCAAAATTTCTGACACTAACTCGTCCTAGAGCTTTCAAGCTACATGCACCAAATTTTCCACAGACCTTCAGATTGGTCTGACTTAGTGTGCTATATCTTTTCTAACTGATGGGACCTTCCGAATTCCTAAACGGGGCGCTCAAACACCCCAAAACTCCCATTTACTTAACATGGAGACAAACTTTGACGGGTCATAGCTGCGAGTGAGAAACTTTTAGAAACTTGTGGCTTACCACATTTAAGGAGGCTGACAGGCTCTGTAAGAACATACATCACAATGGGGTGTAAGCTGTACCCCTGGGGTGTAAGAGGCCCCCAAAATTTCCCATTGACTTATAATGGGGCAGGAAACATGCCCATATAAAGGAATAAAAGCGTCCCAGATGGAATATCTTCACTTTAGAGTGTCGTAGAGACATGGGGGTTGGACCGTTTTACTTGTGGCTTGAAGGTTGATCATTATGGGATGCCAATTTTCTCCCTAGCAACCAAACTTAGTACCCTAGCAACGGAATAAACAAAGCCTTATTTCTCCGCTTCAGAACATCTTAGAGACACGGGGGTTGGACCGTTTTACTTGTGGCTTGAAGGTTGATTATTATGGGATGCCAATTTCCTCCCTAGCAACCAAACTTAGTACCCTAGCAACGGAATAAACAAAGCCTTATTTCTCCGCTTCAGAACATCTTAGAGACACGGGGGTTGGACCGTTTTACTTGTGGCTTGAAGGTTGATCATTATGGGATGCCAATTTTCTCCCTAGCAACCAAACTTAGTACCCTAGCAACGGAATAAACAAAGCCTTATATCTCCGCTTCAGAACATCAAGAGACACGAGGGTTGGACCGTTTTACTTGTGGCTTGAAGGTTGATCATTATGGGATGCCAATTTTCTCCCTAGCAACCAAACTTAGCACCCTAGCAACGGAATAAACAAAGCCTTATTTCTCCGCTTCAGAACATCTTAGAGACACGGGGGTTGGACCGTTTTACTTGTGGCTTGAAGGTTGATTATTATGGGATGCCAATTTCCTCCCTAGCAACCAAACTTAGTACCCTAGCAACGGAATAAACAAAGCCTTATTTCTCCGCTTCAGAACATCTTAGAGACACGGGGGTTGGACCGTTTTACTTGTGGCTTGAAGGTTGATCATTATGGGATGCCAATTTTCTCCCTAGCAACCAAACTTAGTACCCTAGCAACGGAATAAACAAAGCCTTATATCTCCGCTTCAGAACATCAAGAGACACGGGGGTTGGACCGTTTTACTTGTGGCTTGAAGGTTGATCATTATGGGATGCCAATTTTCTCCCTAGCAACCAAACTTAGTACCCTAGCAACGGAATAAACAAAGCCTTATTTCTCCGCTTCAGAACATCTTAGAGACACGGGGGTTGGACCGTTTTACTTGTGGCTTGAAGGTTGATTATTATGGGATGCCAATTTCCTCCCTAGCAACCAAACTTAGTACCCTAGCAACGGAATAAACAAAGCCTTATATCTCAGCATCAGAACATTGTAGAGACACGGGGGTTGGACCGTTTTACTTGTGGCTTTAAGTGTGATCATTATGGGATGCCATTTTTCTCCCTAGCAACCAAACTTAGTACCCTAGCAACGGAATAAACAAAGCCTTATGTCTCCGCTTCAGAACATCATAGAGACATGGGGGTTGGACCGTTTGACTTGTGGCTTGAAGTGTAATCATTATGGGATGCCAATTTTCTCCCTAGCAACCAAACTTAGTACCCTAGCAACGGAATAAACAAAGCCTTATTTCTCCGCTTCAGAACATCTTAGAGACACGGGGATTGGACCGTTTTACTTGTGGCTTGAAGGTTGATTATTATGGGATGCCAATTTCCTCCCTAGCAACCAAATTTAGTACCCTAGCAACGGAATAAACAAAGCCTTATATCTCTGCTTCAGAACATTTAGAGACACGGGGTTGGACCGTTTTACTTGCGGCTTGAAGTGTGATCATTATGGGATGCCAATTTTCTGCCTAGCAACCAAACTTAGTACCCTAGCAACGGAACAAACAAAGCCTTATATCTCCGCATCAGAACATCATAGAGACACGGGGGTTGGACCGTTTTACTTGTGGCTTGAAGGTTGATCATTATGGGATGCCAATTTTCTCCCTAGCAACCAAACTTAGTACCCTAGCAACGGAATAAACAAAGCCTTATATCTCCGCTTCAGAACATCATAGAGACACGGGGGTTGGACCGTTTTACTTGTGGCTTGAAGGTTGATCATTATGGGATGCCAATTTTCTCCCTAGCAACCAAACTTAGTACCCTAGCAACGGAATAAACAAAGCCTTATATCTCCGCTTCAGAACATCATAGAGACACGGGGGTTGGACCGTTTTACTTGTGGCTTGAAGGTTGATCATTATGGGATGCCAATTTTCTCCCTAGCAACCAAACTTAGTACCCTAGCAACGGAATAAACAAAGCCTTATATCTCCGCTTCAGAACATTTAGAGACACGGGGGTTGGACCGTTTTACTTGCGGCTTGAAGTGTGATCATTATGGGATGCCAATTTTCTGCCTAGCAACCAAACTTAGTACCCTAGCAACGGAACAAACAAAGCCTTATATCTCCGCATCAGAACATCATAGAGACACGGGGGTTGGACCGTTTTACTTGTGGCTTGAAGGTTGATCATTATGGGATGCCAATTTTCTCCCTAGCAACCAAACTTAGTACCCTAGCAACGGAATAAACAAAGCCTTATATCTCCGCTTCAGAACATCATAGAGACACGGGGGTTGGACCGTTTTACTTGTGGCTTGAAGGTTGATCATTATGGGATGCAAATTTTCTCCCTAGCAACCAAACTTAGTACCCTAGCAACGGAATAAACAAAGCCTTATATCTCCGCTTCAGAACATCATAGAGACACGGGGGTTGGACCGTTTTACTTGTGGCTTGAAGGTTGATCATTATGGGATGCCAATTTTCTCCCTAGCAACCAAACTTAGTACCCTAGCAACGGAATAAACAAAGCCTTATATCTCCGCTTCAGAACATCATAGAGACACGGGGGTTGGACCGTTTTACTTGTGGCTTGAAGGTTGATCATTATGGGATGCCAATTTTCTCCCTAGCAACCAAACTTAGTACCCTAGCAACGGAATAAACAAAGCCTTATATCTCCGCTTCAGAACATCATAGAGACACGGGGGTTGGACCGTTTTACTTGTGGCTTGAAGGTTGATCATTATGGGATGCCAATTTTCTCCCTAGCAACCAAACTTAGTACCCTAGCAACGGAATAAATGTTAGCTTCATTCTAGCTTCATGCTAATCATGTTAGCTTCATGCTAGCTTCATGCTAATCATGCTAGCATCATGCTAGCTTCATGCTAATCATGTTAGCTTCATGTTAGCTTCATGCTAATCATGTTAGCTTCATGCTAGCTTCATACTGATCATGCTAACATCATGCTAGCTTCATGCTAATCATGCTAGCTTCATGTTAATCATGCTAACTTCATGCTAATCATGCTAACAGCCAGATAGCCTACTAAAATAAACTTCTGTCAAACCTTTTTAAATGTTCAGGCTACGTTTTTTCAAGCCAACATAAAGTTTGTCCTCAAACTTTAATATCTAGTTATTATTATTATTATTATTCTTCCAACCAAATTTCCGCAATTAATACGGCTCGAACCGCTTAACTTAGAAACTTCATTCAAACTCTCAAACGTGCGGACTATTCGGGAATAGTGTGCTATGACTTTTATAAGCGATCGGGGTAACGGTCTTCGCCCCAGGGGCGAAAAAGCAGCCGAAAAATCCCATTGACTTAACATGGAGACAAACTTTGACGAGTCGTAGCTCAGACCTAGAATTTCACAGAAACTTGTGACTTGCCACATTTGAAGAGGCTGGCAGGCTCTGTAAGAACATACCTCACAATGGGGTGTAAGTTGTACCCCTGGGGTGTAAGAGGCCCCCAAATTTCCCCATAGACTTATAATGGGGCAGGAATCATGCCCATATAAGGAAATAAAAACGTCCCAGATGGGATATCTTTGCAGCGCAGTGTCGTAGAGACATGGGGGTGGGCTCATTTTACTCAGGCATCCAATCAGTCCCTTAGGATCCTTATTGAGCTATTAAGCCACGCCCCTAGCAACCATTTTAGGCACCCTAGCAACATTTCCGATAGACTGCCATTATAAAATGCCCAGATGGATATCTTTGCAGCACAGTGTCACAGAGACATGGGGGTGGGCTCATTTTACTCAGGCATCCAATCAGTCTCTCACCATCCTTATTGAGGTATTAAGCCACGCCCCTAGCAACCAAATATGAGCAGCCTAGCAACATAATAAACAAAGCCTTATATCTCTGGATCCGAACATCATAGAGACATGGGGGTTGGGTCTTTGGGTAATATTAGCTTCATGCTAGCTTCATGCTAAGTCATACTAGCTTCATGCTAGTTTCATGCTAGCTTTATGCTAATTTCATAATAAATCTTGCTAACTTGATGCTAAATCATGCTAACTTCATGTTAAATCTTGTTAGCTTCACGCTAAATCATGCTAGCTTCATGCTAATCATGCTAGCATCATCTTAATCATGCTAGCATCATGTTAATTTCATGCTAAATTCATGCTAACTTCATGGTAATCATGTTAACATCATGCTAGCTTCATGCAAATTATGCTAGCTTCATGCTAATCATACTAACATCATGCTAGCTTCATGCTAACATCATGCTAGCTTCATGCTAATCATGCTAAAATCATGCTAACTTCATGCTAATCATGCTAACATCATGTTAATCATACTAGCTTCATGCTAATCATGCTAGCATCATGCTAGCTTCGTGCTAATCATGCTATCATCATGCTAGCTTCGTGCTAATCATGCTAGCATCATGCTAGTTTCGTGCTAATCATGCTAGCATCATGCTAGCTTCGTGCTTATCATGCTAGCATCATGCTAGCTTCGTGCTAATCATGTTAACATCATGCTAGCTTCGTGCTAATCATGCTAGCATCATGCTAGCTTCGTGCTAATCATGCTAGCTTCATGCTAGCTTCATGCTAATCATGCTAACATCATGCTAGCTTCATGCTAATCATGCTAACATCATGCTAGCTTCATGCTAATCATGCTAGCTTCATGCTAACTTCATGCTTACTTCATGCTAGCTTCATTCTAGCTTCATGCTAATCATGCTAGCTTCATGCTAGTCATGCTAGCTTCATGCTAATCATGCTAGCATCATGTTAACGTCATGTTAATCATGCTAGCTTAATGCTAGCTTCATGCTAATCATGCTAGCATCATGCTAGCTTCATGCTAATCATGCTAGCTTCGTGCTAATCATTTTAGCATTGTGCTAGCTTCATGCTAATCATGCTAGCATCGTGCTAGCTTCATGCTAATCATGCTAGCATCGTGCTAGCTTCATGCTAATCATGCTAGCATCGTGCTAGCTTCATGCTAATCATGCTAGCATCGTGCTAGCTTCATGCTAATCATGTTAGCATCATGCTAATCATGTTAGCATCATGCTAGCTTCATGCTAATCATGTTAGCATCATGCTAATCATGCTAGCATCATGCTAGCTTCATGCTAATCATGCTAAAATCATGCTAGCTTCATGCTAATCATGCTAGCATCATGCTAGCTTCATGCTAATCATGTTAACATCATGCTAGCTTCATGCTAATCATGCTAACATCATGCTAGCTTCATGCTAATCATGCTAGCATCATGCTAGCTTCATGCTAATCATGCTAGCTTCATGCTAGCTTCATGCTAATCATGCTAGCATCATGCTAGCTTCATGCTAATTATGCTAACGTCATCCTGAATCATGCTAATCATGCTAGCATCATATTTCATCATGATAACTTTTTTAAATCATGCTAGCTTCACACTAAAACATGTCAACAGCCAGGTAAACTACTAGACTAAATTTCTTTTACATTTCTGTCAATCAACTTTTTGCATTTTCATGCACTGGTAATTCCTTGGGAATTGCATATCTAGTTACAGTGCATTGAAAATGCGCTGTACTGTTCTTACTGGGCTTTTTATTATTATTATTATTATTCTTCCAACCAAATTTCCGCAATTAATACGGCTCGAACCGCTTAACTTAGAAACTTCATTCAAACTCTCAAACGTGCGGACTATTCGGGAATAGTGTGCTATGACTTTTATAAGCGATCGGGGGTACGGTCTTCGCCCCAGGGGCGAAAAAGCAGCCGAAAAATCCCATTGACTTAACATGGAGACAAACTTTGACGAGTCGTAGCTCAGACCTAGAATTTCACAGAAACTTGTGACTTGCCACATTTGAAGAGGCTGGCAGGCTCTGTAAGAACATACCTCACAATGGGGTGTAAGTTGTACCCCTGGGGTGTAAGAGGCCCCCAAATTTCCCCATAGACTTATAATGGGGCAGGAATCATGCCCATATAAGGAAATAAAAACGTCCCAGATGGGATATCTTTGCAGCGCAGTGTCGTAGAGACATGGGGGTGGGCTCATTTTACTCAGGCATCCAATCAGTCCCTTAGGATCCTTATTGAGCTATTAAGCCACGCCCCTAGCAACCATTTTGGGCACCCTAGCAACATCTCCCATAGACTGCCATTATAAAATGCCCAGATGGATATCTTTGCAGCACAGTGTCACAGAGACATGGGGGTGGGCTCATTTTACTCAGGCATCCAATCAGTCTCTCACCATCCTTATTGAGGTATTAAGCCACGCCCATAGCAACCAAATATGAGCAGCCTAGCAACATAATAAACAAAGCCTCATATCTCTGGATCCTGACATCATAGAGACATGGGGGTTGGGTCTTTGGGTCATATTAGCTTCATGCTAGCTTCATGCTAAATCATGCTACCTTCGTGCTAGTTTCATGCTAGCTTTATGCTAATTTCATAATAAATCTTGCTTACTTAATGCTAAATCATGCTACCTTCATGTTAAATTTTGTTAGCTTCATGCTAAATCATGCTAGCATCATGCTAGCTTCATGCTAATCATGCTAGCATCATGCTAGCTTCATGCTAATCATGCTAGCTTCATGCTAATCATGCTAACATCATGCTAATCATGCTAACATCATGTTAGCTTCAAAGCTAATCATGTTAGCTTCATGCTAATCATGCTAACATCATGCTAGCTTCATGCTAATCATGCTAGCTTCATGCTAGCTTCATGCTAATCATGCTAGCTTCATGCTAGCTTCATGCTAATTATGCTAGCTTCATGCTAGCTTCAATGCTAATCATGTTAGCTTCATGCTAATCATGCTAACTTCATGCTAATCATGCTAACATCATGCTAGCTTCATGCTAATCATGCTAGCATCATGCTAGCTTCATGCTAATCATGCTAGCATCATGCTAGCTTCATGCTAATCATGCTAGCTTCATGCTAATCATGCTAACATCATGCTAATCATGCTAACATCATGTTAGCTTCAATGCTAATCATGTTAGCTTCATGCTAATCATGCTAACATCATGCTAGCTTCATGCTAATCATGCTAGCTTCATGCTAGCTTCATGCTAATCATGCTAGCTTCATGTTAGCTTCATGCTAATCATGCTAACATCATGCTAACTTCATGCTAATCATGCTAACATCATGCTAGCTTCATGCTAACATCATGCTAGCTTCATGCTAACATCGTGCTAGCTTCATACTAATCATGCTAGCATCGTGCTAGCTTCATGCTAATCAGGCTAGCATCGTGCTAGCTTCATGCTAATCATGCTAGCATCATGTTCGCTTCATGCTAATCATGCTAGCATCATGCTAATCATGCTAGCTTCGTGCTAACTTCATGCTAATCATGCTAGCATCGTGCTAGCTTCATGCTAATCATGCTAGCATCGTGCTAGCTTAATGCTAATCATGCTACTTTCGTGCTAACTTCATGCTAATCATGCTAGCATCGTGCTAGCTTCATGCTAATCATGCTAGCATCGTGTTAGCTTCATTCTAATCATGCTAACATCGTGCTAGCTTCATGCTAATCATGCTAGCATCGTGTTAGCTTCATGCTAATCATGCTAGCATCATGCTAGCTTCATGCTAATCATGCTATCATCATGCTAGCTTCATGCTAATCATGATAGCATCATGCTAGCTTCATGCTAATCATGCTAGCATCATGCTAGCTTCATGCTAATCATGCTAACATCATGCTAACATCATGCTAATCATGCTAGCATCATGCTGAATCATGATAACTTTTTTAAATCATGCTAGCTTCACACTAAAACATGTCAACAGCCAGGTAAACTACTAGACTAAATTTCTTTTACATTTCTGTCAATCAACTTTTTGCATTTTCATGCACTGGTAATTCCTTGGGAATTGCATATCTAGTTACAGTGCATTGAAAATGCGCTGTACTGTTCTTACTGGGCTTTTTATTATTATTATTATTATTATTAGTGGTGCTTGCATTTATGCAAAGCATCACTATTACTATTGCTCAGGGATATTATTATTATTATATTTTATTCTTACATCCGGACACTTTTTTCGGCGATTAACTCGTCCCGCACGCTTTGTTGTAGACCCATGAAAGAGGGCTCAAATCGACCGGATTATTGAGGAGAGGTGTGCTATGACTTTTATAAGGGATCGGGTGCAGGATTTCCGAAAGGGGGGCGAAAAACCACCCCAAAAATCCCATTGACTTAACATTGGGCCCAACTTTGATGGGTCATAGCTCCGCTCGTGGATTTTGTAGAAACATGTGGGTTACAACATTTGAAGAGGGTGGTAGGCTCTGTAAAAACATAGATCACAATGGGGTGTAAGTTGTACCCCTGGGGTGTAAGAGGTGCCCAAAAGTGCCCCAATGAAAAGTCAATGGGGCAAAATCCCATAGACTTACCATTGCAAAAATTTTGACGGGTCATAGGTCCGAGCCAGGATTTCATAGAAACATGTGGGTTACTAAATTTGAAAAGGGTGCTAGACTCTGTCAGGACGTCCCCCACAATGGGGTGTAAGGTTACCATAGCAACCATTTTGGGCACCCTAGCAACCTATACCATTGACTGCCATTATAAAATGCCTAGATGGATATCTTCGCACCACAGTGTCATAGAGACATGGGGGTGGGCTCATTTTACTCAGGCATCCAATCAGTCTCTCAGGATACTTACAGACTTACTAAGCCACGCCCCTAGCAACCACTTTTGAGCACCCTAGCAACATAAAATACAAACAGTTATATCTCGGCATCAGAACATCTTAGAGACACGAGGGTTGGACCGTTTTACTTGTGACTAGGGGTGTAACAATTGGGCACATCATTGGCCACTCCCAAGCCACGCCCCTAGCAACCAAATTTGAGCACCCTAGCAACCGAATAAACAAAGCCTTATATCTCCGCATCAGAACATCGTAGAGACACGGGGTTTGGACCGTTTTACTTGTGACTCGGAGTGTAATCACTGGGCACATCATTGGCCACTCCCAAGCCACGCCCCTAGCAACCAAATACAGTACCCTAGCAACAGAGTAAACAAAGCCTTATATCTCCGCATCAGAACATCGTAGAGACACGGGGTTTGGACCGTTTTACTTGTGACTCGGAGTGTAATCACTGGGCACATCATTGGCCACTCCAAAGCCACGCCCCTAGCAACCAAATACAGTACCCTAGCAACAGAGTAAACAAAGCCTTATATCTCCGCATCAGAACATCGTAGAGACACGGGGTTTGGACCGTTTTACTTGTGACTCGGAGTGTAATCACTGGGCACATCATTGGCCACTCCAAAGCCACGCCCCTAGCAACCAAATACAGTACCCTAGCAACAGAGTAAACAAAGTCTTATATCTCCGCATCAGAACATCGTAGAGACACGGGGTTTGGACCGTTTGACTCGTGACTCGGAGGGTAATCACTAGTGGATGCCATTTTTTTCCCTAGCAACCAAATACAGTACCCTAGCAACAGAGTAAACAAAGCCTAATATATCCGCATCAGAACATCGTAGAGACACGGGGGTTGGATCGTTTGACTCGTGACTCGGAGGGTAATCACTAGTGGATGCCATTTTTTTCCTTAGCAACCAAATACAGTACCCTAGCAACAGAGTAAACAAAGCCTTATATCTCCGCATCAGAACATCGCAGAGACACGGGGGTTGGACCGTTTGACTCATATCTCGGAGTGTAATCACTAGTGGATGCCAATTTTTTCCCTAGCAACCAAATACAGTACCCTAGCAACAGAGTAAACAAAGCCTTATATCTCCGCATCAGAACATCGTAGAGACACGGGGGTTTGACCGTTTGACTCGTGACTCGGAGTGTAATCACTAGTGGATGCCAATTTTCTCCCTAGCAACCAAATACAGTACCCTAGCAACCGAATAAACAAAGCCTTATATCTTTGCATCAGAATATCGTAGAGACATGTGGGTTGAATTGTTTTACTTTTGGCTTGGAGTATAATCATATATTGTCCCCCGAAATTTGCCACGGCAAGCACCACTTCACATTTTCTTCAGGAAATGTACCTATCTAGTTATTATTATTATTCTTCCAACCAAATTTCCGCAATTAATACGGCTCGAACCGTTTAACTTAGAAACTTCATTCAAACTCTCAAACGTGCGGACTATTCGGGAATAGTGTGCTATGACTTTTATAAGCGATCGGGGGTACGGTCTTCGCCCCAGGGGCGAAAAAGCAGCCGAAAAATCCCATAGACTTAACATTGCGACAAACTTTGACGAGTCGTAGCTCAGACCTAGGATTTCACAGAAACTTGTGACTTGCCACATTTGAAGAGGCTGGCAGGCTCTGTAAGAACATACCTCACAATGGGGTGTAAGCTGTACCCCTGGGGTGTAAGAGGTCCCCAAATTTCCCCATAGACTTATAATGGAGCAGGAATCATGCCCATATAAGGAACTAAAAACGTCCCGGATGGGATATCTTTGCAGCGCAGTGTCATAGAGACATGGGGGTTGGGTCTTTGGGTCATATTAGCTTCATGTTTGCTTCATGCTAAGTCATGCTAGCTTCGTGCTAGTTTCATGCTAGCTTTATGCTAATTTTATAATAAATCTTGCTAACTTAATGTTAAATCATGCTAGCTTCATGTTAAATCTTGTTAGCTTCATGCTAAATCATGCTAGCTTCATGCTAATCATGCTAGCATCATCTTAATCATGCTAGCATCATGCTAATAATGCTAGGATCATGCTAATTTCATGCTAAATTCATGCTAACTTCATGGTAATCATGCTAGCATCATGCTAGCTTCATGCAAATTATGCTAGCTTCATGCTAATCATACTAACATCATGTTAGCTTTATGCTAATCATGATAACATCGTGCTAGCTTCATGCTAATCATACTAACATCGTGCTAGCTTCATGCTAATCATGCTAGCATCGTGCTAGCTTCATGCTAATCATGCTAGCATCGTGCTAGCTTCATGCTAATCATGCTAGCATCGTGCTAGCTTCATGCTAATCATGCTAGCATCGTGCTAGCTTCATGCTAATCATGCTAGCATCGTGCTAGCTTCATGCTAATCATGCTAGCATCGTGCTAGCTTCATGCTAATCATGCTAGCATCGTGCTAGCTTCATGCTAATCATGCTAACATCGTGCTAGCTTCATGCTAATCATGCTAACATCGTGCTAGCTTCATGCTAATCATGCTACCATCGTGCTAGCTTCATGCTAGTCATGCTAGCATCGTGCTAGCTTCATGCTAATCATGCTAGCATCATGCTAGCTTCATGCTAGTCATGCTAGCTTCATGCTAATCATGCTAGCATCATGCTAACGTCATGCTAATAATGCTAGCATCATGCTAACGTCATGCTAATCATGCTAGCTTCATGCTAGCTTCATGCTAATCATGCTAGCATCATGCTAGCTTCATGCTAGTCATGCTAGCTTCATGCTAGCTTCATGTTAGTCATGCTAGCATCGTGTTAGCTTCATGCTAATCATGCTAGCTTCGTGTTTATCATGATAACATTGTGCTAGCTTCATGCTAATCATGCTAGCATCGTGCTAGCTTCATGCTAATCATGCTAGCAACGTGCTAGCTTCATGCTAATCATGCTAGCATCGTGCTAGCTTCATGCTAATCATGCTAGCATCATGCTAGCATCGTGCTAGCTTCATGCTAATCATGCTAACATCGTGCTAGCTTCATGCTAATCATGCTAGCATCGTGCTAGCTTTATGCTAATCATGCTAGCATCGTGCTAGCTTCATGCTAATCATGCTATCATCGTGCTAGCTTCATGCTAATCATGCTAGCATCGTGCTAGCTTCATGCTAATCATGCTAGCATCGTGCTAGCTTCATGCTAGCATCATGCTAATCATGCTAGCATCATGCTAGCTTCATGCTAATCATGCTAACATCATGCTAGCTTCATGCTAATCATGCTAGCATCATGCTAGCTTCATGCTAATCATGCTAGCATCATGCTAGCTTCATGCTAATCATGCTAACATCATGTTAGCTTCATGTTAATCATGCTAGCATCATGCTAGCTTCATGCTAATCATGCTAGCTTCATGTTAATCATGCTAGCATCATGCTAACGTCATGCTGAATCATGCTAATCATGCTAACATCATATTTCATCATGATAACTTTTTTAAATCATGCTAGCTTCACACTAAAACATGTCAACAGCCAGGTAAACTACTAGACTAAATTTCTTTTACATTTCTGGCAATCAACTTTTTGCATTTTCATGCACTGGTAATTCCTTGGGAATTGCATATCTAGTTATTATTATTCTTCCAACCAAATTTCCGCAATTAATACGGCTCGAACCGTTTAACTTAGAAACTTCATTCAAACTCTCAAACGTGCGGACTATTCGGGAATAGTGTGCTATGACTTTTATAAGCGATCGGGGCTACGGTCTACGCCCCAGGGGCGAAAAAGCAGCCGAAAAATCCCATAGACTTAACATTGCGACAAACTTTGACGAGTCGTAGCTCAGACCTAGGATTTCACAGAAACTTGTGACTTGCCACATTTGAAGAGGCTGGCAGGCTCTGTAAGAACATACCTCACAATGGGGTGTAAGTTGTACCCCTGGGGTGTAAGAGGTCCCCAAATTTCCCCATAGACTTATAATGGGGCAGGAATCATGCCCATATAAGGAACTAAAAACGTCCCGAATGGGATATCTTTGCAGCGCAGTGTCATAGAGACATGGGGGTGGGCTCATTTTACTCAGGCATCCAATCAGTCCCTTAGGATCCTTATTGAGCTATCAAGCCACGCCCCTAGCAACCATTTTGGGCACCCTAGCAACATCTCCCATAGACTGCCATTATAAAATGCCCAGATGGATATCTTTGCAGCACAGTGTCACAGAGACATGGGGGTGGGCTCATTTTACTCAGGCATCCAATCAGTCTCTCACCATCCTTATTGAGGTATTAAGCCACGCCCCTAGCAACCAAATATGAGCAGCCTAGCAACATAATAAACAAAGCCTTATATCTCTGGATCCGGACATCATAGAGACATGGGGGTCGGGTCTTTGGGTCATATTAGCTTCATGCTAGCTTCATGCTAAGTCATGCTAGCTTCGTGCTAGTTTCATGCTAGCTTTATGCTAATTTTATAATAAATCTTGCTAACTTAATGTTAAATCATGCTAGCTTCATGTTAAATCTTGTTAGCTTCATGCTAAATCATGCTAGCTTCATGCTAATCATGCTAGCATCATCTTAATCATGTTAGCATCATGCTAGCATCATGCTAATCATGTTAGCATCATGCTAGCTTCATGCTAATCATGCTAACATCATGCTAGCTTCATGCTAATCATGCTAGCATCATGCTAACTTCATGCTAATCATGTTAGCATCATGCTAGCTTCATGCTAATCATGCTAACTTCATGCTAATCATGTTAGCATCATGCTAGCTTCATGCTAATCATGCTAGCTTCATGCTAGCTTCATGCTAATCATGCTAGCTTCATGCTAATCATGCTAGCTTCATGCTAATCATGCTAGCTTCATGCTAATCATGCTAGCTTCATGCTAATCATGCTAGCATCATGCTAGCTTCATGCTAATCATGCTAGCTTCATGCTAGTCATGCTAGCTTCATGCTAGCTTCATGCTAATCATGCTAGCATCATGCTAGCTTCATGCTAGTCATGCTAGCTTCATGCTAGCTTCATGGTAATCATGCTAGCATCATGTTAGCTTCATGCTAATCATGCTAGCTTCGTGTTTATCATGATAACATTATGCTAGCTTCATGCTAATCATGCTAGCATCGTGCTAGCTTCATGCTAATCATGCTAGCAACGTGCTAGCTTCATGCTAATCATGCTAGCATCGTGCTAGCTTCATGCTAATCATGCTAAGATCGTGTTAGCTTCATGCTAATCATGCTAGCATCGTGCTAGCTTCCTGCTAATCATGCTAGCATCGTGCTAGCTTCATGCTAATCATGCTAGCATCGTGCTAGCTTCATGCTAGCATCATGCTAATCATGCTAGCATCATGCTAATCATGTTAGCATCATGCTAGCTTCATGCTAATCATGCTAACATCATGCTAACTTCATGCTAATCATGCTAGCATCATGCTAGCTTCATGCTAATCATGCTAACATCATGCTAGCTTCATGCTAATCATGCTAGCATCATGCTAGCTTCATGCTAATCATGCTAGCTTCATGCTAGTCATGCTAGCATCATGCTAGCTTCATGTTAGTCATGCTAGCTTCATGCTAATCATGCTAGTCATGCTAGCTTCATGCTAATCATGCTAGCATCATGCTAACGTCATGCTGAATAATGCTAATCATGCTAGCATCATATTTCATCATGATAACTTTTTTAAATCATGCTAGCTTCACACTAAAACATGTCAACAGCCAGGTAAACTACTAGACTAAATTTCTTTTACATTTCTGTCAATCAGCTTTTTGCATTTTCATGCACTGGTAATTCCTTGGGAATTGCATATCTAGTTTAACTATTTGCTATGTGTGAACCTTCTGAATAGTTATTTTGTCCTGTTCCACCTAATATTAGCGTCCTTATGTCAGCCTTAACGAAAAACTTCCTGCTGTTGTTTCTGTGCTAATGCATCATCTATTAATTACTTCATAATGATATGAAGAAACGGGCGCACTCTGAAAAACTATCAGCATGGATTTTTGCCGATAGCCGAATGTTCAACTTCCACCATTTAACTATCGGTGCCAATTAATCTGCAAAACTGATTAATCAGTCTTCATCTATTTAATACAACGTTGTACACTCTAAGAAAGGATGTGTTCATTTTTTACACATTGTTTTGTGTTATCCTATTTTCCACAATATGTGTTATTTTAACACATTATGTGTCGTTTCGTGTTGATTTTGTGTTCAAATAAATAAAAGGGACAACACAGGATGTATACACAGAGTTAAGTATATGTTAATAATAACACAGCGATGTGTCTATTAAATGTGTTGTCCTTGACACTATATGTGTTATTTTAACACATTTGAGTGTACTTGTCACTATTTGTTTCATTAATATTCATTGTAATACAATAATAAACTTTCTAAATTACAAACACCATAATATTTAGTGTGACCTTAATATTTATTATGTCTTACCGTTTATGTACGTCCCCCAATATTTTTACAACTGTAAAGATCAAGAGTAAATGTCTTTTCTAAACCTCTTAAAAACCAAAATAAATGCTGCACTGTAAAACATTGCTGTAGTTATACAGCTGTTTGCCAGTAACTTACTGTAGTTTTAAATGAAGGTTATTTACTGGCAACAGTTTGTTTAAAGTTAAAGGTCCCGTTCTTTCTGTGTTTTTAAAGCTTTGACTGTGTTTACAGTGCGCAATATAACATTTGTTCATGTTTCACGTGTAAAAAAACGCGGTATTTTCAAAAAAATAATTATCTGTATATCGCTGTTTTCACTGTCCTCAAAACTGGCTGATGTCTTCCTTGTTCTATTAAGTTTCTCCTTCAGAAACACGTATCGAGTTCTGATTGTGTAGCTTGTTTAGTGTGTTGTGATTCGATAGCAGCTTAGCTTGCCGTTAGCTTAGCTGGCGACTGATGTATTCCTGTGGGCGGAGTTTAGTCAAAAAACTGTTTTACTAACATCATTAAACCAGGAAATAGAGGGCTGTAGTCCAAACCGGCCGTTCGTTGTAGGCTTTGAAAGGCGAATTCTGTTAAAGAAAATTTACGAACTTTAAGCTTTATCATTTTACAGGTATTATTTATGCTATTATAGCAACATTACACACTAAATAGGGTTTAAAAAATGGGATCAGGAAGAATGTGACTTTAAATAAACATTAAACGTTAACAAGTCTTTGTCTTTACAGAATTAAACTATAAAATGACAGCTTCATGCAAAGCATTCTGGGAACCAGAAATCCTCATTAACCTTTTTCAGTTTTTTTCCTTCAAATTTTGATTCCCAGAATGCTCTGCATGAGGCTGTTATTTTATAGTTTTATTCTGTAAAGACAAAGACTAAAGTATTTAAAGACTTGTTTCATGTTCATTTAACTTTGAACAAAGTGTTGTAAATAACATACATTTAAATCTACAATAAGTAACTGGCAAACACCTGCCAGTAATACTGTAATTTCTACAGAAATTTTTTACAGTGTATTGAAAGATGATCTCTTGTTATGTGACGGCTTATCCTATGTAATTGTTTTTGCATTCATTCATAAAATCATTATCAGGCCAGCTGTAATCTGCTTAAGCATCTTAGATCATAACCATATCATGTCAAATGTTTCATTTATCCCAGAGCAGAGAGGATAAGAGCAGTTTTTTACAGTATTCTTTTGAATTGCTGACTGTAATGCCTGTCACAGTATTCTCTTTCATGTGGGATTTCCATTATTGATGTTGCATCTCACTCCCCCCTAAAAGCCTTTTAACTCTTATAAATATCAAAAGTGCTGGTATTAGCTGTGGAAATATACAGACCTTCACTGGACAATACTGTAAACTCTAATTTCAGATAAAGAGACACCATATTAGAGTACAAATGTAGTAGCTAATGATAGTATATCAAGACTTCTGATAATCGTTGAATGATCTAGTTATCATGCTTGACATTGCATGCTTTTAAAGGCACAATATGGAAGATTTTTGCATTCAGAAATATCAAAAAATTGTCGTTTTAACCAGCGCTTTGACTCTGCTCATAGGTTTGCTTGTCAATGCCGTCATGTCTTTTGTTGTCATTGAAACCATAGATGTGTTTGACTTCATGTGGCACTGCGCAGACCAATTGGCATGTGACATCAAAGTATCAAGAGAGCGTTTCAAAAGCAGTACTGTTGCTTCACTCTCGTGATACTTTGATGTCATACGCCATAACAGCGGCATATGCGGAAGTAGCCTACTTAAAGCGTCTAGCACACCACTATCTTGTTGCTTATATCAAACCATTTATTTTTATAATTTAACGGTTATTAAACTTTATTTCACTTCTTCACATCATCCATGAACGTGATTTGTGAGTCCTGTTGGATCAATTACGACTACATGAAGGCTACTTCCGTTTGAGAAACGGCCAGCATCTTCCATCGTTCCATGCCATTTCACAGCATCATCAAGCTACACCAGAAAAAGTAACATATTGTGCCTTTAAAGTGTTATACATAAAAAATAGCGTTTTTTGCTTGTTATTTCCTTGTTGCTTATTTATTATAAATCAGTGCTCAGACATTTGTTTCCAGAATTTTCAGTGGCCAGTTGCTTATCTTAACCAGTTGTAGCAAGTAACAAGTCTTATATTGCATTTTTGTAATGTCTTTAGTTGTCAACCATATAGATAGTTGTTGCACTTAAGCTAAATGAGTGCTTGTCACAGAGTTCATTAGACATTAGACAGAGACTTTGTGCCAGGATGTAAGTAATTAAACCTGAACTGAGAGACAGGATTTCTACAAATCCTCAGTCTTGTCAGGCTTCACTTTCTCACATAGATCTATTTTCATCCAGTTATGTGAAGGGTTTACTGTCAGGGCGTCATCTACACTTTATTTTAATTAGATTCAAATGGAACCATGTTCAATGTGCACTTTATTCACAAGTTATTAGGAGGTTGAAGATATAATCGACGGGACTTTTAAGCCAGGTGCATACTGTGCAATTTTAGCCCTGATTTAGCTGTCAGATACAAATTTTGAAAATACTAAAGATTGGAGCTAAATAAAAGCTAAAATCTGCAGTCTTTGCTAGTTTGATGATATGTGCCACACAATTTGCTGATTGTTATTTCTCTATTTCTGTCTCTTTCTCGTTGTTCCATATAGCAGCTTCCAGTAAAGCAATCTTTGGGTGCCTCTATGTGCCGTGAGACGCACTGGCGTTGTCTCCTGCTTTCCTTGCTCATGTACAGCTGTCTGGGTGCCGTAGCCTGGTGTCAACTCACCGAAGTCACCAAGCTTAGCTTTGATTCCTCCAGTATGTTCCATGCTGCTTCAATGAACTCTCTTAGGGGTCATTCCATGAAATACAACGCCAGTCCTTGCTCTGACGGCTACGTGTACATCCCTTTGGCTTTTCTGCTCATGCTCTACGCTGTTTACCTAATGGAATGTTGGCATTGCCGTGCCCGCAGTGAGCTCCAGTGCAAGGCCAACGTGGAGAGCGTGTACGAGAGGGTTCTTCGTATGCGTCAGGCTCGACCGTGCGTTTGGTGGAAAGCCATCAGTTATCACTTCGTACGCAGGACTCGACAAGTGACGCGTTACAGGAACGGAGACACCTACACTACGACGCAGGTTTACCACGAGCGTGTAAACACGCATGTGGCAGAGGGAGAATTCAACTACGGCCGCTGCGGCATGAAAGACGTGTCGCGCAACTTACGCGGACTGGAGGGTCACGCAGCGACGCGGTTGCATTTCAGCAAGTGTTTCAGTTTTGCAGGAGCCGGACCTGAGAATGCCTACCTCAACCAGCGGGCCAGATTCTTCTCTGAAATCGAGGGTCTCGATGACTACATGGAAGCCCGTGAAGGCTTGCTCCTAAAGAACGTGGACTTCAAAGAGCACCTTATAGCCTACGTAGATCCTGATCGACTACCGTGGTACACCTCACGGGTCGCATTCTGGATGGCTGCTCTCCTCATGCTCTCCTGGCCACTTCGGGTGCTAACCGAGTACCGGACGGCTTTCGTGCACTATCAAGTCGAAAAACTTTTCGGGCTGGAGTACGCCAACAACAGCCCATCTCCAGAAGATGGAGCTACTTTAAGGAACAGTCACTATGGCCTACCGAGAGCAGAAACGGTAGACAGCACAGAGCTAGAATGGCACATTCGCTCGAACCGTCAGCTCATACCGAGCTACTCGGAGGCCATGCTGATGAACATGGGTACCTCGGGGTCAAGCCGTAGAGACAGCATTGCTTCCAACCGCATCCCATTGGACAGCTACCCAGCGCACAGCTATGGGACGCTGGTGCAGAACTGCGAGCATTGTCGCCAACACGAGAGTGGACAGAGACGGCCCACCCTTAGCTCCAGCTGTTCCTCCATCTTCTCTCGACACACCTCCCACTTGTCTCTGGACACCTCCCATTTCTCCTTGTGTCGCATGTACGGTTCCAGGCGCACTGTGGGACTGTTGAGGAGCCGAAGCAGCTCGCTTACAGAACGCTGCTGTGTGGACGAGCAATGCTGCAGGTCTGACACCAGTCAGCTTGCCTTGAACAACAGCCCACCCAACTACCAGGACGCTCGTTTTTTTCCGGTCCTAATAGTACATCGGCCCGAGGGCTGCGGGGACTCTTCAGAGGTGAGAAGGTATTATGTTCGCAGAGGTTCCTGTTGTGTGGAGACTTCACTTTGATATGAATTGATTGGTCGAATTCAATAAATACTTGCACTATGGAGATTTTTGACGCAAGAAGTCTAAGACTCCATTAACTTTGTCCTATGCGAAAAAATGAAACTTGGTTTAGTCCTTGCGCCACTGAACTATTTTTTATATCAAAGGGCTAGACTCAAAGGATTTATTAGTAGCCCTTTATACTTTAAATTTATTAGCAGTTGGGAAGAACTGTAATGCATTACAAATCTGCTGGCTTTAATAAACACTAAAGAAAATCCTACCATATTTAACAGCCAAAATCACGCATCGCTTGTTGGAAATGTTTGTGCTATCAATGTCACTGAACAAAAAAGGTTCTGATGGCAGACTTCTTTAGAGGACAGAATTAGCTGTGGAAGAATTAATTATTTACTTGCTGCCGTTTTGCCTTTGTAACTCAAATATTGGTGAAACCGGGGCTTATTTTCATGCTTTTTATGCCAATTCTTCTCAGGGTTAGTTTTTTTTTAAGTCAACTTCTGTGAAGGTACATACATTAAAGGTGCCGTGAATCAGGTGTTTTTATTGTTTTATACTGTTGTCTGAGGTCTACTATCTACTTATGACGTTCGCATGGTTTTTACATTCAAGAACATCAGAAGCAATAAGTGATAGGCTATATTGTACTCTGGTTTTGAGGCTGGCTCAAAGAAATGTCCAAAGAATTTCAATATTTTTCCTATTTAAAACTCTAATAATCAAGGACTTTGCTGCCGTACCCGGGCTTCAGCAAGCGCAATGATATTACACAGTGCCTTAAAAATAGTCCCCTGCTATTGAAAGTAACCAAGTAGACTATTTTTCGGGTGCTACGTAATATCTTTGCGCCTGCTGAAAATATCGAAATTCTTTGGACATTTTTTAGCGTGATGCTAATGGTCTAATCAGATTCAATGGATTATGCTAAGCTAAGCTAAAAGTGGTACCGCCCGACCCGGAGATTGGCTGAATGAATTCCAAAACAGTAAAAATCTAATGTTGAACTCTAGGGGAGTTGGAAAATTAGCATATTTTCAAAAAAGTGTCAATTTAATTCACTGCACCTTTAAATATTTGGCTACAGAACAGATTATGGAATGTTATGTATAAAGGGATGAACCCCTTTTTTGGGATGGGTTTGTAATTTAACCTACGCTAAGTTGTTTCAACCCTAAATGCTGGGTTATTTGAACCCATATGAACATTTTTGGGTTAATTTAACCCAACAGCAAGGTTTGTCCCTTTTTGACCCAACGCTGGGTTGAAAATAACCCAGCATTTTATAGAATGTAGGCTATTGTTTATAGCACTTGTTGGCACGTGTCAAAAATGTCCAGCCTTAATTGCATAGTTGACCCTTGCCTTAATGTAGTCTAGCGTATTGTTTTCACCAATTTATTGAACAGCGATAGAAAAAAACAAACTGATAATGCTGGTATTTTAGTTTGGACATCTAGCCCTGATCTTCATTATTCGAATGTCATACGGTTGTTGTAATTGTTTTAATTGTAAAAACTTTAACTAAGACATTTTGTGATTGTACGACTGTTTGGCAATTAATTTACTATTTATTATTTAACAGAACATGTAATTGATTTTCCAATGAATGTGAGGAAAAAACTAAATGAGATGTATGACAAATATTGCAAATCTTTTTTGTTAATGCTCATTTATTTCATTAATACTGTATGTTAGCATCAAAGAAGTGTCTGTAATGTCTGATTTAAAAGAGCAAAAAGTTGCATGGCAATTCATTTACACTGACAGGCAGATTGTAAAGTGGATGTTTGTAGCTTGTTGGAAACTGTTCCAATGAAGAAGTTCCCAAAAACAGCAATACGGTGATTTACACCTTAATATATCATTCAATGTGTGTGTCTGTTATAAGTGAAATTCCCCTGTAAACTAAATGTCATAACCTTAACATTATGGTTTACTGGAAACAGACACAGACAAGAAATGCAGTTCTAATGGCAGTGACTGTTAAAAATAGTGCAGAATAAAATTGTGCCGATGCTAAAATGCTTCCTAACTCATTCCATATGATTCATTATTTTCATATGTTAATTTGTTCACGGTGGCTTTTGTTTGCTCTGTTGTGTAGTAAGCATCGGCTACCTAAACATTCAAAGTTACACACAGGTGTTGTGACTCCTCCCCCTTTGGGAAAATGTTATCCTTACTATTACAGCTGTACTGTACTATTTCTGTTTACTATAATTCTGCAGAATTAGATTTGTGACACAGTCAATACAGCAAGCTTGGACTACATTGTAAACCTAGTATGCTAAAGCCTACAAGGTTATATTTAATTTCCCAAGTTTTTCACAGTTGGTTGTCTGTCCCTAAAAATGCAACCAACGATAACTCGCGACTATTTAACGACCACTTTTGCGCCTGGCTATACATAAAACTAATATAAAACCCTTCCCTGCAAAGAAACAATATTTTTAAACTGTACTATGTGAGCGCGCCAAGGTGGGTGTGGCACTAGGAAAGCCAAGGCAAGCCCGTTTGGTTGCTATGCAACGTCTGGCTTGTGAGTTCTACGCGCGCTTTGATTTTGCCTTCGTGCAGGTAGTCAGCAAAATGCTTACGTTTTTCTATTAAAATGTGATTTTGTCCGGACTTGTTACTTCGATATAAACTTTTTATACATTTTAAGCCATTATAAACGCGATGAAATGATGCGGGGACGAGAGAAAGTGATTTGTGGAGCGCTAGGTAGGTGTGTTTTGAGTGGCTTTTATGGAAGCCCATTTCCGCCGCGTTTAACATTTTTAGATTCTCCAAATCATAGACATTTGACCTAGTAACTCATAATAATGAGACACTTTTTCGTAATAAAGACTTTGTATCTCATAATAATAAAAAACTAACTCGAATTTTCACATTTTTCTCATTATTATGAGTTACTAAGTCCGTATTATAAGGTTCCTCATTATTATATGTCATACTTAACCACTATTATGATAAAGTTTCTTATTATATCGAATGACTAAGTTATAATATTGACATAATAAGTCATTATTGAAGGAAAACACGACAGGTTTCAATATTTTATTGGTGCAATATTTATTGCAGCAAGTGCTCTTCCACCATACAATATAGTCCTCATTTTTATCTGCTTAGAAAATCGCCACATTTTATTTTGTGCCACCATACTTACTCGTGTAACTACTCATGTAACAGTTTTAAAAAAAGGGAAAACATGGAAGTGTTTGGTGGCTTCTAAATTCATCCCTGTTTGGATCCTAAGGAATGAATGGGGCTAGGCTAAATGCTATTCACAGTGCGCTGTTCAAAGATTAAGTGCATGCATTGAAAAAAGATATGTATTCATTCATTTAAGTTGAGGAAAGAACATGGTAAAATATTGAAAAACCTTTAAGACTAAGTTAATAATTCCAATGAGACACTTCTTATAAGTATGACCTAGTATCTCATAATAAAGAGAAACTTTCTCATAATAATGACTTTCGAAATGTCAACTTAGTATCTAATACTATTTGAATTAACAAAATGATTAATATTTTAACCATAACATAAATTTAACCAAATATGGTAAAAATTTCTTTGTGTTCAATTCATCATAGTTTTCAGTGTCGCAAAGGTTCAAGTCTTGTGCAGTGATATATAAAGCTGATAACCGGATTGCTATGAATAGCTAATGCAGCTATTTTTGCAGTCAGCATGCTTTAAATAGATACTAACTGACATACTGTCACATAAAAAAATATGTTTAATCAAAGCAATAAATCAATAATCTTAAAATAGTCTTATAACTCTAAATGTGTTCCCTTTTTAGATTATTCCCCTAAGGCCTCATCAAGCACCATGGATTTACAGCATGCAGTATGTAGCCCCGAAAACCATAGCAAGTTTAGAGAGAAGCGACTTTACAAAAGATTTTTGAATAATGCAAGCCAGGGCCTTTCCTTTTCTGAAGAGGTCGTGTGTGAGATGGGGCCCATTTCGTACAGAAAACATGCAGACTTTAGTTGGCTTTTCCATCCTATGGGCCCTTTAGCATCAAGCACCACATTAAAGAAAATTAGGAAGAATAGGCACAATGTACATTGGAACATTAATTCTCTTACTCAAGAAGCAGGCAGTGCTTCTGTACAGGCTCTTACAATGAACACAAAGGCATCTTTTAAAATGTATAGTGATCAAATTAAATGGTGCAATGCCGTTGGAAGGACAGGGCAAATCAATGTGCACACCAGTCTGCAGGAATCATTTACAGAGGATTGGGAATCCCAGAGCAGGAACAGCAGGTGGCAGGAGTTTGTACAGAAGAAGCTTGGCAAGACTACAAAACAGTGTTTTAACAAGCAGATCACCAAAGATAATTTTGAAAATAAGTCTGGTCCACTGTTACCATTGAGGAAACAACACAGGTGGGTTACTCTCATAAACATTTTTAACTTTTATAAATCAAAGGTTTCTAAAAAAAAACAATTCAATTCATACATCCAAGCATGCACTTACATGTTATTTATACATTAAGATTAGTTACATGCCTAAAGTTTCCTATTTGGTATCTGTCCTTAAGGAATAATCCCTTTCTTCAAATGAACACAAATGGATATTTTTTTTTTTAAATAATTTATATACTATTAAATTTTATTAAATATATAATTTCTTACAAGTATTATTTAAGATTTATTTTGTTTGTGTTCAACTAAAGAAACATAATCATATACACTCACCTAAAGGATTATTAGGAACACCATACTAATACTGTGTTTGACCCCCTTTCGCCTTCAGAACTGCCTTAATTCTATAAGGCATTGATTCAACAAGGTGCTGAAAGCATTCTTTAGAAATTTTGGCCCATATTGATAGGATAGCATCTTGCAGTTGATCGAGATTTGTGGGATGCACATCCAGGGCACGAAGCTCCTGTTCCACCACATCCCAAAGATGCTCTATTGGGTTGAGATCTGATGACTGTGGGGACCATTTTAGTACAGTGAACTCATTGTCATGTTCAAGAAACCAATTGGAAATGATTCGAGCTTTGTGACATGGTGCATTATACTGCTGGAAGTAGCCATCAGAGGATGAATACATGGTGGTCATAAAGGGATGGACATGGTCAGAAACAATGCTCAGGTAGGCCGTGGCATTTAAACAATGCTCCAATTGGCACTAAAGGGCCTAATGTGTGCCAACAAAACATCCCCCACACCATTACAACACCACCACCAGCCTGTAGGGATGGGTATCGTTAAGGTTTTAACGGTATTACTACTCTTACCGGTACTGCTTAACGGTCCGGTGCTTTAACGGTATTCTTATCGGTACTTTGGCCAATGTTAACATTTGATCACGCACCTATGTTCACATGATTAAGTTAATTATGTGTCTGCATTTCATTATTACAAATTAATTTCTGGATATCCTTTCTAAATATTATACATATATTTATTAATGCACCAGAGTGAAAGCTGCAGAAAAAATACTCTAAATAGGATATTTAGCCTAAATAAATGTTTACATGCTGATTTTTCTTTATTTGGGATTTTAAAAAGAAGTAGAAAATATGTTGAATGCATAACGTTCAGCATTTCTCCCAAAAGAAATCAACAGAATTTCAACGTAAGGTAAGCAAACCAATTAGGGAGATTGTACATTTATTTTAAATGACGTGAACAATGTTGATTCAACATGATTTTAGCATACATGCCTGACGTTGATGCGGCAACCACCAGAGATGATGGTTGAATTTTGCAGGCTGCGACCTTCTAAGGACGTATTTTAAGACCGATTGCGTCACAGCAGCGCGACTTGAGGCTGTGAATTGTGTTAATATTATTCTGTTTATGTTGCGTATTTCTAAGGTTGATTAATTTTATATACTGTTGAATAGTTTAATCTACATCAACGTGTCATATTTTCTAAAATAAATGAATATTTTTCTGATTCCATATTTATTTAAATAAGTCAGAAACGTCTCCGCTGTGTCCTGGGGCATGTTCAATCTCACACCGGTGCGCAACGTTTTGCTACGGTTTCCGGGTTGAACGACATGTTTCCTGGAAACGGTGTGCAACGGAATGCAACAGGTTTTAGAAGCGTTTTCTCTTGTTTGGTGGGTGTGTCAGAAATGTCAGCCCAATCAGCGGCAAGATGTATAAAACCACGCAATAGTAAAGAGACAGCTCTCTCAATGGGTTCAAGTTGGAATGTTGTCTTTCATTTTGGACAGCAAGGTCAGTGATTGTAACATCGAGGGTATTTTACAGTATTAAACACACATTTATAACGATTTCATCAGGCTTTAGAAACATTTAAAAAAGAACACAAAGAATGGCCTCTCAGCTACCGTAGTTGCAACTCTTGCGTCATCACAACAGGGTGTTCAATGCATCACCGTTTCAGTTTAATAAACGTTGTGCAACGTTTTGTCGGGGCTGAACGCAGCCCTGGTGACAGGCGCGGTGGGCGCGTGCAACAGGTGACGCAAATTATAGGTCCACCGAGGGTTAGACTGTCTCATTTCAGTTCTCTTCGCGGACTTCTGAGGCTGCCACCTTGAAAGACAGAGTGCTCCCCTTTTAAGGTTGTATGCTTAGAAGGTCGCAGCCCTTGAATTGGGACACAGCTTCTTTCTGCACGTAATACACTTTTGAAAGATGCTTTGACAGATTGCTTGTGTTTCCGCCCTTACATGCAAACATCTTGTTGCCCTTACCTGTATGACAATGAGCGTTGTCTGCATCAACTCTAGTGAAGTATAACCACACTTTTGAATGTTTTGCTCTATCCGCCATCGTCACTCTTTGTATTAAGCGGTAGTTTTCGTGCTGTTATGCGTGTGCGTGCGCCGCGCTCGTTGTTGTGGTTGTGTTTGACAGACAGCCAGCCTCCGCGGCGCGCATGAGAGATCTCGCAGGTCTCACAGACAAACGTCTTAATCGCAAATTAGAAATGTTTGGTGAGATAAAATGTGCACGAAAACATTATTAAGCAAGAATACATAGTACATTTATTTTTATTTTTTTCTCCAGGACCGATAGCAGAACCGATAGCGTCAGATCTTACTGATACTTCGGTCTTTCATAATTTAGCCCCGGGGCCAGTTTAATACCGGGTTTCGGTACCCATCCCTACCAGCCTGCACAGTGGTAACAAGGCATGATAGATCCATGTTCTCATTCTGTTTACGCCAAATTCTGACTCTACCATCTGAATGTCTCAACAGAAATCGAGACTCATCAGACTCATCTTCAACTGTCCAATTTTGGTGAGCTCGTGCAAATTGTAGTTTTTTTCTTATTTGTAGTGGAGATGAGTGGTACCCGGTGGGGTCTTCTGCTGTTGTAGCCCATCCGCCTCAATGTTGTGCATGTTGTAGCTTCTCAAATGCTTTGCTGCATACCTCGGTTGTAACGAGCGGTTATTTCAGTCAAAGTTGCTCTTTTATCAGCTTGAATCAGTTGACCCATTCTCCTCTAACCTCTAGCATCAACAAGGCATTTTTCGCCCACAGGACTGCCGCATACTAGCCTGACTACGTCAGACTTTGTACTTCCGCTAAATTTCATTACGCTTCTGTACTCAGTCTGAGATACCTCCCATTCAAACCGTTTTCCTCAGGTTTCAAAACAACCGGCGAATCAATGAACAGAGGGCGGGCTGAGAGCCGTGACGTAGACGCTAAGCGCCGAATGTACGGTTGTAGTTTGTATTGGACATGGAGGCACAGAAAGCTATTTGCTCTGTTGTGGAGAACCGGCACTTGCCAACTTAATCCCGAACAAGAAAAGTGTTTGTTAAACATTTTGAATGGAGATTATGTTGTTGCCCTACTCCCGACAGGTTTTGGGAAAAGTTTAATTTATCAACTATTATCGATCGTCAGCGAGAAACTGTGTGCAGCACAGCTTGACGTGCACAACAATCGATATCATGGAAGGAAATTTCATTGTTCACAGTTAATGGTGGAGGACGCGTGGGCAAACATTCTTTGGTGACGTTCCTGATTAACCAGAAAAAAAGGTAGGAAGATTTAATTTACATATGGTTATGGCTGTCTGGTGGAAGAGTTTGAGAGGAGAGAGGGGCGTTCCTCCACTTAGACGTGAGTGGAAAGACACCGTAAGGATAGTGTTCAACTAGCTCTGGCCCGATTTACTTTACATAATCTGCATAAGTCGTTCATAGCCATGTTAACTTCGGTATTTCGCTCGATGGGTTTGTTTTCACATCATGCGTGTGTTTTACAGCAGAAATTTGATGCGGCTGAGCTGGCGCATAACGCACATCATATCCAAACGTTATGTGATTGGCTTACGTTTAGACCAATGATTTTAAACTTCAGACAAGCCCCTCCCATGAGAAGGAAAACGATTGTCAATTATGCCCAGCCAGACTCTGTCTATGAAGCGAAGCAAAATAGCAGAGGATGGTTCTACCAGGCTAGCCGCATACTGGATGTTTTTCCCTTTTCACACCATTCTTTGTAAACCCTAGAAATGGTTGTGGGTGAAAATCCCCGTAATTGAGCAGATTGTGAAATACTCAGACCGGCCCGTCTGGCACCACCAACCATGCCACGCTCAAAATTGCTTAAATCACCTTTCTTTCCCATTCTGACATTCAGTTTGGAGTTCAAGAGATTGTCTTGACCAGGACCACACACCTAAATGCATTGAAGCAACAGCCATGTGATTGGTTGATTAGATAATTGCATTCATGAGAAAATGAACATGTGTTCCTAATAATCCTTTAGGTGTACATCTGGGATGTCATGAGGGTGAGTAAATTATTAGAGAACTTTCATATTTCGCTAAACTATTCTCATAATAAACTTGCATAGGGTACTGGATTACGTGTCATCTCCAGTGGGCGTGAATGTGCAGATTTGCTTAAATAAAACAGCAAGTGCTGCGGGTGTCAAGAGCATTGAGATTCCACAGTCCCTGCATCTGCAGGACATCCAAGATCAATACGACGGCAGCCATGCTTATCACACAAAAAACATCTTTAAACAGGAAATCTTCACAGGTAGAAATATATATGCATGAGTTAAAGTATGCTATTAGTGTTTAAGGAAGATGTCTTTTTAAAGCTCCAAATTGGTCTGGTACAGTGGTTTTCAAACTTAGCTTGCGGCCCCCATTAAATACAGTGCATCCATTCGTGGCCCCCCAAAAAATATTTATGACATAAAACATTTTAATTTATAATTAAACAAAACATATTAAATTATTCAATGTAGTGCTGTTGGATAGTAGCATTATTTTTCTGAGATTTAAGTATACAGAGTTTAAGATAAATTAATTTTTATAAAAACCGGGCCCCCCCCCTGGCACCATCTCAGAGCCCCCAGTTTGAAAGCCACTGGTCAAGTAAACATTATAAACAGTTTATTTACCATATAAAAGAAAGGGAATTGTATGTATCACACCATCTGGCTATTATTCAATGTCTCTAACCAAATAAATATCATATTTGGTGCAAAATGGATTTGAAACAATATGACATGGAATGCCTTTAAGGGCACCTATATTCCCATTTATAAGATGTAATATAGACCCTTTTACTGTTTTTACACAATGATGACGTGGCAACGTATGCGCGTGCAGTTTGGCAATGGAAGTATGGCAAGAATCAGCAGTGAAGCAACACAGTTTGAGCTCAAAATACCCCACAGGTCATTTATTATAGCATGTCCAAAATGCCCCTTTTGGGTGGGAGCAAAAGTTTTCGTGTCTGTACCTTTAAATGCAAATGAGCTAATGCTCCTCGTTCCCTTACAAAAAGAGACATTGAGCGCGAACTTCAGTGATTACTGTCTGAGACAATAGTATCTCACTATTGAGATATGGTGGTCAATGTACAACTTGATGAGGGCAGAAACTATGGTAATGCAGAACTGTCAGTCACTGGCCATGGGTGGGGCTTTATCAGTGTGACGTCACATTAACAAAACAAACAAAATGGCATGTCTAATGAGACTGCTTTGGTTTGGGGATTAAAAAGAAGTTGGATCATTTTTTACTGTAGGGTGGTGTTCACACACTGCCAACGCACATTTATGTCCAAACACCTTGTAAGTGGATTTTGCATAATTGGCGCCCTTTAAAGGTTTAAATCTGTGGCTAAATTATTGTACTGTCTTACAGGAAAAAATAGCACTGTGAAGGAAGTAAATGTGGATCTGGCAAAGTGTCCCTCAGAAATAGGTGACCTCAGATCTCCTGAGTTCAGCAGACAGGAGAGCACCAGACATCTGCATTGCAAATCTGTGGCAGAGCTCTCCTCTCTTCGTTATGCATTGGACAAGTGGAGATTTAGTAAGTACATCCTTCTTTTTAAAAAAAGCTGTTCAAGATATGGTGTGTCGTCATTGTGCATTGCACCAAAACAGATTTCATTGCTGCACATAATCAAAAACACAGAAATGTGTACAGATTGATAAAACCAAAAATACTGTATAGCAAAACATTTGATGAAAACACATTGTTTTTTTTATCCAGAGTTGCCCTGGCAGAAGGTAACCATTGAGGGCCTAAAAAGAGCTCTTATTGATCCTAATTATCTCATGCGGCTGGAAGCCCTCATAACTTGTGCATCAGGAGCGGTTAATGGACTACAGCATTATCTTGATCCAGGGAAAGGAGGTTAATGTGTGGAATATAATGTAATATGTGTGTGACCCCTGTCTGTGAAATCCAAGCTCAAGTCTCATAATTTAATATTGAGATGAGGAGCATTAACGTTTGATTTCAATCATTGTTTTCAATTTAATTTCAAACTTTAACATTTTCACCTCATATCTTTATGTTTTGTAGGATGTTTTAATGTAAGAAACCGTAAATCATAAGTAAATGACTTTTGAACTTGGTTTTCACAACCCGGGTCACATGTAATGCAATGTAATTTGATTTATAGGGCCCTATTTTAACGCTCTGAAATGCAAGTGCGAAGCGCAATGCGCAAGTGACTTTGTGGGCGGATCTTGGGCGCTGTTGCTATTTTCCCGGCGGGAGAAATAACTCTTGCGTCAGGTGCAAATCAATAAGGGGTTGGTCTGAAGTAGGTTCATTATTCATAGGTCTGGTTTGGGCGTAACGCCAAATAAACCAATCAGAACGCTATCCAACATTCCCTTTAAACGCAAGGGCGCAAGTTCCATGGCGGGTTGCTATTATTATGACGGATTTACCAGGCGCACGCCAGGAGCGGTTCACAGCTGAGGAGACCGACGTTCTTGTAAGAGCAGTCAAAGACAGAGAAGTTGTTTTAGTATGGGGATAGGAGAAACCCGCCCAAATCAGCGTAGGTTAAACAGGCGTGAGAGGAAATAGCCACAATTGTCTCATCAGCTGGCATCCCCATCGTTGCGCCAAGTGCTACAATGATGTCAGGAGACGGGGGAATCCCAAGCTTGCCAGCATAAATCGGGCACGCCGTGTATCTGCCTCTACACAGATCTGCGTCCACCCTCACCGCTAAAGGGTTTGGGGGCTTTGAAATCGGACCCAAGAAACGCAAGCAAGGTCCAACCCCAAAGAACACTTACAAATCAAGTTCATATACATTGTTTTCTTATGAAAACATTTTAATTATTATTTACATAAAATAAACGTAATACAGCCACACAACAAACTTATGAAAATATTTTCATCATTATTTGCATGATAATTTTTTTACGCAGCCACACAAAATAAATAAAAACTATCACAACAATGCTCACCACAATGATTTCCCTTATCTCATGTGTTAATATTTTTTATTGTAGCAATTTATGATTTGCAAAAATAACTGTTGCATCTGTGTAGATTAGAAAAGCAAAGTGTGCGCGTTGTGCACGCTATACATTATGGTCAATCATGCGCCCTTAAAATAGCATATTGAACCACGCGCAACGCGCCACTGACTTTAGACTAGTTTTTTTTTGGTCAGTAGCGCAATTGTTTTTTGAAACTGCAAAATAGCATCAGGGATGGTTTGTGCCGCAACACGCCTCCTTTTTTGCGCTGAACCGCCCAGGGAGCGCAAGTTCATTCCCTAGTTTGCCGATGTGCATCTGTGGAGGGAAAAACCCGCTGGGCGCCGGTGCAAAATACGAAGATACATGCGTCACTGACAAAGTCAATTGCGCTGGGTGCAAGATAGGGCCCATAATGTTATTCGTAATTGATTCTGCCAAACTGATTTATGTGCTACTACAGTTTTGGCATCACAAAAGCTTGTTTAAGTTTGAAAACATTCAAGTAAATTAAGTGACAGCTAATATCATTTTGCATATAGCTCAATGTGATGGATGGAAAGTACAGACAGTACCTCAGGAACTGCAGGATCTCATTGTCTCGGCTCTTAATGACCCGGTGAGGAGAGTTCAGATGGCTGCTGCAGTGTGCCAGTATGTCATGAGGACACCTAACTCACGAGCCAAAGACATACTGACGTGCACATTAAAACAAGGTGTGTAAAAAGGTGTTAAACAAGACCTCAAGCATATACACTCTCAGAAATTATCTAAAAGGTGCATTGGTATCTCAAAGGTATGCTAAATGGTACATATTAGGACCTTTTTACCGCTCCAGTGACAACTTGTGAAAGTGTATATATCATTTATATTATATTTAGATAACACACTGATCTTGATTTACACAACGTTGACAATGACCATAATTTGTTGTGACTCAGACCTTACAGGCACAGGTGCTGACAGCTGGATGGCGGCACAATGCCTGGCAATTGATGGTGATACAAGTCAAAGTGTCATACAGAGACTTTTGTCCCAACACTTCCTCTGCGATTCTCCTTCGGATCAGAAGCAGTCCTTGGTTTTGCTCTCCAGCATTAGCAGGAAAACTGTAAGCGAGTCTGTTTGGTTTTTGTTATTAAAAAAACAATAACAATTGTGTGTAGTATTTATGTTACAAATGTATTTTTATTTATAATATTTTTATTTAGACATTAGTGCGTTCTCTTCTGGCTGAAGAATTAAGCAACGCTAATTGGAGAATTCGATTTCAGGCCTGTAATAGCATTGCACTGCTCAGAGGTCCAATCAATAAGGTATTATGACATCATCGCTTAAAGAGATCAACAAAATTTGAAAATTCTGCCATCACCCTCATCTTTGTTCCTTGTAACACGTTAGAAGAAGTTATGTCCATGCTATTAGATGCCTTATAAATGCAAAATTGCTGCTGGGGAATGTATAAGCTACTCTTTGCCATACATTGGAAACAGTTATAGACAATGTTATATTCATTTATTCCCTGATATTATAGCATTTGTAGCCATTATTCTTTCATTTAGCGTGCATACTTATTATTAGAAATGCTTTCATGCAGGACCTTTGCAACAAACTGATTCACATGATGTGGAATGACTGGAGCTGTGATGTTCGTAAGGCTGCAGCTCAGGCTTTGACTAAACTGGACAGGGATCTGCACATTGAGCTGAGGTTAATATCTTAACACTCTGCTTCGTGGCTTTGCATCTATTCAGTTCGTTCTTCACTGACAAACAATATTTCCATAGTGTGAAGCTCAAGGGGGGTCCAAATGCTCAGCGATTGGAAGCACTGATGTTCATTGGTCAGCTTAATATAATGACACCCAAGCTACTGCCTACTTTCCTGCAGTGCTTTAATGATGATTTTGTGGCTGTGCGCAAACAAGCCTGCTTGACTGCGGCATCTCTGATAATTAAAGACCAGACGGTGAGGAATTAAAAGAGCTAGAGGACAATTTGTAGGCTTGAAATTGTGACGTATGATAAAATCAAAGATTGCAAATAAATGAAATTGCACATTCCCTAGGGGTTTGCTTGAATGAGCATATTTATTTCATGGCTAATAAAATGTTTTCACAGGTCCTGGATCAGTTAATTAACTTGATGCAGAATGATCCATTATGGGAAGTGAAAGTGGAAGCGATGAATGGTAAGGACAATTGAAGTTATTTCTGTTAAATATCTTTAAAACACATAAGATTATTTAAATGAACCAATGAATCTTAACTTGAGATTTGACAGAGACAGCTCAGAGTTCAGTAAATTTTTTTACATGCATTATTCTGTCTAATAATGTTACTGATGTCATTAAAATGGGCATGGCATGAAAAAAAGTGAAAAAGATCAACCCAGTAACTTATTTTTGGTAAACCATTCTCTGTAAGCACGTGAAAAAATAGGTCATTGAAATTTGGCTCTCCTTATGATGTCATAAGGAGATCTTATTATAATAATACCGCCCCTTAATCTGCACTATCCAACCACAGCACTGCCATTTAGTGCAGAGAGAAAATAATTCACAGCACAATTGGGTTTCAATTGCAGCAAACCACCATCATTTCAATCCATTTTTGAATTTTATCAGCTCATTTGCATTTTAAAGGACACACCCAAAATGGTACATTTTTGCTCACACCTACAAAGTGTCAATTTTAACATTTTACAATAAATTATTTAGCCTATATGGTATTTGGGGCTAAAACTTCACATATGTACTCTGGGGACCCCAAAGATTTATTTGACATGTCCTCTTTAATGCCTGTGGAATTATTATACAAATACAGCTTTAGGAAGAATAGGTTGCATAACCCCAGGTCTACAGGAGTTGCTGATGTGGGCTCTGCATCTTGAGGAGGAGCCCAGTGTACGCATAGCTGCCTGTGAGGCCCTGAGCTCTTTAGAAGCAAAGGGCCCAAAATTACAACGTTTTCTACAAGAGCGATATTCACTGGAATCCAACACTGAGGTTCAAAGGTATGTGCTAAGATCAGATTTTAAATGGGAACTTATTGTGAAAATCGGATTTTTTAATGTGCTATAACTGGGTCACCAGTGCTTCTATCAACCTAGAAAATGTGAAAAAGATGAACCCAGTAACTTAGTTTTGATAAACCATTTTCTGCAAGCACGTAAAAAAATAGGTAATTGAAATGTGGTTCCCATTGTGATGTCAGAAGGGGATCTTATTATAATAATACCGCCCCTTAATCTGCACTATCCAACTACAGCAAAGCCATTTAGTGTAGGGATGCACCGATAGGATTTTTTTGGGCTGATACCGATTTTAACAGACAACTTCTGGCCGATACCGATGCCGATACCAATATTAAACACTTGTATACAATCCTATACAGTTGGTCTATTAGCTAGTTTATTTCTGCATCAAATTATTTTCACTGAACATGGATTGGATCAAATTAACATTCAACTGACCAACCTAATAAGAGAGGCACAAATTAAGCTAAAACAAATATAATAAGACAGCATGACAACCTTCAAAGGTGGTTTTTGCTATTCAGCATTTATTTTATTAACAACATTAACAAATTTTTTGCATATAATAGATTTCTTTATGCAGTTAATAAATAAACAATCGGTATCGGCCTTTCTCTTGCTATTGCCGATATGCCGATGGTTTCAAATTCATCAAAAATCGGCCGATAAATATCAACGGCCGATACATCGGTGCATCATTAATTTAGTGCAGACAGAGAGTGAGAAAATAATTGACAGCACAATTGAGTTTCAATTTCAACAAACCACTATTATGGCGATCAGTGTTTGAATTTCATCAGCTCATTTGCATTTAAAAGGACACACACAAAAACGGCACATTTTGCTCACACCTACAAAGTGTCAATTTTAACAATTTTAATCAATTATCTATATGGTATTTTGAGCTAGAACCTTACACACTCTGGGGACATCACAAAGATTTACTTTACATCTTAAAAGCCTTGTGAAATGTCCCCTTTAAGTGCTTTAATCCTATTTTTCACCACCAAGGCACATCGAAGGACTACTAGAAAAATATGGATACAGTCTGGAAGGAGAAGAAAGCACAATTCAAGAGATCAAACAACAGGTGAGTGTTAGAGTATCATCAGCACAATCTATATATTACCACTGTGCAGAATGTTTTTTTATATGTCTTGAATACAATTACACTAACTTCACTAAGTTCTATTTACGTGTTGTACTGTAGGTGGAGCTGTTGTGTTCAAAACACACCATTTCAATGAAAGTGCTTGTAGTGGAAGAGATGGAAAAGCAGCGACAGCAGATATCACTGTGCTGAATTTACCATTACAGAAATGTAAAGGCCATTAAAGGAACGATGAACCAAATGTTTGAGTTGTTTTACTCAAAAACATCCAGTCACTCTTTTTCATTTAGTTTACAGTTGTCAGGCAGGCTAATAATGTTCAAAAATAAAACAAGGATCCAACCACGACTCTAACCTACTTTCCTTAAGATGCTTTTTAAGAGTATGGTTTAATTTGGATAGTTATGTCTGTTCTTTTTGTCAAAATGATTTAGAAACTCAATAACATGTTTACTACAGCTACACTATATTGTTAAGCAATAGGATAGATTATAATATGATTGTTTGGATAAACATAATGCCTGCATTTGATTATGAAATAATTGGGGTCTTTGTGGAAAACAAAGATGTTGAATTTCTGTTTGATAATGTGTTGATTTTGGCAAAAATTGATTTACATAAAAATGTAGATTTTTCAAAGTTCTCCTTGTTTTGTGGCCTTTGATTTTAACATTTTATTTTAAACCCTTAAGCATTTAAAAAGCAAAAGTGCCTTACTATGCGAATTATTGACTGGATATATGGATTAACCCCATGTAATATGATTTATTTATTTTGTCATTTACCTTTATATTATATATTTATTTTATTTTGTTATTTTGTTCTTTTTCAATTATCATGATGCTTTTTGGATATGGTTTTGGAAAAGTAGATATAATTATAACTATAAATTTAGCAAATAGGATGATGCCGTTTACTGACAACTCTTGAAAACACAAGACTTGTTTTAAACATAGTACATTTACGTTTAATCAACAAATACTTACACAAAGTAAACTAATAAATGTAGAGATAACAGGTTTAAATATTTACATGTTTTTACTGTGCAGAATGCATAAATGAATCCACAGTCACTGTAGGATGTCACAGATTCATAATGGTAATTACAAAGCAGCCATGAAAGAAACAATATGAATTAAATCTGATAAAAGTTCATAAAAAATGAAGCGCAAAAACAATTATTCAATGTATGCAGTGACCTTTACAGTGTGTGTTGCAATTCTTTTGACTATGAGTTTTTAAATGGATAAAGTGGGTGACAGTTTTTTTTTTATACATTTTTACTGCGGTGGATGACCCCGTCTCTTAAGAACTTGTTTGTACAGATTCTCGACCTCAGTGACCTGAGATAGGACTTGAGTCATGGCATTGTTCTAATGAAAAGGGATGGAAAGATGGTTAGCATTCACATTTACAAAATAATACGTACAGTAAACGTATTGCTTAACATAATTATGTATAACTATACTTAATAGGCGAGCCATTGTACTTTTACATTAAATGCATAAAGGACCATATTTTAAAGATAAACACCCATCACATACTTTATACCAACATTCATTGACAGAAAGGCAAAGCTCATATAGAATTGCATAAATAAATAAAACTATTGCCCTTACCAGATTACTCAGAGAATCCTTAGTGGTTGGAATTGATCTGATCATTTTTATCTTCACATCCAAGTTCTGAATAAACTCCACCACCATCCCCATGAGCTCTACCACATATCTGTAGACAAAACAGTTGGATAAATATATAAATCTCAAACTGTTGCCAAACATAAAAAAGTGCAATAATAAAAAGTCATGTTAAATGATTCCGACCTGTGAAGATCAGCCTGAATGGGCAGATTCTGCTGACACAGTGGTTTTGTGAGCCTTTCTCGCAGGACGGTTTGTTCTCGCAATACTTCTTGAAGGTGAGATGTGAACTGTTGCAAAGATGCAAACCTTTGACCTCACAAAAAAGTCAAATTAAAAGTCATCCAGCATACGGAAGACATACATCTATTTGAATGTCAAGTCATTTTGCAATACTTACTAAGATAATGGCTGTGAGTTACATCTGCTCCATCTCTTTGCAACTTCAGCAACTCTAAATCCAAATTAGTCTAAAACAATAAGAAAAATGACACAATTCATGGAAGTTCCAATTTGACAAATAATAGAGATAAATGTTGGCACATTCAGTTTGCAGTCTACCTGATCAAGATCATGTTTAATTCTGTTGCGCTGCTCAGCTTCAAGTAAAGAAGAAGAAAAGACTTCAGATTCTTGTGGAGCAGCATCAAGCTCCTCCTATAAAATGCATAACACAACAACATTACGCGTCATTCACAGCCATTGAAAAAGTACCATTTAAATCAAAATCACTTGTTAACCTGTGTCATGGTGCCTGTGGCAACACATCTGGCCAAAATCTTAGCAGCAGGTGTTACTGTGTAAATATTGGGGTCCCAGGGATTCATAACACATGAAACGTTCTTCCAAACCTGATGGCTGTCAAACAAACAATGAAGAAACATACGAAAGAATGCCAAAGTGTATACAAAATTGAATATAGGATATAGTTATTTTGACCAATATAGAAGGTCAAGAGTACAACAAATGTATATTTAAATGTCCATTTGAACAAATGCCGTAGAAGAAATCTAACGTGTGCAAAGCATTGTTGAATGATAGCTTTTATTTTGTTAGCATTGTCAAATAAACAGCTGCCTTGATGCTCTTACCTGCTAACGTATATTAAGACGTCAAAAATGACCTATCGTTCCTGTAATCCAGGTCTTCGGTCAAAATCTTGTTGACCAAAATAATTTTCAATCTACCCGCCTCAACAAACTCCCCAAAATAAACTACTACGTAACTACTACGAGATGCGCAGTTAGCGTACAATATGCATGGCCGCCTTCGTAAAGTGTGCTATATATTCTCATTCGCAGATTCACACATCCCACAAAGAAGAATTATCCGGCACTTTTATAAGTAATATAAACAACTTGTACACAACAACAAACTTACCTCGATATATTTAAAAAATGTGCTCTATAACAGTCATTTGCTCGTGAATTAAATATTTTCAGATTTAAGATGGTGTCGAATCGTGCCTTCCTGTAACCGAGATCATTTGACATCTTGACATAACGTCGGATGTGCGTCAGGCCAAAGACGCTATTCACAAGAGAGTGCAGTAGTATTACAATGAATAGGGAAAAGTGCAACACTCTTGCGAAGAAAGTCCCGCCTCCCGGTAAAAAGACCCAATCGTCGATCGTTTGAGACTAATCCCTATGGGAGGGGCTCTGTAAAGTACTTGCCAGCCTTTGCGCATACGCAGTAGCACCCTGGATAAACTTGTTTTAAGACGTTCTGTTAAATTTGATTGTTGAACACAGTTGATTTAAGTTTAATTGCTCATCAGAAATATGTTGCTTTATTTCGATCTTAACGACCGATTTTGAGATATCTGTCTTCACCGCTGCCCGGAGTCCTTGCAAATTTGGCTGCCAAGTGGAGGGACTTTTCCTAAAGAGAATTTTGTATCAGTGCACTGGGCAGTATGCCAGCTATATTTTCATAATCGTTCGGAAAACGTTTAGGGTTTAAGAGCTTATGCAAAGTTATGCAATGTCTAAAATATTTCAAATAAATCAATCAAAGTTAAAACCAAAATAATGTTTACACGATGTTTGATAAAACACTCAAGTATGGAAGGCCAACAGCGCAAAAACATGTTAAAAATACGTGTTAACACGCACTACGTGTTAACGCGTAAATCACGTGTTAACACGCACTACGTGTTAACGCGTAAATGCGTGTTAACACGTAAATCACGTGTTAACACGTTAGAAATAATGGACATGGAGTTTTACCACCATCTAGTGGTGTGGCGAATCTGACCTTAATAGAACTGAACAGACAGATAGATAGAATTGTAAATTGTTCTCAAAGTATTTTATCCTAAATATATATTTTTAAAAGTAATTAACAGTGAATAATGATCATAAGTAGGTTACAGCTTGGATTATATATAATAATTATAGTATCATTTAATTTTGTTATAAATAATTTTGTTAGCTTTGTGAATTAGGCAATAGTCCCAATTTCTATTTACTTTGTGTCTAATGTCTTGTTCTTTTAGTACCTGCCTATGGAAAGAATTATATTCTTAAAAATAGAGGTGTTAAATGATGACACAGTAGTGTCACACAATTCTTATAAACAGTAGGCTAGAGGATGATTAATATTGCAAGAAAAAATTTCTTTAAACACTACTTAACCACAGGTAATCTAATTAAGTTTATGTTAATAACAATTGGTTAATAGCAAGATTATGAACGTAAATGGAATGTATGCTCAAGCAGATGGTACATCTGCATCATTTGTGAACACACACACACATTATGATGTTCTACGTATGAAGTCTTTGGACTACCTGCCATCATGATCTGATTGCACTTAAAGCTAGTTCAGCTAGTTTATAAATGCCTTATAAAATTTGTTTTTCACTAGTGTCATACACATATCCTTAATAATACAGTATAGCAATATCACATATAATTACAACCAATTTAGCATATGAACAACAGATGGAACTCTATATGTATGGCTTAATGGGAGAACATCAATGTCATTGAGCAGTTAGGCTTTAAAACATGCTTTTTGAGTTTAATTATCTTATTTTGTGTGAAGGAGGCTCTCTACTACAAACCTTTTAAGCTTTTTTTTTTACTTTTTGGCACACGTTGCCTCAGACAAAGTTTCCATATCAGAAAGTATGTGTCATAGATCAATCTGAGGCTTCCAATGGATTAGTCACGCTCAGACCGTTTCTTTGTCATAGTAACTAGAACTACTCTGCAGCAGATACTAGAACAATTATGCAAATGTAATAAACTTTTGATGCTTTTTTTCTGTGTATTTTCTGATCTATAAGACACTTTGGATGAATGTATATGCTAAATGAATAAATGCATATGTGATGACTGGAAAAAAAGAAGAATGGCAATAAAACACATGTCTATAGCTTTGATTGGAATTAAAAAAAAAGTGCTTTCTTGTTTTCACCTTTATTTTTTTTTCCATCTGATCCTTTTTAAGGAAAAGTAAAAGTGACATAATGACCAATGTATGGTAACCCATACTTGAAAGGTGACGTCTGTATTTAACCTATCAAGTGAGTGGTGAACACACACTGCACGTCGTGAACATACACACCCAGAGCAGTACTGCAGTGCCCGGGAAACACTGGGAGACAGGTGGCTGGCTCAAGGCACCTCAGTCGCAACCTGTCAGCCGTGAGACTCGAACCGGCAAAACTCTCAGGTTATAAGACCGACTCTAACTATTAGACCATGACTGCCTATTATCTTATTATGTAAATATTATGTTATATTTAAGAAGTTAAGCTTTTTTGGTAACTGTTAACAGCCTTTTATCAACAATTCATTTTTTCACATATTGATACAAAGTAAAAGCGTAAGTGCAAGTTGTTTTTAAATTAAGCAAGCTCAAACATATATTTTAGTCTAATAATTTTAGGATAAGCCCCTAGAATAAGTTAAATAATGAAATGAATATTTATGATGAACACTTGCTGTTAACAAGAAAGATAAAAACAAGAAGTCATCCTAACAGTGATTAGTTTTATCTTTACTTAGCTGAGCACTTGACCCCAAAAATTTTATTGTTTGTGTTGATGCATTGTGATAGTTCGTAGGAAGAATACAAAAAATTCTGTGGTAATTTTTAACACCTTGGGTGTGAATCTAAGCAGTGTTGATTTAACATGGAGCTTTTGCTGAAATTAGAAATAGTTTCAACTACCCTAACCTAAAGGACTGAGTGGCAAGGTAAGGAAAATAACAGGACAAAGAGTACACTTCTATTAGTAATCATAATAACTTCTTACATTGAACTGATTATACTTTGATTTCTGTAATTTTGTTATTATATTTGTGTGTAAGTATGAACAGGGTTGGGAGAACTACTTCAACATAATTTCCAATACAGTTACAAATAACCTTAAAGAGACGCAGTAACCTAATTCAAGTATCACAAAATGAAAGTAATCAAGACTTACCTTTAGACTACTTCAATGTCAAATATGTAAATAAACTTAATAGAAAAGCATCAGAAGAGTCTTTCAAACTCCAAGCAGATATGAGACAGATAGGCTACTCACTACAGGGGGCTGCAAGAATAAAACAAAAATATTTATATTTGATTATGCCCTCGATAATCATGATAATTAATGTTGATTAATAAACTACATTAAAATGCTTAATTGCATTTTTATAGGTAATTAATTTTATAGGCTAAAAGGTTTGACTGGTTTTTGCTTGCTTACTAATTCAAGACATCACACTGACTTTCTGAGTGACATGGAAACAAAAGGTTTTTCAAACTTGGACTAAATTGTATAGAAATGGGCTACACTGCACAATAAAACTCCCTTTACAATGAATGACGTGGGAATTAGCTACTTGGCCCGTCTGACCTTTGGATTATAATCAGTACAATCAATGTACAGTGGAGAACACAGCAAAATTGTATTGGGAGCAATTTAGGGGCGGTTTCCCGGACAGGGATTAGACTAGTCCTAGACTAAAATAAATGTAAGAGCTGTACAAACTAAAAAAAAATGAATTGACATATCTTAAAATACATCAGTGCTCTTTGTTTTGCCTTAAAATGCACACAAGTAATGTTTTTAGTAAGGTATGTTTGTTTATTTTTTCCTAATTAGGCTTAATCCTGGTTTAAGAAAACCCCTGTCCGGGAAAACACCACTTAATGTTTGTCATTTAGTGTTTTGCGTTCATATTCTTAACTTTGGACATAGCTTTATTAATATATTATTAAAATGATAAGATCATTAATGCATTGTCGGTAAACCATGCTTTCAATGAAACTGGCTTTAAAAACAATAACTCGTTTTAGTCATTTGTGAGTTGTATTTTAAAGGAAGATTTACAAGCAATAGCATGCAATGATTTTACTATAGCCAACTTATTAAATGAAGATCCAAAATCAGGAAGTCAAATGCAGTTTGAGATTTATTAAGAATAGTGTGTTATATAACAGGATATAGAAGAGGCAGATCATTATTTTCACACTCCATCACAGCAGGTGGCGGTATGCACCTTTAAAGTTGGTTCGTAACCCGCCATTAAACCAAAAGAAGAAGATGAAGATTGTAACGTCAGCTCATCGTAAGCATTAGGTAAGTGCTCGCTCACAAGCTTATGAATAATTATATTGCAGCGAATGCGTTACGACAGGCACTGTCATTGTGTGAAAAATTAATGATATAGTGATCCAAGCATTACGTCGATTTTGCCGTAAGCTTACCTCATAGCCATCATAAGCCACGTACGCTGTAACCACACGGAAGAGCCAAAAAGTACTATGGAGGAATACAAAAGCAGCAGCAGTAACAACAACAGAAAACAGTTTTGTTAGATAAATGGCCTTGGGCAAAAGTCTTTATAACTGCAATAACATAAGTTAGTGGAAACAGTGTCAGGCTTTCCCAGATGGAGACAATATAGTGAGGTAAAATTTTAGTGCTGTTTAAATTAATGCGTTGTGTTTGTTATTCATTTAAAAATATGAACATAAAGTTATGACTCATGACAAACCGGCAAGAGAGTTAATAACACAGATCTGTCCAAAGATGAGGGAAACTGTATTCCTTTGTAGGCCTACTGTGTAGCATTATTAGAGTAAGTTGGTCTATATAATTTCCTTGTTGATTTTACATTAATAATATGATTTTACATTTGAATAACCATTGTTTCAAAAATCATAAAAACAAATCTGATTCTAGTTATTACTAATACAAGCAACTTTTTATGGTTTTCTATATGCTTGTCTTTCACAGATTATTCACCCAGTGTTTATTCACAAGATTGACCGAAGCTTATTTATGACCAAATTATGAACAATGACCCACCCTGAGGCTGTAAGAGTGGGCCTGATGAGAGAATGCGTACTTGAAGCAGTTATAGGGCTTAATATATTCAAGAAGACCAAGCGATCCTTATAGGACTACATGCAAAGCAATGTACTCCAGACCGCACAACTGGACATACGGGTACTTTTTAAAAAGCTCATTATTCTTCTTAACTTAAACATGCATGCTTATTCTTTCTGCTATTGTCTGTTTTATTATTAGTAAACAGTTTTGTTTTAAATTGTTAAAACATCTTTATCCTTTTTCAGACGATATTTTTGTTAAAGTTTTTTATTATCTACATGTCATGTCTGTGTTTATTTCAAGTGCAAACAGTAGAACTGTCACAAATGAATATATCTATGACTTTGCACCTGCACTTAATTTAGACATTTTTAAGCATTTAAGGTCAAAATCAGAGTGTAACTTTTACTTTTCATACTAAATGAAATATTCAGCCCCAAATAGCATGAAAAGATTACAGAAGAGTTTTCACTGACCGATACAGCAACCATCACACCAAACATTCCAAAACCTGTTTCATTAGATAGAAACAATCAATGAATTTGGGCAACCAGTATCTGATTGAATACTATAGCTAAAAGTGTGTCACAGCTTTGTTCTGATCGGTTGTTTCTGTTTATGTGTTTTGTACGCTGTGTGTTTTGTCATTGGTTTGTTTTGACAGGTGGCCATGCACGTACCAGTCATTGTCTTAATCCCAGGATACACTGGAGGATTTTTGCTCTCCTATAATATCATTACCTTATCACACTGTGCGACATGGATCATTTAAACTTTGGTACGACAAGCATGTAGACTGTATAATGATGACACCTATTGACTCATAGGTTGTGACGACTGTGACTCCAGTTAAGTGCCATGTCACCAGCATGTGCTAGTGTTAAACAAATACTGGTACGCTGGTCGACATAGGACCACCGAAGAGCCACAATCACAGAAATTGCCACAAATGTTTCACGATGGTAATCTTTTGTTTGGGACCGCCAAAAATCATGCAGTGTATCCCAGGCTATATCCTCCCCTCCATGTAGTCATCATCTCATTAATTATGAGATGCGCTGTCAGTGCTTTTTCTTTCTGACTCTTCTCTGTTCTCTCCAGATTGTGCCCTGATGCCATCTGCCCCTTTCTCCCAGCCTCATCTTCCCTCTCTATGCCTAGCTTCACATCGGTTGGCTCTTCTTTGGCTCTCTTCATCCCGTCTGCCTGCCTCGCTGCTCTCCCTGATAACATTTCCTGACTGATGCCTTGCACTCTGACTCTTTCTGCAAGGTGCCATTCTCAGCAGTGACTCAATTTAGTGCCACCCTGCTGCTTGGTGAGTCTCTGCATTCTGGAATTGAGATTTTCATTGCCCATTCAATAAACTGTTTTGTGCCTACAGTTGAGTCTGTGACTTTTTTTTGACCAAGTGATGTAAGTAAGGTCTCAACTTTATACCTTTTAATATTGATTTCTAGTTACACAGTTGTCTTTATGATGGGCCTAGCATTTTTAAGAGAGTCTGTATTTCTGTTTCCTATGTCAATACTACCTATTACAATTTTTTTGGTTGAAAACAATTATATCCCTTTGTTGCCAATGTTTGTGGTTTATGGGTTTTATTAATAATCAAATATTAAAAAAAAAATCCTTTTGGAGTTTATATTCTATTATAATTTGCCTAATTCTTACTAGAGTACATGTAATAAAGTTCTGTTTTCTTTGTCATTTATGTTTTTACTACAGTGCATTCTGATTGTATGAAGTTATAAGACTTAACAGTTTACAGGCTGTGATGTGCATTAGGCCTTCATATACTAACATTCCTAGGTCACCCATTTCCCAGGGCAGCACAATAAACTTTACCATTTCTGTGTTGCAGGCATTGCACTTCTGAGGTCATCACCATCTTTCTTCAGCCAACCAAAATGATTTTCACCAACCACCCCAGCTCTGCTAAGCTTGATGTTGGAGGTCTGCTGTTTTTGAAGCAGGGGACCACTGTCCATTAAAGGCATCATAAACCATTTAACAAAATCACATAAGATAGGGTAGTTCATACTCCATGCGATGTGCCATACAATGGAAGGGCCTTATCACATCTGGATACTGCAAAGCTCCTGTCTCCTCAACAATTTACGAACTAATCAATTATTAAATGAAGAAATGCTATAGAAAAGCAAAGATATTTCTTCCTGTGGAGTTTGAGTCTTAAATTTAGTAATTACTGTTTTATGGCATAAATAAAAGTTAAATATTATGTTATTTTAAAAGCATCATGTATCTTTCTTCATTCCTAATGTATTCTACTAGTAGTGTGTCAGGCACTTTAACCCTTATGAAAAAAGCCAAGGAAAATAGAGAGCATCAGATCAAAACAACTGTTTATTTGCACATGCAACATTAAACTATGGTATACATCTCTGTTTTCATTACAATATTGAAAAGGATGAGTATTTGGAGTCTACGGTACTGCTTGCTCCATCTCCAGCAAAGATAAAAACATCCCAAGAAAAAGGACTCATTCACATAGTATTCCTCTTTTTACAACCGCGACACATTTTACACAGACAACACAGCATCTGGAGGACGTATATGATCCTCACCAGTGTTATTTATTGTTTTTTCCTGTGTGTGTCTAATGATAATAAAAAAATTATAATTGATCAATTATACTTTGAAGGATAAAGCAAAACTACATTTACTATAAAGCTATCTAAACCGATAGCAGCTTCATAAGACTTAAGGTGGTTATCAAAGGGACTAACAAACAAATATAATGCATATGGGTTGACCTGTGAAAACATAATGTCCTGTTTTCATTTGTCAGTTACCAGTTAGGCTTTAGAAACATGATAAAGTTAAAGTGTATTTAAAAATATAGTTTGGAGAAATGTGTGAAAGTGGTCATGAATTTCAAGGGTTGAACGATTATAGTTAACTGTTTAAAAATATGTAGTTGTAGCCTACTTATGCTTTTATAAAATGCTCAAAATATATTTTAGATAACATCCTGTGATATCCAAGCCTGGTTTGTTTCTGTGTTTTCAAAGCTCCACACCAGTAGGTGGTGGTAAAGAAAACAGTGTAGGTACGTGTTAACGCGTAAATCACGTGTTAACACGCATTTACGCGTTAACACGTAGTGCGTGTTAACACGTGATTTACGCGTTAACACGTAGTGCGTGTTAACACGTATTTTTAACATGTTTTTGCGCTGTTGGCCTTCCATACTCAAGAATCATGTTGCGTGTATATTTGGCACGGTGTGGTAAAGAGCGAGTCATACAATGACAACACTCCAAAAAAACAGACGACGAAACGAAACAAAAATAGAAACAACGTAGACAACTGTCACGATTTATTTTAAGTGTGATAAATTCACAAGGCAGTCTGATTTGATTTATAGAGTGCAGTTTTAGACTATTGAGTGTTAAAGCAAGAGAAATGTCAGCTGCAGCGCGTGTAGCCGCAGGGCCAATGATGCTGTCCCGTTTTCGCGGCGCTATGGTCGGTGCGGTTTTGGGAGATTGTGTAGGCGGTGAGTTTGAAGGTGCTGTGGATGTCCCTATGGATCGAGTTCTTCAGCATCTCAATATGCTGGAAGATGAAACACGGGGCGATGGTGAGCAAACGGTTACTAGTGACAGCGAATATGATCCACATAATCACCTTATATCTGAGATCCGGTATTACAGAAGGCCACATTATATCGGTTATACGCATAATAAAATATTTTGCATGTTTTAAAGGGGACATGAAATTGATATTTACACACACGGTACTGTAATAAAAACATACTGCAAGTGTCAGAATTAAAAGAATGACTTTCCGGTGTAAAATAGGAAATTTATTTACACCTTACAAGGAATTTTAAGAACACGCCCCTTAACGTGCGTCATCATCGTAAGCAATCAAGGAGGTGTGTTTTGAATCTGAACAAATTGTATCTGTCCATCAGTCAATTGCCTGTTAGTACAACACTCGCAGTTTATTTATTTCAAATGGTTCTCCATCCATGTTAAGGAATGGCCTTCTTTACCAAACATGTTATTTTTTTCCAGGAATTCTTCAGTACAGTGATGACACTGCCATGATGCGATGCGTTGCAGAATCACTGCTTACCAGGGCAGAGTTTGATGAACAAGACATGGCTCGAAAGCAAGTTTCCTTTAGATGTTAAAATAGGTTAAAGCACCCATGTAAGTATATATTTTCTCGACATTGACAGTTTCTGGACCTTTTTTAGATTCGCAAAAGAGTATAATCTTGCCCCAGGACGAGGTTACGGCGGAGGTGTCATAAATGTGTTGCGAAAGCTTGCATCGCCCCATCTGAAGGATGTCTTCCAGCCAGCGAGAGCTCAGTTTGGTGGACGTGGCTCTTTTGGGAATGGGGGCGCAATGAGAGCTGCCCCCTTTGCCCTGGCCTTTAGAAATCCAGCCGATGTGTGCGAGGTAAAAAACCGCATGTTGTGACATAAACAAAATAATTAATCCAACAACACAAACCTTTCAGAGCTTCTTTTTGTGGTTTTAAAGGTGCCGTAGAATGTAAAACCGTATTTACCTAGGCATAGATATATAATAGGAGTTCTCTACATGGTATTGACATATCGTGAGCCTCAAAGACGATTGTTTCCTCCTTCCTATGTTAACCTCATGCATGCAATAGACTATGGAAATCAGGCCAATCTCAACATAACACCGACTGTCACGTTACAGCCATGATTTAAGCCCAAATTTTAAATTACACATGAAATTAATTACAATGTTGTTACAATGCTAAAAACAAAGTTGTCACTGCTGAGTTAATACTTTATTTAACCACTCAGAAACATCCATTAATAATCTCTAAATGATTATTCCTTAAAATCTGTATTTTTATCTAATACAGGCTCAAACATAAGGTCTGCACACACACACAGAACTACTGAGCTGTACTCTTAGAAACAGCCAATCAGAGCAAAGCTAAACATTATTATTCATAGGGCTGTGCAAAAATATAGATACAGCTAACTATCGTGATTATCTTTCTACGATAGTGTATTGATATTTTAATCTCTACTATCGGTATTTTAAAAACCACCAACCCCTCTTTGTGCGTCAAACGACATCCTCCGCCGCTGCTGTAGTTGTCGCTGTCCAGTTTTCTGTCATATACGGCCATTCGGCCAATGTTTCAGAAGTTAGCAGAATTGGGAAAATTACAGAAAATTAAAGGCTAAAAATAGGGTTGTAAATGGATACGTAAAAACATTTTTGATAATCTTTTGCATTTAATAAAGCAACATACCCTGTATGTAGATATCAAAGAACAAATAAACATATTATTTCAATGTATTTTTTGGCACCTCTAAATGTCAGTGTCAATTCTGTTACGGTCCAACTCTTTTACTAGGGGATTGTCCATTGTTACTCTTACCTTTTTTTTGACAGTAACAAATAGGCTTTATGCCCAGCTGCACTACTTCCTGAACTTCAGACAGCTCCTTGTTTCCTGTCTGCCATTATTGGACAAACTGATTAATCCAGGTGTGTCTGATTATTGTTGTTGTGACTACTGAGGTCAGGCACACCTGGATTAATCAGTTTGTCCAATAATGGCAGACAGGAAACAAGGAGCTGGCTGAAGTTCAGGAAGTAGTGCAGCTGGGCATAAAGCCTATTGACGGTTACGAACTGCTTTGGGCAACAGGAAATAATGATTATTAGCTATGTAAGACAATATATAAGACAGAAAATCATTCTGATCCATGACAATGAGTACCAAATTATTAAAGGGGTCATATTATGACATTTTATTTAAGATGTAAAATAAGTCTTTGGTGTCCCCAGAGTGTGTTTGTGAAATTTTATCTCAAAATACCCCACAGATAACTTTTTATAGCACGTTAAAAATGCCACTTTGTAGGTGCGAGCAAGGTTGTGTCCTTTAAAAAGCAAATGAGCTGAATAAATGCAAACACTGATCGCAATGATGGTGATTTGTTGAAATTGAAAATCAATTGTGCTGTCAATTAGGTGGTATTACAAAGTAGGCGAAAAGTCAGATTTTCACACTATGACCCCTTTAAAATAATAAAAATATAACTATTTGCAAAAAACAGAAAAAAATGACTTTGGACACCAAATGTACCTGCAAATACTAAATAATCACCAGTATGCAACATTATAGTATTTTAAACTTAAAACCTATTGGCTACCTAAAAATAACTACACTCCAAAATCTGAAAGACTGCATGTGTATATTAAAAATAAGTAAATTAATAAATGCTTCATTTGATTCATTGATTCATTTCCAAAGTCCAAGGCTAACATTCTGGCATATCTTTCTTTCTTTTTTGGTGGCAGTTTGCACGGGTTGGCGCAATGCTAACACACTCCTGTTCTTTGGGTTACAATGGGGCAATGTTGCAGGCCCTTGCTGTCCATCTCTCTCTTCAGGGGGCTTTGGCTGTGCCAAGTGATTTCATCGATAGACTGATCTCAGAAATGGAACAGGTGGAAAAGGATAAAACAGCACAGCTTGATGCTAAAGCGTAAGCATGCCAACCAGTCAAAGAGATGATGGATTACAAGAAGCGCACCTAGAATTTTCAGAGACACAGATATGACTGAAACATTTCGTTCTTTTACTCCACAGGCTAAAGTTATCAGAGTTTCCGTATTGCACGCGTTTGCAAAAAGTGAAAGAACTTATGAAAAGAAACAGTGTGAGCATTGAGGAGGTCATATCCGAACTAGGTTAGTATTGATAGATGGTTTGTATCTATTTTATAATCGCAATCTAGCTCACTAAAGCATGTGTTGCTTTGTCTTTATCAGGGAATGGCATTGCTGCTTTACAGTCTGTGCCCACTGCCATCTTCTGCGTTCTGCATTGTTTGGAGCCAAGGGATGGGCTACCGGAGCGATTCGGAGGACTGGAGAGGACAATAGCCTACAGCTTGGCTCTTGGTGGTGACACAGACACCATCGCTTGCATGGCAGGGGCAATTGCTGGGGCACATTACGGCATCGAGTCCATTTCTCAGACCTGGCAAAACAGCTGTGAAGGGGTGGATGAAGCCGATGTTTTAGCAAAACGATTATACAGTCTGTACACAGCTACACAGTTTGACGAGGACAGCGGGAGCACGAGCTACACAACTACTGAATCGTACACACGTGATCGGCACACTACAAAAACTGACTGACCCAGCATACGGCCATACACAACATGCAGTCACACAATCAAAAACTGGCACACAGTGTCGTATGCACCTGTTAATGTTTATAATAATGTGAAGAGTCTTCTTGTGCAAAAATGTTTACAATAAAATGAACAAAATCGTACTGGGTTCACTGCCATTCATTTTTTCATACATGGTTATCAACAATATAAATATAAAGTATATTTAGTGTAATGTATGTACCCACTTTGGAATGTGAGGAACATATTGCAGGTCATATTGCTGTAAAATAAAGTAAAATCCGCTGTTTATCATTAAAAATATAAAAAAAAATTGTTTAGGACCTTATTTCAGTAATGCTTTAAACAAGTGGTCTTGTTTACGTGAGACTGAAAGCTACTTCTGGTTCTTATCTGCCAGATAACATGCAACCACCAGATATGCGAACAGCATAAAAGAAAAAAAAAGAAAAACAAATAGAGACATGGGAAATGGAAATAACAATTAGAAATCAATACGATTACAATTACAACCAATAGAAATTATAAACAAAAAGATTCTTATTAAGGTTAAATTAAATGTTTATGACCTGTTAAACTAGGTTTTATAAGTGCTTAACCAAAACAATTACATCTTATTTATTTAAAGATAACGTATCACTCTATACATATTGTATAGAGTGATACACACACTCTAAACATAGTGTCCATGTTTAAATTGCACATCGTAAAAAATATGCAATGATTTTATTGTATAAGAACATTATACTGTATAACAATAATGTTAAGTACATTTTCAATTAATTTCTTATAGTAACGCAATACATTATTTCAGATAACTGTTCTGGCTTGATGGGATACAGTTACGGCCAACTCTCGCGAGATGTTTGGTTTAGGGTTAGGTTTGGGGGCGGATTAAGATGAAAAACAACGATATTGGCTAGATATTATACAAGTACGGCCTAAATTCCATAAATGTTGGATTAGGATTAGGTTTGGGGATATGATTCGAATGAAAACTGCGCTCATCCTGTGAGATTTCACGAGATTTTGGCCTTAGCTGTAACTCTTCTAGCCACAACCACGGATAACAGTAAAATGTAATGATATATGTCTTCCAATAGGTAGTGATGGGAGAAACGAAGCTTTTCGAAGCTTCGAATCAATTGAACCAATTGCTTCGAAAATTGATTCAGTTTTTCGAAGCAGTTCGAAACCCACACGCGCTGGCGACCCCTGCTGGTCAAAACAGTGTAAAAGCAGATCTGTCCACACATTTTACACTTTTTTTACAAAATGATAGCAAGATTTTTATTAAAATATGTTAAAAAAAATTATTTAACTTAATAAAAACATAGTTAAAAGTGTATTATGTGTTTTTAGTTTTATTTAGGGCAAACAAATGAATAAAACTAACTACCCTTTTAATTATGCACATTTTTGTCATTAAATCTGTCTTAAACAAAAAGTAGACAACATGGCAGTGTTATTAGTCAGAAGGATAAATGTTTTATGAACTTTCATAAAAAAACTGACCCGAGTTCACCTAAACTTATTAGACACTGGTCATGTGATCAACTCCCCCTAGTGGTGAACCATTGGATTTTCGAAACGTTTCGAAACAGTTATGACGTAACGAAGCCTCGTTTGCTAAAATCACGTGACTTTGGCCAGTTTGAAACAAGCTCCGAACCACTGATTCGAAACAAAAGATTCGTAAATGTTTCGAAGCCTCATGAAGCAGTGCTTCGAAAACGACCATCACTACCAATAGGCGGCGATAGCACGCTTTCCTATTGTCTTGCCACACGTAGAGGAAGTCAATCAAACGTGTGAGTGCTAGCGTTGATGTTTTTAAATTTATATGAGCTAAAGTATTTTGTTAAATAAGTCAAATAAGTGACAGCCATAGACATAAAGGTAAACATTTATAAGAAAATAATGCATTTAAAAATTAACACGTAAAACCAGTCGGCGTAAGAACAAAGATACATACGGTTAACATAGGATCGTGCGTCTGATGTCTTTATAATGTCTGAGGCCACCACTAACGTTACTCCAGGCAGAAAGGGCAATTTGACAGGCAGTGCCCGAAAGTTAAAGGACAACGCTGCTGACTTGCACAATCTCATTCAGAAATGGGAGCGTTTAAATGATGAGGGATCCACGTCTGCTGTTAAAATAGTGAATTTAGTACTGAACAAAAAGTAAGTGCCTTGTGTCATGTTCGTGGTGTTGTTTTGATTATGTGCGGTTACAAGGTTTTAATCGGTAGAACAATTATCCGTAATCTCTGATCCTAGATCAGTCAGTGAAGCTGACATCGTGATGGAAGGAGACAGCTCAGCTGATGTGGACCGTCCAGAACAAAGTCTAAAACAGAGCCATAAAGTGCTGGAGGAAGAATGTCACAAATTAAAGGAGATTGTAGACAAAATGGTAATTTTTTTATTTAATCAACCTACAGTGGTGCTCGATACGATTATATTTTTATATTATTTTTTTATAATGTCTCCCCAAAGGCCAATATAGTGTTAAAGATGGAGAAAATGGTCCATGCTGAGCAAGGGATTTGTGAACTGGAAGCATTTCAGTATGGAGAGAAGGGAACACCGGCACCTCTGTTTCACACTTGGTCCACAAAACAGTTTGGTAAGAAAGACAACGATTGTGTGTATAATTTATAAATAGTTACATCACATTTAAAATGAAGGTAAATAACGCTGAGAAAAAATTTACGGTGAATTTGAGCACTAGATTAAATCATATGAATATTCAGGTCATCTGTTTTTAATGTTTTAGTTTTGTAAATACATTTCAGTACTAAAATTAGTCACTTTCTTATTGGAAACATTTAAAGGGATAGTTCACCCAAAAATAAAAATTATGTCACCATTTAAGTATACCTTTATAACTTCCATATTAGGAAAAACAAATGTGTGCTTACTATTAGGGCTATCACGATTATAACATTTCGATGAATTGTCTGTTTTATTGTTTTGACATTTAATTCTCATAATTGTTTGTTCATGAAATAATTTTCACACATTATTGTGATTATTTAAACGAAATCTTCTGGTAGTAAATATTAATACACATATCACGCATTTAAAAGTAATTATTTAATGAATATATCTTTCAAAAACTGAAAATTCGCGTTACACTGTCAGTTAAGGAGCACCATCTGATACGGTCTCATTTATACACGTGCTGCAGCTCCCCCTTGTGTTTTTTAAAGAGATGTGCTATCATTGCGGTGAGGTCGAACGATCACGATGAGACGATTATTTAATCATTGTGAAAGCCCTACTTACCATTATTTATCAAAAGATCGCCTTTTGTGAAAAACAGTATGTAAATCACTTTAAAAGGTTAAAATGAGACTTGCAACAAACCATAATTACACTCCAGCTTTACTAAATGACAACTAAAGGACCCATATTCAGACATCCCACCCTACAAAAACTCATTTCAGAAACTTCACAAAAAACTATAATAATTCATACATTAATATAATTTATTATTATATTATGTTGTATTGGGATTTGGGTAGCTATTTTAACAGCAAACAACACCAAAAAACTAATTTGTTAAGCAGTGTTACACTTTAATGTACTTACAATGTAATTAATGTAGTATTTGTCCTGTTTTTGGACAATGTCAGTGTAAATGTACTACTGAACTGAAGAGAGAGAAATAAAGAGGTTGACTGTAACCCCGCCCACAGCAAAAACTGATTATCAGAGAGGATATCCAATCAGGATAAGCTCTTTGTCACTATCTCGCTTCATCTCGTCATTCGCCATGTCGGTCTCTTCAGACCTTGTAAACATAATTTGACCTCTTTTAATCACACATTCTCAAATACCGCTAACTGATTTCTCGGATATTTTACATCATTTGTGGGCATCGTGGAACTGCTGTCAATATGCAGGAGCCTCCTGTGGGATATCTGCATATTTTATATTATGTTTATAGTGTTACCAATCAATGCTAAATATAGACCACTCCCTGGAAAGCAACAGTTATGATAGAAATTATGTTTTATATATTTTAAAGGGATACTCCAGCCAAATATCAAAATTACCCCATAATTTTCTTACCCTCAAGCAATCCAAGATATATGTAAATCATCTTTCAGACAAGCACATTTGGAGTTATTTTAGTAAATGTCCTTGCCCTTCCAAGCTTTATAATGGTAGAAAACAGGGATCAAAAAGTATATTCATCCTCAACAGAGGTAATCCACATGGCTCCAAGGGGAAAATAAAGGTCTCCTGTGGGTAATCTATGCTTTATTGTAAGAAAAATATTCATATTTCAAACTTTATAAACTGTAATAACTTGCTTTTGGTAACAACGTCTATTTGGCTTCAAACGATTCACTCAAGAGTTTTGTGTAGGTTGCTATAGGTATGTTGCGCAGTTACTCTTGTGAATTGCGTGAGTCCAAGATGGCGTCGTTACCGGAAGCTAGTTATTATAGTTTATAAAATAGATATTTTTCTTACAAAATCCCATTGATTACCTGCAGAAGACCTTTATTAACCCCTGGGAGCCATGTGGATTACTCCTATTTGGGCTTCAAAGTCAGAAGTTGTTCCCTGATCCCTGTTTTCTACCTTTATGAACTTGGAAAAGCAAGGACATTTACTAAAATAACTTGTAAAGTGTACGTCTGAAAGATGATTGACATGTGTATCTCGGATTGCTTGAGGGTGAGTAAATCATGGGGGTCATTTTGATATTTGGCTGGAGTATCCCAAGTTCATGTGCCTACTCTGAATTTTATAGACCTGATCAAATCATTTCTTTTTTTGTTGTCCTTTCCCCGGCAGCTGAAGTATCCTCAAAGCTTTATGAGTCGTACAAGCAGGAGCTGGCCCTAAAGCAGACTATACTACAGGAGTTAGCTCACACTCCTAACGCTGATCTATCCATGGTTTATCTCTCATCGTGGCTGTATCAACCCTACATCGAGGACAGTGGAAAACTGTTAATGGAGTGTATGCTGTTGGAAACGGGTCACAGACCGGTGTAACCACAGGAACAAACTGAAAGCGTATGAGTTGTGTATAGCATTGATATAATCTTGGGTTACTCTTTATAATGCAAAGTATTGATTCCAAGAGCTCACTCACAAAAGTTTTAATGTCATATTTGAACATGTCCCTTTGTATTAAAAATGCCGAGATGTTTCAAAAAACACAGTAAACCAGAGATTATAAAAAAGTAATAAAATAGTGCAACAACTTTTCAAATGACTTTTGCACTAGACAAACTACTAAGTAACATAAACAAAACAAAAAAACATAGTTGAGGCTGCAGTCTAATACTATAAGCGCCTAAGCTCTTCACCATTTGCATTTACAAATCTAGAGCTATCCGTCTTGGTTTGGAGTGGCATGTTATTAAAAATAGCAACCCTACACATCTCTAAACACCTTTTTTTGGGCCACAACTCCAGAAAGTTTGCAGTATTGGGGTAACTTGCCAAAAATCCCTTGAGCATTTGAATAAATAAGCTCAATCATGGGATACCAATTTAAATTGTATTATACTACAGCCTGGGTCTCCAACAAGCACTATTATTTACATTTCACTGAAAACCACAGATATTTTAGACACTTTTATGTGTTTTCATAACTGAGTCCAAAATTTTGGCAGATGTTCAAGTCCTCCAAGCACCAGTATAGCATCCGTGCACATTGTTTCAAGAATAAACAATGAAGCACTACGGCATTGACGCAACCTCCAAATGAAAACATCAGGAAACCCTCAAGAAATTTAGTGAGTCAGACGCAGTCACTTTCCTTGTGACGTTACACTGTTGCAACAGCTACATAGCTAAAGACTCCAAAAACTTGATATGCCAACATAAGTGAACGTAGTCTAAAATTCGAAATCAACGTTGACGTTTTCGTATAAACAGAAAAAACACTCATATAGTAATACTGTTTTTTTATACAAATTTACAATGCAATAAAAGTTCATTGAAAAACACCATTACACAAAGAACGTTTGCTAGGTGCCAAGAATGGACATGAACAGGAAGTAATCGTGTGACTACGTCAAGTCTTTCTTTCCGTGTCAATGCCGAGCAGGGCGTGAACAGTTTCTAACGGGACTCCTTCTGGTGCCTCGATGTGCATCATGGTGCCATCCGGCCCGTTGACAATGACAATGCCTTTGGCGGCTAACTCTTCTGCGCTCTGCATAACAAGACCCTCTGCCGTCTGAATAATAACCGGAGATTCTTGCTGAACTACATGCTGGATCTCCTGACCGGCTACGGGATCTTCAACAGCATCCACTTGGGCATCTTGAATCTCTTGTTGGGCAGGTTCTTGGGAGTCCTTACATTCTGCGTCTGTGCTCAAAGCTTGTTCCAGTTGTTCCATCTGATCTGCGATGTCAACCACTGCATCGCTGTTTAAAACCTTGGAAATATCCGCATCGGGGTCTTCAATGGTTTTCGTAGGGTCGGGATCAGAAGGTGGGCTTTCGGTCTCCATTGGCTCTTCATCTGTACTCGTCGTCAGAGCAGCATTTTCGACGCTCTGCGTACCGTCATCTACTGCTGAAGTCAAGCTCTCCAGTCTGGTCAACACCACCTGTGGCTTTCGGAGAACAGAAGAGACATCGGCCGTCTCATCCTTCTGGATGCCATTCTGATTAACTTGATAGCCGTTTGTTTCCTCATTGGAATTTTCGATCTTGAACCTTTTTGCCGGAGGCAACATTTTGGCATTCTGTGGGTTCCAGCAGAAAAAAATTATTATTACAGGAAGGACCAACCAAGTAGAAACAGACTAAAAATTTGTATCCAACTTTAGCATTTACACTAAACACTTACAAGGTAAACAATACAAGGTAGACATCCTGACCCGGAACAGTTTAAACCACAGAGGAAGTAAAATTTGGACACAGACAAAATGATTATACAAGATTATAGAGCTTTATTTCTGTAACAAGACATAAAACTTCAACATTCCTCCACTTTTCATTGCATGGTACCCCAAAGTTTTGTTTGGTCAGCTTACTTTTGGGAGCTTTTCCATTGGGTGCAGTACGTAGTACGCTTTTCTTTTTTTTGTACCATTTCGGTTGAGGTTCAAAGTGATCCGACCTGATACCAAACGTGACGCGAAAACACTGTAGATCACTGATTGGTTTGAGAGAATCGTCACTGCCAGCGCCACCGCTAAAAGATTAGCTTTACCTTCATGCTAGCTTGCGCTGTCTCGAGCAAACCTGTTTTTAAATCAGGGACACCATACCAGTTTTTTCCAGACTTGCAATCTGTGGCGGAACATTCGAAACGCCTATAATCCCTCCCACTGCGAAGTAATACTTAACTCGATGGAAAAGCTAACCATGCCAAAGTGAGGTGAGCTGACCCGACCTGACCCAAACCAAACCGTGGGGTACTATGCAATGGAAAAGCACCATGTGTGTCCTGTCCACCTGAGTTGTCGTCATTTGTCAGCGTCGCATTTGCAATATAATATTCCGATATAATATATAATAAAAAAAACGGTCAAAACTGGTGGTGGGTTTTAGAAACGCTATTTTGTACTCTTTCGTTCATGAGTCGGCTACCGTACAGGCGAATGGAAGCGCGGCTTCTCACTGCCGCTCAATACACAGAGTACACGCGACCTCGGTGGGAAAGCGAGACCTTGCCTCGAGGTTTTTCCAAAAAGATGCTAGGTTTGTCGTTATGTGCATTTTCTGAACCAAACTCGCTAAATCTAATAAAAGAGTTACTTACATTGAAACAAAATTAAAAATGAATGTGTGTGTGTAATCTGACACCAGCAGCGCAAGCATAGTTCAGCGCCCCTAGCTTAGCCGTGGAGGGCTTTTGGGTATCACACGTATGTCAAACAAACGTTGGCCACGTAATGGCATCATTCAGGGAAGCAAAATATTAAGCAGCAGATTCTAATTCGCTATATTAACACAAAAGTATCATAAAATAACCCAGCTGATAATGGGTAATATGGATGCACCGATACCCCTTTTTTGGAATACGAGTACGAGTACTTGCATTTCAGTACTTGCCGATACCGAGACCGAGAACGTAATAAAAAACATGATTTTAATTTACAGGTAACAGCTTAAGTCATATAATTTAACAAAAAAAAACAAAGGACTAGTTTTCCAGTTTGTTGTAAACTCTGCCTCTTTTGACAACACAAGAGGCATTAACCCCTTATGCGCCGCTCAAACATAGACATTTCTCAGACCGTGGTATTGTTTCTAGGTATCGGGGGACTTTTAACGAGTACTTTAGAAAATGTGGTATTGAGGCCAATACCAGTATCGGTATCGATGCATCCCTAGTGGGTAATATTCTGAAATTAAAGAGGGTGCATCACTGTATATACTGAATGCTGAGACAAGCATACCTCATGAGTGCATTGTGCACTTCGAAAACCTCCTAAAAAAAAAAGAGAGACTTTCATATGAAAGCTGTTCATACAAAACCTTACATGGTTTACCTCAATGTTTCGCAGACTCTTGGTTGCCTGATTCCCTCTTATCCCTGGCTGATTGATCTTTTGACCCTGTTGTTCTTCTAAAGAATTCAGGAGTTTCAGCGCATTAGGATCTGTTATACCTAGAGATTGTAAAACCTGCAATAACAGGAAATTTGTATGAAACAGAGGTCTGATCGCTTGATAACAGGGTCCTATGATGACTACAGGTCTTACCCCCATGTTGTTGACCTCTATAGCTGGGCGACTGGCTGGTGAAGTATGCCAATATTCCAGTGCCATATTCTTCACCTGGCTGTGCAGTTGCTCAAATTCTCGATACACACTTGGAAACTGTTGCTTTGATGGATAACCCTTTTCCACCTGTAGAGGGAGGGACACTGTAAGCTTGCATCAAATGCCCCAAAAGTACAATTGACAAATAAAAGCAATTATAGAGGAACAGTGTTTTGCTAGCAGTGAATATTAGGGTTGACTACCACAGAATACATTTATGCATATTGCTGAGGGATTAAAAGGTATACATTTAATAAGTATGTGCGTTTCTTTGGATCGAACCCATGACCTTATTGATCTACAAAAAACAAAATTCCTTATTTCAGTTATGTTTTGATAGCTGAACTAGCCTCAATAATCTAAACATGTTTCTGTGAATGTCTGGAATAAGTTTCTACATACTCAAAATGTGTACAGCATACCTTCATCATCACAAACTCCCATACAGTCATGACTCTGGCTAGACGTGGAAGAACAATTTCCATGAGGTCTTCATCATCATATTGTTTAATAAACTGGAAAGATGAATATTCATTAATATGAGCAATTTAACATGAAACTGCAGTTTTATAGCTTTTATTAGATTTTTTTACTGCAGACCTGGGAATATCCATAGGCACTTTGTAAACACACACACAGTTTCATTATATTTGCATAAACTTACATAACATAAAATGATATTTAGCCAAATAGCCACAGAATGCACATATTAGGGATGCTTTGATACGACTTTATCCAATACTGATCAGAACTTTGGGTATCTGCGAATACCCATTCGATACTACTATGTTTATCTTGAACAATTTTAAAATGTGGTGCAGAAAAACATTTAAACTGCTTTTATAATACTTTATCCTTTTAATAGTTTCATAGTAACAACCACACGTAAAGCACAGCATCGGATTTGGATCGGTCCTTTTTATAATAATAATAATTCGTTACATGTATTTTCTGCAGACCTCAAAGTGCTTTACATATGAATGGGGAAATCTCCTCAACCACCACCAATGTGCAGCATCCACCTGGATGATGCGACGGCAGCCATATTGCGCCAGAACGCCCAACACACACCAGCTTATTAGTGGAGAGGAGACCAAGTGATATAGCCAATTAGTAGATATGGGGATGATTAGTAGGCCAATGGGCAAGTTTGGCCAGAATCCCGGGCACACCCCTACTCTTTTCCGAATGACATCCTGGGATTTTTAATGACCACAGAGAGTCAGGACCTCGGTTTAACGTCTCATCCGACAGACTGATACCCTGATACCCTGTCCAGCAAAAAAGGTCCTGATCGGCCCGATACCAATTCCAGGTATCGGATCCCTAAGACATTTTGGGGTGGACAGGACAGGAGTAGGCCTTAGTTTAATTAGGAAATATAACTAGTTTAACAGACATGGTTTACTAAAAAAAAACATTACTTCTGTACATTTAGAGGCAAAAAATTTCACTGGTGTTTTGTATGATAATGATGTAAGATATGTCAGTGCAAGTTGTTTTCGGTTTGGACAGCCCTTACATTTATTTTAGTCTAGGACTAGTTTAATCCCTATCCGGAAAACCACCCCATCGACTCATATATTGGTTAAATGTCTAACTTTTGTTGATATCACTGACCCCTAGTTTCAAAAAGCACGTATTGAAAATGTGTGTCTTGCACTAGAGATAACTGTATACAAAATGTATACAAATAGTGTGAAGACCAATCTAAAACATACTTCTTTCAGTCGATTTCTCTGTCTCTGTGCTTGCTGCTCCAAGCTCATTCCTCCAAGGTATTTGGGTGGCCGTCCTGGGCGTCCTTTCTTTGGTGGCCTTCCAGGCCTCCCAGGACGACCGCGTCGCCCTGGTCCCCTGGGCCGCCCGGGTCTTCTGACTTCAACCTTTACAGACTCTTGAACCTGTGTGAAGAGTGTAATAAACATTTTTAGCGTCAGTACTCTGACTGCCGTTATGTTAAATTTACATTTAGTCAATTTTACTAGTCATTTAGAAGTAAACCAATGCAAAACTATTGTAGATGAAATAGTATGAGCATTACATTAGAAGGTGATCAAAACATCTTACTTTTTGTAAACCGGGTGCTTCTGCATGACTAGTATCAGGCATTTCAGTTCCTGTACACTGTTCCTCTATAATTTTGGAGTCGTCGTCGTCTTCTCGGGATGTCGGGTTCTTGTCATGTCCGGGGTATAACTTATAGTGTCTGTTCAAACCAGCAACTCCAATGTAGGCTTTCTCACAGGTATCACATTTAAAAGATTTATCACGGAGGTTAAGGGTCACATCCGAGGACTTCTTTCTGCGCTCCTCTCCCTCCTCATCTTCCACGCTTATCTCGGAGTAGTCATCCGAGTCCGACTGGTGACTATCTGCCAAGTCCTCATTCTTTATAAACTTGTAATCCTTTACCTTGTGCTTAGGTGGCCTGGACACCCGACCCGAGCGCGTCTGGATTTTTTGAGGCTTCTTCTGACGATTCTTTACTTTCGGTGTTTCCTTTTCACTGGCTGGAGTTGACGTCTTTGCAGTGGCGGTATCCACAGTTGTGACTTTGGTAGGTGTTGTAATCTTGGCTGGAGGGGATAAAATCTTTGATGGTGGCGCAAGGGTCTTTGTGGGTGTAGCTGGGGCCATAGCAGGTTTGGCTGATGGCACAAGGATTTTTGTGGGTGTACTAGCTGACACCATAGCAGGTTTGGCTGATGGCACAAGGATCTTTGTGGGTGTAGCAGCTGAGACCATAGCAGGCTTAGCTGAAGGTGTAAGGGCTTTTGCAGGGGGTGAAGCTGTGACAACAGCAGGTTTGGCAGCTGGTGCGGCGATTTTTGTGGGTGAAGCTGCTACAACCACAGGTTTGGCTGGTGGTGTGAGGATCTTTGTGGGTGGAGCTTGTCCAACAGCAGGTTTGGCTGATGGTACAAGGATCTTTGTGGGCGGAGCTTGTCCAACGGCAGGTTTGGCTGTTGGTGTGAGCATCTTTATGGGCAGGGTTGAAACAACAGCAGGTTTGGCTGGTGGGCTCTTGACCACGGCAGGTGGGCTCTTGACCACGGCAGGTGAAGTAACAACCTTATGCCCGATTGGGACCGAAATGGTGCTAACCACAGGAGCAGGTTTCTGAAGTAGAAGCTGAATCGGAGGATCGTTTGGGTTTTGTAAGAAATATTGCTGTTGTCCGGGTACAGGCGTGATGTGGATGACCTGCGGGCTGCTCAGTGTCCCTACGGTTGAAACTTTCACGAGTGGCTGACTGGTGGAGAGATTTTGTGGCTGTAAGATTGTAATTGGAGTTGTCTGGGGCTGTTTGTTGTCTTGCTTGGGTGATGCCTGCACTTGAATTTGGATGGGCTCAGCTGCCTGAATAATTCAAAGTGTAAAAAACAACATTCAGTGTGGAAATAATGGCTTTAACATCAAATCTGTCGCACACAATGCAGGGGAAATAAAAGGTGGGTCTGACATACGACACTAATTGCAATGTAAATGTTATTGTAATGTGATGAATTGATAACACTTATTTGAGAGCCTGCATTGTTATACTGTAAATTACCGACATTTACAATATATTACTATATTTGTAAAACCATAATAAAAATATAATTTAAACAAGTTTATAAGTTTTTTTTTCTTCAAATGACAGTGTTGGCTAATACCAGATTACCACATTTTTATATTAGCACCACTGTGGCGGCTATGATATTTTAGCTATCATTTTAGCATGGTTACCTCAGATTATAGTAGTTTATTCAAACAATTGCAGTATAAAAATATATATATTATTTTTTTTCTTAACATGAACGCATTTTTTAACTTTTAAAAGCCACCATTGTCTTACCTTTTGACTGGTCGCGTGCGCTCCGTTCTGCGGCTGTTGCAGCACGAGCGGTTTAGCGACGCTCACCGACTGCTGCGACGCGTTTTGCACTACGCTCGCGGGCTGCTGCTGGACCGCCGGCGCCAACTGCAAATTACTCGCTTCCAAAGCAATGTAGGACGTCGGTTGCGGCGTGACAGCTTTCTGCAGAGTCGCTGAATGAGTAGCAACCGGCTCGGCCTGAGCGATCACCTGCGCTTTACTTACTATAACCTGCTGCACGTCCACGATAGGAGCCGTGGACACTTTTTCGCTCCCCGCCACATGGACTAACTGTTGTTTCGTTAACTGCTCGATTAACTGTTGCTGCTCCTCGGCCGATAAACCCGAGCTCTCTACAAAGCTGCCGTCAGGCTGCACGTAAATGATGGTGGTCGTCGGCGAGAGAGCACTCAGGACGTCGCCGCTCACGGTGGTGCATTCAGCGGTCACACCGGCCTCTGCAGCGGACTGAACGTAAGACGCTATGATGCTCGGATCGGTTATAACCTCGCCGCTCAGGATCTGCCCGATCACCTCTTGAGTACCCTCCACAAGTTTGACATCCACCCCTGACTCGGTATGCATTAGCTCGACGAGGCCTTGATCAACGCCCCCTTCTTCACTCGAGCTCACGGTGCAGGGTTTATCACTCTCCCCTTCAGTATTATTTCCCCCCTCGGCTGCGGTTTGCGCTGCTTCTGGCTGCAGAGATCCGCCAGTGTCTGGATTTTCCATTTTGGCTGCTGCAGAGCTGGACGCAGAATTATTCTCGTCTTCATTGTCCGCCATTTTGCTTGCGGGAGCAAAACTTGCTAGCTGCGTAAGAAACGTAACGAGAGAAAAGCCGCTTACTTTATGGTTATTATTATTATTCACGGTTTTGCTAATATGTAAAATATTCAAAGCCCAGTCCTAAACATTATAAATTTGGAAAGCAGTTATAATCCAGGGACGCTCGCGAAGGTAACGGTAGTCATCCAATCGCTTTTCCCATCCATGCCACTGATGACGACGGCGCGGAGGATGGGTAACAACAAAGCACGTCATTTCCGCTTTAGGAAATAAAATTTGCGCGCCGTTATCTCTTAATGGTATTTATCTTAAATTCTGGTTTAAAAAACGTAATTAAACTAGATGCTGAATTAAATTCCCTCAAAAATGTAAATAAAATGTGTGTGTGTAAAAACTTAACAAAAAAATAATCTGCTTTGTTTTCACACTATACATTCTGGTAGTTAAAATGTGGAAGAACCTTTGTACAAAATTATTAAATTGATGATTTGAATGAAAGCGTGTTTATGAAATAAATGTAGACGAAATATAAAACAAACAAAAAAGATATACATATTACAGTTAAATACCAGCAGGTGGCAGTATAGGAACGCTTTCACATTCCCATATCAATCCACATTTTGTTTTGTACAGTGTCACTAATGAATTCATACGATGCGCAGGTGACCAAGTAGAAAT